>CM052802.1:71049389-71188364 GCA_028533885.1 Nasua narica | reverse complement strand
CTTTATCCATTCATCTGTTGATGGACATCTAGGTTCTTTCCATAGTTTGGCTATTGTGGACCCTGCTGCTATAAACATTAGGGTGCATGCGCCCCTTCGGATCCCCACTACATTTGTATCTTTAGAGTAAATACCCAGTAGTGCGATTGCTGGGTCGTAGGGTAGCTCTATTTTCAACATTTTGAGGAACCTCCATACAGTTTTCCAGAGTGGGTGTACCAGCTTGTGTTCCCACCAACAGTGTAGGAGGGCTCCGCTTTCTTCTCATCCTCCTCAACAGCTGTCATTTCCTGACTTGCTAATTTTAGCCATTCTGACTGGTGTGAGGTAGTATCTCACTGTGGTTTTGATTTGTATTTCTCTGATGCCGAGTGATATTGAGCACTTTTTCATGTGTCTGTTGGCCATTTGGATGTCCTCTTTGCAGAAATTTCTGTTCATATCTTCTGCCCATTTCTTGATTGGATTATTTGTTCTTTGGGTGTTGAGTTTGAGAAGTTCTTTATAGATTTTGGATACTAGCCCTTTATCTGATATGTCATTTGCAAATATCTTCTCCCATTCTGTCAGTTGTCTTTTGGTTTTGTTGATTTTCTTATCATTAATGGTGCTATTTTCTTATATATTTATTTATCTGGCATCCATTTAACATAGGGCTAATTACATTAATTATATTTTCTTATTTTCTGTATCCCTGATGCTCTGATATTTTGAGTTCCTTACAGACCTGAGGAGAGACTGCTCCTCCCAGGGCCAACCAATTCTTACAGATAGCAAAAAGCACTGCACCGAGAACACATCTTTCATATGTAAGTCAACCATTTCCTTATCTAATTCCAAGATACCAAACCAGTATTTACTCTGCTTTGAAATGTCCTAAGGACAGTTACCAGATAACTAGGGACCACCTCTATGCACCAAAGCCTACTGGAATTATTCAAACTAGCCAGTCCTAAAGTGTCTACCCTGTTCTATCTTGACTCTCTCACAGAAATCCCAATAATGGCTCTGGCTTAAGGATCTCCCTTACTCCAGTCTTCTGCCACTGGACCAAAACCTGCTGTTTCCTTCGTAGCTCCAACTGGCATTCAAGGACAACATCTCTGGGACTTGTATGAACAATAAATTTCCTTTTAAGCCCCATACTCATTTCCTCCTGTGGCAAAGTTGACTGTACCATATAACACCATATCTAACACATACATTCTTAGAACAAATGGGTAGTGCATTTTCTCAAATGCATTAATTGATATGATCATGTAAATTTTCTTTTAATATGATAAATTACACTGACTGATTTTTGAATACTGAATGAGCCTGACAACCCTGGGTAAAAACTCTGTTTTATGGATTTTCTCTATTGTTTTTCTGTTTTCAGTCTCATTCATTTCTGCTTTTTATATTTCCTGTCTTCTGCTCACTGTAGGTTAATTTTATTTTTATTTTTCTAGGTTCTTGAGGAGAGAGCACGGGTTACTGATCTGAGACTTTTTCTCTTCTGATGTACTATTTAGTGCTATAAATTTCCCTGCATTGTTTTAGCTTCACTCTACAAATTTTGATATGCTGTATTTTCATTTATTAGTTCAATGTGTTTTATTTCCTATAAGACCTCTTTGATCTCAAAGATCATTCAGAAGCATATTTAATTAGTTATTAATCAAGTGATTAGAGATTTTCCTGTTACTTTTATTTTTGGTTTGATTTCACTTCGGCTGGGAAACACACTGTATGATTTCAATACATTTGTCATTTTATTGTTTTCTGTTTTTTCTGCTGTTTATTTCTTTCTCTAATCTTCTTGTGGGTTACTTGAACAGATTTCATTTGATTCATGCATTATATTTATGACTGTAACTCTGCTGTATTTTTTTTAAGTCATTGCTCAGGTATTTGTAATATATACAAAATTATCAAAATATATTGGTATCACACAAAAAATTAAATTCAAAATAGATTCAAGACCTAAATGTGAGACCTGAAACCATAAAAATCCTAGAAAAAAACATAGGCAGTAATCTCTTTGCCATCAGCATCAACATTTTTCCAGATATGTCTACTGAGGCAAGGGAAACAAACGCAAAAATAAACTATTGGGACTACATCAAAATAAAAAGCTTCTGCACAATGAAGGAAACAACTGACAAAACTAAAGGCAACCTATGGAATGGGAGAAGGTATTTGCAAATGACATCCAATAAAGGATTAGTATCCAAAATATATAAAGAACTTATAACATTCAACATTCTCCAAATAATCTGATTAAAAATGGTAAGAAGACATGAGCAGACATTTCTCTAAAGACATATAGATGGCCAAAAGATATAAGATGCTCATCATCACTTACCATCAGGGAAAAGCAAATCAAAACATTATTATAATGAGATATCACTTCGTATCTGTCAGAATGGCAATGACACAATAAACAACAGGTGTTGTCAAGGATGTGAATAAAAAGGGACATTAATGCATTTTTGGTGGGAATGCAAACTGGTATAGGCACAGTAGAAAACAGTATGGAGGTTCCTCAAAAAGTTAAAAATAGACTACCCTATGATGTAACAATTACATTACTGGGTATTTACTCAACAAATACAAGAACAATAATTCAAAAGGATACATGTACCCATATGTTTATAGCAGCATTACTGATGAATGGATAAATAAGATGTGGTATACACACACAATGGACTCATCCATAAAAAAAAAATGAAATCTTGCCTTCTGCAATGACATGAATGGAGCCAGAGTATAATGTTAAACAAAATAAATCAGTCAGAGAAAGACAAATCCTACAGGATTTCACTAATGTGTAGAATTTCAGAAACAAAACAAGCAATGGGGAAAAAATGAGAGAGAGAGAGAAATAAAGTAAGAAACAGACTTTTAATTATAGAGATCTAATGGTTACAAGAAGGGATTAAGGACTGCACTTGTCATCATGAGCACAGGGTGATGTATGGAATTGTTGAATCACTGCATTGCACACCTGAAACTAATACCACAGTGTATGTTAGCTAACTGGAATGTAAATAAAAACTTAAAAAAAGACAGTGAAATAGAAAAGAATAACATATCCAACGTGAAAATTGTGGTTTCAGATTTTCCTGTGTAATGAAATCACAGAAATGGATTTTAAAAAAGTATCTATCTGAAACCTTGACTCAATTTTTTTTTTAAAGATTTTATTTATACGTCAGAGAGAGAGAGCAAGAGAGCGCACAAGCAGGAGTGGTAGGTAGAGGGAGAAGCAGGTTGTGGGACTCGATCCCAAGATGCTGGGATCATGACTTGAGCCAAAGGCAGATGCCAACTGAGCCACCCAGGTGTCCCTGAAACCTTGACTCTTAAGATAGCTGTGTGTGGGGGGTGAAGGGGTAAGTTAAAGAAGTCATGAAATTGCTTTATGCAATGGTAACATCATCTGAATAGTGTCCAACCTCTCTAACCTATTAAGGGTAACTACCACTTTGAGAGAAACTAATTACTTGGATATTGAATATTATGACATATTGTCTTTACAAACTGCAGATTTTAGGGAAATGTTAAATATATTTATGTAAAACATTTCATTTTTCTTGATTTGTATCATGGGTTTCCATTACTCAGGACAGTATAGATAACCACTCAATATACCTCTATTGAATAAATGAATGGGATAGTATATTTAACATACTAATTTGCATAAAAAATTTAATTTTTAAAATCTTGCTTGAAGTATTTGATTAAATTCAATACAAAAGCTGAAGTATGAAGAATATTATTGCTTTAAGTATTCTGCTAGAGTTAGGCTGACAGTTAACTTATTCTGAATATAATTCTGAATAACATTCTGAATAATTCTGAAATATAAATAATGATAAATCCAGTTTTCTCCTTGATAACAGTAATAAAAAAAGTAAATAGTCCTAAGTCTTCATACATCCCACCAGAGCACCAGACACATACTTTTACTCATTGAGGGAATTACATTATGGTTTCAATGAGGGTGAAATCTTTAAACAGTCCTGGTGGGATCTCAGTTCCAATTTCCCTCCTCTCATCTTGGCTCATATGGCTTTTTCTGTCTCTACGTAGTGTTGTACTTGTGCCTCTAGAATCTAAACATTAAAGCTTTTATGTGGAAAAGTCTAGGAAACATCTGCAAACACCAGATAAACTATAATGTTTTCTCTAAAATACACAGTTGAGTTCACAAGAAACAAAGGGAAATCCACAGGTTCCCAAAACAAAGAGAATTGAAAATCAGAGTATGGTAACATTAGCTCAGTTCTTCTATGAGTTTTTTGGAGCATAGGGTTCAAATTAGTCCAGTTTACCATACTGCTGGAATTAAAAACTTACCTTTTACATTCAAGATGCCACATTTCTTGATTTTTAAATGACTAAAAGGTCACTTTATGATACATATCTATTGATGAAATTTCTCTTTTCATCATTGCAAGTTATAACACATACATAAATAGGTAACAAAGTTAGAGGATACTACATCTGGGTCATGATCTGTTGTAAAATATTTCATTTTTATTTTCATTTGAAACCATGAATGTTATCTAAACTGTACAACCTTTAATAACTGAAAAAAGGAATAAAAAATCACTTTAAGCTATATTTGGATTGCTAAGACTGCATGCAAAGAAAATACTTAAATCAGGTTCACTCAATCTTCTTACCATGAATTCCATAAACATAATAATGCTACCTTGCATTTGTATATACTGCTATAGTTAAAAAACTATTTTAATGTATTCTCATTCCATCCATAGCCCTGTAAGGAAGGTTACGTAGGTATTATTATTATTCTTATTTCCTAAATAACTGCCATAATAAATTCTTAGAGCTAGTGTTGGAAAAAAAATTTAGGTGAGAAAACTAAATGACTTCCTCAATGTTGTACAATTGGCAAGAAGGAGACCTTGAATCATAAACCAATTCTTTGTGGAGTCTTAGTTTGGGGTTCTTTTTTTAAATACGATACTACTTGACTTAGATGCTCCATATAACCAAATAGATGACAACATGTATTTAATAATGGAGAAATAATAATCATAAGAAATAACTTAAATGGCTAATTGTTATGTATGAGATATATAGCAAACTGACAGGTAAAGAAAATATTTCCAAAAATACTTACTGGATATTCAAGCAGATCTACTGGCTGACGGAAAGGCTCAGAATCTTCACACTGAAATATGAGATTTAACAGTTCTTGACATTGTTTCTTCCATGCTTGAATATCATAAGATTGAGCTCTGTTACGTAATCTTCTTCTAGGCTGATGGTCCTAAAATGAAAATGTTCAAATATAATAATAAAGTAACATTTATACAGTAAAATTTGTATTTTTAATGCAGTCTCATATAATTAGGTAATATACAGTAATTTAAATAATAGAAAATATCATTTACCTAGTTCTGAAAACCATGTATTTTGTGATGGAAATTGATTTGGAAGTAATACTTAATCTGTCTTTAAAAATACTATGAGTTAAACAAAATGCTTTTAATACATTTTAATTCATATAAAGCACTTCTGCTAATACAAAAAGTATCTTACTTTTCTTTTTCGGGTAGAAGTTCCTGGTACATCAGCATCTTTCTCTTCTTCCTTTGAAGTAAGAATTTATCAGATTCATTAAACATTCTAGATTTCATTACACTCTTTAGAGTTCATAAGAGTCTATCACACTTGTTTATATGCCAATTATTGCCTTTACACTTTGGAAAACCCACAATGTATATGCTGGGACACTTTACTGATTCATTAGAAAGACCTCCCACAATATTTTAATAACTATAAACAAGAATATTTTGGACCACTTTTTTGAAACTATAGCACTAGCCAAAAATAATTTTCATAATAGCATTTATTTGAAAACTACTCTGTGTAAATTTCTTTTTATATAAAAAAGACCAACATAGTCTGAATGATGAAATATGAAATATGAAATATGAAATACCTCAGAGTCAGACAAAACTTTCTTCTTCATTGAATTGTACAGTGGAATTAAGTTGTAACAAGTCTGATCCCTAAACAACAAGGCAATGTTAGTATACAAGATTAGAGCTGTAAGATTTTTTCCCTTTAAATCTGTTACCACTCTCTTTCTCTCTCTGCCTACTTGTGATCTGTCAAATAAATAAAATCTTAAAAAAAAATAAATAAATCTGTTATCAAAACCAGATTTTAAGATAAAGTTTGAAGCTAAAGGCTTTCTTCACTGGTTGACTTCGAAACTCTATACTCACCCACCTGCCCCTGCCCCTCCACCCTATGTGGAGCTTCCAATTTGGTCTATTTCATTACATGAAACCCAATTCTCATCTCCCTAGTCTTTGTTCAGATCACTGCTGTGACACCTTCTTCCATTCCTCAGCACATAAGGGAAAGCTATAATATGTCCTGTCTTCTAATTCCTTCTTTTCATTCTTAAATGTTTAGTCATTCCCTAAAATTTTGTCCTTTAGTCATCTTCCCTTGTCACTACAGCTTTTGTCCTGATAATCTTATGTATCTGCAGTTAGTCTGTGTAAATGAATTCCAAATTCCTATAATTTCGTCGGACTCTTCTGAGATCCTACCATCATCTAAAATTTCACATGACTAAACCTTATTTTCACTTCCTTGCCACTCTTCCCTCTCCTCCTATTTTCAACAGCATTACTATTTTCACAGCAATGCATGGGTTTTCACTATTCTTTCCCTTGCCTCCTTATTAACCCAACCATTGGCCAAGTTCTGTGATTCTACCTTCAAAATCTCTTGGCCTCTGCCTCTTTCTCATTTCCTTATTAAACCCCCATCATCTCCTAGTTGGTTAGATGTAGCAACCAATCTGCTATTTACGTTTTTTGTCTCTTCTCTATGAGTTAAGATTAGAAATGCATTCAAAGCCCTCTATGATCTGGCTCATATTTATAGCATTGTGTCCCTATTACTGCTGCATATGTACTCTCTACTTCACCTGATTTAATTACTTAATTCCCTTAGTAGCCCTTTACTTTTCTACCTCTTGCCACTCCTTCACCCTAGAATGGCTTTCCTTTCATCTAATTTCTCCTAAATCTATCAATATCTACCTTAACCATAACAACCTAACACACTTCTCCCCTGTACCTAAAACTCCAGTCATAAGCTAGTAGTGATCCTCATCTAAACTTTCACATAGACTCTCTTGTTAGTTTTTCCTTTGAGTTACTTAAAAAATTTATCTATGAAATTGTACTAAGAGGGTAAATATACATTTTCTTTCTCTCTGAAGTATCTCTCACATCACCTCATTATATACCCTATTGTTTGCAATTTGGCAAAATAACTCAATTAAAAAATAGAATAATCAAAATTTCAAGATATACTTAACATTTGAAAATTACTGTTAGCTAGAAGTATATAAACATGTTATGTACCTCGAAGAAATGCCAGGGATTTTTAGATATATACAATATAAATGCTTGAAATATTAATCTATTCTAATAAGGTATTTCAAAATAACATTTGAGAAGGAATACATTTTTATAGACTATTGCAAATATAAAAATAATTGTTTCACCTAAATTATTTCACTAAAGTGTGAATTTATATATCATGCAATTTTATTCTTGTCTCTTTGGAAAATGAAACATATATATACATATAATTCAAAATTACATACTTTTTATAGTTAAAAATTATAAGACATTATAATTAAGTTATATAAACAATCTTGCAAGAATAACTAATTCTTAATTACCAATTTTACAAAGGGTGGGGGGAGGAAGCACAAGTATAATAAAAATAGCCTCTAAACCATCTGGAAGGCAACAGATTTCTTTAGAGAATTAAGGTAGAGAGTAGGATAAAACATTTACTGTACTACTTTTCTTTGGTGTTTTCTTAGACTGAAACTACCTATATTCTTTACCAAAAAAAACCCCCCAAACACCACTAAAGGGGGTCCTATAATTATTCTGAGTAATGAGAATGAAGCTAGAGATGTTTTTTAAAAAGCCTCAATAATCCTGGCATGTGAAAATGAAAGCTGACAGCAGGTGACTATTTAAACTATTAAAAAATAAATATATTCTCTCTTTACTGGAAAAATTATCTAATAGAAATAACCTTAATATGAACTCAAGAGTAGTATTTTATACAAAATAGGAGTCAATCCTCTGGTTTCAGTTTAGAAGGCTCAATTCATTCTACGGCTATATAAAACTCTGAAGGTAAAATATGAAAAGTGTTGTTCCCTTAAATAGCTATAGTTATCATTCTTGGTATGAGAAGAATGAATGAGGAAGTAAACCTGACTTTTAAGAAAAACCTTGAAAGTTAAATTTAGTTTCTGGTTGGACTACTTAAATACTTTTTTACAAACTTGTCAGGGGCAATATAATGTTAAGATAAGAAAGTCTTAGATGGAAGACATTCATTTACTGTGAAAATTAAACATGTAAACCTCTAAAACTATTTCCTTAACTTTAATTACAGATAGGGATATCTCCTACCTATAATTATTATTTGACTTAGAAGTTAGGTAAAATATTACATGTTCTACACATGCTTACCCTCATTATTATCGTCCAACACTTTGGATTTAGAGAAGGATCCATTTTTTAAATGTTAACTGTAGAACACAACTGTAACACAACTTTTATGACTTTAGACAGACATTTTAAGCTTTCTATTTGAATGGAACTAGTTTACAGCACAGCATGTGACATATATATATAAATAATTGCATTTTATACTTTTATACTTTACATCTTAAAATAATGACAATTAAGTATGGAAAAACAACTCACTTTATAAAATGTAGAAGAAGATCAGTCACAAACTTAGCAGATTTCACAATAGGGCTTCCAGGCTCATTAAATGTCCGTGTATTATGCTCTATGTATCGAACTTCCCACATTAGGGAAGAAACTCGCCTTAAACAAACAAAATACAAGTCTTAACCTCATTATATTTAAAAATATGTGTATACAATTTAAAACCAAGGCATTCTAACTTTTCAATTAGTCTTACCCAATTACAAAACTCACAACTTCAAAATTTTAGAAAATATATAACCTCGATTGTGTTAGGGGAAATAAAAGAGGAGCAACATTGTGTATTTGCATAGAAAATGTCACACCAGTTTAGACACACTAGATTAAGAGTGCCTCCTTTTCTTTCTGAATGTAAAGAAAAATCCAAAGATAACTTCTAGAATATCATCCAATAATATGTGGTCTGGTCCTACTTAAAATAACAAGGAAGAAAATACTCAGAAAATATCACTGATATTGATGTGTGAACAGAAATATAATTACATATAATTTTAAAAATATATACAATTATGGATACAGAAGCATACACACAGGTTTATGTATTCTAAAACAGAACCACAGACATCTTCAGGGTACTTTACAGAACTGTAAAATAAGGTTTTAGATTAATGCCAAGCAGAGCAAACTGATTAGTAGTGGTTTAACAAGAGACAGAACCAGAAGTATCAGAGAGGAAACCCTAAACTGCAAGAAATCTGAAGCGAATGACTAAAGGAGAAACAAAAAAAGTTGGAACAGTGAAAATGCACATGAAGGCATAATTTTATTAAATAAGAACATAATTTGGGTCTATTAATCAGGTTCAAAAATAGGCAGTTTCTAATTTATGTAAGGTTTGTGTTCTTAGATTTTTCTTATGGTTACTAAGCTAAGCTAATGACAAAAAAGCCTATTTAAGCTGTAATGTAGTACCCTGAAATATAATACACCTTAGCAGTTACCATGTTGAGCAGTATTTCTATGAGAAAGTATATTTACAACAATAGTGGGAGATGTCAGAAGCTTATCTTTGTACTGTAGTCCAAAAATTACTGTCTATAGTAATAACTCTATCTCCCTATTATTCTCCCTTATCTAGTTGCATCTCTGAAGCACTAAGTCCTATTCCTAAGGCTTAGCAATTTAGGAGTCTAGGCAAAAGGAAGGATGTCACTAAAAATTTCTTCTCCATTTTCACTTAAACTTCTAACATGTGGTGTTGAAAAAGATTTACAGAAGTGTACTATGAAAGTAAGATGGCTGGGAAGCATTTATAGTGATTTCCTTATCTCTATGCTTTTGACAAATATTAATTTGTCAACCTAACCAAAATCAAAAAATCTTTAGAAACTCAAATTTAACAACTTAGTTTTCTTTATCCCAGTGCTCTCAATGATTCTGGGTAAGTGATTCTACCTTATATTCGGCAATGTTTAAAGACATTTTTCCTTTTTACAACTAAGGGCTGCTACTGGCACCTCAGTGATTAGAAGCAAGGAGAGCCCCTCACAATGAAGAATTTTCCAGCCCCAATTATCAGTAATGCTTTTGTTGAGAAACCCTGCTTTAGTAAGTTAAGAAACAATAAATGGTGTTTTCAGTGCCAGGCACACGAAGTAACAAATTAGAATTATAATTTAAGTAAAAAAATAAAACCACCAAAGGCACATTTTATATTAAAAAATACAAAAATATTGTATTTTTTTAATGTATGGTTAAATGTATGCCGTTGGCTCGGGTCCTGAACAAAGGGTCCTGGGATTGAGCCCCACATTGGGCTCCCTGCTCAGTGGAGAGTCTGCTTCTCCCTCTCCCCCTGCTTGTGTTCTCTCTCTTTCTCGCTCTCTGTCAAAAAAATTAAAATCTTTAAAGAAAAAAATATAAATGAAAAATACAAAATATGAATAAAAGTTTCCCTTACGTTAAAATGAATTCTATAATGTAAAGAACTGCAGTAATACAAAACTGGTCACAAAAAGAAATTTTTTTAATACAATTATTTAATTAAAATGTTGTGGGGTGCCCAGGAGGCTTAGTTGGTTAAGCATCTGACTCTAGGTATCAGCTTACGTCATGATCTCAGGGTTGTGAGACAAAGCCCCAAGATTCTCCTTCTCCCTGACCCCCACTACTCTCGCTTTTTAATAAATGAACAAAATGTTGTTAGTCTTCTAGGCAAAAGTCATGAAAATTGAGATCACAAAATTGAAATCACAAAATTTCATTATGTGAAAGCTATAGGCTTAAATTCATTTTTCTGTAAAGATATTCCAGGCAATAAAACTACAATGCCTATCCAAGATTAGAACTCTATGTTTACTGAAATTGTTAACTAGACAACACAAATTAACTGAAATTAGGTCTTTGTTAACTCTCTATTTCAAGCTAACCTACAACTATGAAAATAACCTGAATTCTCAACTTCAAGTATTTATAAGCTAAATATAAGGAAAATAAGAAAAAAATGCAACTTTTTAATATTGTTCTATGAAAAAAAATCTATAAAAAAATATTTCAATGTGATTAGGGGAGAAAATGAGATACTCTGGTTGCTTTATAAATTACAATATGAAGACAGCACCAACTTGTATTAGCAACTAGAAAAAACTGTATCTATGAATCGTGTTCCAAATCTATAGACCAGCAGCATCAGCATCCCAGGGAACTTGTCAAAAATGCAGAACCCTCAGGTCCTACTAAAATTATTGAACCAGAGACTGCATTAAAAAAAAAAAAATCCCCAGGTGATTTGTATGCACAGTGAAGTTTGAGAAACACTCAAGGATCATTTATTTTTCTTTTGGTAGCAGCTACAACAAATGGGTTCTAACCTGTAAAACCTGTTTTCCAGTCTTTGTTTAATTGTACTTAAATCCGTAGGATATGCCACTACAGTGCAATACATGGGATAGGCTTGTAGATCCACAGGGGCCACAAATGCTGAAGCAATATCTAGAATAAAAAAATTAGTTTATATGTTTATTTTTATTGTTTAAAATACTTCAGAGACAATTCTGTTTGAATTAACATAAATTTTGATCCACATACCCATTAGACTGCCATTGTCTTTTCATAGTAAATACATACAGTTTAGTTAGCCTAATACAGTCTCACTGCTTATTATGCCTATATTTACAAAAATATTGCAAAATTCTAGGGATATTTGTTTTTCAGATCCCTTAGAAAACAAGAAATGACAGACAATATATAAATCTGACCTATTAAGTACACATACATTTCTGTACTTAAAACCTAGCCATTCCTGAATCTGTACATTTTTGACAGTCATTTCTATCAGTAACACTGTAACACATTCCATTCAAATGTAACCTTTCTCAAAACTTATAATCTTATCTTAACAACTTAATTCTGTGAAATATCACACACAAGCACTCAGAGAAGAAACGGATCCAGAAGTCTTTGACTCAATGTCACCAAATGGCACACGGTATACTGGTAAAAATCTAAAACCTGGCAAAAATTAATTTTTTTTTTTTTTTGCTGATTTACATATAGTGTAAGACAACTTCCTATGCTAAAATACTACTAAAATCATCTAAGGTATTTATGATACTCTTTCAATAAAGTGTTAGCATATTAGAAAAATACTTCAGATGAAAATATTATCTAGTATGTGTCTCAGTGTCTTCACCTCTAACTCATGATAATTTTTTTCTCTTTGAAGCTTGATTCCTTACTGACATGGGGTTCCTACAAACCACCACACTAGTTTAAAGTTGTTTTAGAAGTTCAAAATTCAGATAACTGCAACTTTCGTGGCCACTTTTTTTTTTAAATGAGACAAAGCAGTTCAGTATTATATTCTTTCCTATTAAGAGGAGAACTGGTACAGCTATCCATATATTTATAATTCACCTTTCAACCCTCTTCTCTGAATTCACATCATGTCAGCTTACCTATGTTGAAGGATTCCAAATCAAGTTCTGGAGGATCCAGATTTTTCACAGGTACCCCGGCATTTCTGGGGGCCCTCACTCTAAAATTCAGCTACAGCAACCCCATTTTTAATTGTTGTAGATACCCAAAACCTATGTAAGGTCTCATTTTAAAAAAAGAAAGAAATTCCACTTAGAAATGTTTGAAAACCACTGACATGATACTGTGAAAATAAATTTTATTGAATAACATTTTCCTTTGCTTTCTGCTAGTTTTTTCTATATTCCTGTGTTACTATTATTATTTACCTAATGTCATCAACTGGTTTATTCCTGCAACAATTCTTTCACATTCTTCATCCCTGGGATTGGAACCCCATTCTCCATCAAGAGGTTTATAGATCAATGATCTGCATTCAACATCAGTTAAAGGAACACTAGTACCTAGTTCTTCAGGAAATACAGCTGAAATACACAGAAAGAAAAGCAAATTTAGTGAAAATATGTGATTTCTGCTAATATTTAGGTTACCTTTAGAAAGTAGAGTTCGCATTGTCAAAAACACTAAAGTGTAATTTTGTAAAGATTTGGTAAGTATAGTCTGTATTTTCATTAAAGAAAAGTATGTTTCAAAGGTCAGTAAAATTTATTTTTAAAAATATTAATTTTATAAATAATTCTCTAGATAAGTATATAATTACTTCTCCAAAATTATACCTGACAATTTGCTCTACTATCAGTTTCAGGTAAAGGACAAAGTATTTCTATAAAATGATGCTTAATTTTCAAGTTTTCTGAATCTTTTCATGATATAATCTCCATATTTATTTTAATAAAACATACACAAGGTGAAACTGAACTAAAGTGGTGTTTTTCACAAACACTTCAAAGTCTTAACTTTTTTTTTTAATATAGGAACAGAGAGAATTATGAATACTAACAGATAATTCATATTCTTATTGCTTTTAAATTATGAAGGCAAAACCTTCAAATAAAACCTACAAATCTGCCAAGTAACATTTCCTTTGAACTAGGTTTCATCAGAGAAATATTGGAAAATATACTACTATTTGTATACAAAATTCTTCCTCCTCAAACAAGGTAATTAAACTACAGGGATGCACATGTATGTTATGCAGACAGAACAAACACAACAAAAATCACGCCCCCATCACAAACTGATATATTTAGGTAGGAAACAAATAGTGTATTAATGCCACTGATTCATTTCAAGAAATACCCCAAGCAATACAACACTGACGAGGTTCATTTCTCTCATACAGAGTAGTCCAATCTGCCTGCTGCTACCCTTGCTTGTGTGCTCTTTCTCTCTGACAAATAAAATCTTAATTTAAAAAAAGATATTTTATAGTTTCAAAAAGCTCTAAGCAGTGAGATAAAAAATATGTTATTGGTATTAAATTTTCAAAGTGATAATTTCTAGAAAGAACTATTCTTATATAATATCAGCATGTCCTTTTTCTCATTTCTAAGGTTTTCCGGATTGGATTTAACTTTTTCATGTTATCTTTTCTCTGACTTTTTGGAATATAATAACTAGTGAGCAACTCCATTACAAATGATTATTTCTATTATGTCACAAGATCATTTTCCTTTTTGTTTTTTAAAGTCTTTATTGTTACCTGATGGGAAGTGATATATTGTAGAAAAAAAATACAGAATAATGTAAAAGATAATTTGTGGAAGTCGTTATATTCCCAACCTTTATAAATAATCCTTATTAATATTCTGGAATATATATTCTTTTAAATTCTCTTATGCATATGCAATTGTGTGGGCTGTATTTTTTTAAAAAAAGAGAAGCAAAAATGGGCACTGGGGTAGAAGGAAAATACAATCTGCAGGCTTCAGCCACACTGGCCTTTTCTCAGTCCCAGGAAGATGTCTTACTGCCTAAGGCTAACTCCCAAGTCCTAGGGCAATTATCAAGCCATATGCAAGAAGAGAGTTATTATTAGTAGTAGTAAACTACCTATTCATGGAGGTCCTTACATGTGTCAGGCTCTATAATAAGCACTTTACACATATGATGTCCTTTAATCCTCACAGAAGCCCTGTGAGGTGTTAGTTCACAGAATTTCAAAGGTTGAAGTCCTAAAAATCTGAAGTTTTGAGTCTTTTAAGGAACTTGCCAAGATGACCTAGATAGGATATGACAGTGATATGGTATGAATCTATGTTGCACTCAAAAGGCTGAACTCTTAATATTGCTTTATTTTTAAATGTTCTGCTGAAGTTACAAAAAATCTTTGCTCCCAAGTGCTTACCTTCTAGGAGTGAACAATAATTAGCAACATATTTTCATATTTTGCTGTTAACAAACTTCAATCTTTCCTGTTAGACTATAAATTCCAAGTAGACAGAGATTGTCTACTCGTTCACTGCTATGCCTTCCCTACCTCCAATCCAAGGTCAATAACAGGTGCAATAAATAACTGCTGAATGAATATTCTCTATATAATCTTCGTAACAACCCTACGCAGACGCAAGTCAGCAAATTAGATTCCTTATTTAAGAAATTAATTTTGTAACACAAAAAGCCCAATATACACTTACCATTATTAGGAATAAGCTCCATATCCCAAGGACTCATCTTTTCTGTATCTCCATTGTCCCAGCTTAAAGGAAGGAAAATCCTTATGTTAAAAAATCTAAATATAGTTACAAGTTTTATAAAATCACATTATAAAAATAACTGCTTCAAATGTTTAAAAGAATTCAAGTGTTTGGAAGAAGTGTCTTTGTCATTTTTTTAATAGAAGGGGAAAACATTAAAAGTAACTCAAATTGGGGGCGCCTTGGTGGCTCAGTTGGTTAAACATCTGACTCTCGGTTTCAGCTCAGGTCATGACCTCAAGGTTATGAGATTGAGCCCGGTGTGGCGCTCTTCACTGGGCCTGGAGCCTGCTTAAGATTCTTTCTCTCCCTTTCCCTCTGCACTGCACCCACCCCGCCCCCCAAATAAAGTAACTCAAGCTAAACTAAAATACAACAAACACTCCCTTACCAAACGTTATAGCATTGAAACAAACTATCAGGGTACTCAGGCTGAAGAGGTTCCTGGCTTTCAATTGTTCCAAACCACCAAGCATCATCTATGACTGATCTGAAACGGTCACCTAGACAAAAATAAAAGCCATCTCATTACTCTGAAATGTATTGCTGCTGTTGTTACTCCTTTCTCCCAAAGTATTCCTTTAAGATACTTAAAATACCTGTATAATTTCAGGAAACATACAAAAAGTGACCTACACACTCCAAAATAAATAAACAAATAAAATCGGCAATACTGAGGAAAAAAGTTATTTAATAAACATACCAGTGTGACTTACCAGTTTCTAGTACCATACATTTTATTAGGCTGTCAGGAGAAATTCACTCTTAGGTTAAGCATTTTTACCAATCTAGAATTTTAAATCCATCATTAGGATTATGCCTAAACTCCTCATTCAAATAAAAGCATGGTTTAGATAATTTATGCCCAACAAGTATTTATGGTCCCTTTTTAATTTCTTGCTTTCTATAGGCAAGTTCCTCCAACAATCAAGACTCTAGCCTAGAAACAATAAAAAGAAAACCAACCTGCCTTCCTTCATGTCAATCACCCTGAATCTATAACACTCATTTATACACTTTCTCTTTTCTATAAAAACAAGAGAGTAACAAAAACAACTAATCTTTTTAAAATAGACAGCACTACTTGTGTTCCTTTACTTACCTAATTGCATTCAGCTACTATCCTGCCACTAAAACGACTTTCCCCAAAGACGCTAGTAAACTATCTTCTCAGCTTCCCCCCATGTCATAATGAAAACTGTAAATCACTCTCTTCCTTTCTGCCACTTTCCTCTTCCTTGGCTTTCACAGTATGGAGTGGTCCTGGTAAGCATAGGTTAGGGTCTGAAAGACTAAGTTCAGACTAAGACTAAGTTCAAATAATATCTGTGTGATTTTGAAAAAATTATTTTACAACTTGTCTGAGTATGTTTCATTTTCAAACCCATAAAGAGAAAAGTATTTGTTTATATTCTCAAATATAATTTAAAAGTTTATAGAGACATATAGCACAAAACGAATTAAAAATGTAAAAAAACAGGATTAAAAAAATTTAATGACAAAAGGAAAGTTGGGAGCCAGGTGTAAGGTAATAGAATACAACTACATGTTGCTGAGTTATATTAATCTTTGAATGGGTATGCATTGGGGCCCAAATTTAGATTCAAGCATTCTAACAGCCAATGTTAAGAGGGAAACATGATCTATTACCAGGTAGATTCTCTAATTGCTCTTTAGATGCATATTAGTGACACTGAACTTAGTGAGAAGCTACCATATAATAAACCGCATTCTTGACACCACCACAACCTTAAAAATAATGATGAGTTTCAAAGAACTATTTTTAATGATCCTACATACAGTAATGACATACTACAGAGAAGAACTGGATAATGCATGTCTAACCACAACGAACAAAATTGTAGAAAGATAACCACAAAATTAAGTGGGGAATAGAGTATACCATTTGGAGTAAGCTATAAACATTTTAAATGGCTATCAGTGGGTAGATGCCTATTTCCTCAGAAATAAAAGACCAAGTAGTACTAACTTTAGAAGAAATTATTAATCTATTGGAGCACCTGGGTGGCTCAGTGGGTTAAAGCCTCTGCCTTCAGCTCAGGTCATGATCTCAGGGTCCTGGGATCGAGCCCCACATTGGGCTCTCTGCTCAGCAGGGAGCCTGCTTCCTCCTCTCTCTGCCTGCCTCTCTGCCTACTTGTGATCTCTCTCTCTGTCAAATAAATAAATAGAATCTTTAAAAAAAAAGAAGAAGAAGAAATTATTAATCTATAAATTTAGGGAGGAAAACAACAGCTACGATTCAGATGAGAAAATTCCAACGTACATCCACTATTTGAAATATCTCTTTGACATGTCTATTGCTTGCCATATTTCTTTACTAAGGTTGTTATCAACTCATTTCTGGGATATTTCTGGATTCTGACCACTAATATTTGTTCTGCAATTTCCTGGCAGATGCAGGTCTTTAAAAAAATAAAATTTTTCAGTAACACATGCAAATAATTTAAAAAACAAGTGTACCAAAGGCTTATAATCAAAACCAAGAAAAACATCTTTAACTCTTATAACTATTTCTTCTTAAATTTAAATTTCTAAATAATTACGGAGCTATTTCGTCACTCACCAATTTTAGACATTAGGTACTGACCTCTCCATATAATTGTATGTAATTATGTCTATCTTATTTAATCTGTATCATCTTTATCATAACTATGTATATATTGTTTGCTACAGAGCCAAATAGCACACAATTCCCTTCTTCTATAATTTTGTATAACTGCTTCGCTTTTTTTGGTGATTGGTTTTCTCTGGATTTACAATTAAGTCTTACCAAGCTTTAAGAGCTTAAACCATAAAACATTCTTCAACATAATTTCCAACAAAGAAAGACGCATTAGATAATTTACCAGTTCCATTTTCTTTCTTTTGTGAAGACTTTGCTCTTGGAAGACAACATCTTTTGAACTGTTCATTTTACAGACTTGCTAGGACAGATGCTATCCTGAGACTTCTTTTTTTTGTTTGTTTTTTATTTTAACTTATATTTTATATATATATATATATTTGCTTTTAAAAAAATTAACAGATTTCTTTCTTTTTTTTATTAACATATATTGTATTATTTGCCCCAGGGTACATGTCTGTGAATCATCAGGCTTACGCATTTCACAGCACTTACCATAGCACATACTCTCCCAAATGTCCACAATCCAGCCATCCTATCCCAACCCCCCTAAACCGCCAGCCGCCCTCAGTTTGTTTTGTGAGTTTAGGAGTCTTATGGTTTGTCTCCTTCCTGATCCCATCTTGTTTCTTTTCCCTCCCCCACCCCCCACAACCCCCCGTCCTGCCTCTCAATGTCTTCTATCAGAGAGATCATATGATAATTGTCTTTCTCTGATTGACTTATTTCGCTTAGCATAATTCCCTCTAGTTCCATCCATGTCATTGCAAATGGCAAGATTTCATTTCTCTTGATGGCTGCACAGTATTCCATTGTGTGTGTGTATATATATATATATATATATATATATATATATATACCCCAAATCTTCTTTATCCATTCATCTGTTGATGGATATCTAAGTTCTTTCCATAGTTTGGCTATTGTGGACACTGCTGCTATAAACATTTGGGTGCATGTGCCCCTTCGGATCACCACTACATTTGTATCTTTAGAGTAAATACCCAGTAGTGCGATTGCTGGGTCATAGGGTAGTTCTATTTTCAACTTTTTGAGGAACCTCCATACTGTTTTCCAGCGTGGCTATACCAGCTTGCATTCCTACCAACAGTGTAGGAGACTTCTATTGACTATTACTGGGAATTTATTTTCGCTCTTTCTTATTCTGGATTTCCTCTCCTGGAGGGGTTCCCTATCTTTCCCTTCCTTGGTTCATTCTCTTATTTGATAGAATACATCTTTCAAAGCTTCCAGAAAAATGGTGTAATGGAATTTATAGAGAATGTAAATTCTTTTGATAACTCCCATGTCTCTAATTTTGATAACTTGCATTTCTCGAAATTTTCTTTTTAGAGCACACATGTAAATTTCTAACTTTACTAGGACCGAATAAGACATATCACCACGTGAATGCCTTCCAATAGCACTGGAGGAGAGATGGACTGGCATATCAACTGATGTGCTTTTTCAAACCAAATATGCCATATATGTACCACATCCCACTCCAAGATAACAAACAGTGGCCCTGTTTGAAAATTAAAAAAAAAACAAAAAAAAAACTCTAATGAATTGCACATCCACCTGAACAAAATGTATCTTAAATACCTGGAAACTTAAGAATTTTAAAGTTTCTTTGAGTCTTGATAACGACATTAAGTTTAAAAATTTTAACAGATGAGACCAATAAAAGAAAAATGCCAGTTTAGCCTTGGTCCCAGTCCAAATTATTAAACATTTTGAATTGGAAGATGTCTTTTGCTTTAAGTTTGAATTCTGGTATCCTTTTAGATGAAAATTTAATTCAACACATGAAACAGCTAAAGGAATAACTATAAACAGTCTTATAACAGTTACCAAATCTGAGAAAATGTTTAGAATTTCAGCATCAACAAGATTAAAAGGACAATTAACCTCAAACAATACAGGTTTGAACTGTGTAGGTCCACTTATACTTGGGATTTTTTTTTCCTGATACAGTACAATACTATAAATGCATTTTTTCTTTCTTATGATTTCTTAATAACATTTTCTTTTTTCTAGCTTACTTTATTGTAAAAATACTTATACAAAACATGTTACTTGATTGTGTATGTCAACATTGTGTATGTGATTGTGTATGACTGTGTATGTGTAAAGTTTCTGGTCAACAGTAGGCTATTAGTAGTTAACTCTTTGAGGAACTAAAACTTACACACAGATATTTGACTAAGCAGTGGGTCAGCACTCCTAATTCTTGCAATAGCTGACACTGTATCTTCTTACTTTGTTTATTAACATTCCCACAAATGGCAAGATTTCTCTGACTATCTTTTTTCTACATGTATATCTTCTAAATAAATTACCCACCTATGTTCCACCGCCTATATTTTGCGTCATCAAACTGTTGTCTCAAGATGAGAAAATCTATAACATCAGGCATATCGTGGTATCTAATTACAAACAGAAACAAACTGATTAGGTCATACACCTAAAAATATCTAAAAGAAGTTAAAATTTTTCTGAATCATCTTGAAAAACAATGTACAATACTAAGAAACCACTGCCTCTTTAATAGTCCTTACTTCATGGTAAATGATCCGCCAGTCAGTTTACCAGTATCAGGATCTAGAAAAGCAAGTTTAAGGCAGCAAAGGGTAGGTAATCCCACTTCATACTTTATGCCAACTATTTTCATCAGTTCTTGTTCCTGAGAAAGATACAGAAAATATACTGTCTTCACAAAATAAATCACAAAATAAATGGATAAACATAATCAAAACATTTCTCCATTTCAATCTTGATCTACGTGGTGCTTATTCTGTGCATGCAAAACTTTGTTGACCTGTGTACTAAGAAGCATTTGTACACTTCAGTGTTAATAAATTTTATCTCAGTAAAAACTTTTTAAAAAAGGAAAAAATTTATTGAAATTCAAGTTTTCCAATATAGTTCCAAAGAACTCTACAAAATTTTGAACTCTGGCTGATAAATCTAAAAAAACTTATTTACAAATATGAAGTTTACCTTAAACATCAGTGTTAATTTTCACTATAATCACACTTCGTATCCAACTGATAAAACTATCAGAGTACATAAATTCAATCTTATGTTTCTTTGAAAATTAAATACCTCTTACTCTCTAGGATTGCTCCAATTAAAAAATATATCTTCATGAAACAGTTTTTTACAGTGAAAAGAGTAACATTCAACACAACTTTCTACATAATCTATAACTGCACCTTTTAAGTAATAAACACCATACCCGTAGTTCCATTTTATGCCATGGCTGTTTTTTGGGATTGATACTATAAATCTTATTTTTTCGGGCCATTTCAACATAAGCTTCATGTCCCTGCCGGAAATAATAAACCTAAAAAGTAAATAAAGTCACAATTTTAAACCTTGAATGTTTCCTTTAACCCAAGATGCAAGGTATCAGCTGAAATTGCAGAGAGAATTTAATATCCCTTCAAAAGAAATTCTAGTATTTTGATATTTTTCCTTTTCTTCAAAAGTTGTCCTAATGCCACTTAATCATAAACAAAGTGTTCTAAGTAACATTACTTTGATTATACATCAAGAGTATAAAATGAGTAGTCTTTCACTATTTTATTTTTGGATTCAATATAAGTTGACCTATGCTGTAAAACAATGTAAGTTGTAACGAGGAGTAATGATCAGTTTTTTATTCACGTATTTTGGTAGCAAGTGGTTTGTACATATGCAGTAAACTTTGAAATGAAAAATGTATTTTTATACATATTTTATCCTTATAAAGAGAGCAAGGCACATATTTATCCTCATTTTATGAAGTTCAGATTTAAATTACACCTGACTACCATCCTGGTATCTACTGGCACTTGACATATAGTAAGTCTGATCCCAAGTATTCTTTCCACTACAAAAAAATAGTGAAGCTTGTTAAAAAATGTTATTAAAAATTTTTTAAATGCTATTAAGATCTTAGTAAAATTTTGGGATATCCACTATTCTATGTACTTTTATTCTATTCATTAATATCACTATTGCTCCAATTATTTGAAATTTCAAAAGAATAATGCTGAATAATGAGAACTTACCTGTTTAAGCACCAACAATTAAAAAGACAACTTAAACATTTTGAAAGAAAATTATTCAATAAGGATTTACACTTTCTAGTTATCTTGAATCTATTAAACGTAATTTAATCAAGCATCTTCTTGATGCTCAAGGACCTGTTAGGCTCCATCATTGTACTAAATTACAACAATGCAGAAATGTTCTGTGCTCTTCAAATCTTCTTAAGTAAGGTGCCTAAATGAATTTCTTTCAGATTGCTCTTTAGAGTTACTCCTGCATTAAAATGTTTTTGTTTCCTTTTTTTTTAACTGTCAACTGTCACTTGCCACTTTCTATTGCTAATTACTGTGGTTTGCTAAAGAAGCCCATATTGTACTTCGTAATTTATTACTGCCAATCAATTGAAGCCAGATGACTCTGTTTCTTAACAATTACACATAAAATAAGAAGACATGAACACTGGACCGGGAAATTTTGATCTAAGATCTTACATTTTCATTTCAAATTCCTAAGTACCTAGTCCAAAATGATGACCAATCACATTTTCTTTGAAATATTTTTGATTCTAGCAAATTTTCCAATTATAAACATTGTATTTAAATGAAAACTTATCATATAAAATTAAGTAAAAATAAAATTCTAAATTGCATTTTTCCTTTAACATGTTATGTATTTAAGCCTTAAGCTAAGGAAAATATTTTAGAAAGAAAAAATTGGCAATAGACTCCTCTCATTAAAAAAAATACTAGTTTTTAAAAGTCAATAAAATTTCCATTCTCTCACAATATTTAGTTTTGCTACTGCAATATTTAAAGTGGTAAGTGGCCTCAGAAAAGATCAGAGCTTTCCTCTTAATTATACTTTTTCCATACACAGCTATAAATATCTAAAATGCGATACTTTATGAAACTTTTCTACAGTTTCAAGAGCTATTTAAAAAAGCTTAAAGATACCTCAAAGAAACAAAGACTGTTCTTAAAAAGTTTAAAAGTACCTCATCACCCATCTGTGGCACAAATGGGCATCTTCGGGGAAGAGTATCTGTAATCCATGTTGAAGGTAACCATTCTTCTAATGTCAAGCCATTTTCCGTTAGTTCTCCTACAGCCAATCTCTAAGAGTTTAGAACATTATAAAGTAATATTATCACAAAAGAAATCATCTTTCAATTTGTCCTTTAAAATACCAATAGGGGTACCTGGGGGGTGGAGTCAGTTAAGCATCTGACCCTTGGTTTCGGCTCAGGTCATGATCTAGGATCCTGAGACTGAGGCCCATGTCAGGTTCCATGCTCAGTATGGAGTCAGCTTAAGACTCTCACTCTCTTTGTCCCTCCCCTCTGTGCTTTCTTGCTCTCTCAAATAAATAAATAAATCTTTAAAAAAAATAAAATAACTATAAAAGTGATTAAATAAAAGGGGAAGGAGATCTGTGAACAAAAATATATATTAAGTATTAAAAAACCTTATTTTGGGGCACCTAGGTGGCTCAGTCAGTTAAGTGTCTGTATTGGGCTGAGGTCATGATGTGGGGTCCTGAGAACGAGTCCTGCATCGGGCTCCCTGCTCAGTGGGGAGTCTGCATCTCCCTCTCACTCTCCCTAAATAAATAAATAAATTCTTTTAAAAAATTTAAAAACCTTATTTTTTTATGGCAGCAGTGTCAGTTATTCAATGTCTCCAAATCACTGCATAAAAAAGAACTAGATGAACCAAACATTAAGAACAAGACTAGTTGAACAAGATATTCCCATAAACCCCAAAGTGTAAGTTCTGTGTAATCTCCCTCTCAAAATCCTATCAGTTTTATCAGTATTTGTAACAAAACAAGCCATACTCAAGTTTTTTTTCTTTTTTTTAATCATAGTCATGGCCTATTACTAAGAACCAAATAAGAAATTTTCATATGGGCTGTGTAGTGGAAAATGCAGAAGGCTAATTGTTTCAGTGAAGTGGGCATTATACTTATACAAAGCCCAGAAATATTTTCTCCCCTTTTTGAAGGAGCCATTTCACACTTCGCTCATCATTAGTTTCCAGAAAAAAATATTTCTATTAAATTTTTTTTTCAAACAAATGTCATCAAGCCAGGTCCCTTGCTTTTTTTTTTTTAAGTGAGATCTACCTGATGTAGGGCTTTCATAACCCTGAGGATCAAGAGTTGCATGCTTTACTGACTAAGCCAGTCAGGTGCCCCCAGGTCTCTTATTTTAACTTCTGTGGCTCATTATAAAAACAGACCTCTGAGAAAAAGCTTTTTTAACTTTGCCCATAAGTGGCCATTACTGTCTGGCTATTACCTTAGACTTAGGAAAAACGGACTTTCTAAGAGCCCTTGAAACCTTAGATTAGAGAAACTTCACGCAGCTGACTAAAAGTTTTGGTTCAGTATTTGTATATTAAGACTTCTAAATTTTATTTTATTTTATTTTTTTAAAGAAGATAGTTATTGTGACTTAACACAAGTTCACTAAAGGAAATAACGTCATAATGGAATATTAGAGAACACTACTAAAGGTTCTGCTAACAGCTGTCATTCAATACTCGTTTTCCTCTTCTTCCTACTAAAACAACTTGTTTCTCATCCAAACATATCAGGAGCACTCTCTCTTTGAAAAGTATGGCAGGGATAAAGGAGTTTGGCATTTACTATAGGTGAGATAGGTCCACTGGAGAATTTTAGTCAAGAGTGATAAAATCTGACTTTTAAAAGGATCACTTTGGATTCATTAGGGCACGGATTTGCAAATTATGGCCCATGGTTCAAGTCCAGCTGCTTCTACTTTTATAAATCAAATTTTATTGGAACACAGTCATATCTATTCATTTATGTATTATCTATGGCTGCTCTCAGGCTACAACAGAAGGGTAGTGGGCCCCAGAAAAAGTCTGTTGATCCCTACTTTAATGAACAGAACTTAGGGTGAAAAGGGAGGAAAGCAGGAAGACAGATGGAAGACTACTGCAGTAATACAACCAAAAGCTTATGGTGGCTCACACGAGTACGACAGCAGAAGTAGCAAAAAAGCACTCAAGTATTGAATACATTAGAAGACAGAGCCACAAAAAATCCCCTGATGGACTGGAGGAGGATATGAGAGAAAAAGATTAATTAAGGATAACATCACAGTTTTGGTGTAAACAACTAAAAGAATTGTCAGTGTGAGAAGAAGAGGGCTGGAGAAGGGCAGAGGGGAAAACTTAGAAAATAAATTTTGTATGTGTTATTTTGAGAAATTAAGTCAGAGGATATTTGAAAAGTTAATTTATCCAGTCACTGAGCACCACTGTTACAAGACAGAGTTAGAGGCACAGATTTTCAGTTTTATACACTGAGGTTTTGAGTTAAAGTGTGTTTGAAAAAGGTTTCCTCTGACTTAATAAAAAAAGGTAGGGAAAAGTCTGAAAATTGTTAGATTTCAGCCTCAATATGGGCTATTATTTGCACCAAATATTTCTTCCTGTAAGGAAAATATCTATATCGACTGAAATAGCTAACAACTCTTAAATGAAACCAGGTAAGTTAGCTATTGAATAGGAATGATCATATTTATAACCCTAAGACTACGGTATGGTATGGTATAGCCAAGAATGAGTATGATGATATGTTTTATTCCCCAGTAATTCTTAGGAAACCTAGAATTTTTGGCTTAAATAGATTTCTATCACATGGTACTTAGAAACACTTAGGGGATAAAATACAGTGAATATTCCTCAAAATTTCAGGCTCAGAATTTGAATTGTTTTAAATTTTAGAGACAGGTAATTCATTTTCTTTCCTTTCTAACCATGGTAATTCTTCTAGGTCCACCTCACATTTTACTTATTCTGGAAGCCTAACCTGAAATTCTAAGAAAGTATGTCATTTGATTTCTGAATTACCATCTTTAAAATTAATCTGGCATATTAAACATATTAAATAATGTGATACTCTATTTTTATCTTGGGGGATTCAAGCAACTTGTTAGTCACATTGTTTTGAGAGTTATGTCTTACACTTCTTTTTATACATTGTATTGCTTTATAAACTGTAAGCACTCAATAAGAAATTTACTAATCTGGTTTCTAGAGTTCCTAACAGCATAATGGACATATATCAGTTACATATGAGATAACTTTACAGCATCTCAGGGAGAAATTTTTTTTTTTTAAAGAGAGAGAGTGTGAGTGATTAGGGGGTAGGGAGAGAGAGGGAGAATCTTAAGCAGGCTCCATTCCTGCCCAGTACAGAGCCTGGCTTGGGGCTCAATCTCATACCCTGAGATCATGACTTGGGCTGAAATCAAGAGATGGCTACTTACCAGACTGAGCCACCTAAGCACCCCTAAAGAATTCTTTTTTTAAATAAGCATTTTTCTGTTATCTGTCTTACTGTTCTTTGCTTAATTTGAATACAGTCAGATGGAAAATATCTTCATCTTTTCATACATACAGTAAATATTAATTACTTAATGATATTTCAGTTACTTTCCAGCTCTACAACTCTATGCATAAGAAGGAAAATATTGTGTTTATTTGGGACAAGATGACTAAGGAATGAGAATAATTCTATCTACTGTTAAATCCACTGGTAGACTAATACCAAACCATGTGTACAAAAACCAAATTAAAAAAAACAAACAAACAAATTAAAGGGAATAGTCTGTGATATCCTTACACTTCAGGATATTTAAAGTTTGTCCCAGAAACATTTAGTGGCACACGGATCCTATTGTAATACTTCAAGCAAAAGAGTAAAATTAAAATATGCCAAAGAGTAACAGTGGATCCAAATGTGGCACTGCACGAAGCAGCCCAAGGTGTGTGTTTGTTTGTTTGTTTTAAAGATTTTATTTATTTGACAGAGAGAGACATCACAAGTAGGAAGAGAGGAAGGCAGAGAGAGAGAGAGGGAAGCAGGCTCCCCGCCGAGCAGAGAGCCCGACGCGGGACTCGATCCCAGGACCCTGAGTTCATGACCTGAGTCAAAGGCAGAGGCTTAACCCACTGAGCCACCCAAGGGCCCCCAAGGTGTTAGTTTGTATACAACTACGAAATCAAGAGAAATTAGGTGAAGTAAACGGCACTCTTGACCAAAAAAGTTATGTTCTTACAAGGCCATAAACACTGTAAATCTCAAAAGTTCATCAAAACTGTCTTAAGAAAAAAATAATTAACCAGATACAGGGCTGAATCAGTTTTCTTTAACCAATCTGCGTACCACATAAGTGATGGGTTAACCTACTTTTATCATCACTGACAACACAGAAGAGAAAAATGTGGGCATATGTGTGATACTCTCTTTGGTAAATCTTCCCCAGACAAGTGCTAAGAAAGCAACAAGAACAGCAGGCTGTGGAATTCAAATTAAAGTAATTCATAATTATAAAGCTGAAACAAATAAGAGCTCAAGTGAAGCAGATAAGATAAACACTTAAAACAGATGTATTCTTAAATTTTTCAAAGCTCTCTGGAGAGAAAGACCTTCTTAGTCTCCCTAGCATTTAATTCTACATTTGACAACTTACATTTAATTCTAAAAATGAAACGGGTTAAAAAAAATCTTCCTTGTATACTTTCAATTTACAGTCTTTTAGGGAATAGAAAACATGTCCCTTGTATTTCATTTACTTTAGAGCAAAACTGAAATAGTTCTTATTTTTTAAAAAGAATCCCATTTCCGTAAGAGCTGACAAATCTTACTTCCGTAACATTTATTTCTTACATTCTCTGATCTGTCTCAAATTATCTATAGACCAAAGATGAAATAATCAAACCAATACTACTACTGACTTAAGGACCGTCTAATTATGTCTCACATGCTCCACAAATTAATGAAAGCCTGTTAACAGTAGTATCCTACTTTAGATTCTTATTTGTCTAGCAATCAACTATGACAAGTTCTGCCATTATTATTCCAGGAGATGTGCACTCTATGCTTTCTGGTTATTTTCAGCAATAACAATTAACGTGGATGGTTAAAAAGTAAAGGCAAGTATGTTTTATACCGTTTTTTATATACGCAAATGAATAAATCCCACCAGAATATAAAAAATCTGCTCATATTATAAGATTAAATCCTCAATATTTAGAATACGATAGTTCTGTAAGCAAATACTTTCATGAGCTAAACACTGAAAACTGAATAAATTAAATGTTTTGTTATAGTATATTCTACTACTGGGTACTTGAGTTTTTTCCAATACTCCTAGTATGCTAGTACACCTCAACAATGTTTATGTTCATCAACAGCACTTTTAAAATGAGTGCTTTTGTTTTCATAGAAAACAATTTATATTAAAAGAAAATCAACCTTTTGTTTTCTTTCTTTGGGCTTCTTTTTCTTTGGTGATATTTGTCCATCTTTTTCTTCATTTACTTTTTTCCTTTCTTTTTTAATCTGTTTTTGTTTCTGTTTTTCAGATTCTTCTTCTTCATCTGAACTGCTTTCTGCTTTCTTGGTTTTATGCTTGGGAATTTTCTTTGGTGGTTGCAGATTAATTCCTGCATCTGCTGTCCAGTCAGAATAATCACTAGAGTAGTCACTAGAAGGCAAAAAGGGATTTATAAAATATTTACACTAGATATACTGTAAAACTTCATCTTATAAAATATAAAGAGAGACCACAAAAAGAATGAATACACACTAAATAAACTAAAAATATTGCCCTTTCAACTCATCACCTTCTAAATGGTTTAAAATTCTGTATGCTTAAACTTAAATATCTCAAAAAAAGTTTTCTAAGATAAATAAGTCTACAGCTTTAATGGAAACAATGAATTTAAGTGCCTTCTAAGACTTTAACAAAAATATTAATTTCTGTGTGTGCATATGTTCAAAATATCGTGGGGCATAGAAAAATAAGGAGCAGAGGGTCACTTTCCTCAATTTCAGGAAGAGTACAAAGATAGTTTGGAATACTACAAGAGCTATCAATATTGAGGAAGAGATATAGAGATTACTTTCTTGAGAGGAAGTGGGAGCTCCTGACTAGGAGAACTCCAATGGTAAAGCACTGCTGCCTTCATGATAGCTAGATATGAAATGGGGGTGGGGTGGGTACTGTGAGAAGTGTTTTGGCTTAGTAGGAAGATTACTTGCAAACTTTATTCAGTATCTACATATACATTATGTATATCTTATGCTTTAAAGAATGACACAATTCAGAAAAATATAGGCCTTTGTGTTTATCATTACCATGTTTCCATTTCTTTTCAGTTTACTTTCAAAAGACCTAAGTTTTACCCAACTGATGTTACAAAATAAAGAATCCAGTTATGTTATCTTCTGTTCTAATTTTAGTACATGAGAATGTAACTTGATTTTGTACAATTTTAAAATATTTAAAATAATATTTAAAGTAAATGCTTTAAGGAAATCTAAGTTTTACTATGTTAAAATCAGTAATTAGTTCTCCTATATTTAGTGATGTATGACCTTACTCCTCTATAAAGTTTAACACTGAAAGGATAGATTTTTCTGGAGTTTAATTCCACTACCACCATCTCTTATCCCTGTCCTGAATGTCCTTAGTAGGAATCTACGAATATCTCACCAAGAATAATCATCACAGGTAACAATCCAATAATTAAGGTGCTTTCCAATATGACTTCATGACTTCATTTTAACTTGAAAATGATTTTAAAGAATTTAAAAAATATTTTCACACATTACACACATTACATTTCACACACTACACATCACACATAGCAAACACCTATCCAAGAATAAGCTGTCCTCAACTTCGGAGCACTTATTTATACTAACTCCAGCCATGGTTACGATAAATGGCACCTGCTAAATACTCACAGCTCCTACTCTCTGGAATACTCAGCACTTACAGAAAATCTTCTGATCCTACCACCGTAGATCTAACCACAAAGTGCAGAAGCCATCTTCTTCACAACTGCCCCTCATCTGCTGACGCCACTAATGTTCTTTCCATACAACAACTTCTATGTTGTCTCATGGTTTGAGATACTCTACTTCCATTACTGAGCCAAAAGAAAGTCAGTTTTTCTTTCATTGTAATGTTTCAAATATAGAAAACTAACAGATACAATTATGGATATGTGCATATCATTACCGGGAGTCACTGTTGTGGGAATAAGAAAGCCCTTGATTCTAACAGTGATATAAGAAATTCTTATAACCTCCACCTCTTGGTTTCTTTGGCAATTTAAGGGTTACTGCTGTTGGGAAGTAAGTGTAAGGGGATAAATATAATCACCATTCTCAAAGGCTTGGGAATATTACTAAGACCTTACAAGGCCAGCAAAGATCACCAGCCTTATAACAATGTGGATCACTAGGATATATATATATAGGAGATAAAGGAATCCTCACTTACATGGTCAAATGGGGTAGGAATAACAGGAAGAGGAAAGCTTATTCTCATTGCTGGAAGAAATAATTTATCATTCAACATATTACACTATATAAAATAGTTAATTCTACAATATTTCATTACTTTCAAAACTTAATACTTATATATTTCTCAAAACCAGTAATGAAATTAATTTGTGGTTCAGTATTAAAATAATAGTATTCGGACAATAAAATATCAACTAAGAAGGCTAAAAGCATCATTTTGTAGATCTAGTTGCAATAATCAACACTTTTTTCTTACTAGATAAAACATGTCAGAAAGAAAATCTCCTAAAATTTGGACAACTACAAAAAGATCTCTGAAGAACAAAACTTTAAATCCAAAGAGATTTTGAAATGTGTTGCTGAAAAAAGGAATTTTTCGCTTTCTAAAGATTTTATATTACACATGGAGAAATAGAAATTCATTGAAATACCTAGAACTGCCATCACTGTGCCATGCTCTCTCTTCCTCTTCAGATGTTCCACCACTAACAGCAACAACTTCACCTTCCTAAGAAATATTTAATACATATTTCATTGTGTAATTTTACAAAATAATATCCTAGGATAATTAGAAAATATCAGTGCTAATAGTATCAAATCACATTAGGATATTTAAAACAAAACAGATTTTAATTAGTTGTAAAACACAAATCTTATATTTTAATACAACAGAATTATTAAATGTACCCAAATCATTAAATGTATTCAATGAAAAAACTGTACCTAATGAAATAATACCTATTAATATTGGATTCAGAGCAATCTCTCAGATGATTAACACGTGGAGAACTTAAATTAGGAGTTAACATTTATTGACATCATTACAATTAAAAATAGCTTTATTACACACGGAGTATTCCAACTTAGATATTATTTTAAACAAGTAGTAGAGGATTAAAAGCTATCCAAACACTGTTTCTCTTTAGTAAATATTTTCTGCTCAACGTAGGATAGTCCAGTGAAGCCATTTTCTTTATAAAAATTGTTTTTCAGGGTCACAGTATCTTATTCAATTTCTCTTTTGCTCAAATAAAATTTTATACTCCAATAAAGATAACAGCTCAAATTAAGTAAGCTTTTAGTATATTACAGAAGCTATTCTAAGCATGTGTATACATCATCCCATTTAATCTAGACAAAATACTACTTGTAGTAGGGAGCAGTTATTTAAACAGAAGAAATTAAAGCTTAAAAAAGTTAAAAAATTTAGCCTGGACAGCACAATTAATGAACAACTAAGCTACTCTAAAGTTTAGACTATTCTCCACAAGAATGGTTCAGTGTTATTACTTGCTGGGCACATTCACAGAATTTTTCTAAATGATAATGGGATGTATTCCTTTCTTAATGAAATAAAACATAGCATATCTTGGGAGAAAAGTTTTCTCCTTTTGATGTTTTAATAATGAAGAATTTGTATTACACAGCTATTCCACAAAGTTTTGAAAACTAAGCAAAGATGAAAAGATCAAAATCTGACAGTAAATTTTAGTTAAAAAATTTAACCACTGCTCAATTGAAAACAAGAATGTAAACAAATGTTCTGATTATTATCATCCTTACTATATATAAAAAAGGAGAGAACAGAAATGTACTTCCATATTCTTAGTACAAAATTAAAAGGTACTATACAGAAGTACAAACTATTTGAACCAAAAAACCCAGGATTCTTTCCATTAATATAATGTGCCCAAGATGATATTCTGTTCTCAATGTACTCCTCTAGAAATTTATTTAATTGCTCTAAAAGAATACTAAAATATAAGCAAATTAGTTTTGAAGACAAATGAAGAATTTAGTTAACTTCTTATGTAACAGATGTACCTGGAAATAAATAAGGTTCTAATAAGCTGAATCATATTTCAAGTATTTTATAGGAACATACTATTAAGAGAATCATACTAAATATTTCAAAAATAAACATTTTATAGAGGCAAATAACTAGCTCACATATATTTTATATTTTACGTGTATCTAAATTGTCATGTATCAAATTTATGTTATTAGTATATTTGGTCTTTTTATCAGATAGGACATAGCATTTTTACCTGGTCACCCTAAGACCTAAAGCCTCTGACTGGAGAGTAACTTTTCAACTGCAGTTAGCATATTCTCAGTTTGAGTTTTATTGCCATGTGTACAGAAAATATACTCAGAGAATTCCTATATAATGTCTAACATTGCTTCATAAATGTATAATAGTCAATAAGATCATAGAGTCTTTGACCTAACTGTGGGAGGGGGAGGGAGATGTTGTTAATAAGCTGTGATTGCAAATTGACTGCCTTTGTTGAAAGAATATGTAATTTAGTAGAGACAATGGTATTTATGGAAATAATTATATATAAGGAAAATTTAAAATAAATTGAAAAGTCATAAACTGGTACAGAGATCAAAAACTAACCAAAATTACCAAATGTCTATTAATTAGTCATTACAGTTATAGACTAGTGCTTCACGGTACTATTTTAAAAGCTTGGCTTTAGAGTAAATGGACCCTGGGTTTAATTCCTGCTCTGCCATTTAATAGTTAGGTACATAGGCAATCTAAACATCTTTGAACTGCAGATTCCTCATACATAAAATAGGAATAATTAATTCATATGCATTTGTTCTGTGAATTTCACATTATGAATATGTGTGTCATGCTTGGAACATACAAAACAGGTCTTCAGTAAATAGAAGCTATCACTATCATTGTTAAGACCTAAAAATACCATCTTTGAGTTACATTTATAAATACATCAACGAATACAAAAAACAAGTCATACTAAAACAAAGTTAAAAGGCAAACAAATTTATAAATGTGCTGAAATCTTACATCTGAAGAACTAGTGCCATTTTCTATCTCTTCCGAAGGTCTAGGAGTCTCCTCCAAAGCAGACCTTGTACGGTAATTGTGTTGATTTGCCTGTTGCCGTTTGGATTCTCCAAGATCCAGGAAAGGCTCATGAGCATGATTCTGGAAAAAGTAAATTTATTTAAAGTAGGACTAAAGAGCATGATTTTTACTTTAGAAGTGTATATTTTTTAATTATAAAAAATCCACTCATATATAAGATAATCATATAAGTGGACTATGGACTATGATAATCATATAAGTGGACCAATTCAAGTATTTTAATATTACATTAAGTTAGATCACAAGTTTGTGATATGTTTTAAATTCACTTGCTGGTTTAATAAGTCATAAAAAAATTTTTTTTCCTGATTAAGTTATATAGATCAAATAAAGGATTTATAATAACAGACTAATAGATTAACAGATTAATAAATTCTCCTATATCCACACTAAACCTATAGAACAGATATAAGAGAGGATGATGAGCTGTGAGGTATATGGAATAGGCAGAAGCAAAGGAAACCAAAATGGTGGTCACAAAACCACCCTGTCACTATGAGGCTAGGACACCATTTGGCTGGCTATCTCTCTTCTGCTACAGAATGAATACAGCAAATGAGAACACAACAAACAATCATCAAAAAAACTGGTAAGGTCCAACATGGTGAAAGAGATGAATAAACTCAACAAACACAAGAATTCACACCTGAAAAAAAAACTGACGTGAGATTTATATATACAATATTATCATAAATATACAACATACAATAAGAAAATCTTTAAAGTGACAAAGTAACTTTGGATCTATAACTATATCCTCACTTTTTTTTTTTCCCCTTCTCATTAAACTTTGTTTTAATGGGTCTCAAAATTCTATGATAGATTTCTGGCCAAGTTATTTCCATTAAGAAGTACTGATTGATTGATTTACTTATTTATTATTATTTTAAGGATTTATTTATTTTAGAGGTAGAGCACAAGAGGGAGAGGGAGAGAGGATCTCAGGCAGACTGCACTGAGCGCAGAGCTCAACCTGAGGCTCAATCTCATCACCGAGATCATGACCTGAGCCAAAAATAGAAGTCAGATGCTTAACTGATTGCACCACCCAGGCGCCCCTTAAAACTACTAATTTAAAAACTAATTACCTTAAAATTGCTGCACACTCACACAAACCAAATGATCCACAAAAGGTTCTTGTCTTCAAGGTTTTATGATGCATCATTATCACTAAATAGTTTCTTAATATTAAACTCATATGGCAAATTGAGAGAAATAGTTCCGAGATCACTCTTCTACCACTGATTAAGACAGGGTGGCAGGTATTATGGGTAATATTCATTTAGTTTTCTGAGCCTTCTGGGCAGATCTGCTGACCTTGCCAGCTCCAGCAGCCTTCTTGTTCACTGCTTTGTTTACACCCACAGTAATTGTCTTATGTCACAAAGAACTAAATGACCCCAAGGATAATAGAGAAGCTCTCAACATACATGGGCCTGTCAGGAACTATATTAACTATGGCAGCATCAATACACTTCAAGAATTCAGGGCTGTCTTTCAGCTTCCTGCTAGAACAGCAATCAATCCTCCCCTTTGACTCAGCAAACTTGCAGCAATGTGAGGCTGTGTGACAATTCAGCACAGGTGGACAGCCAGCACTGATTTGGCCTGATAACTCAAGATAATAACCTGAGCTGCAAAGCCAGCTGCTTCCATTGGTGGGTTATTTTTCCTGTCAGCAGCCATACTGCCATGGCAAGCATCTTTTATAAATATGTTCTTGACATGAAAGCCACATCAGCCCCAGGAAGAGCTTCACTCAAAGTTTCATGATGCAGACATTTCAACAGACTTTACTGCAATCGTAATGGTGATTGGAGCAAAGGTGACCACCATCACAGGTTTGAGAATACCTGTCACCACTTGGCCCACAGGGACAGCACCAATACCACCCAATTTTGTGGACATCATGGAGAAACAGGCACAAGCATTTGTCAGATGGATGAGCTGGTGGCAGGAAGTTCAGAATCACTAGCAACATGGTTCCACTGGCATTTTCATCTTTACAGGTAGACTTTCCATCTCTTGAACCAATGCACATCAGCACATGATTCTAGCATATATATTCCAACCAGAAACTGTGTGGGACATTATAGCCAACTTTCCTAATACAGGTGCTCCTTAAGGATTTCTTCATATCTCTCCTTCTGGCTGTGGGGTACTCAATGGAATTCATTTTGTTAACAGCAATAAGAAGTCTAACATTAGTCAAGTTCATGTTCATTTGCGGGTGATCTTTTTCTCTCCACAAACTTTAAGCATGTTGTTTTCAAATCTTATTATGTGTTTAGCTGAGGTTTTAAATTAAATTCTATGTTTTTCCTTATTTATCCTGTTTGACACACAATGTCTTTTTTTATTTATATTCTTTGGCACACCAGCTAGAGGTTTATTTTAGGAAAATTCTGGTTCATTATTTTTTCATCCCTTTCCTTCCTCTGAATTTTCTCTTCTTCAAAAACTTATTAAATACTGCTTATACTACTACCTCTAATCTTGTGGGCTCTCTCTACATATATTCACATACATATTACATAAAAACATGTTTGCTTTTTTACACTTCCCTTATAATAACTTTCCATCATTTCATCCCTTATTGATACATTCTGGGAGAGTTCTTCAACTTGACTTTCCAGCTTACTAACTCGTTTTTCAGGGTCTTACATTCTTCCAGTCAAGTCATCGTTGAGTTCTTCTCTATTTCAATAATGTTGTGTTTCATCTCAATATATCTAATAGGATCCTCTAGAGAATTGCTTTTCCTTACATTTCCAATATCCCCTCCTAGCTCCAAGAATATGCTATTTCAAATATCTGTAATGTGTATCCCATTAGTTTCTCTGTGTAAATCATGTAAGTTCATCTATAATGTGATTTTATTCTTCCTCTCATGGTTTGGCTTCACAAGTGTGCTGAGGTGCTAACATTGCACTGAGGAGGAGAGAGAAAGGAGCAAAAATCTAAGTCTGGCTTTGTAATCCTAAAAAAGATTTTGGATGGGTACTTCAGGACCTATATAATACTGCAATCTGAGTTCAACCATTCCCTGTTCCTCAATCCACCTCTACTCGCCAGTTCCTTCTGTGGTTGTGGAACCAGTCTTATCACTACAACGCTGCCCTCACTTCAGCCCTACTCTTGTCTAAACAGCTGCTAGTAATAGCCAAGTAAAATAAAAGGCATTTTCACATACAAGGATATAAGATTCACTCCACCTGAATTACTGAAGGGCTTTCTAATTTTGTAGAAACTTTGGGAAATATGTAAAGGTATAAAAAGGAAACACTGTTCAACTATAATCATAAATTTTGAGTAATATGTAAAGAATGTAATGTACAACACCTGCTTTTTTCATTTAACATAAAAATATTTACCTACAATTCAAATACTATTTGCTATTTGTTTCCATTTTGTAAAGCTTTCTCTTCAATTCATATTTCTTGAGGATAAATTCCACGTCAAAGAACATTCATGTTTTTAATGCTTTCATAAATAATACAGTAGAAGGGAAAGCTGGCTTGTCAACCAACATCTGTTCTCCTCTTTTTGCACAAACACAAAAATTTTCTTTGTCAGAATTTCGTATGACTAAAATTCTGGCCAATGGGATATCTGGCACAATGTTGGGAGAGCAACTTCAAAGAACATCCCTCAACAGAGAATATGTGTCCTCTGCACTTCCTTATTGACTTGATCCTCCAGTCTTTGACTTTAAATGAGAAAGCTCATATCTTGAGGCAGGAATTCAAATTCACACTCAAGAAAATCAGAAAAATGAAAGAGCTTCAGTTCTCAAGACCAATATCATCATACTGGGTCTGGACTAACTGACTGAGGCTTTTACATCAGAGATAAATATTACATCCATTTATTTAAGCCATTGTAATTTTGGGACCAAATTTGTTGCCAAAAATCGTATTACTACTCTTATTGTAACTGTTTTCTAAACAGTTTTTTTGTATTAATTTATACTTTTCACCTGAACAATATCTTTTATTATTAGAAGAAAAAAACATTGCAACTCTGGGATGAAAGATGGCCATCTCATAATTTGTATAGGTTTGTTTTCAAACCGTTCTTTATTTTCATAAAATTAGAAAAAAAAATGTCATAAACATTACTGTTCTACTTGTTTTTTTTTCATTTAAAAATATATCATGAACATTTCTCTAAGGCAATGGAGTTCTAACTTGTTTCGTTAAAAGGCTGCATAATATTCCTTAGGTAAATAGGTATCATGACAGCCTACCTCTCTTCCACTAATGGACACTAAAGTCATTCTAGTTGTTGCTACCAGAGAAACTATAAGTATCTGAGTGTACAGATATTTATCTGTCTATATAGATATACATATGTACAGACATACATACACGTACATACATTCACATCAGTACTTTCCTATTAAAAAATACTTTGAAGAAAAGTACCACTTTTCTTCATATTCTTCATATGCTTACTTAAAAGTAAGCATATTCTTTTAAGATATTACCATGTTCCATCCAAAAAAGTGGTAGCAGTACAAACTCTCACCACTGCATATGAGTTTATATCCCCACATCCTTGAATTCTGAGCAATGGATCCAAAAAAGGGTATGCTTCTCAGACACCATGAAAAAAAACCCAACCAACCAACCAGCAACAACAACCCCCCTCCGAAAACAAAAGATTACCTCAGAGTATACTAATGGGAACCTTTGTGGGTCCTACTGATCCCAGGGTATGATACCCTTAATAAAGGAAAATATAAAATAGCAAAGTACTACTTGAATCCTTTAAAAAGAGTCACGGGTAGCCTGGGTGGCTCAGTTGGTTAAACGACTGCCTTGGCTCAGGTAATGGTCCTGGAGTCCCAGGATCGAGTCCTGCAACAGGCTCCTGTTGCGAGTCTGCTTCTTTCTCTGACCCTCTCTCCTCTCATGTTCTCTCTCTCATTCTCTCTCTCTCAAGTTAATAAACAAAATCTTTAAAAAAAAAAAGAAATTTATTGAAAAAAATTTTAAAAAATTAAAAAGAGGGCCCCTGGGTGGCGCAGTTGGTTGAGCGACTGCCTTCAGCTCAGGTCATGGTCCCAGAGTCCCGGGATCGAGACCCACATCGGGCTCCCAGCTCCATGGGGAGTCCGCTACCTGCTCTCTCTCACTCTCTCTCTTTCCTAATAAATAAATAAATAAAATCTTTAAAAAAAAAAATTAAAAAGAGTCACAAAATAAAAAAGCTTTAGAAAAGGACCTTAAACAGAAAAAGAAAAGAGAACAAAGCAGGGTCAAGAGAACAGTTATTTTTTTCTGTTTAGATAGGTGCTTATTGGTAAATTAAGATGCTCTGTAGTTTACCTCAATTCTGAGGCTTTCGAACAAAGATGGTTTGAGAAAGAAAAAGAATGGAAGAGTGGATAAGTGTGATTCCTTGACACTCGAAGAGATAAATACACATCTTTCCCAGATTAGGGCATAAACCAACTGAAATCCAAAAGTTTCTCCAAAGTAGAATGACAGAGAAACCAACAGGGCAAACTAATACAAACAACTTACTTCTTTTAATGGGAAAATAAGAACTATTATTTATAGTAGCATAGCTGACTTACCTATATTAACAGGTGCAAAATAGAAAAAAAAAAAAAGAGGACAAAAAACAAAACCAAAAAACTGTTTTAGAGCACACAACCAATGGCAGAGCTAAAAAAAAAAAAGATCTTGCTTAGGCTTACGATATAATTTATTACATTTAATGGGGATGTAACAATTGGCATTTGGGAATAAGGTATACTAGAAGGCAGTAAAATAAAAAATTTAAAGTGGTAACAGACAACATAAAAAGATAATCAAGAATTAACTATACCAACTTTATTTTATTAATTATTCTTTTTACGATGTTAACATTTTTAATTCCAAAAGGGCCTTAAAGTAATCACTAATGTATGAGGCATAGTATTAAGCATAAATGTAATTACTATTTACCTTTGCAACAGTGGGTATTTTATTTTCTTTTGGAACAGTAAGGTGTTTTCTTTTCTCTTCTGATCTGTAAGTTTTTATTTCTTCTTCTCCCTTTGCAGTTCTCCATTCTTCTTGCCTACTGGAAGAGAATTAAAACCCACACATGTTAATCTAGACTTTTTACAACTGATTTCATTATGAAAGGCATGTTTGGTGTCAGAGAGGGAATGCTACTCCTGCTGTTTTCTTTTCAGACAGAGGCATGTGATAAACATTTCTGAGTTTAAATGCATAGATTGTTACCTCTGGCTTAATGGCATTAAATGACTGGAATACTGGGAAGAGAAACTGTCTATCTGAATTTGATACAAACTGTTTATGGTCTCTGGCAAATCAAGTATTCAGTACTGGGAACATGGTTATTCCTAAGATAACTACTCCAAGGGTTAGAAATCAGATTTATTTTTTTTTAAATTATGCCAGTGTAGGGCTACGAGAATCTCTTATGCCACAAGGATAGCTAGAATCTTAAAAAAGGCACAGAGAACCTTGAGGTTGAATTAATCTAACTCCTAAAGCCCTGAAAGTACTATATTCTCTCCAATGAAAAGCAGGTCTAGCTTCAGCTATTCCACTCATTCCAGGCATTGAGCTGAAAGTGAGCAACAGAAATAGTCGAGGAACATTAATGGTGAGCTTTAATTTTATGGAACCCAAACTTAAAAGGGCAAGAGAATTTTTATTTTTTACTTTAATTCCATACAACTTTTAAGTTTTTGACCTGCACGGGTATTTAATCTTTGAACTTTAATTTTTCCCTGGAGATTTCAGTTGGAAGGGAGTTAATATTCAAACTTGGTAGAAAACAATGTTAATATTTTATTACTACAGTATATTAATGTCGTTTCACTTAATTGCAGATTCGCTAACGCAGCTGTTAAAAATTCTCAATGGAAAATAAAATGAGTAAATTTAAATCTTGTGGAAAAAATGGCCTTGATTTAATTTTTTGTTTCACCTTAATTTTTCTAATTAAACTTTTTATTGGAATAACTGTAGACTCACATACAGTTTTAAGAAATAATACAGAAATTCCTCGTCTCCTTTACCCAGTTTCTCCAATAGTAGCATCTTGCAAAACTATAGTACAATATCACAACCTGCCTATTGACATTGATACAATGCACCAGTACTATTCAGAACCCAGTTTCACTTCTACTCATGTGTGTATGTGTATTTAGTTCTATTCAAGTTTGTCAATGTGCAGGTTTGTGTATCCATTACCCCAGATAAGATACAGAACATTTCCATCACCACAAAGATCCCTTATGGTGTACTTTTCATAATCACAACCATACCTTTCTCTCTTCCCCCTCAACCCTTCCTCTCCACAAGGTCTAGTAATCACTAATCTGTTTTCTACCTCTTATGGTTATTTTAAGAATAGTCCGTAAAGTATGTAAACCTTTGAGACTGGTTTCTCACTGAGCATAATTTCCTCAAGACTCATTCAATCTGTTCTATCAACAGGTTGTTCCTTTTTATCGCAGAGTAGTATTCCACAGCGTGAATATAGCTAATCTCTTTAACCACATACTCAATAAGGACATTTGGGTAGTTTCTAGTTATTGGGTATTACAAATAAAGTTGCCATATACTTATGTACAGGTTTTTGTGTGAACATAAGTTATCAGTTCTTTGGGATAAATGACCTAGAGTGCAATCACTGGATAACATAGTAGTTACACATTTAGGTTTTTAAAAAAGTGCCTGTTTTCCAGAGTGGCCACAATTATTTTACATTTCCATCAGTAATACATGAGTGATGTAGTTTCTCCACACCCTCCTTAGCACTGGATGATGTGACTATATTTTGGCCATTCTGATAGGTATATAGAGATTATTTCCATGCAGTTTTAATTTGTATTTCAATAATGGCTAATGATGCCGAGTATCTTTTCATGTACTTATTTCCCATCTGCATATCCTCTTTGATGACATGTGTGTGTCTTTTGCTCATTTTCTGACTGGATTTTTAAATTTACTGTTGAGGTTTTTTTTTTTTTTTTAAGATTTTATTTATCTGAGACAGAGAGAGAGAGCACAAGCAGGAGGAGTGGCAGGCAGAGAGAGAGGAAGAAGCAGGCTCCCTGTTGAGTAGGGAGCCTGATGAGGCGCTTGATCCCAGGACCTTGGGATCATGACCTGAGCTGCAGGCAGACGCTTAACTGACGGAGCCACCCAGACACTCCTACTGCTGAGTTTCAAGAGTTATTTATATATTATAGATAATAGTCCTCTTTGGAATCCAATCAATGTGACTGGACTTAATTTTAATTAATGTAATAGGTCTGACCCACTTAAGAGCCTTCTAGTGGCAAACTGTAAACCACCTAGAAATGGGACATAGCCCAGGAAGATTCTCAAAGTTAAGAGTACTATGTATTGGGAGCAAAGCTCCAGGAAGGTCAAATATCCTTTGAAGTCATGGTCATAGCCCTGCCTGACCACTGGCTCAATGGTTAAGCTCAATGAAAAAGGGATACAAAGAACATATGGAGAGAAATAAATTTTCCCCCCTCATCCCATTTCCTTCCATGTATAAGGATCTTCATTATCAACTAGCAACCCACTCCTGGACTCTCTTCCTTACTCATTCTTTTCCAGAGGAAGAACTGAACTAATACTAATTAATTCATGTGCTCTGGAAGGAAAAATCAGTTTAATATGGCCCGGTCCTATGCCCTTATTTGCAATGTACACATTTTTTTTTCTGCATTTTAAAGACCCAAACCCCACTGCCTCACATGGGGAGTAATACCGTGATCCAGTGCTACCTGTGTTTGGGGTTCAGGACTAGGAATACACTTTTCATGTAGATAAAAGCCACATCCTTCACAGTTGTATCAATAACAAAAAGTACCATTCTGGTTTCATAGCTCATTCTTTTGTATGTTCACTTCCTTTAGAACTATTGTTAAGATGGGTGTTAGTTTTGCAGCCTCTTCAAACCTTAACATTAAAATTAAAAATGGACAAAAATCCCACTAAAAATATGAGTTAATTTTTTATTAAGAACATCTGGGTATATGTGTTATCACATAAAGTTACTGTTCAAATTTAGACTTTATTTGTATAACTAATCTTAAATCCTAACACAAATTTGGAGTATTGTCCAATCAAAAAGCATAACCTATAAAAACATTCATGTTAAAAGTGTTTTTTAAATTATACAATTACTACTTTTTGAATATAAGAAATAGAAAAATCCTAAAATCAAATTTTCATTTTTATCTTCATGGTTTTTATTATGGTACAGTATTATACTATATACAAGGGTCAGAACTATGTGGGGGTCCACTTACATGTGGATTTTTTTTACTACAGTAGCGTAAATGCATTTTCTTTTCTCAAGCTCACTTTATTGTTAAGAATCCAGTATATAATACATACAATATACAAATATGTGTTAGCTGACTGTTATCAAGGCTTCCAGTCAAGAAGAGACCATTAGTAGTTGAGTTTTTGGGTAATCAAAAATTATATGCAAATTTTCAATTGTGCAGGGGGTCAGCATCCCAATTCCCATGTTGTTCAAGGGTCAGCTGTCAGCATTAGCTGGATTCACATGGACCATATTCATGAATATCTGCATTACTAAATCACAAAGAATAAAGAACTGGATATAAGATTCCTTTATAACATGACCTTGAGGATAGAATTATATAAATATTTAATTTATAAAAATATTCATCAAATATAAAAAATAATCATTAAGGAATCATTTTAACATATAAAAATGTTTATATAATGTATTACCAACAAATAATGCCATGTATTTTCACTATGAGGTATCTGAATATGGTATGAAAAGTTAGTAAAATCTCTAAAAGATTTTAACAATCTTCATGAAATGTGTTTTAAGATGCAGTTAAACAAGACAAACTAAGATTTAAACATGCTACTCACCTTAACACATCCCCTGCTATATCTTTTACATCAATTATTCTAGAAAAGAACATGACTGAAACTTAATTTTCTTCCCAAGTCATGACTAGTTTAAAATACTAGCTCTTAAGATAAATTTAAAATAAATTACAAACTTTAAAAGGTACTTTGAAGGCTATAATTCAAAAAGAACAAAAGCAACGTGGTACATAAAACTTCACAACTCCCCTTACCTGGCTACACCGGCTGATAGCTCAGGTACCACCACCCTTCGACTCCAAGCTACCAGATCCCGCTCTGTGGCTATTTCACTTCTTGGTGCATTGCTGTGCATTTGCCGTACACCTTCAATTTGTCCACTACGCCTCAGTCCTACATTTGGTGGTGAATGAACCTCTGAGGTAGAACTTACAGAGCCTAAGTGAAAAATTAATATAGTAAGTCCTATTTAGAAACATTAGCTTAATGGAAAACAAAATCTGTATTATCTTACAGATGAAACTTTGTATTACAGCAAACAATTACCAAATCAGGAACCAAACCACAGGCAAAAATTTAATGAAAACAAAACATGGCTATTCAGTTAATTCCATAAACTAATGAATCCTAACTATTGACGGGATTAACATGTAAAATCATTAATTTTTTTTAATTCTTTTTTTAAAGATTTTTATTTATTTATTAGAGAGCGAGAGACTGAGAATGAGAGGGAAGAAGGTCAGAGGGAGAAGCAGACTTCCCGCAGAGCCGGGAGTCTGATATGGGACTCGATCCCAGGACTCCGGGATCATGACCTGAGCCGAAGGCAGTTGCTTAACCAACTGAGCCACCCAGGCGCCCTAAAATCATTAATTTTTAAAAAATGCTCTGTATTTTGGGAAAATATGTAAGAAGCAAAAACAGAAAACCCAAGAATATTTATGGTTCATAAATTTGCTTTAACATTTCTCTGAAAATAATACGTGACAATAAGGACAGTGGGATATTTGAGACTGTGGAGTGTATTCCATACATTAATGAATAAATATATTTTTAAGGTTTTTTTAGGTTCTACATGTTTACTCTAGGAAATGTGGAAGAATATACATATTTAAAGGCTCATTATTTACAGTTTGAAACCTTGCATTATGAACATTTTCTTAGGCATTACGTATTTTTTTATAAAGACTTTATTTATTTATTTGACACAGAGAGATCACAAGTAGGCAGACAAGTAGGCAGAGAGAGGGGGGTAAGCAGGCTCCCTGTTGAGCAGAGAGCCTGATGTGGGGCTTGATCCCAGGACCCTGAGATCATGACCTGAGCCGAAGGCAGAGGCTCTAACCCACCGAGCCACCCAGGCACCCCAGCATTACATATTTTTAAAAATATGATCATTCTGGAAGCCTAATGTTTCATTTTATGGATGTGTCATAATTTGTTTAATCACTTCTTTACTGTTTGGAGTTTAACCTATTACAATTTTTAAATATTTCACTTAAAGCAATCCCTGCTTACCTCTACTTAAACGGCTGGTATTACTGATACCAGCTTCACTAGAACGTCTCAGGTCTTGCTCCTGTTGTAGTCTTTGAATCATGCTGTCCAGTGGGCTGATCTCCTGGTTTGCTTGCTGACTTAAAACTTGGTTCAGTCCTATATAATACCACACAAAATCCTAAGGACACTTTAGTCAACTAGTCAAACCATTTTACTAATTAAGCTCACTTTGAGTCCAGAATTAAATATAAATTTTGCTTGAGTACAGATCTAGAAAGATTTAAAATGATTAACGTGAAATCATGGCAGTAAAATACACACACACACACACACACACACAAAACCAGGAATATGCTAATTCAATCTTAATTTATTACAAACAATGACAGGGTGATAAGGCTTACCAAGTGTTTATGAGATTCAGGTACTTATATTATCCCCACAATAATTAGATACGTATTATTAACTCCACTTACAGATGAGAAAACCAAAACAACTACTCAATGTTACATATCTAGTAAATGGCAAAAGTGGGATTTCTCTTAGACCAGTTTCTTTTAAAAAAGGCAAATCTGATTACTGACTTTCTCAAAAAACGAAAGAAAAAAACCTCTACTGCTTCATTTATTCAGCAGATTCTTGGGTGTCTATTATGTGTTAGGAACTATATACCAAGGAAGCAAGGATGTAGTGGTGAATAGGACATGAAGGTCCTTGACTTCAGGCAGCTAACATTCTAATGGGAAAACTGAACAATAAACCCTTACATAAACGCAGACTATGAAAAATGTTAAAGATGATGACAGAAAGAAAATGGGGAAGAGAGAAGAACTGCTTATGGTAAGTCAGAAAAGTCAAAGAAGCCCTCTTTAAGCAGGCAGCATTTGAACTAAGACTGGAAGAAAAAGAAAAATTAGTCATTCATGTGAGGAGCAAGAAAAAGAACCTACTGCAGATAAAACACAAGAGATGGAACAAAACCTCTGAGGTAGGGAGTAACTTGGTGTATTTTAACCCACCCTAATTTTCCAACATTGACTTTCACCTGTACCAGTCCTATGGGACTACTTGACTCTTCTGCAGCTCTCCAAACAGGATAAACACCTTTATGCTTTTGGAGCTTTTAACCACAATACTCCCAATTCAAGTATAAATGTAATAAACACTAACTTATCCTTCAAGCACCAAGTAACACGGTATCTCTCTGGTATTTCCTCTGTGAAATCTTTCCAGACTACCCCTGAAAGAGTTGCTATCCTCTCAATACAATATATATGTCTTATCCTCAAACAATACATGTCTTAGTACTCAGCCCAATATAAAAAGGAAGCCCACTAGTTAGTTCTGCAAAAGCATGGATTGCCTTATTTAATATTCTAATTCTAAATCTGGCACAATGGTGGACATGTAAAAATGTTCAATCCTGCTGAATGAATAAAAAAAAAGTATGTTAGGAGATATATGAAAGCATTGCCATGAGAGAAGGGAAAAATTAATAGCAAGTGAGTGGATATATAAGAAATGACGTGATGAGATCAGATTTTTAGAGTGGGCTGGGAAGAGAAGATACAAAGGACATTCTGAAATGAAGAATTAGTACTAAAGAAGATATAAGGAAAGGGAAAATTACATGTATTAAGCACATAATGTTATTTCATTTTATAAGGGAAAACTAAAATTCAGTGGGATAAATTAAGTTGTCCAAGGTCACAAAGCTAGAAAGTGGTAAAGCAGAGGTAAAAGTTAAAATGCCTGTGGATGCTTCTTTCCTGTTATGCTGTTGGGAAAACATCTCATGTTTGAACATCAAGAAGTAATCTGATATAGCTCAAGTTGTAACTAAAGAAGCATATTTAAAGTGTATTACTCAAATATAAATGTAAAAATATAATAAAACTGTGTTCAAGCCAACTTATCATTACAATATCATCATCTATAGACCTAGATTTTTAAGTAGAAATATAGTTACAAATAATGCTAAGGATTTTTCCAAAAAGCATTTTTCTTCTGTCCATATTGTACTTGACTAAGTCAAAAATAATAAAAGAAATGATATTTTACCCTAAATTCTGTGACCTAGAAAACTTATAAATTCTCTGACTCACTTTGAAGCCATAATTATTGCTAAGGGTTCTCTTGTGGTCCTGTACTAATAACTAGTGTCTAATTCGTTTTCAAGATCAGGTATACTTTTTTACTGTAAGGGCAGCTCTGTATGGAAGAAAGAACAATGGACTAAGAGTCAGAGCTGCAACTGAGTCCCTATGGTTCCATATACTTTAACTTAAACAAGACATAGTTGTTAAATTTTCATTCTCTCAACTTTTAGAATAAGGATACCATAAGAATTAAATGAGATATTATTTATGAAAGTCCTATACAAATGGTGACATGGAGGAAAAAAGTAATAGCCATGATAATTAAATAGCACCAATATTTTAATAAATGAGTCCTTTCCTTATTTCCCTGTGCCTGAAACCTATTTTGAGACCTGGGTGAGATCTGATTCTTGCCAATTCCCTTCCAAGAGACTGAAGACTTTTATCTTAATTTCAGTCCCATGATCAAGACTTATCTAATAACTGAGACTTCTCTAATCTGAATACCTGCCTAGATTTCTTGAATACAACCTGTTCTTAGATTCCTTGAGTTCATGCTATATCCATGTATAAGACATTTTAGTTTCTCATAGTCCAGACATTCAGGTCTGCTGAATTGCACTACTCTCTGCAAGCAGCAGCAGCAGCAGCAGCAGTAGACACTACTCTTCCAATGCTTCCCCTCACCCTCCATCCTAAGTGGGCATGGCCACCTTCAAGAGCAACCCTTCCTATCCAGCATGTTTATCTTCATTGCAATTTCATGCCCAATCTTTAAAGGAAAATAAGAGATGGGTCCTCTGGAATACAGTAACACTTGTTTCTCTGCACAGCTTACAGAATCTAAATTAATTATTTAAAAGTTACTTGTTATATAGTACATCCCTTATGTGTCCTTTACATCTACATAGAAATTTTGTCCGTTATGCCAAAGTTGAGAATTTAAAATCTTTTCTTAAATTTTTCTTTTTAAAAAGACTTATTTATTTATTTATCTGAGAGAAAGAGAATGTGAGCACAAGCAGGCAGAGGAAGAGGGAGAAAGAATTCTGAAGCAGACTTGGCAGTGAGTGTGGAGCCAGACTTGGGTTTCCATCCCACAACTGTGAGATCATGACCTCAGCTGAAACCAAGAGTCGGATGCTAAAATGACTGAGCCACCCAGATGCCCCTTCATAAATTTTTCTAGTCTAAAAAATAACAAAGATTCATAAATTACAAAACTGATTTAATCTTCCTTTATATCGGTTTCCATTACTTTCACCTAATAAATTAGTTCTGCATCTCTTGTCAAAAGAGAAGGTCTGCAGACCTTGTCTCCATTTCAAGTCCCTTTTAATTCTTAACTAATTTGACTTTCATCCTCCATTATTTCACCAAAACAGCTGTCAACAGTTTCATTCCTACCTTACTTAAATTTTTAAAAGTTGATCACTTCATTTTTTTTAAAGTTGATCACTTCTTAAAACCATCTTCAATATGAATAAGCTATCTACTCTTATTCTCTTTCACATCATACTATTATTCCCTTTCGTAACATTTATCATAAGTTTTAACTATTTGTTTATAACTGTGTTTATTAATCTTATGCCATAAGAACAAGTATTGCACCTGATAAATTCACTACTGAATACCAGTTCACCAGGTGTCAGAGAAGACGAATGAATAAATGACCAAGATTATTGCTTTAACTCTAAATGTTTCTGAATTACCTTGTAGTACATAATTCAGCATTGTTTAAAGGATTTTAGAGAAATTTTTAAAAATAATTTTACTTTTCATTTGTTCAAAACAATAACAAAGCTTTAACCCAATTAACAATTTTATAAGACATCATTAGAAATGGAAAATTTGGTTGTCTATGAAAATGAGCATTTACCTGAGGAAGTTACTCCCATCTGAGGGATAAGTTGCTCCTCCCTGCAATTTTCACGACCAGGAACTAATCTCTGGTATCTTGATGGATGAGGATTACCATCAACATCAACCAAAAAAGGGGGAGGCATGAGATGAGGTGCTTGCTGAGTCTGTTCATCTAATACAAAGTTGTTGGCATCACGAATAAGGGGCCGATAGTCACTATGAAAGAACATCTGATCTGCTATCTGTAAAAAGAAAGGTCCATGAAAGATGAGGAAAATAAAAATTTATCATTATAAATTTCTAATGGAAGGCAATGTCTTAATGTAAATCATGGTATTAAGCAACAATGTAAAAGAATATTCTTTTCTTGGGTTAATGGTAAATAAGTCTTTACTACTACATTAAATTTTATGATCAGAAAAGCAGCTGCTTTGAATTTTCTCTGCAACAAGGAAAAAACTGTATACATAAAATACTAACATGATAAAGTTGTGTAATTTCAAATTAAATGGTAAAATCAAATCTAGGTATAAATCATCCAGCAGTATTTCTACTTGCACAGAGTTACCATGAATTATCTTAAGTTTTTAAACTATTAAACATAGTAATTACCTGTTTTAGCATTTCACAAAATGAAATCACTCAATGAATTGATTCTTTGAATTAAACTCTAATGAATTCACTTATACAATTTAATAAAACCCTTAAGTATACAATAAATGTTGACATATATTAACACAAACATCCAATCATGGCATGATTTTCCAAGAGCTGATAAGCATTTTCTCTAGATTTTTTGAAATAACACAAAATTATTAATATGAGCTCATGCCTGACACATCTGTAGCTTCAAAATTTTATTGATTTGGAATTCTATGACTATTCAATTTTTAGGCCTTTTAATCACTAAGATAAGCTCTTTAATATTTAAAAACATTAGCTACCATCAGTAGGCCATATATTTTTGAGAACCTCATGAAAGCCACAGATTTATACCCCTGATAAATGCATTTTATCCATATAAATAAAGCATTTTACATAATTTCAGAGTCTCTCTATGAGAGAGACTCCCCATCCCTGTCTTCAGAATTACAATCTAGATTGCTCTTGCAGGCTACATAAAGAGTTAGTCCTTCTGAAATGTAAAGATGATTAAAGAAGATCTAATCATTAACTAATGTCTACTACAGAGAATAGGAATTAAACAACTGCTGTGTTCACCCTCCTCTCTAAAACTTAAGTCTCTAGAATACTTAAAATATGATTGATTCTTCAAGCTTGAGGCTGAAAGCATAAACGATGCTCCCCACTCCTAAAGAAATACAACTCCTAACCATCCTGGACTTAAAACAAAATAACCAGGCAAAAAAAAAAAAAAAAAAGACACAGAATCATCATACACTACCTTGTCATATTTACTACTGGAGCCAAAGCCAAAAATTAGAAGATGTCCATGAGAGTCTGTGCATGCAAAATGCTGACCATCAGGAGAGCATTTGCAGTCAAACACTGCACCATGTCCTTGGCCTTCAATCTGAAATATATTTAATCAGCAATCAGAAAGTTGCCATTAAAATAAAAAGAACTGGTCACTACCATTATTAAAAATTTTATGATAAAAGAGATGTAGAAGTATACATCCCAATGAAGTGAAGATTAACTATAACAGAGTACAGTAACAAAATTTGTGAATATCATGAAAAGTGCCAGATTAATAGCCTTGAAAAACAAAGTGTTCTCTTTATGCACACACAGATCAGACACAATTCAGGAAATAAAACATCAATTTCCCCCACCCATAGAATTCTGCTTCATGTCTTTAAGCCACATTTACAATGTAATTGCACCTTACATTCCATCTTATCTGCATTTAATCAAGCCCTTTCAGCAAAGGCTGACAATGTGTCGTAACTGTAGCGATTTTTTTTTTTTTTTGGTTAACTCTTGGAAGTAGTAGCCAGAGATCATTGCTCACAAGACACTAAATTGTTTTCTTTTTGGTAATAAATTCCCTTGATGGTCTGACTCATCTTTTAAATGGTGAATTTCAAAGGTTAAAGAAAAGGTTTTTTTTACCTGATAATTGTTTTCTGTTTTCCAGTTCCATTAATCCAGAACGAATGGGTTTCTCCCTGCAACCTGTCAATCAAACAGAGGTGGCCAATCACCACTCTGAATTTTTTTTGCTCTCAGTGCTTCTTCAGACTATGTTCCAGTTGAAACTTCTTTAGCAGTGTTCTGAAAGAGGTAAAAGTTCTAACCTATCTAAAGCACATCTAGGGACTGAATTTCAGAAAACAACTAAAATAGGGAGTTGACCTCCCTAACAAATAACAACTAAGGATGATTTTCAACAAATGCGATTGGATTTCTGGATTAGCAGAATCGGAACACACACACATTATCAGGTAAGAAATACCTCCTCTCTGTTCCGGTATCCACTGATCTAGAACAACTGAATTTTACTAGCAATATCCCAATATTTCAGGAAACGCTTAGAAAAGAGAGAAGTGGTAACTTCATTTCTTTAGTGTTAAAAATATGGCATAGGGATGGATGTGCAGTTCACCAAATATGGAAGTGAAATTAAAATTTAGAAGAAGAATAGTTGATTTCTCAAGGAAAGTTTGCATTTTGGTCAAAAGAGAAACTATCACTCTAAAAGAAAGGGTTCTGGCCAAGAAGTTAATATATTGTCACAAATTGACTCAAAAAGAAAACTAGAACGTTTCTCTTTAAAGCTTGTTGAAAGGAAGGAAAGAGTGCACTGGTGTTTATTAATGTATTTTGGACAGTGATAATAATGGAAAAGAAATAAGAATAACTTTCCTTAAAATTAATCATATGAGAGAAAATTGGTAAACTCATCTAATGACTAATACATTTAAAGATTTACCATACAAGCAAGAAAATGAATCGTAAGTGAAACAGGATCATTTCTTGGTTGTGAAGAAAGCTGGAGGAAAAGATAGCAGACAAAGGGAACCGATTCCAGGTCTAGCTTAAAACTATTCAAAAACGAGAAAGAATAGACTATTTCTCCAAATTAGCATATGAGCATTAGTAAATACATGTATCTTTGTATTTGCCAAAAATGAGATACTACAAATGCAGAAATATCAGAATTCAGGTCTCTTTTTCAGTGTTTTCTAGGCAAAATAAAAAGTTACAAGAACTGCTATAAATAAGTAACCACTTGAAAAAAGTTTATCTCCAGATAGGATTTTACATCAAAAATGCAAGACTTAATTCAAACTGCCTTGGTTATGTGCTGTTTTTATTTCAGTTCAAAATTTCACAAAAGATGAAAAACAAAAAAGCAAGAACTTATAAATCTACTCTAATATAATAAATACTTCAAGAAATGTAATACTAATTTTATTAAGCTATGTTTACAATTCTAAATACACAGTAGAACAGAGGAAGAGATCTAAAAGAAGTGTGACACAGCAATGACAAAGGATATTTGATATATGTTCACAAGCATGGTATCCTTCACATGTTTAGGCAACCTTGCTCTACATTTTTTTTTTTTTGTGGGGCGGGCTATATGAGCATCAATCATCCCTATTTCTATGCTATCTACCAACGTTGCCAAATTTACAGTTAGAAGATCTCTAAAAGAATACTTTGGAGATGTTGAACTTATAAAACTCTAAAAAAGCAAAGAAAAAGTAACAATCCCACTGAAGATCACTGGGTGATCTACACAACACATGACATTTGAATATGGCAGGACAGTATCAACTTTCTTGGTATAAGGCATCTGTGTAACTTCAAAGTGACTTTTATATAAACAAAATAAAAGTTTATTTCTACAACATAAGAAAAAAGTAAAAGCACATTATTTGGCTTAAACATTATTCATTAAAGGAGGCACTGCAAGAATCTACTCATGAATCAATCAGAAAAGCAGTCCATAATCTTATTAATTAAAGCATCAAATTTATCTTTAGTAATGGCTCCTCCAATAATAAACACAGACTACAAAATGCAGATTAGGCTTTCCAGCTGATACAAAGGAGGAAAATATTTTATTTTCTCTATATAACTAAATACACTGTAACTGTTTTTATGATTATGCTGTGATTAAGGTAAGCCAAACAAAAAAGAAAGTTAAGTATTTCTCTCTGAAAATAATTTCACTTTCTTAAATCAGGCTTGAAGTATATAGAAGAATTCCCAAAGAAAAAAAATTTAATAATGAAGGCACTATTATTCATGTATAACTAAAAAACAATGAAGTTTATATTCAAAAACCAAAAGGATGAAGGGGGACCTGGGTGGCTCATTTGGTTAAGTATCCCACTCTTGGTTTTGGCTCAGGTAATCATCTCAGGGTCCTGAGATCAAGCCAAGAGTCTGGCTCCACCCTCAGCAGGAAGTCGGCTTGTCCCTCACCTCTACTCCTCCTCTGGCTCTCTTTCTCACTCTCTCGAATACTAAATGAAATCATAAAAAAAAAAAAAGGATGAAATATCTTCTCTATCCATATTAAAGTTATATGAGCCTACAATAAAATTTAATGTACTACTTAAGAATAAGTCAACACAAAATTTAATATTGCTGTATAGCTGATGCCAGTATTAAATGTATGTGCAGAAAATTAGAAAACAGAAAGAAAGGAATAATAATGACAAATTGTCCAAGTGAATTTTAGGTGAATTACCTCTCATAAAATTAAGCATGCTTAAGAAACATTTGGGACATATGTAAATACAGACCACACAATAAAATTCATACATGTTAAATCACAAGGAAAGCTAAGAAAATCCAGCCTGTGGTATTTACCAATAAGTGCAAAAATTTCCAAGAGAATAGGAGTTGAAATAAAAAATTCATTCAGCAATTACGGTATAGAAGTTTTTTGGTTTTAAAGCAAGAGATGAAAGGATAGATGAGTTAAAATAATAATTCCTCTGTAGGGAAATTCTCATACTAACTAAAGAATTCTAGAAATATTTCCAAGAAAGGAGTAGCACAATCTTATTAATTTAGAGGTTTATAATGAATTTGAAAAAATACAAAAAAAGCTTTGAGGATGTCATATTTAATGAAGTATGCTAGTACCTTTTTCAAGGATGAAGACTATCCAGAACTTCTAATGTAATTTTTGTGAAGCAAAAAGATGAATAATTAAAGATGAATAACCAAATGAGGCTTATGACATAAGAGACTTCTTTAGTCATAGGCAAATCACCTAATCTCTCTGTGAAATGACAGAGATAATTTAAATGATTACCAGAGTCCTACCTAGTCCTAAAATTCTAACATCTGATATTCAGCAAGACTTTTTAGAAGAATTAGACAAATCTGGAAATGAAGTATGCTAAAAGTACTAGAATGTAGACTAAAATGACAGGTTCTAAATTACATCAATCAGGAGGATCATACATACAGGTGAATATGGGAAGTATGTCGTCCTAGAGAGACTCAACACAGATCAGGAACATGGACTACCTTAAGCAGAATGAATCATCCTGTTAAGAAATTATTCCATGTCTATGAATAGGGTCAATTTTTTGGTCTCTCTTTTTCTTCTTTTTTTAAGATTTTATTTATTTGAGGGAAAGAGCACGGCCAGGTTGGGGGGTGGAAGGAAAGGGAGAAGCAGACTCCCCGCTAAGCAGGGAGCCCAATGCAGGGCCTTATCCCAGGACCCTGGGATCATGACCTGAGTTGAAGGCAGATATTTAATTGATTGAGCCACCCAAGCACCCCAACAATGGTGTGTGTGTATATATATATATATTTTAAGATTTTATTTATTTATTTCACAGAGATAGAGAGATTACAAGTAGGCAGAGAGGCAGGCAGAGGGAGAGGGGGAAGCAGGCTCCCTGCTGAGCAGACAGCTCAATGCGGGACTCTATCCTAGGACCCTGAGATCATGACCTGAGGCAGAGGCTTTAACCCACTGAGCCACTCGGGCGCCCCAACAGTGGTATGTTTTTAAAATGAATGAGACTGAGGTGCCTGGGTGGCTCAGTTGGTTAAGTGTCCAACTCTTGATTTTGGCTCAGGTCCTGGTCTCAGGGTTGTGAGAATAAGCCCCACCCACGGCTCTGCACTCAGCAGGGAGTCTGCTTGAGATTCTCTCTCTCTCTATGCCCTCCCCCACTAGCACACACACATGAACTCTCTAAATAAATAAAAATCTTAAAAAAAAATACCACTGTTTAGAAGGGAGCATCTTACCTAGAAATTTAAAATTATGAATCTTTTATTTTTTTTTTAAGATTTTATTTATTTGAGGGAGAGAACAGAGGGAGAAGGAGAGGGAGTTGCAGATTCCCTGCTGAACAGAGCCCGATGTGGGACTCAATCCCAGGACCCTGAGATCATGACCTCAGCTGAAGGTAGATATCTAATCGACTTAGCCATCCAAGTGCCCCAAATTATGAATCTTTTAAGTACCCTAACGATTCTGTGATATAGACTCATATCCCAAGAATAAAATGGAAAGCTGGGAAATGGAAGTTATGGTAAGACACACTCTTACAAAATCCTATGTATAAAGAACTTTTAAAGTTTATCTACCTGGGGAGAAATAAACTTAATTAAGAAAGTACACTAGATACTGAAGATAGACACTGTCATACATATGATTAAAATATGCTTTTGCCACTTTCTAATCATTATGATAGTTACAATGTAAACAAAAAATATATTTTAAGGGAAGTTATCCACACTCTAATAGTCTGGGTGTCATCAAATTACTTTAAAAGACCATTAGTAAATGAATGTTTCCTTTAATACTGATGATTCTTTAATTTATAGTTAACATTATTACATATGTATTAAAGATAGCTATTTACATAGTGCCAAGATACGTATATTTGTATAAAAAAGGAAACTGTTGTAACTGGCTTGATAGAACCAATAGATACATAAAAGTGCTTTTGAAGAATCAGCTCTAATTTTCATCAAAAGAACATTTATCATCAAAATAAGTAACTCATCTTCAAATTTAACAGCATTCTGTTTAGCCATATTTTAATTTTACTGACAGCTGCAGTATTATTAATCAATCCTCCTTGTAATATATTCTCCTTCTTTGTCCCCTGACATGATCTATTAGCATGGTATCTTTGTAATATATTCTCTAGAGATTTTGTTCTCGTCTCCATTTGCTAAATATGACTTCTAAAAGTTTAGTTTTAAGCCCTCCACATTGTTCTATCTCCATGAGGTAAACAGCATTCTACATGGCAGACTTCAACATCTCTTTTCATTCCTAGCTACTCTAAATATTCTGTCTTCAAGTGTTGCCTGGCCATTTCCACACAGGTCATCCAACACTACATCACAATAAACACATAAAGACGAACTAAAAAAAGCAGTTTTTCTTTATATCATTCATATTTCCATTAATTTTTTAATACTACACTCTCCACACATTAATCAGTTTAATTTCAATTATTAAATCTTCAGTCATTATTCAGCCCTAACCCTTCTATCAGTCACAAAATACCAAGTCAACATACATATATTTTTCTTTCACACATTTCCTACCACCTAGGTAGGATTGTGATTTCGCTGATAAAGGCAGTTATTCCCCAACCTACTCAACTTTGTACCTGAAATACTATTGCTGGCAATCAAACTTACTCCCTTGTTTCTAAAATATAATTTACCAAAAATCCCACTATGTTAACTATTCTTTACACTAACAAGATAACATGGGCCATTGACAATCCTCCTTGACTTATGCTTTTCATCTTATCACCCACTTTTCAAAATCTATTCCAGACCAATACTGTACATTACTCTATGCACATGTCTTAACATTTCTTACTTCCTTATTTATAAAATTCCTCATATTTGTAAAATTAAGTATCTTTCTTACTGACTCAATTTTTATTTTTCAAGACATAATTTTAGTTCTTCCTCCTCAACAAAACTTTTTCTAAGCATCCACCCTGAAGTGACCCCTCCATCTTCAGATATAGCAATGATCTTTTCTCATATGCCATGCTACCATTGCTGGCTAAAAACAAAGACCATTTCTTACTCTTCCTTGTGGTCCCCATGTTTGTCCTTATGCACAAACAAACACTCAAATATTTGTTAATTGAACTTTCACCTGTATGTTTACATTCTGTAGAATTGTACAAACTTCCCTATATAACTATCAAATCTCAAACACCCTTGTGATAGTAACTCATAGGCCATGTCAAAGAATTACATAAAGTAATTCACTAAATTATAATACAGGATTACAAGATAGAGAGACAAACTCACATTCATGGCAACAAATTTTAAGATATGTTTTTGATACCAAAGATGAGAAAGAGACAGAATCTAAAGAACCCCAGAAACCTGAAAGAAAGTGATAATAACTACAGTTCATACTCAGAAGATTGAAGGTAATTCCTTACCCAGAGAGGCTGAAACAAGGATGGGAAGCATCAAAAATCCTTTTAATATAGAGTGCAGATATATGGCATCTTGTTAGATGATGAGAGATAGGTAATGAAAGAGATGGAAGGATGAAAGCAAAAAACGGAAGGAGAAGAGAGGAGAGAAAGAGAGAAGATTTATCTTGAAATCTTGATTCACAAGAGAACACGATACGAGATTACCTATTTTGAGCTTCTCTTTCTGCCTTTCCTAGATATATGCAGCTACAATTGTCTAAAATTAAATTAGAGGTCACACTGAGAACATATTGTCAGAAGTATGCATGTGCAAAAATTCTGAGTGGTGGATTGGCAGCCTCTGCTTGTTTGGAACGTTGCAAGGAGAAATATATTGTTCTGGATTAGTGGACACTGGAACATTTTTTAAAAGTCTCAAGTAAAAGAAAGGTTAATTATAGAAATAAGGAAAATTTTGATTAAATAAAAATTGTTATTTGGAATTTACTCATGAAACAACAAAAGTAAAGCAAAACTCAAATTCGGTAAAATTTCTTTTTAGAAGGAGACATTGTACTCTTCAATTAAAATCAAAACCAGACAAGAGGCAACAAACTATAGCTTTAGGTAACATGACAGAAACAGAAAGATATGGAAAGAGAGGGAGTCATAAATACAGCTAGAATAATAGATAGAGAGAAAAGAAAGGGAACAGGAAAGATAAAGCAAAAGCAAAAGCACCAGAAACATGAGGAAAGCAACTAATGTGGGGTCTACAAATCCCACTCTAAACATCTTTTACTTACTATCTAATAATCAAATGGCCTAGTAACTACGAAGTTTGAAAGTCTCTTTTCAAATTAATTTATTATTCATTTAAAGCTATAGTTAAAACTTAGCTATTCTGTGCTACTTTAAGGGAAAATGGGCTATAAAAAAACATTGCATTTAAAAACATTTATGGTTATATTTAAACTCCCAAACTTGCCTACCTCTTTCAGGGAAGTGGAATTTACAAAATCCTTCAATTTCAGTTCAGAGAGTTTGCACACATTTTCATGTTATTTCTGGGAATAACTTCTCTGCCTTTTAACATTTAATTGAAGTTTCAGAGCCTTCAGAGTTTAGAACAACTCTCGAAGCTGTACTAGGCTTGCTAAACTAATATCTAAATATTTTGGAATATTCTTAATATACACTATCTACCTTAAACAAATATCTAAATATACTTTTAGTGAATATTTAAGTTATATAAGGACTGTTCAGCTATAATATGAATAACTGATGTCATTTTTAGAGGAATGTTGATAAGTAAAGCTTAACGGCTGGAATTTATATGTGTTTTTAAAACATTCAATAGAGTTGTCTTATCATAATCTTCTCTACAATATTCTCTTTAGTTTCATTCTCTGGTTCATAAAAAAAAAGAGAGAAGAAGAAAGGTTCAAGGTTTCTACCTTATATTTGTTTCTAGCAAATGCTATTAAAACTTTGTTTAAGATTATTTGATTTTTAGTTAAAGATGAAACAATGATGGGGAGGGTGCAAGGAACATATATTGTCTATTCCACTTTATATTCTGGTTATAACATCTTACTTGTCAAATACTTCTTGTATATAACAAAAGCAAACCTAATACCCACCCCCCAACTGCTTTTCTCATTCAGATCCTCTCTTAAGAGGAAATCTAGCAGCGAAGATAAGCAAAGTAACTCCATCACTTTTTCTAGATAATATTACTACCAAGTTGAGAATCTTATTAGATTTTGAAATGAAATAAATCAGAGGATTATATAGGCAAACAAGGAATTAAATCTTTATCACAATTCTTAATTGCAAACCTTGTTGACAAATTTAGGTGGTCCTAAAATAAAGTCAGATTTTTAAAAGTATAAGTCAAGATTTGATATAGGAAAAAAAGAATCTGAATATTTACCAGAATGATGAATTCAGTGCAATATTAATATATCAATATCATGTTTTAAATTTATTAAATTTATCAAGTTTTTATTAAAATTTATTTTAAAATTACTATCTGTCAAACAAGGCACTTACAAAATTTAACTTTTCACCACCTGTGAAAGGCTTTTCAATGATGCAGAATTTTTGAAATAAATTTTGAAATGAAATAAAATTTCATTTTATTTTGTAATAGGTAAGAAAGATACAGTAATATGCTGAGTAACAAAATAATTATTTGTTACATGATTTTCTTACTTCTTGCAAAGCTATTATAAATTTCAAGTGGAAAATCTAATTATTACAAAAAGAAAAACCAATAGTAAAGCAGTATTCTCAAATATACTTGACAACCTGTATTTTAGAGGATTTATATATCAAATTCTTGTTAAAGGCAGTTTACATGCCTTACTTTTGGCTGATTAATGGGGAATTTATTTATTTATGTTATAAGCTTTGATTTTAAAACTCATATGAAATATTACTTTAGTCTTAATAATACTTCATCTAAACTTTTACCACTTCTAGTCTAAACAGGGAATATTGCACTTGAGTTATTTATCCTTAAATCTTCCAAGGCATTATAACTAGTCCCTCTACAGGGCATTCAATAAATATTTACTAAGTTGAACTTATGATTACTAGTACAACTTAACATCAGGGTTTGCATTTGTACTTCTTCAACTTTTATGGTATTTTAGTAACTCAAAAAATTACTGGTTTGCTACACAGTTAAAGAGTTTTAACTACTGTAATAAAAATTCAGCATTCAGGAGAGTGGACAGTGAACATAAGCTTCTACTATCCCCTCAAACTGTTTTCATTTTCTTAACAGCAGTGCTGGATGCTTTATTTTCCATCTGTCCATAGATAAACAAAAAAAAGAACAAAAAAGCAAAAAGCAAAAAGTAGGGCACTTAGATAACTTATAAATTAGAGACAGAAAAAATCATCAAGCTAAATTATAAGGTCTCAAAAGATCTACTCGGAGTTAATAGCATTATAAAGACATTTTCTCCTGGTGACATATCACTAACTAGGTAGAGTTGGAAGTTAGCTGTACAATGGCCAACCATTAACTAGTGTTAGCATTAAGAACGCAGTAACAACAGACAAAAAAAAATGGGTTTAAACCCAAGTCACCCTGTAACAGCTGTGTGACCTAGGTAAACCTGGGCAAAGCAATTCATCTCTGTATAGTTTCTCCATTCATAAAATCAGTAATAATAAAATCTACCCTGATTATATTACAAAGTTTTCATGAGAGCCAAATGAAGTAATATGTAGAAGTATTTTGGAAGTCATTAAAAATCTTGCAAAAAATTAAAAGGAGATCCTTATTTTAATTAAAGTATAGTTCATTTTCTTGGTTTTTTAAATGCAGGACATATTTTTAATCCTTTTTAGTCTTATGTTTTGTCTTTCTCAGTTTGAATTTTCTATGAATACCATCCAATTCCACTTATTACATAAAGTTGTTTCTTCTGCCCTTTAGAGGCTTTTCTATCTCTTGTTCTTGGAACAGGAACTCTTGGAACTCCTATTAAAACAATTTTTAAGGCAGTAATGTAACTAATCCCTTAGCTTATTTCAAAGAACAATGTAATACGGCTGACTTCTATTCCTGGCTATATCATGAATTTGTGACGATCTAAGAGCAAATCACTTCAATCTCAATGTATTCCAATTTCTATAACGTAAGGTGGAATATTAGTGTGATCAACTTACCTGACAAGGAAAAATTCACCTTTATAGCTTAAAGGTGAAAGCAGTATTCAAGTATGAGAGAAAATTTTTACCTCCACTCTACTAACACACCAATGCCTTTTAAAAATATGAAATAACTTATAAAAAAGTCACTAATATATGTATAGGCCACAAATTGTTTTCTTTTGAAGCTATAAAGACAAATTAAGAAATAACTAATATTTTTTTAACAGAGATGTCCCAAAAAGGAGCAAACCAGAAACACAAGAATAGAAAAGGAAAAAATTCTTTACCAGCATATTTAAGTATCTGCTTTTAGAAAAATCTCCTCTTTTACATATATCACTAAGGAAATCCATCTGTCACTAAAAATTATACTCCAAATAATTAAATCTTTTTTAAAAAGTAAGAATTTGACAAATTTTTGTTCTTACCTTATATACACTAAGGCATCCATAAAGATAACCAACTTAATTCCCTCACTATTGAAAATTCTATCTTCTTACTCCTCCCTCTAACTGGTCTTATTATATATTCTTACTACATAGAAGTAACTTTACTATGATTGTCATCATATATAGTATCACTTTCATGAAATTTTTTCAGAAACCACTGTTATTTCACAAATGTCACTTTTAAAATTTTTCTTTTGCAAAATGACTACACACAGACTTAATTGTAATGCTTCATAATTCATTACTAGAGGTTTCTGTAATTGATTTTTAAGAAAATCTAAAGATGCTGTAATAGTAGAAATACAAGTTTTTCTTCTTTTGTTTTGTTGAAAAGTATCCCTGATATATATGAACTAGATTAAAAAATATGTGACTGAATAAACAGTATTTGAGGAAAACTTTATACTTCACACAGTGGTTACAGAGACATGGTAACATTGCACAGTAAGCTGTATGAGATATTAAACCACTCTAATTCAATATACTAAAAAATCTACCTAAGAAGCAAAATGTAGAAGGGAAAAGGCTTATATACAATAAATATCTAACATACTATAGTTTGAAAAAAGATAAGAATACCTTCAATTTTAAAATGGCATAAAGACGGGGGCACCTGGCTCAGTTGGAAGGAGACTCTTGATCTCGGGTTCATGAGTTTGAGACCCACTTGGGTGTAGAGATTACTTAAACAAATAAAACTTTAAAAAATAAAATAAAAAAAATAAAAATTTTATTTTTATTTAATAAAAAATAAAATAAAAAGCCTGGGTGGCTCAGTGGGTTACGCCTCTGCCTTCAGCTCAGGTCACGGTCCCAGGATCCTGGGATCGAGCTCCACATCGGGCTGTCTGCTCGGCAGGAAGCCTGCTTCCCCCTCTCTCTGCCTGCCTCTCTGCCTACTTGTGGTCTCTGTCAAATAAATAAATAAAATCTTTTAAAAATAAATAAGTAAAATAAAATAAAATGGGTGTACTGGAATCAAATTGTTGTACAAGAGGACTTCTGAAGTATAATAACACAATATAAATATTTAGAATTTCTTCACATGGTTTTCCAAAATTTTTCTTATCTATATTGTATCTTCATACTTGTGAGTTTTTCAAGTACTACTGTTAAAACTATTTTAAAAACCAAATTAGTTATCACCGGTATAACTGTATTGTAATATGCAATTTTCTTTTAATTTTAACATCTAAATAAGTGTACAATACAGAACTCTTTTTTGAAACTCAAAGGCAAAATAGTGTCTAAACAAACTACTAAGTGGATTTCCTTTGTGATATGCAGAGTACCTGTAAGCAGTCCCCAAATCTTTAACAGCTATAAAATGAAGAGGCTGATAATTACCATATTGAAATAAGATCGAATTTTGACACCTCTTGCCAGATCCCACACTATCACGTTTCCATCATGACCAGCAGAAAAGAGAACTCTCGGATCGAATGGGTGTGGCTCCAAGACAAATACCTCATCTTCATGACCCTGAAATATTTTTGAAGTGGCAAAGAATTATAAATTTAAAATATGGAAATTCAATCAAACATCAGTATTACAGTATTTCTAGAATTTGAAAGCTAAGAATTTTAAAGTGGCAAAAATTTTCAAATTTATCAATGTATAATAATGAAGCTGAGCTAGTATCAGCAACCAAGGCTTTACTATCATTTGGTGAAACCTAAGAGTAATACTGATGCAGCCCTACATACTAAGTAACAGCAAGGATCTAGATTTTGAAGCCAAATCAGTTTAACTACCTTTTAAAATTATTTCTAATCTCCCACAAAGACCTGTTATCCATCTAGCAAGAATTTTTTAGCTAACTTTTTATAAAAGATTTTAGTTCTCAATGAAAATAGTCCATTCTATAATTAGCTTCATTATACCAAATAAAAATGAATCTTTTTTTCTCACCATCAGGACATGAATTAGTTGACCGGTGTAAGAGTTCCAAACTTTCAGAGTCATGTTATTAACTGCAGTTATAACTGTATTGTCATGTCGATCCCAAGCTACCATGGTTACTTTCATTTTTGTGATTTTATCTTCTATTCCTTGAAGGTTTTGGCTGAAAGGTGATGGAGGCAGTATTTGTTTACACTATATTATTTTTTAAAATACTAGTACTACAAAAACCTAAATGTGTTTCCTTATAATTGTATTTATATTCATTATATGGATAACTATCACAGTAATTAAGAATAGTCTGATTCAACAAAGAATGAGGGCAAAAATCATTTCACTGAATCAGCAAATGCAGGATTTTTAGCACTCTTAAACCCTTATAATAGATGATCTTGAGCATGTTATCAATTAACTCTATCTGGATCCAAGAGTTCTGTGCCATGCTGCTCACTCTCCATCTTTTACTCTTGCTATCATGCCCTGATAACTGCGCTTTGCTCTCCCATCCATCTGAGACAACTACACAAAAACAGGAGTTAACTTATTAAATACTAAGACCAAAGTAACACTTATATGGTGAAATATAATTTCTCATGGCTGGAGAAAACCATTAATATACCATATCATCCCTATGTGACATACTATAGCATCTCTGACAGATGAACAATACAGTATGTCCCACTTTCTGAAGAAACTAGCAAAACTTAAAAGTATTCCTAGAGTACTATCATCTCCTTAACAAACTGAACTGAAAAAGTCATTAATGCAGATCTTCTCATATTTTTGGCAAAAAATAATCTCAGAAATATCTTCTTTCCAACTCCAACAGCACTAATTATGATAGAAAAGTAATAATTTTAACATGGATTATGACATATGATTTATAAGCTGACAGTTACACCAGTCTATAATATACTTTAAATGATCTACCTTTATCATTATAGTATTTCAAATTTGATCTCTTACCCTGCTGGACGAGTAGCCATATCCAACAAAATGCTCTTCCATTCTCTTCGTTTAAATTGCCAAATACGTGCTGTCCCATCACGACTCCCACTTACAAACCTGTATTAAAGCCCAACCCCCCCAAAAAACCACACAAACTTAACCAAAATGTGTTTTCCCAGAGATGTTTTTCAAAATACTATAAGAGAGCATTCATATTTACTTACACAGCATTCTAATACAATAGAGATTAGTCTATCAGATAGTCTCTGTAAAACTAAGAACTTCTGCAATTTTATACGCTTTTAAAATTCTATACACATATATTCTAATTTGTTTGGCTAGGTGGCTAGGTCTCAAAATAACATTTAACAGTGATTCAAGGCCACTATTTACTACATTACAAATAGAATTTCCAAAGAAAAAATACTGATTTTCCTCTCAGTATTAAAAAACTTAACTTCTTTTACTCAAGGTGCTTATAAATAGCTTTCTTTCAGTTTAAAATAAGAACCTGAGAAAATTTATACAACATCATTTAACCTTATCATCAATAAATAGTTCTGCCTCAAATATGATACCGTGATACATTTCAAAACTCTACTAAAAGTTTCCCTACACTTTGACATGTGTAGAAAATATAAATGGTGGATTAAAGTCCCTATTTTTAAAAGCGGCCAAATAAACTAACATTAGTACAAATAAAACAAAAACGTTCTCAGGCTATAGTCACTTTTTAGTTTAACTGGTCAAGACCTTTATTTTAGGAAGCCAGTTTGTAAATAATTCTAATTGATATCTGAAATGTCTGTATTTGAAAATTTTAAATTGGAATTAAATTTGCAAACAAAAATAATTATTTTACCTGTTGCTAGTGTTGGAAAACTGGATACTGTCAACTTTGTCCTACATATAAGCAGATAAGAAAAGAGAATCCTGAATATAAACTATTGGACTCATTTATTTTTTCCAATCTAATTCTTTTTACTCATACTTACAGTATGGAACTCCAATTCCGATATTTTCTCTGGCTGACCTGATCCAAAAAAATAAACCCGAATAATATGATCTGTGCTTCCTGTGGCCAGAAACATTCCACCTGAGGAGTAATAGCAAACATTTATGAGTATAACATAATTTCAAAATCTGAAAATTAAATAAAATGCAAGCAGTATTACCATGATACACACTGCTGATTAATATTTTATTCTAAAACTATTCATATTTATCCTAAGTATGTAATATAACTAAAACTGAATTTAATGAACTTATAAGTTTATATACACAGCTTTAACTAGGAGGAATTTTTCAATACTTATAGAAGATTTCTACTACAAATGACTTTACTAAGTGATTACATAATTTTATGTTAAAATTAGCAGTTATCCTCATTAGAAAACATGTCTTTTAACTCTGCTTAAGTCCCTCTCTTGCAACATTTCCTACCTGTTAAAATCCTATCAAACGTTTAGGGCCCAATTTCTTCAGTAGGCTGTCTTTGCAACTCTGCAATCCAATGAGCCTGCTATCCTCTGAACTCTTATTAAAATTTTGTCTTGTAGCACATACATTTTACTTTGCAATACAGTTATTTATATAGGCAATTTACCCTCTCTCCTTGGAATCAATACTCTCCCACAGTGTTGAAAACAGTGCTGTATATAACTGCTTACAGAGTACTCTGAAATCATGGATAGTGCCTATAATTGTGTTATTACTAAAAGGAAAACTGTCTTCATGGCAGTAGCAGTGGAAATCTAGAAGTTAGAAATTAAACATGTTTGGATATTAATATGGCAAAAACAGATTTATGTCATTAGTTTGTAACCACCTGTTCAGGTACTACTACTATCCACAACTATAAATTAAAAAGATAAGTAAAACTGGAAGTAAATGTAGAAGGAACTGGTATTAGAAACATTAGGTATTAAATCTATTGATGTTTTGTTTCATTTTCTCATCATTTCAAATACTCAAATTATAATTTGTTTAAAAAGATATATCTATTTAAAACACTACCACATAAACTCAGGAAGTAGTAAACTACTTAAAACATAATTGGGGTATCAGCATTGCTATATAACCACCTTTTAAAAAGCAAAGAATAATTTGGAACAAAGTAATAAAGATTTACAAATAGCAATCAGATTTCACTTAGCTACAGGATACTTCAAAACTCCATGAAAATATAAAACATATCTAAAATGCCTTTCTTTCAACGAGAAAACTACATCTATTCTTTAACAGAGTCAATTCTGAAACTCTTCTCTCCTACCAGAGTATTATGGTCTCAAAGAAAATTCTTAGTCATGTGACTACATAAAATAACTCTAAATATTACAACAGCAAATATTTTTCCAAAATTTTATGTATTCCCCTAAAAGCTTTCTAATGTACAACTTTAAGTGGAAGATTAGGGAGAAACACATCTTACCAGCGCTAAAAGAAGAACAGATCATTTGAACTCCAGGCCGAGGGCGCTCTGTAAATTTAGCAGGTCTCGGACTAGAAAACAAAAAATAAAGAATTAAAAATATCCCCAAAGGGATCAGGAAGACCAAAAATAAGCTGTTTCAAGAAATAATTACAGAAAGACAAAACTAAATAAAAAACAACAGATAGCTCCCTTCCTAAAAACAAGTTGGAAATCATTATGTGTCGTGATCAGCAGATTTTATGGAAGCTCCATAGATTTTGTAGGAGCTCCTGATTACACAATGATCCACACATGAAACACTCTCAAAGCCACTGTCACACCAGACATGTTACACTTACTTCTAGTCAAATTTAACAGGTTCTCAGTTTTTCACACAGTACAATAGCAATGCACAAATACATTAGAGAGTAAGTCATTACAAACAAGAACACACTAGCAAAATAGATGCTGCCTCTTGTGGCGTATGTACACTATCAGGTTTAGGTAATAAACTTTTTCAATATTAGACACTGTTAATTAAACATTTCCCTCTGTTTATCATCTGATGTGACCAAATACACCTTTTATGACTCGAGAAAGAATCTTATACTCATCCTAGTGAAAATCTGAAGACTGTTTCAATCTTATGTCAACTATAATGCTTATTCAAAATAGTTATCTACAGAAAATAGTCATCTACACTCAAATATATTTACATTAATTGTATAAGAGTGTTACAGATGTCTTATATTTACACTAGTAATATTAAATGTTTGTTACAATCAACAATACTAAAGAAAGAAAAATTATAGATTTTACACCATACGAGCTCCAATAAATATACACTATATTTGTAATGTTCCAATAAAGTGATTTTATTTAAAACCCTACTTCACATATATTTGTGACTTAGTTTTTCTCAGGTTATCCAGGGAGAAAATTCAAAAACTAATTACAGCCTCAACCAAAGTGCACTGTATAACTTCTATAATCCATAGAAACTGAATATAGACTGGTTTCAGTTCTGTGATCATATAAAGACAAAAAAACTATAAAATATTTATGATCAGTTATATATTTGGAATAAGAACAATCTTTCTTATCGATACAGAACACAAAAGTATTTGTTAAAAATTCTTTTAATTAATTTATAAATAGGTTTTTTTAAAGATTAATTTAGGTTATTTATTTGACAGAGAGGAGAGAGATTATAAGTAGTCAGAGAGGCAGGCAGAGGGAGAGGAGGAAGCAGGCCCCCTACTGAGCAGAGAGCCCAATGTGGGGCTCGATCCCAGGACCCTGAGACCATGACCTGAGCCGAAGGCAGAGGCTTTAACCCACTGAGCCACCCAGGCGCCCCTAATTAGTTTATTTCAGAGAGAGAGTCCCAGCTGTGGAGACCAATGCAGAACTTGATTTCAGGACCCTGAGATCACCACCTGAGCTGAAACCAAGAGTTGGTCACTTAAAACTAAGCCACCCAGGTGCCCCATACATAAATTTTTTAACATGACATAACGACTTTTCTTAGTCGCGGGATCTGACATAATTGAGCATGAACAGACAGTTTGGAGAAAGAGGAAGTTATTAAAACATTCTTACAACCCAAACAATTATTCAGAGTAAAATTAGAGTAACCGTAACTTAAGTAAATTAATCTGAAATTATAAAGGGTACTAAATGCGCTACTTTCCTTAACATCTTATGGATGCTAACTCTACATTTTTGTTAATTTTTGGCACAGTCATTCATGTAAGTGTTAAGCAACCATTTGGTTGGAACTTAGAATATTCAAATAATCATAGAGATTGCCATTTTAAATGGACCTCAATATTTTTAAAACAAAAAAACAGATACACAGTTACAAATAATTTATTTTTAAATTCACATTTTAGGAAATATTTTAAGATAAGGCCTTGGATTCAGACTCTCTGAGTTCAATTTCCAGCTCCATCACTTACTAGGTGTATGACCTAAGGCAAGTTAACATTTCTGTACCTCAGTCAGTAAAAGGGGAATAAAAACAAAACAAAATCTTAAGAGTTACTGAGATAACTAAATGAATTTAATCCACAGAGTGCTTAGTACTGTACCCGACACACTCAATAAGTATTAGTATTAATAGTATTTTAATTTTCTTCGACCAGTCCTAGACAGTCCATCAATGAATAATCACTTTTAGTTTGGTACAGTGGTTGAGAGGGGGTTCCAAGAGTATACTTCCAGTATCCCCCCTCAGTTTTCTATCCCATCTGTCCTAAAGATAATATTTATATACCTTCTTCATATGGTTGTCATAAAGATTAACAAGATGACAAATATAAAGTGCTGAGTACAAGCTTGGCAGACTAGGTGCTTAATAAAATTTTGTAATGATTATTATCATCTCTATATTTCCGAATTCCCATTCTCCCCTCACATCTAATCTAAATATGCTTGGACAGCTTTCTTCAATCAACGATCTCTTCGGCCAGCTTCTGAGTCACCTAATCACTACTATTTCTCATCTACAAAGCGGCATCTTTATAAGTGAGAGCTGTTCCCATACATAAACACTGCAAAAAAGCAAATTTATCAAGAGATTTGGGTTTCCAAAATATGTTTGTTTCATTTACTAACAGAACTGATTTTCTCAATTAATGCAGACTGGGTTGCTGAAGGCACCTCCCCATCAGATTACATAAAACCCATTATGACAGTCACAATCTACATCCAGCCAAAATTTTTGGCAGCTATCAGCCATGAGTAAAAATGGAAAGGAAAATAGGTGTCCCAAAGCCTAAAGCTAGAAAAAAATTACTCCTTTATGCCTGATTTTAGATTAAAAGTTTTTAAGAACAATTATAATAACAAATATAAGGAATACTACCTCTAAATAACCAGAAAAAACTTGTCTGCCCAAAAATAGGAAGATCACGAAGCAAAGTATAGAATAACAATTCAGTGGAACATAATGCAGCTATTAAAATTATTATAAATAACTGATAAAATGTTAAGGAAAAAACTAGCAGAAAATTATATATACCTCTCTACTTACGTCTACTTTAAAAAACACATTTATGTGAAAAAATGGTTAGGGTAGTTGGTTAATGGGTAAATCTATATAAAGGTTCTGGAAAAAAAATCATTTATATGGAATAACTCACTTCTCAAGAATCCAGATAAATATTATTGTACTTAGCAATGTGATCCTCAAGAAGCACAAAGTCAGAGTTTAATTTTGTAAAAACATTTTTGTTCCTATGCTAATTTGAAGACTGTTAGTCACGTTTTTCTTCTCTACAAAAACAAAACATCCATTAGGAGGTAAAAAATACTCAAAGGAAAACAACAATTAACTATTGCTATCGTCCATACACATCAGTAAAATATTTAAGCTTTTTTCTAAATGTCTCCAAAAAAATCTTTAATATTTTAAATATTAAGAATGCAACTAAAATGAAATCAATTTGCTTTCTTCAAAGAACCACATTTTCGATCAGAATCCTTTTTTCAAATGAAGTAGTTTGTTGTAGTTTGTTTTGTTACTCTAGCTGCCACAGCCTCCTAATGCCCTGCCATAAGAGGCACTCTCCGGAAATGTTAACATTCATGAGGCTTATATAAATGCTACTGTTTTAAAGTAATAAAGACATTCACAAATTAAATTACTCAACTTGGGTTGATAATTTATAAACAGAAGTTAGAGAGAATTACTGAGATATATGCTGTTTTACCATGAGAACACAGAGATGACCATTTCGACACTGCATAACCACTGGATGTACAACCTCTCCATTCTTGACTGTCTATGAAGCCAAACACAGCACTTCCTCTTCCTACTACACCCACTTGGGAGGTGGCAGGGCATAGACAGCATGGGACCAACAGGCAGGGAAGTGTTGTTCTAATGCTGGCCTTGCCAATTTTTTAAAAAACTGTTGTGACTATGGGTAAGTTTTTTTAACCTTTTTTTGCCTCATTGTCCTTAACTGAAAAATAATAATGTCTAGCCAACCTGTTTTAATAAACCAAGATATTAAAACAAGAGAAAGCACAAATGCAAGATGCTATTGTGGGATAGGGGAAGGACACATGTATCTACCTTGACGTAATTTAGTGAAAATGTAATCAATTGGTTTCCTGAGATCTACAATAAAATCTAAAATTTGTAGATGCAGTGACAGAAATAATTGCAATTCTTCTAAAGAACAGCCTTAGGAACTCCTAGGATTATTTTCTCAACACCAGAAGGAGCTATTGAGATGAAACTATGCCACATATAGAAAGGAATGGTAATAAAACAAGTATGTTCTAAAGGAAACAGTTAAGGCTAGCAAAAAGAACCCCCCCCAAAAAAGAAAAAAAAAAACCCCAAACATGTTAATATAAGAAACTTTCTTTGAAGCATGAAAAAAACAAAGGAGGAGGGCATGAAAATCAAACAGGTCAGTAAATGCATTTTTGTTACTTAGTCGAGGAGAATAAATTTCCTATTATTGACTACTTTATACTATTGCAATTTTAACCATTGAACAATTTATTCTATGAAATAAAGAGCAACTGACTTTATTTTCAGGGTTCCAGCATCCCACAGCCAAAAACAAATAGTGCCATCTGCCCCAGTAGAAGATAGGTATCTCTTTGAGCCGCTGCACAATGGTGAGAACTGAAAAACAAATGAAGAAAAAAAAATCTTTATAAGAAGAGTGACATAATTAAAAAAATAAACCCACTTTTTACTATATAAATAGCAACTATAAAAACAGAGTTAGAAAACATCCAGAACTGATGAAGGTCATAACTACGATGTTTTTTAAAGTCCATGTGTTTATAAAGAAAGAAGAAATAATCCTTTCTTCATTTTAGTTGGCTTTATTACAAGGGATTATAAAGGTGACTTAAAATTTAAATTATAATCAAAAGGACTTTACAGGGATTAAAACAATTACCTGTAGTGATGTTATAGATGCACTGTGGCCCTGAAGAACAGCCAAAGGTGCACACGTTCGAAGACACCAGACTCGGATCATCTTATCACAACTTCCAGCTGCTATCATGGTATTCTCATAGTTTACAGCCATGTCTGATATTTCAGCAGCATGTCCTCTTAAAGTAGCTAATAATCTCCCATCATCTGTTGCCCAGATTTTCACAAGACAGTCATCAGAACCCTTAAAATAAAAATGTGTATTAATGGAATTAACTATAAATTTTTATTCAAATCTAAACAGAGATAAGAAACTGCATCTGTAATGTCCACTTCCCAACAATTACATTCTTAAATGCTAAAGTGTGAGTGCTCGCTTCGGCAGCACATATACTAAAATTGGAACGATACAGAGAAGATTAGCATGGCCCCTGTGCAAGGATGACACGCAAATTCGTGAAGCGTTCCATATTTTTTAAATGCTAAAGTGTGAAATACTTGTTTCAGGAATTTTCCTCTATACAAGGCTACTAAATTATTCACTTATAAAAAAATGTTTGTGTGTCCACCAATCCAACAGGAGAAGTAGGATGTTAACAATAATGTTTACCTATGATCCCCTACCCAGCAGCCATGGTAACCTCTATCCCAGATCTTGTGAAAGAATTTGAACTTCTGAAGTAACAGAACAAAGTTATAATAGTACAAAAGTAATATACAATAGTGACTAATCCTGTCTATGTTATTATGTTATACAGAAATGAAAGTAAGCTAATTTGAGGCTTTTTCTCCTAGGTAGCTAAAAACAATACACACACGCACACACACACACACACACACACGCACACATATATATATTTATATATATACACGAATCTCCCATCAGTAATCTTCAGCTATACACATATTACATATAAATCACTAACGCCAGCTTTCAAAAAAAAAACAATTTTATCTGTACGAAGTCAATAAAAATCCCTAAATTACATGTTTACACTGTTAAAGTATAACAGTGAAGTGATTTCTTCAGAAAGAAATTATAGAAGATACAAAAGTTTTCTATGAATACCTGTATTTACAAATAAACATTCCAATTTCACAGAATCAAAAAGAGATTAGAACTTCTAGGCTCTATTATTTTTTTCCTTTTATAATTTTCCTTATTCATTTTACAGCTCTAAATTAATACTCTTTTTTTAATTTAATTTTTTTTAAGATTTTATTTATTTATTTATTAGGGGAGAGAGAGAGAGAGTGAGAGAGAGCATGAGAAGGGAGAAGGTCAGAGTGAGAAGCGGACTCCCCATGGAGCTGGGAGCCCGATGTGGGACTCGATCCCGGGACTCCGGGATCATGACCTGAGCTGAAGGCAGTCGCTCAACCAACTGAGCCACCCAGGGGCCCCTAAATTAATACTCTTTTACCAAACTCTCCCTATTTCCTCCTATTGTTCATTATTTGGAAGGTTTTAAATACACAAAAAAAGTAGGGAAGAGTATCACTAGCTTCATATATCTGTTTCCCAGATTCAAACTTATCAACAGGTTTCAAAGGTAGCACATTACAACCTTCCAATCTAAATCTTAAAAACAAAACAAAACCAAAAAACTCTTACATCTGACATTAGAAAGTAGAAGATTCACAAAAGCAAATGATACAGATGTGTTATTACCTTCATACTAATGACGTACCATATAAATGATCACACAGTATTAACAGAACATGTGTACCCTAAACCAGATTCTGCCAACACTACCTAGAAGACTTCTGATTAACTCATGTTCTTCTGACTGAGCTTTGAAGCAAATTAAGTGGGTTATCAACAACTAAACACCAGTGACAAAATTTTGGTAAATTATCTACATTAAAATCTCGTATTCTTATCACATTCATTTAATCTCAGGCTTTTTATTCATAAAACAAAGTAGTTAAATTGGATGATCCCTAAGGTTCCTTCTACCTTTAAATTTCAGTTATTCATGCACTCATTTATTCATTTGCCTCGAGATTAAGTATGTGCTAAACACCAGAGATACAAAGATGAGATGCTGAGACACAGTATTCCTGTCCTTAGGAAGCAAGGCAGAAGAATAGAAATGCAATAACATGTCCAAAGTGCTATATTGTTAATCAAAAGAGATCCAAAACAGGGAGCAGTGTGTTTGTCCTGAAAGGTGAAGAAACAAGATCTGGATCTGGAAAATAATCCAGAAGTAGTGATGCCTAGACATCTTCTGCATAAAGAGGCAATGTGGTGTAGTAGCCTTGAGAAGACTTCAGGATCAAATGTCTCAGTTCATAACCTGTCATGACCACTTTCTACATGTTTAATGTTGGGCAAGTTACATGTCTCCTAGGCCTTCGGTGTCTTTTCTACACCTATCTCACAAGGTTGTTACAAAAACAAAATGAATTAAGTGAGGATGCAGTGTCTGGCATATATGGTAAGAGCTATAGACTATTACCACTGCTTTTGTTGGTATTTCTTACTTTTACTTTAGCAATGTTCTTACTATTTTAATAAGAACAAAACCATCCCATATGGCAACTAGAGAGAAAAGTCCGATCAAAGGCATGAAAATGTGAATATGAGAACTGCAAGTAGTCTGTATGTTAACACAGTGTGAAGTAAAGGCATGAGGATGAAGTTAGGGAAAGACTGTGAAGGACCTTTTATGGCATACTATAAGAAATGATGTTTTATAATGGGGATCACTGAAGATTGCGATCAGTATCAGGATCAGATTTATGTTTTCCAAAGATCCTGTTGGCATCTGTGAATTAGGATAGAAAGTCGAAGGCCATCTGAAAGTTATTGTAGTACAGGTAGGAGAGGAGTGATAAAACTGAAATTATTACAGAAGAGAAAGATCTGTTGGATACAAGAGCTGTTTGGGGAATTAAAGGGATGAGGATTATATCATGGCTGTCTGTGGAAAGTGAAGAAGGAACTGTAGTAGACCATGACTTCCAGAAAGCTGGTCAGTCTACCACTTGGCACACAGGAATTTTATTGGGCATTTATTGAATAAAAAATGCCCTTATAAGCATTCATTTATTAAATTCATTTATTCAACTCCTTCTTAAATTCCACAAATTAAATCAATTTATTCACTTTGTTTATCTTCTAAAAATTAAGGCATTATTTGTCTCTGATCTAAATTCACAACAAAAATAGGGGTGCTTAGCTGGCTCAGTCAGTAGAGCATATGACTCTTGATTCTGGGGTTGTGAGTTTGGGCCCCAAGTTGGGGATAGAGGTTATTTTTAAAAATAAATAAAGCTTATAAATTCACAACAAAAATAAAATTTTGAGTATGCTAATACTGGTAGAATATATGAAAAAGTAAAATCATGACATCTCATTGTGTTCCATAATACTGATAGAATTCATTTTGTTCTTATGTATTTGAACAAGAATTTGCTTTATATTCTATTATAGAAGGTGTTTCACATATTTTTCACATTAACAAACAGGAAAAAACAAAAACCAAACATCTTTTGGACCAAAATGCCACCTTTTAATGAAGAGTAGTAGCAACCTGTGATCTAACATCAGCGATCAGTGACTTTTCACCAAGTAAAATCTAACAAGTCGTCCCATTATACTGACTTTACTAAGTAATTTCACCAATTTAATATAGTTTAATATTTTTTCTCTCTTTAGACAAGTGCTAAAATAAAACAACACTATGCACATTTTTCCCCAACTGTGTATTATTCCAACGATCTTTCTTCCATTCAACTGCAGGAGAGAAATCTTCGACCTTTTAGGGAAATCTCTCTTCACTATTCTCCTCCATGACCTATAAAGTAACACGCTTTCCCAACCCTTACTCCTACTCCCCTGAGCTCCTGGCAGAATTTCAAACAGAACTCAAAAGCATCCTTAGACAATTTCTATTTCATGCATCAATTACTTATGATCACCAATTTTTATGGGAATGTGAAACTGAAGATGATCTGACAGATTCAACTAAGTTCTTTTAAAATGACTATCAGAAATATAAATACACTATCAGCTAAAGAGGACTGCACAAGAAAAATTAAATTTACTGGGAAAACATTTTTAGAGCACTATACAAGTGTTTAAATTGAATGTGGAAGGATAAATTAAAAACTGATGAAATAATTCCTAAAAAAAAAAAAAAAAAAAAAAAAGAAAGGACAAAATGTAGAGCAGAATCTGAACAGAGGCACTCTTTCCCAAGCCTACCTTGAATGTAAGTAAGGTCAATAACAAAGAGTAGGATGTTTAAAAATCAAGATTTTTAAAAAGTGTTATGGACACTACGATAAAACCAATGTTATGTAAATGGTGAAAAGGACAAGATAAACAACATAGACATGGCGGTTGGCCTTGGCCAGGAGGAATATATAAGCTTCTAAGATGTATGAAGGAGAAAGAGGTATGGTAGAAATAACATTTTTAAAGTAAACAGGAAAGAAATTATAAGATTCCTAACCTTGGCAATAAAACAAACATCTGAGGATTATTTCCTAAAATGGGAAAAGAGGGAAACAAAAGGAAGGAGCCAAAAAAAGTGAATAAAATTTGGAAATAAAGTGGGATAAGAGCAATAAGAAAAAAGGAAAAAAATCTGTGAGCAAAAGTGAGAGTTCTGCTAAAATCAGATACCAAGAGTTTAGAAAAACCTCAACTGACAAGTTTTTTTCAACAAAGCTCCTATGCCTAGGGGGAAAACAGAGTAGTCATTTCTCTTCAATAACATCTAAATATTGCTCTTAGGGACTGGGGACTAGCAAAGTAACAAAAGCTGGGAATACAAAGTGCAAGTGGAAATAACAAGAAATTAAGCTGGAAAGGTTTTATCTGAGGAAGACTGACAGAGGGTTTTAGACACCTGTTAAGGAATTTGGATTTAACCCAGTGAGGTAGCTACTGAAAAATTTTAGGCAGGTTAAGACTTGGTTACTACAGTATTTTAGCCACAATTAAGTTTGAAGAAATCTATGAGCTCGGTGCAAAACTGAAAATGCTTTTTTGGAATTCATTTTTAAATCAAATTTATATATTACACTAGTGTTTAACACCAACCAAACATAAGACAGCAGTGTATCACGAGTTTCATTCTTCAATAATGTAAAATTGTCATAATTATTGTGAAAGTATGCTCATTAATATGTTATTATTTGTCTGTTTACATCAAACTTGCATTAAAAAATCTGAAAAAAATCACAAAAAGAATGTGTAGCTTTAGCTTACTTAAATCCCCAAATAAAATGTCACACCGACTTTTCAGTGATTTTTTTTTAATGTGAAGTCATCATTGTCAATGCAAGGATAAAGCCAAAGAAGCAAAAACAATTATCTTTATTCCAAAAAAACAGCAGTGTAGGTATTATTTATGAAAAGGCATGGTAAGAATAGGGGGACTTCAACAAAACTTAGATTTGCCTAAACATAAGAATTTAGCTTGAGGTATCCTATAAATTTGTTTATTCCACTGCCACACCTAAAGAAGCCACACACACAATAAATCTGTGTCACTTTAAAATAATCAGTGTGCTCTGTAACCCAGGACAGAGGAAGAAAATGGAATCAGACATTACACTTAAGAACAACTGTTTTTCCTGTCCTGTTAAGGGCATCTTGGCTCTTTCCACAGTTTGGCAATTGTGGCCATTGCTGCTATGAACATTGGGGTACAGATGGCCCTTCTTTCACTACATCTGTATCTTTGGGGTAAATACCCAGTAGTGCAATTGCAAAGTCATAGGGTAGCTCTATTTTTAATTTTTTGAGGTACCCCCACACTGTTTTCCAAAGTGGCTGCACCAACATGCATTCTCACCAACAGTATAAGAGGGTTCCCCTTTCTCCACATCCTCTCCAACACAAACGGATAAAGAAGATACGGTCCATATATACGAAGGAATATTATGCAGCCATCAGAAAGGATGAATACCAAACTTTTGTATCAACATGGATGGGACTGGAGGAGATTATGCTGAGAGAAATAAGTCAAGCAGAGAAAGTCAATTATCATATGGTTTCACTTAACTTGTGGAGCATAAGGAATAACATGGAGGACATCAGAAGGAAAGGAAAAGTGAATGGGGTAAATCGGAGGGGGAGACAAAGCATGAGACTATGGGCTCTGAGAAACAAACTGAGGGTTTTGGAGGGGAGGGGAGGAGGAAGGGGAGTGGAGGATGGGAGAGCCTGCTGGCGGGTATTAAGGAGGGCACGTATTGCATGGAGTACCGGGTGTGGTGCATAAACAATGAATCTTGGGACACTGAAAAAATAAAATAAAAAGTCACTGTTTTTTCCTTTCTATCTCTGTCTCTCTCTTTCTTAAAATTTTAAGTATTGAGTAGACTATGGAGATAGTGGCAGGAAAGACCTTTCCTTCCAGCATGCAATAGGATCTCTTTCAATGTGGGTTAATTCTTCTTCTTTTTTTTAAATCTAGAACAACAAACCCTATTTTGTGAATCCCTCTTGGAAATTTCAAAGTTTCACCAAAATAAAAAGTATAAGAGATAAACTATAGATAGATAAAAACAAATATGGACATTCTCCATAAACAAAACCTAGGCAATGTCTGGTACACATTTGACTTTTGTATTCTGGTAAGGAAAAATTCCACAGGTCTCTGTGACATGGCTTTCTACTTTGTCATGGACTTAAGTATTAAAATTCTCCTTAAAATCTAGAAAAAAATGTCCTACCTAATGTTATAAAAACTTTATGAAACAACCTTAGTAACAGGGCTTTGAATCACTTAAATCCTATGCAGAAAGTAAAGCAGAACCTAAAACCTACACTCCCCAAATTTAAGTTTCTGGAAAGCAAGTTTAAAAAAAATTTTTTTAAAGATTTTATTTATTTGACAGAGAGAGAGATCACAAGTAGGCAGAGAGGCAGACAGAGAGAGAGAGTGGGAAGCAGACTCCCTGCTGAGCAGAAAGCCTGATGCGGGGCTTGATCCCAGGACCCTGAGATCCTGACTTGAGCCGAAGGCAGAGGCTTTAACCCACTGAGCCACCCAAGCGCCCCTGGAAAGCAAGCTTTAAAAGCTAGATTGAATTACTTATTTTTGTAATTATGTATTTGCTTATTTAAAATAAATTCTAGATGATTAGAAGTGACAACTATGTGAACTATTCAATGATGAAGAAAGTACTTTACAGGATGGAGCAGTAAATGCCAAAGAATGACAGACTTCTTCAAGTAGAAAACTGCATACATTTGGAAACAGTACAGATGGTTATTTCTATACAGATGACCTCAAAAGGAAAAAGATCAATAAACCCTTCCCTGCTAAAACAGAAGCATCAATTTTGCAGACCAACCAAAGATTACTACTTTGAAATAAAAAAAGAAATTATGTGATATTTAAACCTATGATATCTTGGAGAATCTGGCGTTGCTTGGCAGAAATCAACCAGGAGAATTCTAATTTTTCTTGGTACTACTTCACAGATTTGAGTCAGATTTCACTCTTGATGTCTTTAGAACAAACAGAATTAAGTGTTAACAACATGTATATGTCATTTTCTTGTTCAAGCTAAAAAGCAGCTAGCTCTTCAAGCAGCTAAAATGTGCTTATAATTTAAATTTAGTTCAGTTTTTTCAAAAAGACGTCACTGATTTTCTTTCTTACCTATCTGACCTCTGTTTCGTTTTCCTTACAAATTTTCCTAAACTTCAGTGTCAGTCATTTCAACACATGCCCAATTTTCTCACTCTTACCCACCTAAACCACCAATAACTAACCTGTTTCAAAGTATTTATCACTTACTCTGATCCTGCTCCCAGGATATCAAGTACTATTATGGAAAAAGAGGATATGCATACTTAATCTGTAACACTGCAAATCTATAAACCCTCTCTTTATTTGGGAGACTAAGGCTAACCAATCCCTACTTGTCACTCTTTTCCTGCTACCAGGGTTTATTAAGTACCTCTAGGACCCAGTTTTGTTCTCTAACCAAGACTCTTCTCAACTAAAATATTTCACAATGAAAAGTACAATCTGTTCATTGTGAACCTAATTAACTATCTTTCTAAACAGGCCAAAATAAATTGTTCTTTATACATTCCATCTTCATCTACTTATTCTATCTATCCTCCTTAAAGACCTTTGTGTATCAAAAGTCTGGCTCTTCTAGCTCCTTCCCCTTGACCTCCAGTTTTTCATAAATTTATGTTCTTATAAATTACTATACTCTTGCTCTCCTTTTAATTATAATCAAACTTAGTGAAGATTCACTCTACTTCTCATACACTTTTTTAAGATTTTTATTTTATAGAGAGAGTGTGCATGCGCACAAGCAGGGAGAGCAGCAGGCAGAGGGAGAAGCAGACTGCCAGGGAGCCTGATGCAGGGAGCAATCTCAGGATCCCAGGATCACAACCCGAGCTGAAGGCAGATGCTTAATTGATTGAGCCACCCAGGCCCTCCTCCGCCCACACCAAGCATTTTTTAAAAAAAAATTTTAATTTCAAATTTAGAGTTTCAAGAATACCAACGTCTTCCATATCTCCATGACCCAGATTGATCAGCTATTAACAGTTTACCGCTAATAGTAAATCATCATCTTTCTTCCCTTCCTTTCTTTCCATATAACACACATACCCATTACCATTAATTTTTTTCTGTATTATTTAAGAGCAGGCTGCAGACATGATGCCCCATCACTTCTAAATATCCCAGTGTGTATGCCTCCCCAAAAAAGGACATCATCTACATAAATTGGGAAATCCTTATTGATATAACTGCTACCCAATCCGCAGACCCCATTCAAATACCGTCAGCTATCTTGACATTTCTTTTTCCTTTTTGGCCCAGGATCCCATATAGCAACACATGTTACATTTCAGTTAAATTATCTCTTCGGTCTCCTTCAATCTGGATTATTTCCTCAGGCTTTCGATTTTGTGTCCTCAGGAATTTACAAAGAATACAGACCTTAAATTCTGTAGGATGACCCCAAGCCTCAGTCTGTTTACTATTTCTTCATGACCAGAACTAAGTCATACTGTCTTGGTAGGAATCCCACCAGATATATTTTTCAGTGCACCACATGAGGGGACACACAATGTCAACTCATTTCACTAGTGAAGTTAATTTTACTATGTGTTTCCAAGCCCGTAAAGCTGAAGTTTCCCCCTTTTAACTAGTATCTTGTAGGAACATATTACAAGATTAGGCTAAGATCTTCAAATAAGATCCCCTACCAGTCTTGGCCTCCACTGATGATATACAAATGAATCAATCACCACTACAATGGTTGCCAAATTATTCTTTCTGCAATTATTAGTTGACATTCAGCAGTAGAGTTTTCCTTAATCAGTAAGTAAGTTGGGTTACTCAACTCTTGGGTTCCTATTTTAGTCAATGGGTTCTTATTTTAGTCAATGGTAATAAGTCTTGGGTTCCTATTTTAGGAATCTGGGGCTCCTACTTCAGTCTTGGGTTCCTTGGGTTCCTATTTTAGTCAATGGTAATAAGTCAAGGTCCCTGTCTAGCCTAATGAAACTTACGGAGACAAAACAAAACTCCAATTCTATCTTAATTAAAAAATTGTATTTACTTAGAAGCATTTGCAATGCCAACAATACAGCTGTAACTTTTTTTTCTTTTTGCAATTACACAGAGGAATCCCATTAATAAAACAATTATTTTCTATTAGCTGCACTGGAGACAACTGAAGATGACAAAACTACCATCCCCACACAAAACTAGTTTCTGCTGTGCACGAACAAGAACCCGCTTTCAATTTCCATGTCAATTAACAACCCTCATACTGAACCAGGAAAAGTTAGTGGTTACTGAAAATACCACCAGGAGAGGGCTATACATTTGGTAGTGTGTAAACTATACAAAAAAAGACAACAGACAGTTTAAAAACAAATTTTACACAGCCTACATTTCAATTTTCAATTTTTTTTTAAAGGAATGAGTTGTGTACAGGAATGTTAAATGCTTGATAAGAAAAAATCTGCCCTACTCTTCCTCATCCTTTTTACCTTCCTCCTCTTTGTTCTTTTTCTTGCTTTTCTCAGCCTTGATGACTCCTTTTTTTTTTTTCCCCTCAACCTTGACAGCTCCTTCCCACTCCACCCCCTGCATCAGGCTTTCCTTTAGTTCAGTATACAGCAATATCTCCTTTGTATTTTCCTTTCAGCTTAAAAGCCTTCTTTTCGTAAGGCTGCTTGTCATCCACAGCAGAGTCGTCCCATGTCTCTCCTAGTTTCTTTGAAACATCACCAATGGATAGGTCAGGATGTTCTCCTTTGATTTGGGGGTGATACTCAGAACAAAACAAAAAGGCTGAAGGAGGCCTCTTGGGTGCACTGAGATCCTTGAACTTTTTTTTTTCCCTTTAGGAAGCATGTTAAGTTTTCATTTCTCTTTCATAGTGTGCCCTATCCACCTTTGCCATGTCTTCTAATTTTTCTTTCTGCTTGGCAGATACAGTCCTCTACCTCCCCGAGCACTTCTTAGAAAACTGAGTAGCTGACTGAAGCATCTGGGTGCTTCTTTGCTCCTCCCAGGGAGTTTGCATGAAGAATGCATATGATGACATTCTGCCTCTCGACTTCTTAGGAGTTTCTCTGCCCATGTTTAATTACTCTCCTCAGAATGCATATGATGACATTCTGCCTCTCGACTTCTTAGGAGTTTCTCTGCCCATGTTTAATTACTCTCCTCAGCGAGGCAGTCACCCAGTGCATCACTGCCTCCAGTGCGGTTTCTCACAAAACCCAAATTTTAAAAATAATTTCAGACAGTGATACGTATTATAAGAAAAATATAGGAAAGTGCCTAAATGGGATAAACAATGGTGGAGTATGGGGAGGAAACGTAGTCGGGCAAAAATCTCCAAGAAAGAGATTTTTCCTTCAACAGAGGACTGCTAATAAAATAATCAGACAGGGGCATATTTTGGAAAAGATAATTCCATGCATGCAAAGGGAATAGCTACTACAAAGGCTCCAAACCATAAAGGGGCTTTCCAAGTTTGAAATACAGAAAAAGACCTGTGTAAAGTAGCATACAAGAAGGGAATTTGTCTTATAGACATATGTATATATCTCTCCTAATAGAGTCAAAGTTTCTTGCAAAAGAAAACATTATTCATTGTTATCTCTCTAATTGACTGGTTGATTCATTCATCATTTGTCCTACCCCTAATGTATGCACTAGATACTCCGAGGCATTACAGATCTAAAAAGGTTCAAGAGAAAAGTCTTTGTTAGTAAGCAGTTCAAAACTTAAAAGACATCTAAACAAATTCACTGCAACATAAAAGGAAGATACAATATAACAGAAGTATGAAGTTCAGTGATAGTACTCTATTTTCAGATAAGTCTTTTTCCTAAAAATTGTCAAGCTTTTTGAAAGAACAGTCTGCATTTAAGTCTCTTCCATTTTTCAATTCCAAATTCCTCCTCAGTGCATTGTAATCTCCTATCCCTAATGCTAAAAGTTTTTTTGTCAATGTCATTAATGGCCTTGACAAGTCCAAAAAATGCCTTTCAGTTCTCATTTACTTTAGGTTTACGTCTTTTATAAAATACTAATCCTTTCTCTTTTAAGATAAAACTTTTTCTATTTTTCTCTGGCCTCTTAATCAGTTCTCAGTCTCAATTACTGACTCCTTTTCGTTCACCTATTTTAAAAGTCACACACATATGAGGAAATATAATCACTTTCTATGTTTAATTATTCCCAAACTGAATCTTCTAGCCTTAATTTTTTCCTGAGCTTTCAATGTCTCTTGAATATTTCTATTTGGCAATATAGATAACAATCTCAAATTTAACATGTCCACCATCACAAATTTCTCTACTTAAATCCCTACCACAGTAAATGACAGACTTTCTAACCAGTCACACAAGTTAAAAACATGTGATCCCATACTGTTCTGTCTCAATTCTTCCCTAGATTCAAATGAAACTCTTAAATCCTAGATTCTATTTTTAATCTATTAATTCCATCCCTACTTTCATTGTGACTCTATTCAAGCCATGATGATTTCTTTCATGGATCACTGACAGAAACTTTTCACCAATTCTTCTATATATAGACTTAGTTTCAATCTATCCTTTACAATAATGCCAAAGGGATTGTTAAAAAGAGAAATTATACTCACTCTTCTGTCTAAATCTGTCATTTTCTCTCCATTGCCTTCAGGAAAGAAACCCACTCCCCTTCATACATCACCAAAAGGATCTCGATGATTTTGTCCCCCACTAATATCCCTAGCTCTTGTTTAACGATAACCCATATTTATTCTTTGCCATATCCAATAATATGCAACTGCATGTTATATTCTTCCAAGGTTTATAAATGCCTTTCCCTAAGTCTGCAATATTCAGCTAAACTCAGTGGAGGTGACGTTTCCCTTACCATCTCTTACAACACACCGAATTCAATACTTCTCCTATGATATTTCAGTATCTTATATAGCCTCATTCAAGCTTCTTATCAAATGTATCAATATTATCTGTTGACAATCTGTAACCTCTCCAGGGAAAGACACTTTGTCTTTCATTTCTAGAACCTAAGTGTCTAGAAGACTAGTTATAACTTAGAGCATTTATGGAAATATTGTATGTTCTTTTGCCTTAATTTGAAAAAAGAGATAAATTTTTTTTTCCCCTGTAAAGGGCAATAGTGCCCAGGTGGCTCAGTCAGTTGGGCTTCTGACTCTTGATTTCTACTTGGGTCATGATCTCAGGGTCGTGGGATTGAAACCTATATCAGGCTCTGCACTCAAGTGGGGAGACTGCATGAAATTCTTTCTACCTCTGTCCTTCCCTCCACTCACTCACTTTCTCTCTCTCTCAAATAAATAAATCTTTAAAAAAGGGTGGATCTTTTTGTATGGCCCTCAACATACTTTTCTGCGTTATGAGTGAATGGTTTCCTCCTGAGAGAATTCATTAACTCTGCTTTTCTTTGGTAAATATATTTTTTAAAGATTTTATTTATTTGACAGAGAGAGAGAGAGATCACAAGTAGGCAGAGAGGCAGGCAGAGAGGGAGGGGAAGCAGGCTCCCTGCTGAGCAGAGAGCCCGATGTGAGGCTCGATCCCAGGGCCCTGAGATCATGACCTGAGCCGAAGGCAGAGGCTTTAACCCACTGAGCCACCCAGCCACCCCTTCTTTGGTAAATATTATTTGAGGCAGTGATTCTAAAACCAAGTAAAACAAATTTAAAAACTAAGAATTAGGAAGCAAGTCTGACTCAGTAATTATGCTATCTCCCTCCCTGGATTCTTCTCATTATTCTACTGGGAAAAAAAACATTAATAAATTCTAGTACAAAATATTTGTACATTGTCCTAATACAGAATTTCATTTATCGATTACAAATGACTTCATTTTAGATCTTGTACAAAATTTGTAAACAAGATTTTAATTAAGAAACAAAATGGATAAAATTTATTTAAATCTATCTATAAAATCAACAGCAGGAGGTAAAACTTAATGACTGTTTACTGTAGATCCTGATCTATACTAATTACATGCATTATTCCATTCATGTAGTCATACAAAAATCTTGTGGGGTTGGTACAATTATTATTTCCCTTCACCTCCTTTTCTTAGAGATGAGAAAACTGGAGATTACAGAAATCTGGAGTTTCCCAATTATACTGCTAGGAATTGATAAAGCTGTAAGCTAAACTAAGAGCCATCTAATGCCAAAGCTGATGCTCTTAGACACAGTGCTATCCATACTGCCTCTACCTGTGACTAAGTAAGGACTCAAGAGAATCTGTCCCTTGGAAAAAAATTTGCAAATACATCTACACGAGAATTTTAGGAATGTGTAAAGTCTTAAGATACTAAATACATAAAAAGGAAAAACTGGTTGATCTATTACTGAACTGTTATTCCAATAAATAACAACATTGTACTCTCTCACAGGAATCGCTCATTAGTCAGTCATGATCTACGACCCTAAAGCATTATCTCATCAGTTTTCAAGACTGATTTTCAAAACATTAGTCAGTGGCTAGTGTGTTTCCAGTGGAATGAAGGAACACCCAGCAGCCATCACATTTTATGAAATTAATATGAACAGTGAACACATATGCATCCTATTGCCACTTGAGATAACCGTAAAAATACAAGGAAATTTTAAATAACAGTACTTTTCATATCTGTGCATTTCTTATCATATGGTAACATTTTGGAATCTACAACTGCAAATCAGCAGTAAAAAATTACAAATAAGACTATGAGTTTGGCCCAATTAGTAAATTATATCACATACATAAAACATCAATTTTAGAGTAAGACCCATATAAAATAACATGGAGATAATTTTCTTCCCTTTAAGCATGTGTCTTCAACTAAAGAAAAATATTCAGAAAACAGCTTCTTCTTCACATGTCATTCCTGCTCCCCAAATCAAATGCTCTTAAAAGTAGGAATTAAAAAAAAAAAATTAAAAAAAAAAGTAGGAATTAAATGTCTAGCACAGGGGTTGCATGCAGGTATTTTTCTGTACAGAGCCAATAATTATCTTCGACTTTGCAGTCATAAATACTCACATGTGCCAGCCTCTGTCATAATTATTTGACTCTGCCATTTGGTAGCGCAAAAGCAAACACAGGCTATATATATGTAAACAACTAAGCATGCCTTTGTTCGAATAAAATTTTATTTACAAAAACAGGTGGAAGGCTGGCTTTGGCACACAGGAGTAGTTTGCTATCCCTTGGTTCAAAGTGCCGCTCTTCCAACTCCGTACCTACCACTCGACTAAACTCAGGAGATAGCAACAGCATTATTATTTCACTGCATTTTCCCTCAAAAAAATTCTAAATTATGTATCTAATTCAAATCAAAACACACACAATGCTTCATAAAGTACAAGAAATACTTACCATCCCATCATTTTTAAAGAATCCCCATAAGATACTTTCCTAACATCAAAAATTAAGTTATATATTTTTATAACCTCAATGCAATAGCATAACTTTATATCACCAAAATGAAGTACAAACACAATGTAATGCTTTTTCTTGTTATTTCAGTTTATTACTATTTTTGAAAGATTCTTTTGAACATTACAAATACCAAATTTGTTTTGAGAAGTGAATTTAAATATTAGTATATTGAGCTTGAAAAAGCTAAATGTAATTTTCCATTACCATTTGAAAACAAATTACTGTTACAGTTATATCAAGCACTTTGGCAAATATATAGATACCTGTTCTCCACTTTGAAAATCATGACCTATCAGAAAATTTCACTTTTATTTTGCTTCATAGAGAACAATGGAGATAAAAGAAAAGGTGAAAGAGGAGAATACTAATCTAAGAAATGATCTGCAAATGCCTGAGTGGATTAGAGCCAGGGAAAAGATATGTATGGAAATCCTTTTCCACATCCTGCTGTTTAAGCTATTTTACAGGTGACTGGGTACATGGATAGAGAAGTAGATAAAAATAAATCTCAGTTTTCAAGCGTATTTACTTAAAAGAGGAATCTGTAATTGTACCCAACTGTGTAAGATTTGCAGCTGCTCTCCAAAGACAGAATTTCCATCAACTTCCATTTCCCAGTTTTTTACTTCAAAGAAAATTAAGGACTTTGTGAATGAATGCATACCTTCTGCCTATGGGGTAGCATTTAAGTACAAGAAGAGTGTAGTAACTACTACCCTTAGTGTATATAATAGTTAATGCACCCAAAAATAAACAGAAATATTTCCAAAAGTAACTTTCTCAGTTAAAGCTGAAAAGCTTTGCTTTTCTACACTTAAGTTAAAAGAAACAACAGCAAATAAGCCCAAAGAACCTCTTTAAACACATCAAATATACTGAAGAATGAGGTGCTAAGGGTATTATAAAAAGATACATTTAATAATCTCCTCTAATTTGCTTAACACACCTTCAAAAAGCCCCTGGTATGGAATTTAAATTATTATATGGTATTTTTATAAAATGTTAAACTGCATATTTGACATAATGCCGAGACTTACACTTATCCATAATGTAGCACCATCATAGAGCTGTACATGTACTACAACATGTCCTTTAGGAACTTTCCAAACTTGGATCAAGTCCAATTTCAAGTAAAATCTTTTATCATAGTAAGCTAAATTACTTGAATATCCAGTTTTTCATTAGAAGAAAAAAAACACACAAGTTCTGTTTCAAGTTAAACAATAAGTGATGTTTCTTCAATGCCATATATGAATTAATACTTCAAAAATTACTTACAGTAAATATCCGTCTGCCAGTTCGATCAAAAGTTACACAGTACACAGATGACAAGTGTCCAAGAATTCGTTTATGCATTTTCATGTGCTGATAAACTGCCGTTGGAACAAGTCGTTCAAGCCTGTATTTCCCATTCAGCTTCCGTGAAAACAAAGTATCCGCTACCAAAAGATAAAGGGGGGAAATGAATATAATACAGAAATTAATTTTCTTAATTATCATCTTTTAAGCATTCACATATTCCAACTTCTCAGATGTTATATAAAAATAGAGATGCTTTCTAATGTTTATGGCTCTGAGTTTTATGGGAATTAAGTCAGGCACTATTATCCTAATTTTACAAATAAGCAAAGTCAGTGTATATGACTGTCTGAAGTCACAAAGTAAGTAAAACATGAAGCTAGGATTAAAATTTAGACTTCTTTACTCTCTGGCTAGTACTCTTAAAAAACCAAAAACATTTTATATATTATTTCTTTAAAATGCCCCCATGAGATACATTTTCCAACAAAAGCAGTTAAAACTGGTTCCAGCAATTTCTACTTTTCATCAATCAGCAATTCTTGAACACACTAAATTTGACATGCCAAATGATGTTTTAAAAAACTCTGCACAAATGGAGAGAGAGGATTAATTCACTGCATTATTTTAAAAAGTAATTAAACTGGGGATCTTGCCAAACACCTGTATAATGATTCCTTCTCTAGAACCTATGTCCTTTTTTGTCAACTGATCCATTTTAGCCATCTTTCAAGATATGACTGAAATTTATCTTTTGTCCAGAGCCTGTTGTGCTGACTTCAGCCCAGAATGTTCTCTTCTATCTGAACGTATTTTCTATTCTGATAATTATAGTCAAAAAAGGTGCTCAAGAAATATATGCTTACTGATCTGCAGGCTCATTGTTCACTTATAGATTCCTTTATATATACTTTTAAAAATTACTTTTAATATAAGGCTTTTTTTCTGAGTGTGACCGCCATCTACTTTGCATAGTAAGCACTGCAGCTTCTCACTTGAATTTAGTCCCAAAGAAAATTTAAACATACCTACAAAATACTATTTAACCTAAGATTTAGAGCCCGGTAATTATGTCCTAAAGTTGACGAAATATAAGTATCTTGGCATAACATAAAAAATCTCAGCATTTATTGTTTTATTCATGTACAATAAGTGTTTGGCTCACACTATATTTAAAAGCAAGAAAAAAAATCTTGGGGACTTGTGAAGAGAAATGTAGAAAAATGCTCTGCATTACATTTCAAGGAATAATTATATTACATTTACATATTCTTTTACTACATCAATTACTTTAAATTCTAACAGAATATACCTCTTTGCTGTTAGCACATAAATTTTATGGTATAATTTATTTTTAACATCTGGGAATATCTGAGATAAGCTTTGACAGTTGTAAATTAGTTTATTTAGACTCAAGCTGGTTACACAGTAACAGTGATTTACTGTTTCTAACAAACCTGATACATTTTTCCTTACCCACAGAAATAACCTGGTAAAAGACTTCCTCTATTGTTTTGGTTCCAAACTGATTTAGAGCAAGAATCACACAAACCCACCTATATCGATTGTCTGGCCAATGGAGAACTTATCCAAATACTAAGGATCTTATCCAAACACTAAGGGTCCATGATATCTCAGACTCACCTATATAATCTGTCAGAAATTAAGTGATGACAAATGACACAAATGTTGACAGTGTTACCAAGATGTAGTTAATTCCCTCCATCCGAAATTTAGAAAATTCTCAAAATGACAAATTTTTTAAGACATTCAGTACTGTTCAGGTATAAAAATATTACTAGAAATAATCACAATATCAAAATTATTTTAATGATCAAGTACATGCATATATGTCAAAAATTTTTTAAAAATTCGTTATAAAGACTCAAAATCAGAGTTGACTGTTTTCTAAGCAAAAAACACTTAAGAGAGAGAGAAATGCTGCTGCTCTCTTAAACACAGATTTTTCCTTTTTTTTTTCCTGTATCTTCTAAACTGGGTTTAAATCTTTATTTTTATTTTAGGAGTCAACTGAAAAAAAAAGAATACCCCTTTCAAAAAGCTACTTTATAGTCAGCTTTTCAAATCAAACTTTCCAGAAACATTATTTGAAATATATTTATAGTTAAAAACTGTAATTCTGTACTACCCTTTTTATGCTTGGGTACCAATTAACTACTGAATATCTATTCTATGACTCTATCCTAGCCAAGTCCTTGATTTCAAACAAATTACAAACTTGTGTAAACAATAACTAAAAGATAACCAAGAGAGAATAGAACGTAGAATTTGCCAGTAATAGCTTGCTGGACAAACCTGACGGAGGGAGTTAGAGAAGAAAATATAAGTATAGTTAGTTCAAAAGTTAAAGTTAACCTGAGGAGGCTGAATTTGTAGGCCCAACCAGATCAAATAGGTAGAGAATTTTTACAAAGGTAGAGAGAAGGATGTTCTAGGACTCCGATTCATCTCCTTTTACTATACCATTTGCATAATGTCTATCTCCCTTACCACATCTTAAATACTCTAAGGAAAGAAATTCTGTCTTACTCATTTTTCCCACAACTGAGTGCAGAACCTTTTAAATAAAAAAGTATATATATATATGAATCTTAGTTAATAAGATACACAAGATGGTTCAATTTAATCTATAGTTATATGGCAGAAAAGCAAATGGCAATTATTCACTTTCTAAAGAAACTGTTAATAGACTAATTGGATTTTTGAGTAAAAAGGAATTGTCTCTCGGATTACAGAAACTCCTTAAATTTTATTAAACTAGAACATCAATTTTTAAAATGAGTATGGTTAAACAGATCTAAGGGGTCACGAAGGAATAAGTTCCTTATATGGCATTATTATAGTTTTAACCTTAAATCAAGTAGCATATAGGACTTGGTTTGAAAGTACATTTATTTTCCTAAGTACAGTGATGAGAAATATTCTTAAATTAAGGCTGCCAAAGCAAATTTCTATCTTCCTTCACTTGGCAAATTCTTTCCTACTTTCTAAGACCAGTTAAAATGTCACCCCTGCTATTAGTAAGACTGTAGTGAACTTCAGAAGCAACCTAACTGGTTACCTTATAACATCACTCCTGTGCTCAAAACTACAATGATCTTCCTTTCATTCAGAATACATACCAAATTCTTTACATATCAAGCCTACCAAGGCCATGCATAATCTTGTCTCTCACCATCTCTCTGATTTCACTTGCTACTTGAGACCCTTTACTCAATCTGCTCCAGCCACTCTAATCTCCCATCCCACCCCCATTCTCCCAACACAGGAGGAATGTTCCTCATGTCTGATCTCTGCACTGGCTGTTCCCTTTGGCTAGAATACTCTCCCCACATACAGCTAATTACTTGATCTTCTCCAAGTCTTTTCTCAGATTTCAGTCACTTCTCAAAGAAGCCTAACCTGATCAGTTCATTGAAAACTGCAACTCCCTACCACCACCTACAACTCCTGGTCCCTCTTTATTCCACTCTGTATTTGTTCTTTTTCCATCACTTACCAACTGATTGCATATATTTATTTGCTCATATGTTCACTGTTTATTTCCTGCCCATTTCCCACACCTACAACTTATATAATAAACTCGCTATGTACCAAGATTTTGTCTTTTTGTTCTTATATATATTACCTAAAAGCTGACAATGATGGCTGGCACTCAGTAGATGATCAGTATGCATTTGGTGAATTTAATAAATTACACATGTAATAGAACAGTTAGGTTTAAGGAATGAAACTAAAATGCAGGATTTATTGAACAGATTATATATCCAGAATCTCCCTAAATAGTTCTTCATTTCAACTGCTCTGCTAAATAGATTTAATCTGGAGGGAAAGAGAAAAGTAAACATATTTTACTCAATTTCCGAGCAAATATAACAGTAAATAAAATAAACGTTCCAGAAATCACTGTTATCTATTTGAAATATCAGTCTCTTTAAAATATGAAGGGGGTGGGGCACCTGGGTGGCTCAGTGGGTTAAAGCCTCTGCCTTCAGCTCAAGTCATGATCTCAGGGTCCTGGGATCGAGACCTGCATAGGGCTCTCTGCTCAGCAGGGAACCTGCTTCCCCTTCTCTGCCTGCCTGCCTTTCTGCCTGCCTGTGATTTCTCTGTGTCAAATAAATAAATAAAATCTTAAAAAAAAAAAATATGAAGGGGGTGCCCCTGGGTGCCTCAGTTGATTAAGTGACAGACTCAATTTTGGCTCAGGTAATGATCTTCAAGTTGAGGAGTGAACCAGTGCTCAGCATGGAGTGTGCGTGTCCCTGTCCCTCTGCTCCTCCCCCGGCTTGCCTGTGAGTGTTCTCTCTCTCAAATAAATAAAAAATCTTAAAAAAAAAAAGGTGAAAATAAATAAATAAAATAAATAAGATTTGAAGAGAGAAAAGAAACAAAATGAAGAACACTATCATATGTAACAAATCATTCAGTCTTTGAAACAGTCTATACAACTATTAGAGATTAATGAATGGCCCACAATTTCTTAATATTAGATATTACTACATACATATCTAACCAGTAGATTCATATCCATTACTTCTCTAGGTGTAAGGACAATAAATCAAATTCCTCCAAGTCACTTTTCCCCAGTTCATACTTATTTTTCAAGAATTCTTTTTTCTAATCATGACACTAATGTGTACTCAGTGTAGAAAATAACATAAATGAAAGAAGAAAAATCCATAATTCTATCAGTCACTTTTACAATTTTAGAAAGATTTCCCTCATAAACAGCATTTTAACAGCTCTGCTGTATTCCTTAATGAAATAAGAGTTAACTTCTAAGTTTGACAGATCTGTGTTCAAACCTGACATTGTGGAGACTTTAGGCAAGTTTCTCCCTCTCTAGACTTTAATTTCTCTGTTATATTTCTCTTTTTAAGATTTTATTTATTTATTAGAAAGAGAGAGAGACCGCACGGAAAGCACAAGCCAGGGAGGGGGAGGGAGAGGCAGACTTGGTCCTAAGCAGGGAGCCAGATGTGGGACTCAATCACAGGACCCTGGGATCATGACCTGAGCTGAAGGCCAATGCCTTAACTGAGCCACCCAGGTGCCCCTAGTTATATTTCTAGAAACATTTTCCACAATATACCTGACTTTCAGATTAATGCTGTTCTTTGACATCTCACAATTTCACAAACTTTAGTCAATTCTTTCAATATTTTTTTCCTTTTTAAAATAACTTCTACTGATTTAATATAAAGAGTCCTAACCAGCCAGCCATATAATATCCACTTACCTTTTCTTTTACTTCCCTGTGGTTTAAAGTTCTCACTTACTTCCTTAATTTATCTGGAGTTTTAGTATATACTGGAGTGAACCTCTAAAGATATTTTTTCTCCCCCAAATAACCATTTGTTCCAGACTTTTCATTTACTAATCCTTCTCTATCCCATTAAATTGTGATTATCTTATCTATTTATTTCTGTGCTAGATCACTGACCTCATGTCTATTTATATGCCAGTACCAAAATGTTCATTTTATAACTAGTGATGTTTTAATATTTATCTGGCTATTCTTCATCATTACGCATCCATTTTTAAATGTCTCAATCTTGATTATTATTTATTTTGAGGATCACTGAGAAGTTAAGAAAATATATTTGTTGGAAACATAAGGTTAATTTCATTTACTTATAAATAACTGACATCTTTCTATCTAGGAACATGATGCTTTCTTCCTATAGCTCAGACCAAGTTTTCAATACAGATGATTTTAGAAAAAGTTAAATATAACCAGAGTTACCTTAGTTTTCCTCACTATACAAATCTGTACCATGTGAAGCAACTTCATGGGAAATCTGTATACAAATTGGTACTACATACATGAACCAAGTTTTATAAGGAAAAAATGGGCAGCTGCCAGGAAAGAGCATCTGCATTAACTTCAGTAGGTGTAATTTTGAGGACACTGGAAAAATACATAATAAAATATCTACAATCAAAAAAAGAACTGAAGCAGAAATACTATCACTTCCCTCCAAAATGTTCAGAATTTTTTCTTCTTTTGCTAAGTACTTCATAAAATGGACAAGAATATGTGGTGCAATTGCATAAATTATCCAAGATCAAAATTAACCATTGCTAAAAAAGATGAGTTGGAAAAAAATTTAAATTGCTATGAATTAACAAAAATGCAGAGATTAGTTTTTTTGTTTTTGTTTTTAAACAAAGAACAGTAAAACATGCAATCTATTCCAGTGAAGGAAAGCTGTCTTCCCTTAACAATCTAACCTGGAAGGCCCCAGAACTAGTGTTTGCAATTTTTGCCAGCTTATGAAAGTAGAGCCCTGCTGGTGGCATAATGATGCAAGGAGAAGCATGTGGCTATAGATTCCAAACCCAAAGAATTAATTTTTGTGACAATAGAAAGAGTAGATAAAGAAGCAAAGACAGTGTAACTAGTAGGTATCTCAGTATAACTTGGGCTCTTTTCTTATACAGAAAAAGTGATACTCAGATAAAAAAAAAATCAGAGTATTTATTAAGAAAATTATTTTAACTCATCTTTGTTAAATTCATTTTATACTATATTTTGACTAATTCTATTCTGTAATTCTGGTTAAAAAAAAAACACTTGGAGAGCTCCTAGAGTTTCTGTAAATAAAATGCAAAAGTAGTTATTTCATAATTAACAACCACAAAAACAGTTCATAAATTAAAGTAAAAAAGTGAATTCTGGATAATCAGACCTAGATTTCATTTTAATCTTCATGATCTGTGTTAATAAAGGCTTTCTAAATGTAAAATTAGTAACTTGTAACTATAAAACAAGAGTTTGGAAATCTATAGAACTAAACTTGAGTGAACTACAAAACTGGTAATAAACATGTAAGCAAGACCACATGAAAACTAATTCCAAACTGCTTTATTGCTAGACAATAATTAGTTTTCCCAACAAAATAATGCTAGATTCACAACCAGGCACTCAGAGGGCAATTTCTATAGAAATGACCTTCCAAGTTCATTGCAAGTCCAAAAAGTTGCCTACATGTGGTACTGGTGATTTCAAATTTTCTATCAGATAAATGTAGTGTGCAGTGTAAGGTACCTGATAAGGCATAAGATTACATAAAATTTTATTCATTTTTAAAGAACCACAAAAACGTTCTAATGAAAAGGAGATATGACTATGGGTTAACAAAAAACAGCCATATAAATCTCTAAAAGAGAGGTAATGCTAAAGCCAGGAATCAAATACCTTGAGAAAATAGCTGTAAAGAGGAAAAAGACACCAGAGCCTAGAGCTAGAGAGGGTCTTACTAAAATGACTTCAAGAATTTAATGATAGAAAAAGTTTTACCTGCTTCAGACGACAATGTAGGTAAATGTCAAAATACAACACAATACCTAATTTGGTGAGAAAAATGACTATTGAACACTATTATGATACGTAGCAGGTTTGGAAAATAATGGCTAATATTACTGAGTGCTTTTGTACATGCCAGGGACTTTACATATATTCTCATTTAGTTTCACCCATCTTTTAATTATCCCCCAAAAAAGGGATATTCCTTACCAGTAAGGAAACTAAAAGACAAAATGTAACTTTCCCAGAGGTGAAGCCCAAGGGTTGAATTCAGGCAGTCTGATCTCAAAGAGCACACTCTTACTAGGTAGACAGATATTAGAAAAAAAGACTGAAAGGAAATATGCCAAAGTATTAATAGCAGATAACCAGAGACTGATTTTTGAGCTGTTCTCTGTTTTCCAAGTTTTCTCTATTGAGCATCTATTCATTCTGCTTAATTTTTTAATTAAATAAAGTATAGCTCAGTCTACCTGAAGGAACTCAAAAGAGCAATATGAAAAATATAAACTGTCTAAAGAGATTAACTTAAATTTAAAGAATGAGAAAAAGAGGCCCAGGGATAAAGATGTAAGGAATTTAAATTTATTTAATCATAAAAAAAGAAACCATCAACACTAAGTATATTGAAGTATCAGAATTGCAACTATAAAACAGATAATAACCATTGCCAATTTGACAATGGATTGAATGATAAGCTACATCTCGTTTGGTTCAAAAGTTATAAAATAATACAAAGTGCCATCAATTTTGTTCATAAGTTTTGCTTCTAAAATCTATCCCATTAAAATTTTAAAGTAAAAGAGAAATATATCAAAGATCATGTAGGTTCCATTTTATTCGGGAAAGAATTGCATAAGAAGGAATTTTTAACATCTAACTCACTATAGAGCCACAGTTGAAAAGCTTACTGCAATAATTATCCTGAGGTTACTAACATAGGCATGATGAGTAGGAATTGACCAAATATTCATAATATGAGACCCAGAGATAATATGGGAAATAATTCAACATAGACTGATTTATTTCTACACCATCATCTGGTCTTTATGTCATCTTGCAACAATAATTAGCAACCAACCAACACAAGAACACGACAAATAAATCACTATTACTATAATGAACAAAATTCCCAACTTTCAAGTAGCAAGGGGTTGCAACATTAGAAGGATAATCCTGTGAACAGATTTTGTCCCCAAAAAAGAGGGAAGGCAAGAGAGAAGAGAAAAGAGAAATCATCACCTGGGCAACACAGCTCCCATGAGAGCTTCTGTCTTTATTTAACTATTATAATGAAAATAATTAGAATGCACAGTAGCTACCTTCCAAATCTCTACATAGTCAGTTTGGTGTTTAGTCGTACCTCCTGTATGAAACATGTTTTTAAGATTTAGCGGATACTACAAAGATAAATAAGAAGAACTCAAACACTGAAATGAAATACAGAAAGTAAGAGATGATTCCAAGAGTTAAAGCAAAAAATCTCATGAACCAAGTACGTAACAAGCACAAACAAAACAAACCCCAATACACACACATTATAATTACAAGGATTGCAATTTACTAGAATTGTAAAATTACTTGACTTGTATTATTCTTCCTCCTCTTTTCTCTCTTGGAAACTACTCTGATACTACAATCAGAAAATAATATAATGGTACAATATTATTGGTTTTAAATATTTTTAAAATTTTTTCATAGTAACTTTAAAAAAAATTCATTCTTTAAAAGCTATGTATGCCAAACATTTTAATCATTCAATTTTAAATCAACAAACATTTATATAGCACCTACATGGGCCAAGTATGAACTAAGGGATGTAACAAAGAGAAAGAAAAGACACAGTACTTACCCCCATGGAGACTGCAGTCTAGCAGGGAAGACAGATATGAAACAAGGACTTACAATAAGAAGTGTCAGCAAAAAAAGAGTTCAGAAAAATCCTGAAATATACAGTAGAGGGTCCTAAATATATGGCAGGAGAAGGAGGGATTGGATATCAGTGAGTCAGGCTTTTCTGAAAAACACACGTTTAAACTAAAACCTGAAAAATGGAACAGCCAAAGAGTGTTGGTGGGAAGGGAGCATATTCTATGTTGAGGCAAGAGCGTATGCAATGCTCTGAGACTGGAAAGAACACAGTACTCCAGCTACATAAGGAAGCCTGGTAAGCACACAGAGCACAGAGGGGCAAGGGTGGAGAGAAGAGATGGGAAAGTAGGGGGCAGACTGCAGAGTGCTTTCTAAGCTACGGTCAGGCTTTCTGGACTATTTCCCCAAAACAGTAAGTTGAAGGTTTTCAAGGAGAAAGTAATGGGAATAATTTAAGATTTGCTTTGGGATAAACAACTGCAGTTTTATCTCTTTCCACAATAAGAACAGATCAGAAAGGATCTGACTAAAAGCAAAAGCTGATTTTGCAAAAAAAATCAAAGGATTAAAAAAAAATTTCATTTTAGAAAAAAATTAAATCAGTTTGCCAAAAAGATTCTTAAGACTTTCTCAAGGAACTGAATGATTTTCTCTCAAATTATTTATCTGGTAAGAGATAAACTTTAAAGAACATACCACGTTTTATTCTTTCTAAAGTTCTCACTCTGAAGCATACTTCAAAGGCTCTTATATCTAAATCAATAAATGGACACAGGTGGTACAAGACTAAAGCATAAAGAATTTCACAGAGAATGCAAAAAGGTGCTAAATAAATGTGACATAAAGTTAAATGCGTAAGATCAGAAAAAAATACCAGGGATAACTGAGTTGGTCACTACCTCTTAAGGTTCAGTTTCTTCAATAAAATGGGGGTATCTTGCAGTGTTGCTATGAAAAGCAAACAATACAAAACATTTTGTAAACTCAAAGGTATACATATATTTACTAACATTTATACTGACTGTCCTTAAAGAATCAAAACCTTCATGTTATAAAAGTGAATCTTACTGAACGCAGGTTTTCTTTTACTTTATTAAAGACTTTTGTGGGACATCATTCTTCCCCCTGTGTCTTCCTTAAGGAGTGGAACAAACTGCTGCTCTGTTTATATAAATATCTACTCAGTCTGATCATGGACTTCCCAGTTTCAAGATGGCTAGGAAGACGTTCAATCCTTAACTTCAAAGGTTCCCTAAAGAAATTCAAAATAAAATGCCAGAGACTTTATGAAGAAAATAAGATAATTTGTTTCACCTATATAGATGAAATTCAACATCAAACTCAATAAGCAATCTGGAAAAATAGGGGACACAAACTAAAAGGGGTAATGACTGGCTAGTGCTTCCTAATAACTACGACAACTGTTTGCCAGAAACACCACAACAGGAGGGCAGGGTGCACAGATGATACCTCTCATCACAACTATGACCTTAAAAAGAATCTCCTCTCATTATTTACAAAAGAAAAGAAAACACAGCTACAAAGGCAACAATTTGAACTCACCTAAGTAAACCGTCATTCTTCAAAGAGTTTCCCCTTTTTTGGTCAATCATAAATTTGAAAAATTTAAGTAAAAGAAAAAATATAAATAATAATGTTTTATATATTTGGTACTTTGATATAATGAACGCTAGCTTTATTTCCCTTAAAACAAAAACACAATACATTTTAGGAGTCTCTCATAGCTACCTCTTCTTAGAAGGCAAAAAAAGGAAGTAGGGAGTCTGGGGGAAGGAGGGGAGTAAGAAGAAGAGAATTAAAAAACAAAAGCCTCTGCCAAGTGGAAATATATCATTCTGAACTTTTCTTGTTCCACCCCATTCATTAATTCTATCAATTACCTTATTGCCTCTTCATTTAATATTTACTAATGCTGAGGAATTGTGTCCATAAAGAGTAATGAAATATAATCCATTGATAGATGAATGCATAAGGAAGTTGTGGCGCGCATATGTATACATATATATGTATATACATATATAAAAGGGAATATTATGCAGTGTCAAAAAAATGAAATCTTGCCATTTGCAACAATGTGGATAGAACTAAAGGGTATTAAGTGAAATAAATCAGAGAAAGACATTATCATATGATCTCACTGATATCTGGAATTTAAGAAACAAGGCAGAGGATCATATGGGAAGAGAGGAAAATTGAAACGAGACAAAACCAGAGAGGGAGACAAACCACAAGAGACTTAATCTCAGGAAACTGAGAGTTGCTGGAGGAGAGGAGGGTGGGAGGGATGAAGTGGCTGGGTGATGGACACTGGGAGAGTATGTGTGTGGTGAGCGTGGTGTATTAAGACTGATGAATCACAGACCTGTTACCCTGAAACGAATAATACATTATATGTTAATAAATGATAAATAAATATAATCTCTATCCTCCAGGCCCTAACACTATCATAGAAAAAAATAAAGGTAAATAAAGATCATTCAGGGGAAGTTTAAAATACAGAAGCCAAGACCAAACATAAGACCAAAACATAAAAACCTCAAAATATAGCTAAGTCAGAAATGATTAAACAATACAGATTATAAAACAATTAAGAGTAGAAAAATAGAATATGTTATGAGTTCTGAAAGAAAAAATGGTTACTGAGAATATAAAAGGTCAAAATTAATGAATTTAAGTAAGTGATAAGCAGTTGCCTAACTAAAGATAAAGTATGCATTGAGTGAGAGCAAAAAAGACACAAGACTTAACAAATTAGGCAAAGAATAAATGAACAGAAAAGAAACCACAGATTATTACAACTTTTTTAACAGAGCATTTTTTTTTAAGATTTTATTTATTTATTTGACAGAGAGATCACAAGTAGGCAGAGAGGCAGGCAGAGGGAGAGGGGGAAGCAAGCTCCCCTCTGAGCAAGAGCCCGATGCAGGGCTCAATCCCAGGACCGTGAGATCATGACCTGAGCCAAAGGCAGAGGCTTTAACCCACTGAGCCACCCAGGTGCCCCAAGATTATTACAACCTTATAATTTACTGAATTATGTGTCAAATGTTAAATTATATGTTAAACCTTATAGATTAATAATAATATGCAATATTTCTGATACTTATGAAAGAAATATAGTCATTTGAGGAAAAAAACCCTATAACTTCCAGATCTCAGCCAAGTGCCAAATATGTTAGGAAATCACCAAGTCCATAATAAGTCAAATATTGGAATGTGTCAAAACGTAGCAGCGAAAATAAAAAGCGTTAAGAACCTCTTCAGGGGCGCCTGGGTGGCTCAGTGGGTTAAAGCCTCTGCCTTCGGCTCAGATCATGATCTCAGGGTCCTGGGATTGAGCCCCACATCGGGCTCTCTGCTCAGCGGGGAGCCTGCTTCCCCCTTTCTCTCTGCCTGCCTCTCTGCCTACTTGTGATCTCTCTCTCTCTCTCTCTGTCAAATAAAATCTTTAAAAAAAAAAAAGAACCTTCTCTTCAAAAAAGTACTCGAGATTAGCAAAATAATGCATTAAATCAGAATGATAGGAAGGGCAGAAAGTAACATTTATTGTAGTCTACTCATGCGCCTCACTTTACTATCTTATTTAAGATTCCCAATTACCAAATATGTTAAGTATTATCCCAATTTTACAAATGAGGAAGCTGAGAGGCTAAAAATTAAATAATTTGCCTAAGGCCACACACCTAGACTAAAGCAGACTCAAGATTTATATTCTAATTTTAAATGAATCTTTGCTGCCTTTGTTCAAACTAGTTTTCTCAGAGAAAACTACAAATGTAGAGGAGATCTAAGACTTCTTTTCATGCATAAGCTTCTTAGTGTGTTAACTGGATACTTGTGTAGTAAGGCTATTTTTCAAGGCAAAGCTGTTTCCTTAACACTCACACATTTTTAAGAATCAGCTTCCCCCTCACAAAAAAAAGAATCAGTTCCCCAGTACTCCTTATCCCCACCCATCAAAACTGCAACCTTGCCACAGAAACAAGTAAAATGACAGAAGCAACAAGTAAAACAAAGATACGAACTACAGAGGCAAATCAACAAGTAAGATGAGATACGGAAAACATAGAAATAAAGCTTACTCTGCTAATATGGTAAATTTAAGAAAAATGCAAATAAGCAATTAGCAAATGATTGCTTTAATTTATTATGTAACCTTTCCCACAAGATAAACATGCATTAAACAAATATCCAAATTTAACTTCAAAAAAGTTGTTCTTGTTTTTTTTTTTAAAGATTTTATTTATTTATTTGTCAGGGAGAGAGTACAGGCAGGAGGAGTGGCAGGGAGAGAGAGAAGCAGGCTCCTGCTGAGCAGAAAGCCCACCTGGGGCTGGATCCCAGAACCCTGGGATCATGACCTGAGCCGAAGGCATACGCTTAACCGCTTAACCGACTAAGCCACCCAGGTGCCCCTAAAAACAGCTTTAATGTACCTAAGTCTCTTCACTCATGTCATTTATTATTGAACTAGAGTTGTTTATTGTAGGCAAATACAGAGTAAATTATATCTGAAAATAGGCATAATATGGGTAAGGAGGTTGGAAAAAGAACAATACCTGAGATTATTATTATTTTTTTTAAAGTAAATGTGCCTAATACATGTTCACATATCTCTTCCATAGAAAATCAGTTAGAAGCTAGTGATAACAGACTGGTGGGATCTTTTTCTTCCCCCCTATAAAAAAAGAGGTTCCAGAGGACTAGAAAGCATCTGACCATTTTCATTCTCTTGCCCTGAGAATAAATTCCAGCTCAATTTTCACAATTTACATCAAGGACTAGGAGATACAAAACAGTCAGGATTTATGAGCAGACAATAAAACAAAACAGGGTAGGAATGCATTAAGATAAACTCAAAGCTTGGTTCTTAAATTATACAGGTATGAGTTTTAGCATGCTGAGTGTAATGAACTGATAACCAAATTCATTAATAAGCCTTAATTTCTTTTTTTTAAAGGTTTTATTTATTTATTTGACAGAGAGAGAGATCACAAGTAGGCATAGAGGCAGGCAGAGAGAGAGAGAGGAAAGCAGGCTCCCCGCCGAGCAGAGAGCCCGATGCAGGGCTGAATCCCAGGACCCTGAGATCATGACCTGAGCTGAAGGCAGAGGCTTTAACCCACTAAGCCATCCAGGCGTCCCAATAAGCCTTAATTTCTTAAAAAACAATTTTTGGGGGGCGGGGGGGTGTGCCTGGGTGGCTCAGTCAGTTGAACGTCTGCCTTTGGCTCAGGTCATAATCTCAGAGTCATGGGATAGAGCCCCTCAGCAGAGAGTCTACTGATTTCTTCTCTCTCTGACCCTCCCCCTGGATGTGCTCTCTCTCAAATAAATTAATAAAATCCTTAAACACACACAAACAGAATTTCTGGGGTTTTACCTTAAATTCAAAGCCATCCTTGGACCAAAAGTCTCTCTCTCTCCTTCCATTTATATTTTTTACTTCCTACCCATTTCTGAACTTTTCTTGTCCCACTCTAGTTCATCAATTACCAACTGCCTCTTCATTTAATATTTACTAATGCTGAGGAGTTGGGTCTACAGAGAGTAATGAAACATAATGTCTATACTCCAGGCCTTAACAGTGATAAGTAAAAGACAATAGTAGAAAAGGAAAAGGAAGTAAATAAAAACAACTATGTGACAAAAGCTACAGGAGATAGATAAGTGGACGTTGAAATTTTAAAGGATAAATAGATATTCATAGAACAAAAAGGAGACATTGCAGAAATAAATAAAATATGTACAAACACAAGGGATAAAAGAGTTTAGCCAACTGTTAAAAACTGCCAAAGAGTTGTACAAAATTAGAGCACAGGTACACGTGAGGAAAAGGTGGGAAAGATGGGAAAAGGTCAATTTTGTGAGTCACATTACACAGTTAAGACTATTCAAAGTCAGTGAGAGAAAGGAGGCATGACATGATCCCATATGCATTTTAGAACTTTCAGAGCTTTCAACTGGAAGCAATTTCACCCCAGGGACATTTGGGAATGTCTGGAGACATTTTTTGGTGGTCACAATTAAAGGGGGCAGGAGGTGAAAAGTGCTACTAGCATTTACTGGGTACAGGAATGCCGATAAAACACCCTACAAGCACAGGACAGCAGCCTACAACAAAGAATTATCTGGCCCAAAATGTAAATAGTGCCGAAGTTATGAAATTCTGATTTACAGCGAAGTCCTAGGGTACAGGTATAAGACTAGAGGCAAGGGATTAGGCAGTCTATAAATTCTAGGAGACCAGAGGTCATGTTCTTGTTTATCCTGCATCTCCTGATCCTAGCCCAGTGCCAGATACAATGCAGATTCTATATTTACTTAGTAAGTGAATGAATGATGTTAGAGCTCCAGGCAAGAAGTACCAAGGCCTAAAATGTGGCTGTTGCAGTGGTAAAGAAAAACAGATTCAAGAGACTAGAATACATATGCCTTATTTACTAAATCAATGTAAGATATGAATTAAGAAGTCTAACTCCCAGGCTTGGAATAACAAGTTTCAGAGGGTCAGAAATTCTATTTTATACATTTTAAAGTTTCAGACAAATGTGAGATATTCAAATTGTGAAGTACAACAGTTTGCATATAGTCTGAAAAAATCTAAGAAAGGAAAATCCAATTTATTACCCCAGTCATCTTAAATGATCCTGAGTTTAAAACAGGAAGTTCAACTTAAAAAATAAACACACCCTAAATGCAGTATGGAAACCTGGATCTGATCCTGGAATAAGAAAAGGTAATTAGTAGGAAAATCTAGTGAGATATAAAAGAGGTTTGGTGTTTAGTTAATAATAATGTGCCAGGGCGCCTGGGTGGCTCAGTGGGTTAAAGCCTCTGCCTTCGGCTCAGGTCATGATCTCAGGGTCCTGGGATCGAGCCCCGCATCGGGCTCTCTGCTCAGCGGGGAGCCTGCCTCCCCCCTCTCTCTGCCTGCCTCTCTGCCTACTTCTGATCTCTCTCCCTGTGTCAAATAAATGGGTAAAATATTAAAAAAAAATAAAAATAAAAATAATAATGTGCCAATGTGGGTTCTATAGTTTTGAGAAATGTACCAGATAACCTAAGATTATAACATTAGGAAAAACTGCATAAGGGGTATAAAGGAACTGTGAATTGTCTGTGCAACTTTTAGTAAATAATTTCTTATTCCCAAATTAAAAGTTTATTTTAAAAAACCTATATCTCATATGTGTGAAAATCTGAGTACCCGAACCTACAGTATAAACATTTAAATCTGTAGTTTATGAAAAGTTAAAATGTTAAAAAGATTTTTTCTTCTTACATCTACTGATACTTGGTAGTACTACCACAGACCAAGGAAAGAGCAAGGAAAATCTGTAAAGGTAGCCAGAGAGAAAATAGCAAAGAGGAATCAACAAAAAATATATATATATTTTAAAGATTTTATTTATTTATCTGACAGAGAGAGACACAATGTGAGAGGAGCACAAGCAGGGGGAGCGGAAGAGGGAGAAGCAGCCTTCCCGCAGAGCAAGGAGCCCAATGTGGGGCTCAATCCCAGAATCCTGGGATCATGCCCTGAGCCAAAGGCAGACACTTAATGACTGAGTCACCTAGGCGCCCCAACAAAAAATATATAAAAAAAAAATCTTCTAACCCATATTCTGTGGTAACTTGAAATGATACAATGTATTACCATGCAGGCAAAAAGCTTGATGAACTTTTCTTTCCATTACCACGCTATTCCCAATTTTGTAGCAATGACAAAACATTCAAGACTGTCACCAAGGGGAACCGACAAGACATGACACTAAACTATGACTATAACAAGTAGAGTTGTTTTGATTAGTCCAGCTTTGCTTTAGTGACTTAAAGAAAATTATATGCAAATACAGAAAAGTAGATAAAATTGGCATTCTAATAGTCATTTTTTAATAGAACAAATTTATAGAACACAAAGAACAAATTTATAGAACAAATATTTTCCTGAAAATATGAAAGATAAAAACATTTATCTTAAACTCTAATAAAAGTCTTTCAAAAAGGTACAAAAATGACCTACTTGATAATTAATTCTGTTACCTAAATACACCAGTTGCATTTCTCTGGTGTAACATAAAAAAGATTTTTTTGTCATATTCCCTATATCCATGTCAGCAATACTTACTGACCTGACCATTATGGGATTTAATACCAATTTTGAGTAGTCAAATGCTACTATCTGAAAGTTCAGTTTATGGAGAATAAGGCATAGCAAAACAGAGTCTATCTGGTCCAATGACACGTAACACTGGTCAAGACGCAGAATCTTTTGATGTCTCAATTTCCTTCTCTATAAAATAAGAATAGCTCCTCTTATAGGCCACTTAAGGTTTTAAAAGAGAAAATAAATGGAAAATGCCTGGCACACAGTAATTACTTACACAGCAAAAATTAAGAGAAGTTACTTACTGTCAATCATTCTTGTACTTTCATTAGCTACCACAGGGCTACTGGACAATGTGGTGAAAGAATAATATAACACATTCCCCTTACTATATAGACCTGCAGGTTTTCAAGAGAGGATGAACTTCTCCCTGTAGGTTAAGCTCCTATATTTTACCTTCCTCTTCTTTAAAGAAAACTATTCTGCCCCTAGTATAAGTTTCTAAGTGCAAAGATAAAATATACTCTAGTATCTCAAATCCTTTCTTGTTTAATAGTTGTTCTTTATAAACAGATTACCTATAGATATCATTATGTAACTAAGACATATGCTAATAAAAAAAAAATCATGCATGATTGCCCACCACACAAATATTACAAAGGATACCTTTGGAAAGGTCAGAGAAAACAAACCAGAATACATCACAAAGACAAAAAGATGCAAATCATAAAAGAGAAGGTGGTAAAGATTAAGAAAGTCGAGGACAGAGCAATGATCATATTTTAAAAGGTAATAGCTGAGAATTTTCCAATGCCAGTAAAAGACGTTACAGATTCAAGAAACCCAATGGATCTCAAACAAGATAAATAAAAAAAACCCCACCGACACCAAGACACATCACAGACAAACTGCAGAAAACCAGCAAGAGATCACCTTCCGAGCAGCAACAGTTAGGAGATTTAAACCCGTAACTACCAATAATTACATATATAGGACAAAATGCCCTACATAAAACACAAAGATTGCCATACCGTATTTTTTTTTTTAGCTTTTTTAAAAATTTATTTATTTTACAGAGAGAGACACAGAGAGAGAGAGAGGAAACACAAGCAGGGGGAGTGGGAAAGGGAGAAGCAGGTTTCCCGCCAAGCAGGGAGCCCAGTGTGGGGCTCAATCCCAGGACCCTGGGATCAGGACCTGAGCCAAAGGCAGATGCTTAACGACTGAGCCACCCAGGTGCCCCTGCCATACTGTATTTTTAAAAAGCCACTTCTATGCTATTTTTAAGAGATATGGAAAATAACAGGACAAAAAGAAAGTTTAAAACAATGAGAAAAGGTATACTATATTAAGCAAAAGTCAAAACTGTAATGTTGATGATCAGTATAATAACTATCCAAAAAAGAAGAAATAAATAGGATCTGGACAGGTGGAAGAAGGAGACTAACACTCCTGGATAGGCAAAAGAGTGGGGGTGGGAGATGAGGCTATGACTAAAATATGAAAGTCTCTGAAAATGAAAAGTTTAGACTCGTGCAAGAGGAAGTATGACACCATTAAAATATCTTAACCTCTTTTTTACTTGAGCAGAACAACAACATAGCAAAGGCAGGATTAAATAAGATTACTATTACAGTGTTGTAAGTATGACCTGAAAGGGAAAGAGGGAGAAGACAATGAAAGCAGGAAGATTAGTTTGGAAGATGGTACAGTAACCCAGATAAGACAAGGTAGTAGAAGAGATTAAGAGAAGAGATTAAGAAAAATGGTAGTAGAAGAGATTAAGAAAAATGAATCTAGGAGGCATTTCAAGAGGAAGACCTACCTGCATTAGTTTTCCTTTGAAATTTTAAAGGCCAAAAAAATGCACTATGCTTTATAAAAAAATAACCAAATTATTTTTGTTTTCCACCATTATAACTAATCTATAATACGATATACAGTCGCTCACAAAAATCAATCTAATAAATTTTAGGAAACAATTTTTTATAAAAATAATATATCAAAGACCTAGTTAGCCTACATTTGGTACAATATGTACAATCCATAATTACACATTATGACTTCTTCACTATTAAATTACCGACACAGTAAAAAAATCTGATAGCTTTTTCCTCTTTGAATGCTAACGCACAGAATATGAAATTCTCTTTAACTAAAACATTTTTATTTTCAAAGGCTCTTTATCAAGAGGATATCAACTTGGTAATGAACTCAAACAACTCACCAATGCTGGGTGGGCTACCATAGTTAACTGGTGACTCGGGTGGTCTTCCACAATGCAATGCAGCCAGAGCAGATCCTTTCCACACAACATGCTTGCAGCCTATTAAACACACATATTTTTATGGATCCAAAAATAGGACATACACACAAAAAAGAATGTCTAAATCCTATTAGAAATCTTTCATACTTTTATTTGTGCGTAGCAAGGACTGTCTTCCAGCTCCCAATAAAGTTTGTACTCCAGGAACGCTTTGTGGAATTTCTTGTTCAAGAAGAGGTCCTAGCCGATGACATATTTGCAGCAAGTGATCAGGTGCTAAATGTCTGTAATACTTCACCTATTATGTGAAAAGACAAATAAAATACTTGCTAAATAAAGTGATATAGTTCTTTATATCAAATAAAATATACCTTAAAAAACAGAGTAATTTGTTCTGGCTAGTCAATAACGTTTGCTTTTATTTGAGGTAAAAGTTCAAGTTTATTCTGTGTAACCACTTGACTCACAAAAGAAAATAGTTATCCCAACCACCATTTAATTCACTGAGGAGAAAAAAATGCTAAAGAATTAATGTAACTAAATATAGTCAAGTTATAAATTAGCAGATTCTAGTCAACGCAAATATTGAACAAAGAAAAAATATATAGCATTATAACCTCAAATAATTATGTTATAGTTTAACATTTTAATTTTCAAAAACTTCAAACAAAATGTTATCCAACTGTAAAACATAGCTAGTATTTTGGATCTTTTACATTATAAAGAATATCTCCAGAACAATTAAGGAAAAAAAAAAAAAAACCTTGATAGTTCATGTTCTCATCACAAAATTTCAAAACACTTATATGGCCTTATGAGGAATTTTGTAATTTATTCACAAAAAAAACCTTAGAGAGAAAGGTCAAATTCCAACTATTCATTTAAGTAAGTTTAACTATAAAATAAATCTACCTACTACAAAAAGTCTGGGCACTTTTGGAACAACTTCAAAACCCTGCTTAATTTATGCTAGCATTTGAAAGCAACATATGAAATTTTACTATTTTTATTATCCATCCTGAAAGTCTTTCCAAAGAATCTAAAGAGAATTAGAGGAAAAAAAGAGTTTATCACTTTATAGTTAGATCATCAAGTTATAAATAAAAAATTTCTCAGTGTACTACCTAAATATTATAGTTCAACTTCTCAAGGTGAGTTCTAGGAACTCCTAGAGGTTCCTGAGGTAAAAATGATAATACTAAAATATTATTTTGCTTTTTCACTTTCATGGGTGTATGGTGGATTTTTCAGGGAGCCACATGACGTGTGATATCACAAAAGACTGAATGAGGCAGCAGATAAAAGAAGTTAGCCAGACATTAAACGTTTCCCAAAATGTAAAACAATGCCACTCTTCATAAATTTGTTTTGTTTTGGAAAATAATTGCTATAAAAAATGTTACTCATATTAACATGAAATGAGTTTTTATTATTTAAGTAAATATTTTAAAAATGATAAATACAAAGATTATAAACCATGCAAACAAAGAAAATTCAGTAATTTTTATTAATATAAAGGGGCTCTAAAGCCCCTTTGAGAACTGCTACTCAAGTTCACATAGTACTGGCAATTTTAGTATGAATTCCTTTTAAGACTGATTTGGCGAGGAAGTGAAGGGTTAAATCATTTCATTCCATCTTGCAGTATCTGTCATACTCTACCAATAAAAGAACATGAAGGGTATTTTTTAAAAAGTTAGCTAATACTTATCCTTCTAAGTTGAAGTCAATAAAGAGAAACCAACCTTACTTTTTATCATAATATATTCCCGTCATAAAGACAAGGAGCCATACTGGCACACTGATAATTTAAAATACTACAGAATGTGGCATACAGTAGTATTAGTGGAATGAATACCTTAAAAAGAAGTTCTAATACAAATTACATATACTATATTATATGCCTCTGAAAAATCCTAAGATAAATCTACTTGATTTTGTTTAATACAATTTCTCAAACTTGTGAAACTACAGGTTCCCTTTTCCCCTAATATCATCATCTTGATTCAAAACATACTCTTTCAAACACAAGTATGATTTGCTAAGGATAAAACCATTTAGAAGAAAATATACCAAACTAGGAATTTCTTAAATTTTATTTATACTCTTCTCTAATCTTCCCTAAAATAATTTACTAAAAAATAAAATTTAAAGTTAAACGTCTGTAATATTTATAGGGTCCCTTCTACTTCTAAGTTGTAAATAATTATTCTAATGTGATTTCTTTCCATTGATCTATATTCCTTTCAAAAATTTTACTTTCACCATAAAGTTCATTACTTATTAACTTTAGTTTTGTGATTATCCTATTTTAGGGTCTTTTTGCAAAATATATTTCAGTTAGTGAACCTGAAAATCCTTATTGAAGAATCCTTATTGAAGAATTCATAAAATATTATGAATCTACTTTTTCAGACTTAGTCTTTCCTTGGTGATTTAGTATATTTTTCAAAATCGACTTTCACTTTAAAGTCAGAAGAGAGACTTTCAGTTCTTAAAATCCTCAGGTTTTCTGGCTTTTGAGACTTTATATAAGCTGATCCCTCTGCTGGAAATCTTTTCTTACCCATCCACCTCCTCACCTCATTCTTCTTCATGTCTCAGTCTATACCTCACTGCCCTCTATGATCTATTACAACACCTCTGCCCCTTCTTTTTGGACACCCTATCTTTTTGTTTCCATAGCACATTATACTCCTTTCCAAAACGTTCTTTTACCCAACTCATCAGCACTCTGTACTACTTTTGTCACATTAATTGTTCTTAATATATTTAGATCTCAGTGGGAATCTAATGATAGTTACAATCCTCTTTGCCTAAGAAACACACATACAGGCTCTAACTGTCTTGTCGTTTTGAAGGTTCCTGAGACGCCCGCAGTATCCTAAGATTGCCAATTTACTTGTTCATGACCCGCATTAGAAAACATAGGATTAGATCTTATTTACCTGTCTACCCAGTACCTAATGTAGTACTTGTAGTTAAGTGTTTGTTAGATAAGTGAACGCATGACAATATGTAGTAACTACTGACTTTTCTTATTCTATCTAGCCATTAAACTGTGAAGTTCTTAAGGTCCAAGATCCCAGAGCCCTGTTCCACACCCTATTTCCTCTCACTCAATACTTTTTCCTTGAACAATTATACCAATGATTCCCAAATTTGTATATATAGTCTATATTTGCATATCAAACTTTCTTAAGACATCTCTTTTTGGAGTCCCAAAACCTCAACTCAATATATGCAAAAATGAACTCATGCTCCTCATGTTAACACCCCTTCCCAAAATGTTTCCTACCTGGACAAATGACAATACCATCCAGCCAGCCAAAAACCAAGAAGTCACATTTTTTTTCATTGCCTATTATTCCCTTCCACTTCATTCTTAACATCGAAGTAGTCACCAAATTCAACTGATTTTCCCTTCCTATTCTTAAACAACTCTACCTCTCTATCTTTGTAATAATGACCCAATTTCAAATCATCTTTGAAATAAACCCCCATCTTTCCCACATTCACTCATGCCTCCTACACGTCACTCTATTCTATAATCTCTTCTTTCCAAATCTGTTCTCTATATTGCAATCATAATGCTCTTTCTAAAACCTTTATCTGGTGAAGTTATCCCTACTTAAAACACTTCAGAGACTTTTGTTGCTCTTTGGCCATTCAACTCCTTAACAAGGTCTACAAATCCTGAAAGGCATGTATAGTCCACTCATATTTCTTTGCTCCATATGACATATTCCCAACCCTTACACGCTCTAGCCCCTATGTTTCACATTTAGACATCCTGGCCTTCCTTCAGGTTCTTTATCTGCGCTCTCTACTGTCAGGCTTTTTCCGTGCGGCACACTCTCTACATTTCCCCACAACTTCTTGCCCAAATAACTCTTTTATGTGCTTCAAATCTTACCTCCAGTGTAACCACTTTTATTTCCCTTTACTTTACCAATCTAAGTGTATTATCTTGGCTGCATGCTCTTGGTGACTTTTCCTTAACATGTACCAGTTTATGATTATACATTTAAAAGTTCAATAATTTACTGTTTTTCTTCTTAACCTCACCATTAACTAGAAGAGAATAAGAACCAGGTCTTTTTTTGGTCCTGGCTGCATCACATACACACATTCATATACACATACTCACCTACCCACCCATCTACCCAATACACACTCTAACAACAACAACAAAAAAAATCAATGAAAATTTTCTTTTGCTACCTTTTAAAAACATTATTCTTAATGATTATTATCCATGTCACTATGGTCAATAAAATGTGAAGACAAAATTTTAAGAAATTAAAAAGGTTCAAAAAAGATTAAAATGGTTCATTTATGGCTATACATATATTGTCTTTAATTTCCAAAGTAGTAAGAATGCCATATCTTTAATATTAACTTAAGATTTTTAGTTTGAATGGACTTTTTTTATACTAATAAGTAACTAAAAGGAAATGAAAATTATAAGGGAAGACAGAAGTGATATTGTAATAAAATCCCTTATCCAAAACATCTGTATTTGGATTCTTGGTAACTGTACACTATTACTTGGAAAAAACAAAACATTCTTGATTCTAATGTACTGATTACTCTCCATGACCAATGCTGCTTTAAATTTCTTAAGATATTCAACACATAAAAACTATGAACAAATTATAAAGTTAACTCTGATAAATCTTAACAACACTATCATAGCTAACACACACTGACTGCACTCTAAATGCTAAGCCTTGTGGTAAGGATTGTAAGTTATAAGTTCAGCTCATTATTTTAACAACCCTAAGAGATTTGAACTATTATTTCCATTAATAAATTATTGTACAGTAAGATAAAACAAGGTTCCCAAGATCATACACATTTAATGGACGGTGGAGGTAAGAGTCAAAACCAAGACTGTATATGTAACTCCAGCCCTCATTCACACTGCCCGTAGTACCTATTGCCTCAAATACATATATATACATACACATGTAAGTATATATTTCAATATTGAAATAAGCTAAAAAAAAGAGGCATTTTGAATAGTTTTCAACACAGACATTAAACTGAGATAGTAACATTCTAAAGTTCATTTTCACTACTAAGCAAACTAGCACAAAAGCACAAATTCCTACAGGTAAAGGATACCCATAGGTAAACAGCTAAGGATAGAAAATAAAACTACAATAATAGGGTGACAACCCTAAGTAGTCTCTCCCACAATGGCTAAAGGAAATGCACAATCATCCCTACCTTCCTCTGTATTTCTAAGATTAAAATTTTAAACCCTTAAAGTTAGAAGCAAGGTTTAAACAGATTAAACAAAGGATTAATACCATAAAATTTGATTACTATTCTTAAAAAATAAGAATAGATATTTATCAGCTGTGCTCCAGGTTTTACATTTTCATAAACATTTTATCTTCTCTCCCACTCAATATCTGAGCCTGCTTTATGGATGCAAACTCTTATGCCATCCCATGGAGAGTCACTCCTACACCAGAGGTTGGTTAGTCAGAGCTTTTCTAAACTTCACATATCCCTACCCCCATCTCCAACCCCATTTGAGAATCACTTGATATGGTAACAACAGTCTTTGGGTTAACTGTCCATAATTAATGGTTAAAACCTGAATTACAGGTATCTCTTTGTAAATATGATATCTACTGCAGAGGTCAGCAGACATTTTCTATGAAGGCTCAGTCAGTAAATATTTTAGGCTTCTTAGAGACAACTATCTGTTGTACATACATATTTTTACCAACTCCTTAAAAATATAGTAACTTTAGCATTGGAGCCTTAAAAAATAAAAGTTTCCTACACAATTTACCTGCAGCAACCACAGTTTACCACCCCTGATCTAACCAATTCTTGGTTCTATCAATGTTTCCAGTAGCAGGGGTAACAGAATTCTGTGAAAGACACAACTCTTGTTCATACCTTGTCCATCTTGGCCCAAATCATAAACCTGTATCACTCCTTTCTCAGATTGATATAAAACATTTCTAGAATTATCAATTACAATTTGAACAACAGGATCCTCTTCTGAAAATGTGAATTATAGCAAGGAAGGAACAAGACCGAGGTCTTTGAGTAGTTTACTTTCCTGCGTCTTTAGTTAAAACGATCTGCTTCTGCTTGCTATGCTACTTCATATAAACAGTTGTTCTTTGCAGCCAAGAAAAATTTGCCATTGTCAATGGAAATTATAGTTAAAAGGTAAATTTTATCAGTGGGAAAAAAATTTAAAAAATCTGGAAGCCACTGCATTCCACCAGACATCCTGTCATTAAGAACTATACTCAATTTTTAAAAAAAAGGTCGATAGTTTGAGAGGTCTAAAGTCAAACAGTCTAGGTTTAAACTTGCTGAGCACGGGGAAAACATTTACTCTACTACTTAATGTCCTATTCTACAAGACTGAGACGGCCAAGTCACCACCTTGGGGGGTACTCATAGTAAGTGACATTAAGAGTTGGCTGTCACTTTAATTATACTCCATTTTACACACTACGTGTTGTTCTTTCATGTTAAAAATCTTTCTAGACCTACACAGGGAAAAAACATTTTGGAAATCTTTTTAAGGACCATTCCAAAATTAGTTCAGAGCAATGTAATTCATTAAACTACTTGATTTACCTGTGCGATCCAGAAATGCCAGTCCTTCTTTCAGTATATCACTAAGAAGTCCCTATGAAAATAAGATCCACCAAATATCTGGCACTATTATGTCCTGACCACCTACTTGGTTCTAAAAATGTCAGTTATTCACATCTGTTTTCCCAAATTTTTTCAATCTGAAAGGCTAGTTACTTCTGCTCTCCACTATAGTTCTGAGTTCTATCTAAAAAGTCAGCCTAATGGAATACAGTTATTTTTACAACTATCCTAATGTATAAACAAAACCACAAATCTAAAAAAACCTGATTTGTTATTAGCCGTTTCTAAGCCTATTTTTAAAATCTGATCTCAAATTCTCAAAACTTTCAACTTGTAATTATAAATCTGTTATTGTTACAAAGTATATGTTAAATTACATCCACAATCTTTAAAAGCAAGTTTACATTTTCTGAGCATTTTTTACAAACTTTAATGGCTTTCCACATAGAAAAATCATGGAATACTTTACTTCCTGCCAAGTAGTTCAAAATTTATTCTCACAAGCAAATAAGGTTAAGAGTTTTCCCCATTTCACAAGTAAAGAAAACTGAAGTCCAAAGGTTACAGTTTCTCCAAAGTCATACATTTAGAAAGTAGGAGAAATTAGTACTCAAGCCCAGAGGTCCTGATTACAAGGTTACTGTTATTCTCATTACACTACAATTTCCTTCTCCAAACTTTAGTCCCTGCCCCACTATCATATAGGTCTTATAATTGCAAACTTAACAGGATCTACATAACCATTTTTCAAGTCAAAAATCTCTAATCTATGTAACTATTCTCAGAAGGACTCTTACATGCCTAAGATATCCTTATAAACAGAAGTATAAAAAATTAATATAGAATCTTATAAAGTGACAAAATTAATCTTGGTGGTCTATTTACTCTTAATTTTCAATAAACATGCTTGAAAGACCATCATCTATTCACGATTTAGTCAACCACCTAAGAATTCATTTAGACAATAAATCAGCAAGTATTATCAATACAATTATCAATACAAATGTGTCTTTTAAAAAATATACACAGTGCTCTTCCAGATTTTATTCATCACAACCTGACTATATTTTGCTTAAAAAAAAAAAAAAGCACCTGGGTGGCTTGGCTCAGCGGTTAAGCGTCTGTCTTCAGCTGGGGGTCAGGTTCCCTGCTCAACCCCCTCCCTCTCCCCCTTCCGCCCCCCACTCATGCTCTCTCGCTCACTCTCCCTCTCAAATAAATAAAATCTTAAAAAAAAAAAAAAAACCACTTTGTCCAGAATTCAGGTTTCCACAAACCACAGAAGATGCTCTATAAAAATTAATTTAAAACACTACAAAATAACAAAATTTAACTTTTAAAAACAACACATTTTGAAATTTTTTTTTTTTTTTTTTTTTAGGAAAGAGAGAGAGTGAGAGAGAGCATGAGAAGGGAGAAGGTCAGAGTGAGAAGCGGACTCCCCATGGAGCTGGGAGGCCGATGTGGGACTCGATCTCGGGACTCCGGGATCATGACCTGAGCCGAAGGCAGTTGCTTAACCAACTGAGCCACCCAGGCGCCCTGAAATTTTGTTTTTAAACAAAATCATATTTTCTAAGCAAAATTCGTACAATAGGAAATCCTCTTTAAAATATTATTTGCTAAAATATAAAATTCAAATAGATTCTGTTGGCAAAATTATTATCTATCAATTTAAAGATGGAAAATTCTTAAACTGTTTATTCTTAAAATGCCAATATAAATACTCTTAAGAGAATGACCGGTTTCATTTTTAGTAATGTTTCGGTTTCAAACGGTGCACTTAAAATAACTAACACCACATATATGATGGCAGTGAAGTTCTAAAAAATGTGTATCTCTCCAAGTTGCTTAGAATTTAGTATTTCCTCACACAAAATCTAAACCACAATCAAATGACACAAGGTAAATATTTCCTGCATTTATATTATAACCTCTGGCAAGAGAGGCTATGTGCCTGTTCTCTATCCTTGAGAGAGACCAAATAGGTCATGCCACCATGACCGTAGGCCATCTGGAATCTAAAATACACAGATTCTTTATGTGCTCTTTGACAGTAAGCTGCTGTTATCCATGCTAACACAAATAACCTAAGCTTTACACTACAAATCTCATTCCTTTTACAATTTAGTTTTAACTTAAGAAAGTGCATTAGATTATGTTGCCAGCTACATTTTCTTAGTATCAAAAAATTCTCCTCCAACCAACCATCCTTTTTCTTATCTGTAATCCCTGAGCTCAAATAGGCTACATCAGGGTATGTAAGGCATGATGACTGCCTTCTCTGTCGTGACCAAAGGTTCTCACATATTTCACTATTCTATATCATAACTTTGATTTTTTAGCACACTGTATTCTCAAATTCCGTAGAGAAAAGAAGTATTATCATTTTCTCCAATTGATTATAAAATATATAACAATCTTCTATATTCCATATGCTCAGTAACATTTATTCACTCCAAAATTATTTTAATAAATTACTCATAATTGTACCTATAACGTCCTCTCATAAAATAAAAATTGATCTTTACACATTTTTAATTTCTAAAATTTTAAATTTGGTTCCTATTATGTAGCCTTTATTACTTTTAGATGTAATTACAAAAGTCACTTAAGTATCTTAAAAGAAAAATACTCAAAATGTAAAAAAAAATAATACTCAAAATTAAAAAAAAAGAAAAATATTTTAATGCCTGACTTTCTTGAATTCAATTAAAGTTCATTAAAATTATTACACTTAGTACTCTGTTAATTTCCATTTTGCTTAGTATTACAGTCACTTTTCTGTGAATTCAGAATTTTATACAATATAAGCTTAATATTTCTTGTCTTGTTCTGTCCAGAACAAGTTCTCTAGGATATAATTTTATTTGATAAAATTCTGTAGTGACATGATAGATAACTACAAAATTTGGGAAAAAAAGAAATGACTTCAGCAGACTAGAGAAGGAGTTTCTAGATTAAAAAAAACAAAAACTTGCAGTCTGACAAAGAAATTTAGTGCATTAAAAAATTGGCATCCACAGGATTTATTTAACCTAGTGCTCACTTAAAGATTAATTCAAAAAGTCTATATTAAGCTGTTTAAAACATACATCTTTAAGCCAGACTGACAAGACAAAACATCTCCTCTCCGACAATTTCAAAAACACAAACTATCATGAGGAGTTTAAAATTATACAAATCTCTGAACAGAAGGAGACAGAAGCAAGAGCCAAGCTCCATTCACATATTCCTAAATGTCATCTGATTACCAAAAGATACAAAAGCTTCATATATTCTCTAATCTTGGATTTTTCAACCACCCAAACTTTTCTTAATGTTAATTAGTCCACAAAAACAGTCATAGAACCACTATACAGACCATTAATTTTTTTCTAGAATTCTATCCACAATGCTTTAAAAATTATTTTTGGTATTTTTTATATTTTTTCTTTATATCTTAGGCTTACTTATTTCATCCTTGGATCTATAACATAATTATACTAACAGTATCTTCTGAAGGTTTAAAGCACTCTTTTTTACATATAGCTGCTATGTTCAGAATATTATGCATACTTGTTTCTGGAATAAAATTGTTTTTCTTAAACTTTCATGCATTAATAAAGCTGTAACTGGAAACTACTACCATGACTAAAGTTCTGATAATAGCAAACACAAATCCTTACATAGTGCTTCATTTGTGCCAGTTATCACTCACAGAATCCTACAAAATGAGGCGCTATTAGCCCATTTTACAGACTGGGAAACAGATTTCCACAATACTATTCTGCCTCATGACAGTCAAGTAAAATACCATTGTGTAGTTAGGGGATGGGATAATCCAACTCTCTTACTGTCAAGCCACTTTACAATTATTGAGGAGTATAAAGAATTTAACATGTACTTATTATTCCATTTATAAATCTTTGTAAATGCTTCAAACTTCTTAAAATAATGGCACATACCAATAGAACAACTGCATGAGTAAGAAAGGATGATGCTTTGCCCAGTTCAGCCCTTCAGCATGTACCATTTCCCTGACACATAATGTTGCTTTTGTATTGTTCATTATAAAGATTATGAGATATTAAAGCCCTATCTTAAAGACTACCAAGCCAAGCTTACCATTTTACTGATATTCTTTTAAAAAAAGGAAATGATAACTGTACTATGCACATTCACTTCATTATTTGTCACCCCCCTCCCAAAACTGTACCAGTTAGGTTTTAAAAACAATATATTATCTATTGGCAGGGCTAAAAAAAAAAAATCACAATCCTTATCTCCTTATTCCCATCCTTTCACTTGAATAGAAAGATTTTTAATAAGTGGAATGATTTTAAGAAAAGCAAATACCGCTACAAAAATTAAAATAAGAATTACATCATTTTAACAGATTAGCAAAACATGAACCCAGTTCAAAAAAAAAAGCCCTATAAACAAGAAATATAATCAAAATTTCAAATTTAGTAAAAAATGTTTAAAAATTCTGCCTCATAAGCATGCAATCACCACTAATTAAGGTGACAACTAGACAGCAAATAATAAACCAACTAATTTCACTATTCAAACAGAAATAAATGGCAAAACTTTCTCTTTGGTCCAAAAGTTAGTTGAGTTTTCCTGTTCTACAAAAAGTTTGCTACCAATGCATGGCTCCATTTAAAAAATTAGAATTCTGATGAAAGCTTATAATGCCCTCTTGCTTTAAAAGCAACCTATATTTAAAAATATAAAATCTAATTAAACATACACCATAAGAGACAAAAAAAGCCCATTCAACTTTCTATTACATTCTATTCACTGTTAAAAATATTTTAATCTTAAGATAGTAATATAATTGTTTTATTACAACTCTATCACACTTGAAAAAAGCGCATCATTTTTTTAATCTGAAAACCTTTAAAACTACTCTTAAAACTCTACTTTCCTCTTGATCAAAACTCACTGTGATTTTATTTGTAGGCTGATTACAGATACTGATCTATGCTTGTTTTTAACCTCCCAAGTACAAATATGATACACCATCTTAAATAGCTGTAATTTGTGGTTTTCTAGAAATGTCAATCTGACATATAAATTCTTCCATTTAAAATATTATTCAATTTATCAGTTAATGTACAAATTTCCAAGTATAGGTAGACACTACTGAAACTACAAACGATAGTTATTATTTTCGTTTAACTCATCAAAACAAACTTAAAACCAATATTAAATAAATTCATATTCAACTGAAGGCAACTTAAATGTTTTTTTAGGTCATAAGAATGAATTAAGACAACAGAGAACACTATATGAAAGATTTTGCACGTGCTCACCTAGACATAAAATTTCAAGATCTCACTATTAAACAAAAATGTGCTCAGATACCTAGTGTTCCAAAATGTTTTAGAGCTGATTCTCAAAAAGTCAAAGTTAAACCAAATACCCATACACCTAGTTATATAGTTTGATGGATACAAAAGTACTCCAAAAGGTGTCTTGTATCCAGTAGATACAGACTAACTTGCTAAATGAACAGAAAGATAAAATGAACCAGAAAACTCTAAATTTTAATGAGAATTCTTAACTGCCTCATATACACCAACATGACTATTCTGGTAAAAAGGTGAAAATACTCCAAACAAGAAAATCCACTGCCATGCAAAAATAGGTGGATTTTGAAAACATAACAACACTAATGAAGATGCCTTTTATTTTCCTAAGTCTGATAAAGAGACAGGGAATATAAATTTATTTTATTATCTGAGAGATGAGAAACCTTCCCCCCAAAATTAAAAATGAACATTGGTACCTCTGTTTTTACTAGAGAAAACAAAATGATATTCCTGCAAACATCAGACATTCCCATAATTTGGCAAGACACCATTAGCTGCTTCATTTTAAAAATATACTATTACTAAGAGTTTCCAAGGTAAGAAAACACAGCAATCTTCAGTGACAGGGATTTGTGGGTTTTTACAAGATGTAAGGATAAGTTTTGTAAAAAGAAATGCAAAAAACAGTTTTATAAAATCTGCCCAATTCTTAAAAATGGAATATTATAATATCTATAATTTTTTGAAATAATAAGGAAGACATGGAATCTACTTAAGGACTTTGTCAAATATTTACCCCCCCATCGAAGCATTGCAGGTACTGAACTTAAGAGTTTGTTTCAAACTCCATTTATTGTAGCAAAGTATTAAATGAAACTAGCCTCAATTACTACCTGAAAACTAAGAAACTTGGAAATATATAGTTAAGTTTCCATTAAATTCCCTAAAACCCTTTCCCTTATTTCAACATCTGTGAGCACTTAACAACCTATATTAAATCCTAAGAGATTTAGATCCAAAAGTTAAGATGTTCTATATCCAAATGAAACAAAAGCCATCAAAATCATGTCATGCCTTCACCTCACAGAAGACATTCAATTCTCAAGTAGCTGAAACTTCCCAATCGTTTCACAAGCCTTCATGAAGTAATAGTACTCGTTATAACTACTTCAAAACATCAGTTCCGAATCAGTTGCACTGCACAGATTCAGCGCTCCCCACAACCCATCCCCTGGCCGTGTGACTGCTCTAACTGCCCAACACAGACGTATTCATACAAACAACCTAAATCAGTTTGGGAGGCAAGAAAATAGAAAATATAACTATCGAATACAAATACGTTACTTTCCCAGTCACAATACCTAATAGGTCCACTTTCGGAAGACCATTTTTAGAAATTGCTAGAAATACTCACTTTGAAAACCCACAAAATTAACAAACAGGTATTTTCCACGCTATTAAACAAAATATATTCCAATATAAACTGAAAATTACTTGCCCGGCTCCGTACCACAATAAATATAAGGGTAAAAATCAAAACTTTTCAGTAGCCTCCGGTAATAGTTTTTAACTGAAAAAGCGGCATAACAACACGAGAATTATTAGCAAAATTAGAAAAAGTCTGTTAAACTTCTGGCTTTTAGAGTGTTACAGGGTTTTGCATTTCTGCGAATGTGTTTTGGTAAAAGCAAGATGAGCCTCTGGCCAACTATCATCATACATCTGAACCTCTCAAACAAAAACGTATAGCTCTGAATTTAAGGAAAGCAAAAGAATCGAGAGAGAGAGAAAAAAAAAAAAAAATAACGCCTAGCTACGGTTCCGCTGCGGCTGAATAGCCTGCTTGTGAAATGCTAATGCCACTTCGGAGCAGTTAGTCACCAGCTATTGTGTGGGGCAGGAGAAAGCCGAGCCGACCGCGCGTGCAGGGCGGACGAGCGAGCGAGGGAGCGAGCGAGCAAGCGCGCCCTCCTTCCTCGCGCCGCTCCCGCTGCCGCCGCCTCGCGCGCGCCCCCGCGCCCGCACGGACGCGCGCGACGGCCCCTCCTCCTCCGGCCTTGCACTGCACAACACTCATGACGTATCTTTATTTCTAGCACATTAACAAAATATCACAAATAAATTGTCGGCAGCCCCTGCGGCCTCGGGGTGCGGGTCCCCCCGACCAGTGCCCCCCGAAGCTCCCGCGCGGGCCTCCCAACCCTCCCCGTGGCCTTTAGAGCTTTCACGTTCTGAGGCCAAGTTTTTGTCTCTGTAAAAAATTGCGGGAAATTCAATTTTTATTCGACTCGGGGAAAAGTTTCTTTGCTCCGCGACGTGAATGTCTCACCAGATTCTGGTAGGTCCTGGGATGCTCCTTCCCGGTCCAGTCGGTGCGGCGGGGCAGCAGCTGCGGGGAGAGGACGCCCCGTGAGCCCGGCCCCCAGCCCCGGCCCGCCTGCTCCCCTCCCCCGCCCGCCCCGCGCCCCGGCGGGGACCCCGAGTCCCGCGCCCCGCGCCCCAGCGGCGGCGGTGGCGGCGGCGCGGCCCAGGGACGGCCGCGCGGCGGCGAGACGCGCCGGGCCGCCGCCGCCCTTACCTCCTTCTCGGCCACCTCGCGGATCAGCACCTGCAACAACAAAGCGGGGAGAGCTAAGCCCCGCGCCCCGGGCCGCAGCCCCGCCACCGCCGCCGCCGCCGCCCTCCCCCACGCCCGCGAGCGGCGAGCGCCGGCTCGGCCCGCGCCGCGCGCCGCCGTACCTGAGCCGCCTGCTGACAGGGTCCATCTTCCAGGAACCGGGCGATAAGGAAGTAGAGCTCTGCGCGGGAGAGGGGGACGGGGAGACACACAGGCTTAGCGGCCGGGCGGCGGGGGGCGGGGGACCGCGGGCGGAATCGCCGGGTGCCAGCGGCCCCAGCAGCCCCCCGACTTACCCGATCGCAGCTCCGAGAGGCCTTTCCTCTCACAAGACATGTTTATGGGTCACTTCAGGGCCGCCGGCGGGACACCCCGCCGCCGAGGGGAAGCGGGGATGGTGCCGCCGCCTGCCCTATAGCTGTCACTGTGTGTTCACGAGCCCAGCCTCGGCTCCACCATTCAAGCAACGGCGGCGGAGGCGGAGGAGGAGGAGGAGGAAACAACAACTCTCAGGCAGCGGCTACGGCCGCCGCCGCCTCCGCCGCGGATCCCTCCGCCGCAGAAAGGAGTCCACCGCCTTCGCGGCCCGGGCTTGGCCCCGTCCTCGGCCCGTGCCCCCGCCCCCCGGCGCAAAAAAGGAGTGCCTCCAGACCCGCGCCCCAGGGCCCCCACACCCACTGTGGCGAGACCCCTGCCCTCTCCTCCCCAGCCAAAGGTGCGATTTATTTATTTATTTCCAGTCGGAGAAGATGTCGGAGCCGGAGCCGCCGGTTGGCTGAAAGGCGCTTTCTCTGTGGAGGCCGACCGCAGGAGGGAGGGGGCCGGGGACGGCTCCGCGGAGGGATCTGACGCACACGAAGCCGCAGCACAGGCTCTATTCAGCGGCGCTGGCTGGGGCTGAGATGGAAGTTAGTTTCTGTGTAGCAGAAATGGGAAACAAATGAAGCAAAACTGCCCAAAGAGGGGAAATGCCCCGAGGATGGGTCTCACTCTCACGCGCGCACACAGACACACACGCAGAGAGCCCTCTCGTGCCGGGCAAAGTCGGGATCGCGCTACCCGGCCCGAGTTGAATGATAGTGTTTGGTTTCTGTCTCTTGCCATGTGCATGTGTATAAATGCTGCGGATTGGCATCTGTGTAAGTCTTGTCCTGCGTTATTTCTGCAGCCTATGCAAAGTGTTGTGTAATTTATTGGAGTGCCGTATATTGCAATAGAGGTTCGGCTCTTTTTGTGAAGCGCTTGGCGTTTGCAAGCCCGTTATTTGCGGAAGCCACCTCTGCATATATCTTTTATTATTGCCATTGCCTTAAGCATTTTACATTAAAAAATTTTTTTTTATTGTTGTACGGGCAAAGCGAACTCCTCATCTGTGTACTTCAGATACTCTTTTTCCTGGTTACAAAAAGGCTAGTGATGGCTAATTAGGGATTTGGGATTAAAGAACCTTAAAGCTTTTTTAAGTGTTTACAAGAAGGAATAATGTAAACCTGAAAGAAAGGAAAGAACGCTAATATTTATCTCTAACCGATCTGGAGGTAATTTACTGACAGATCAATAACCCACCGAAGGATACTGAAAGAGTATACTACAGTTTAGCCAAGGTGATTAGTGATTAAATAATTTAAATTATCTGTGTATCTTACAGTTGACTTCGTCATGCTAATTAATGGCTTCTAATTTGAGGTGTAAACCATTCTTGTTTACAGTTAATCACGGGAAGACTTCTTGAAAACTGACGAAAAGAGAAAAAATTAATCTTTCGTAAATTAGTATGTAATTACCGGTTTTATATGCTAAATCATACATCTGTGTTTTGCTGATGAGGGTGAGGGCCTTGTTTTTTAAAAAAACGAATATGGGTGAAATTAATGGAAACAATGGAAAAAGCCATTTGTTAGAAAACAAGGGCACCAAGTGATATTTATCTCCAGATGATTTAAGCACTTTTCAAAAAGACTTGATAGTTGATTTTAAGGATTGCAGTTTAACAGGAATTAGGATAGTCGTTCTTTGTTAACATTTAACAAAAGATTCTCCTTTAAAATTTCAGATAATAAACTGCATTTTATGTATCTGGTCTAAGAAGGTTATTTGTGGATAAAGGACCTACAAGCTGTATTCTGGCTTTCTAGATTGTTTCCTCAAGCCTTGTTCCCTCCTAGCTCCTTACATTGCTAGTGAGAAATACTTGCTGCAACTGCCTTGGGTTGCACTGCAAGACTGCATCGGTGTGATCCCCTATACTAAATATCCAGAAATCAACCTACATGTGAGGAAGAAGAAAGAAAAACTGAAAAAAAGAAAAAAAAGCCTAAATCTCTTTGGAATGATAGGATGTAAAAAGTGCCTTTTAAAACAATCTTAATCGAATAAAAAAGAGAAGTTACCATGACTTGTCCTATTGCAGCCTGGTTATTGGAGTACTGTTATTTATTGAAATGGCTATCTTTCAAATACTGAAAATATTTGCATTTTTGAAGACATTAATTCCATTCTATTATAGGTAAGTAGCTTGCTTCTAGATAGGTAGGCTTGAAAGGCAGACATTTAATATGCCTTTTTGCAATTCTCTTTATTTCTATGACTGATACTTTCTATTTTAACTTTTTAAAAAGTCTTACAGTCTTTAAATAATTGCGATATTTTACATTATGATATTCTTCATATAAACAGATTTTAGAAACTAAAAATTATGATAATAATCTTGTGGTTTTGAAATATTTGTATTACTCTGATTCTTACTAATAGATGTTCTACCCTTGCAAATGAAAATAAACCAAATTATGACATGGAATATAAAATTACTCTGGGTAAAGTTTTCCATATATGTCTTGTGAGTGTTATGTAAACATGAAAAACTAGTATGATTATCTCATGTATGCTTTTCATTTAGAAGCCACGAAAACTTTTCCAAAGTTGCTACCAGTACTTAGCTGCTAAAAAATTTTTAAGGAAAAATTCCCTTCTAAATTTTCTGAATGAATGTAATGCTCTTGTCATTTTGACTATCCTTTGACAATGGTTAGAGTTTCTTTTTCTAAGACCTAATTTGAAGATAGTTGTAACTTTGCCTTTAAGTTAATTTACTGTCAGTCCGCTATAAGAAAATGTAGATTACTGGCTAAAAATTAAAACTTCTCTTCAGCCAAATAAACTATTTGTTTTTTAACAATTGATGTTAAATTGTATTTTTCTCAGCCCTTCAAATGTAACAAATAAAAATACTACCTTATAATGTTTTAATTTCTTCAAACATGGAACATATTTCTGGATTCCGGCATCATCAATTAACTATAGGATTTATATTAAGGCATTTATTGTGCATATGTATGCAGAAAGTGTGTACATACTGAATAGAAAGGAAATCTTACCTTGAAGTCTATATTTTAGTTCCCAAGGCCATGGCACTTGTAGTTCTTTTCTCACTGTTAACTCTTTTGCATGTAAGGATAGCTCAGATTCCATCTACACCCCTTTTTCTTTGATTATTTTAACTTTTTCACAGACTTCAAAAGTAAAGTGTCAATTTAAAAAGATTTCCATGCCTTTTATTTAAGAAGGCTAACAAAAACAGTGAAGGTTTGAAAAGCTAACAACAAATATTTTTATATAATGTAGTTCCCTTAGGAGAATTACAAACTTCTCTTGAAATGTAAAAGTTTCTGTAAAATTCACTTCTTCTCACTTGGCATCACATGAAACAAGGTTAACACTTAAAAAGTTTGTCTTGATCCTCATAAGCTATCATTCTAATGAAATAATCAAATACTGCCATTTAAGTCCTTCCTGGAACAAGATGGGATAATATTTATAAATTAAAAGATCCAACTACATTTATGAAACTTAGTTTATCTCTGCTAGGATGATGAAATAAGATATAACTACAAAAGAACTCTGCAAATACAACTTTTAAAACTATATATTAAGTCTTGTTTTTATTTTGGTATATTTTTTTATTTTTTTATAGCAAAACTTTATCCTGTAAATTGTAGAAATGGAAAATTAGAAAGCACGGTTCTTCAAAAAATACCTTTTTAAAAAATACTCCTCTGCCCTAACAACAAAATACAATTATCAAGAGTCTTGTTTAACACACCCCACTCCTCCTTCTGGTTTGTTCCCCAATATTGTATGTTTCTGTCCATGTCTATTTGTCTTTGTCTCTACACAGACATTCTTCCTTCACAAAGCTTGAATGTATATCAAATTTGAAACATACAAGCAGATATACTGTTTGGCTGCTACAGAAAAAATAAAGATAACCAGCTTTAGTAAGCCAACTCGTTATTTAACAATTTGTATTGTCTCCCTTATATCTCACTGAAAAACCTTTTTACTTGTGTTAGGGCACAATTCCCTTTTAATCTGTAACAAAGATTAGCTGATTACCAACAATTATACAATTCCTTACTTATTTGAATGTTATTAGTAATTAACAACTCAACTTTTTTCCTCCAAATTAAATAATCTTAGTAGCTAAATTTTTTTTTTATATTTAAGTCTTAGTTTGCACAAAAAAATACATAGCTTCATGGACTTATTTATATTTTTAACATCAATTCATGACTTTACAGTACAATTACAAAGATTAAAGAAGAAGAGCAATTTTAGAACATATTCCCGCAAGATTTGGAGCAGCACAGTGGATGAAGTAGGAAAAAGCTGTTCCAGATGGGAGGAAACTTAAAGGAGAAGTCTGTAGGCATGTTCTATCATATGCAGATGTCTAATGGATCATGAGTGGGCTGGACTGAACACAGAACAGTGGAAAAGAGAAGGTAGATTGGGGAAGAGATGCAGAGGCTTTGCAAGTTGCTTAGTGGTGGTGTCTCGGATGAGGCATACAATTATCAGTGTGATTTAAAGATGGGGTTTGAGGACAAGAGTTAACTAGTCACTTGCCTTTACTTATGTCTGAATTCAAAAACTTTGAAAACTCCAAAGAAGAAAAATTATTTTATTAATGGAAAGAAAAGGGGGAGATTTTTACGACAAGTTAGTGAGGAATCTCTACGTGATAAAGATACTCAGAATCAAGGACACAAAGACACTGTTGGTGAAGAAAGAGAGTGGTTGTTTAAAGACTAAGATCTGACTGATAGATGTCCACAAGTCTAAGATTCAACTATGAAAGTAAGATGTATATGAAAGTAATATCCAACTCAATATTGAGAATGAAGCCAATTTAGATTTAAATTGACTTTGTAATAAAAAAGTTTTTCCATTTTCTGAATTCCTACAGAAAGGCCTAATTATACCACCTTACTTGTAAACTGCTTTAATTTTTATTCTCGTGTATCTATACTTAGCAAAGATTTCCTTAACTTATGGTCCTGTTATTTTATTCTCTTTGTTGGGTATACTTATATATGTTGAAATAGTGATTAGCCCAAACAAAGAATGCATTCTATTATACAGTTATAAAATTTAAAATAATGATAACAAGTAGATCTTTCAACTGAGATGTGTGTGTGTTCAAAATTTAAGAAAACTTTGTAATTTGATTTTGAGATTATACCTACAAATCCCATTGCATTCATAGTTTTCATGCTTACATTTGAGCACATAAAAATATGGGTGCAGATGAAATGGTTACAGATTTCTTTAATGTTCATCAAAACTTACCAGATGACAATGATGTATAGAAAAACTAATATAGCCTATAAATGGAAACTTCTCATGAGCACACATGTATTATTTTTCTCTCAACAGTTATCAGAATTGCTTTCACCAAAATTCATTAGGGAACATTTTTCTTAAGAATATTGAGTAAGTCGTATCATATGAGAAAGAAGAAATATATTGCCTTTTTGAATGTCTTGACATCCTTCCCTCTCCAGTATGCATACGTTATATTTCATGCTTATTTTTGTCATTCAGTATTTTGGGTTTTTTGCTAAGTATATGTGTAAGACTTCCATCTTTCCCCAGTATCCCCACATTTTCAGTTTTTTCAGTCCCTATAAAATTTTCTCTCTTCCATCACTGAAACTTTAGTTTCCAATGGTAAACCAAACATATCAAGATATGTAAGTAATGTGCATATATCCTAAGAGCTCTAAAAATATAAAGAGGATCTATTCTTCTTATATAGTTGAGACTGTCACACATTAAGATATTTTATTTTCAGCTCTCCTGATTATTTAAACAAGAAACTAGAGAAATAATTTATACAACTGGTGTGAAAAGGAAGAAAAAAAGCTTTCCTCTACTTTTCCATAAGAAATCAAGTGCTAAGCAACAGGCATTTTCTGTTTATGAAGTGTGTATTTGTATTTTTGTATTACTAAATTTTTATTTCAGCATTTTTGACAAAGTCAAGATAAAGGTGACCTCTTTAGATATTTATTTTGCTGAGTTAGAGGAGTTACTGATTTTTTAAGAAGTTATTCTTTGGGTAATTAATGCATCTTTCAGACTCTCATTTGTAAAGTTTCCCAATCTGATAGTGGCTGAAGAGAACTTATATTCTCAAACCACTCTGTGATCACTATTGCTTAACTTAACCTCTTTGAGATATTTAGTATGGGAAACTTACTTCATTTGCAAAGCCAGGTTACATCATGCCTCAAAAAAATATTTAAAGGAATCTTTGATGAATTCACAATGGCAAATTTCTATGGCACAATAGTAAGATACATTTTTTAAAGATTTTATTTATTTAACAGAGAGAGAACAGAAGCAGGCAGAGAGGCAGGCAGAGGTAGAGAGAGGAGCAGGCTCCCTGCCAAGTAAGGAGCCTGATGTGGGACTTGATCCCAGGACGCTGGGATCATGACCTGAGCTGAAGGCAGCTGCTTAACCAACTGAGCCACCCAGGCATCCCAACAGTAAGATATTTTTTCCTAATGCCTATTAGCCTAGCATTCTTCTATCAAGGTAATAATTACAAGGTCATTTTCCTTTTAATCAACCAGTTTCTCAAGTGGCTTCTTATTTTTTTCCTTTTCATTATTGAGACTATTTTGATAGAAACTTATTTTGTAAGTGTATAAAAGAAAACCTGTTTCTTTTTTTTTCTTTTTTTCTTTTTAGTTTTTCTTTATTTGAGAGAGAGAAAGAGCATGAGAGTGGGAGGGTCAAAGGGAAAAGCAGATTCCCTGCTGAGCAAGGAGCCCAATGTGGGACTCTGTCCTGGGACTCCAGGATCATGACCTGAGCTGAAGGCAGTCGCTTAACCAACTAAGCCACCCAGGCACCCAAAACTGTGTTTCTTTTTCTTGGGGCAAAATTATACGAGTTGATATAAGAACCAAAAGTCAACCTTTAATATTTGTCCCTTGTCTCCATATGCCATTCCTACTTCTATGGTATCCTCTTTGTAGCATGCTTACTTTTTCTATATGCATCAGCTGAAGAACCATCATTTAAACACCAGCTTGCAGTTTGACCCTTATTATTGTGTACTTTAGTGTAGCGCATGCAGATTCCCAGAGGCCACCAACCAGAGGCTGATTGTAGATATGACAGCTAAGGTGAAGTAGCTGAAGCCGCACCCCTCCTGTAAAGGTTGCATCTGGAAGGAAAAAGTTTTCAGTGATAGGCTAGCCAGTCTCCAGAAATTGTCAGTTATTAAAGCCTGATTTTATTCAGCAGGAATACGTCAATTTATTGAATGTACTGCAAGAGATAGGAATCAGTGGCTATACAGACCATTTAAATTTAACTATAATGAATTCACATTCTTGAAATAGAAACAATGATACACTTATACGTATAGACTAGACTATATTTTTCTGTTTTAACCCAAATGCTTATAGTACTAAATGTATATATTTTATAAATACTAGCAGGAATAAATTCCATCAAGTTATTTTTAGTAACTGCAAAATTAACAACATAAAATTTTGTGAAATCAATTGAGTGTGATATAGATTAACGTGAAAGCATTTCTTTTACAACACATTTTGGAATAAGTATGATTTCATATTAAGAAAATTAACTATGAATTTCTAACAGATTAGTTTCAGTTCTATAATATAAGCTATAAAGAGGTTTGAGTTAAGAAATTCTCTAACCATAATTAGTTTGAAAGCTTACAAACCTAGAGTCAAGAATTACATTAAAACTCCAAACATTTTTACATTATTTAAGGTTTTTCTTTTTTTTTAAGTTACAAGTATATATTATCATTCTTTAAAAGCTTAGTTCTTTTTAACTGAAATATTTACACTTCAACACAATAATGTTCGAAATCTGGAAATCAAGTTGCCTTAGCTCAGAAACAGTTTTTTAAGCTTCTTTATCATGGAAAAATATCAAACACTCAAAAAAGTAAAGAAAATAAAAATATGATCCACTGGGTACTAGATTCCCAGTATTCATGATTATTTACATTTGGACAATCTTATTTTAATTAATTTATTTGTTTGAGGTTGTTAAAAAAGATTTATTTATTTGAGAGAGAGAGTCCACACACAAGCGGGGGGTAGGGGAGGGACAAAGGGAGAGGGAGAGGGAGAGGGAGAGAATCCTCAAGTAGACTCCCCAGTGAGCATGGAGCCTGATGTGCAGCTCAATCCCAGGACCCTGAGACTGAAAGCTGAATGACATGAGCTGAAATCAAGAGTTGGATGCTTGATGGACTGAGCTACCAAAGTGCCCCTATTTTTTTAGAGAGAGAGTGCAAAACAGGGGAGGGCGAGGGTGAGGGTGAGGAAGAGAAGGAATCTTAAGCAAGCTCCATGCCCAGTACTGAGCCTGATGCATGGTTTGATCTCACAATCCTGAGATCGTGACTTGAGCCAAGATTTAAAGTCAGACACTTAACTGACTGAGCCACCCAGGTACCCCTGGACAATTTTATCTATCTCCCCAACCACCCCTTTTCTTGCCTTAAAGTTCTATGTTTTAAAGTACCCCCTAATTAGTTTAATATGTAGTCCAGAAGCAAATTCTAACTAGCTTAGTTCTTTCATTAATTGATCAATTCATTTATTTAGTACCTTATCGACATTTTTAGAGAATCCACCATATTTTAGACACCATATGAAGCCCTGGAAATTGATTAGCTGAACAATACCATTGGGACCCTTTCTAAAATGTTCTCTTATGATGGGAAATGCACACTGCTAACAAATCAGATCAGATCATTTCATTGAACTGCTTAAAACCTATCAATGATACTTTATGAACTCCTGGACAATCCTTAGTATGACATGTGAAATTCCTCACGGTCTGCCTCACAACCTCTCCACACTCAACGTTACCCACCGGACCACAAGCACTCTAAACTCCTTTTCTCATTTCTTGCACATACTGGTCCCTCTTACTGGAAACTTCATCTCAAAAGCAGACCAATTCCCATGAAGTTTTCAAGACACCAATTATCTATTGCTTCTTTACAAAATGCTGTATGCCTCTCCTAGCAAACAAACAGCCAGGTGATCATCCTCTATGCTTCCAGAACATCTTCTTTATGTCTCTCATAACATAGCTTTCAGGCATGTTATAGTTTTAAAATATTTTTCACTCACTAAGATTTTTTTAGAGAAGTCTCTGAACTTTGGATTTCTGTGAGCCCCGTATATGCAACAATTCAGAATATACAACAGACATGTAATAACTTAGTGGTTTTTTTTTCTTGGAATGTGTTTATTAGATAAACTGTGGTCATTTCTGGAGGTGTTGTAGGGTGGATCCTAACAATGACCCCAGTTTGCCTAATTTTACAGGACAGCATAGGCACGTGGAACCGTTGACAGTTTTCCCATTGAAGGGAAGGATACAAAATACGTGTTGTATCTAAAAGAAGCACCAGAATGTCCTGCAAATTTGGATATCAGCTCTGCCTTTTTGGAACTTCTGTTACAGTACTATTTGACTGTAAAATGAAGGAATGATATGTTCAATAAAGGAAGGGCACAGAACATCAAAATAATGACCAAAAAAAAGGAAGCCTAATCTAAAGTAAATGATATCAAATCCTTCTTTTCTGCTCTGAAATCCCCTTTGCTACTTAACTTTAATGTCTTTTTTGTACATTTTCCTTCCTTACCTTTTTTCTCTTTTGTACCCTAGAGAATCAGAAGAAAAACAAGCCTACATGTAAGTATACTATCAAATCAACGGAATGGTGCCTCAGCAGGGCCCCCATAGCAAGTGGAAAAGAGGGTCTCAGTCATTACATCCATAAGCATGATGATTCCACAGGTAGGATCATAGAATTTTAGAGCTGGAAAGAAGCCTACAGCTTATCTAGTCCAAATTCCATTTCAAGGAGGTAAAATGATGTGTCCAAGCTCACACCCTCCTTTTCAAATTTCAGTCAACCTTGAAATTTTTGTGAGGTTGAAATTCACTTGAAATTAGTGAAAGGGTAGCATAGCTGAATAACCAGAAGAGAATAATTTAGAATGGATGAGTAAACATGACTTCTGCATGAGAAATGATGTTTGTTGGTTTTACTAGAGTTGTTTGAGGGGATAAATAAGCATGAGTAAGGAGATTTAGAGAGAAAAATCTATATTTAAACTTTCAGAAAGCTTTCTGACAAGTTCCTATATCAGACTATTTAAACAATCCCCATAAGAGATTAGCTTGGAGAAGATTAAGGAGGAATTTGTGTAGTTAATAACAGACAAGAATCAAGTCCCAATTCTGTTTTTTACTGAGTGTCCTAGATCAAATTATTTCACCTCACTTATGATCAGTATTCTACAAATAATATGAGGAGTAGTTTTATCTAACTCACCGGGCTACTAAGAGGATTGAATGAGATAATAACACTTCATAAAAGTCAACAACGTATGTTATCTTTTTATCTCATTTAATCCTTACAAGGCCCTAATGAGGAAAATATTATTATTTTCTTCCCACTTTAAAGATGAGAGAACTGAGGCATGGAGTGGTGAAGTAACTCCTCCTGAATCATGAAGCTAGTTATTGGTAGAGTTAAGAATTGAACCAAGGAAGGCTAGTTCTAGAGCCCCTACACTCAGCCAGTCAACCTCTAGTCTTGTGCTATTAATATGTGCAACCCCTATTTATGCATGGTCTAAGTATATAATAAGACCTTGAAAAGTGTTAGTTACTACTATTTTTATACATTTTCAAGTAGAAGAAAAAAGGAGGCCTAATATCGACTGAAAACCCACTTTAAGTGTAAGGCATTCTCTTTAAAACCATGCTGGAAGGCCATAGACAGTTCCCATGTTTCAACTGTGGTCAGAAGCCAGTATAGGTCAGAACCAAGATTCAAGGGACAATTGCCTTGTTCTAAAGCCCATTTCTTTCACTACATTTTAGTCTATACTCTTACTTGAATTCACACTCTTATTTGTTATTCCTCTTCTACCAAAACCACACTTAGATATGTAGGTAGGTATATACAGAACACATAAAGCACACACACTTATATATACACATAATATCAATATTTTATTTGACCTGTAGGTAAGCAATATTTAGTGAAGAGAATTTGAACAGTTGCAAGGGAAAAATTTAGTAAGTTTCTGAAGAGCAGAAACTGATGGCTGATGTCCCCAGAGTCAACTCCGGAGCCAGGCAAGTTTCAGGCTTTACAACACAGTGGGGCACACAAATACACATTAACATTTACTAATTTTCAGCTGTCAGTAAGCTTTTCTAGAGAAAAAAAGACCAAGCCAGTGATATCAAATGGAAGGATCCCAAGATGAACTGCTAGACAAAGGACCTATAGTCATTTTATATTATTCTCTGTCCTAAAAAGCTTTTGTACTAAAAACGAATGCAAAGTGACACAAGGAAGAGTGCCAGAAATATAAAGCATTATCCCATAGTATGGTACATCAGCATCAGGAATATTTTTTGGTTCTAGTCACCCTACTTCAAGGAAAACATAAGGCCATAAAGCAAGGAACCACTTAGAGAAAGGTAATTAAAAAGCCATAAAGATATGGAAAATTGCCAGAAAGTGGACAAAAAATATTAATACTTTGAAAACTGATAAAGTCAGGATAAAATGGGTAGGATGAACACAAACTGATTCATCAAATTCTATAATTCCAGAGACTGGCAAGTTGTTCTTGTTATTGTTCTTATTATGAATGCTTCATAACATATCTCCCAAGGGAAAGGTTATCTTTCCTTTATATTACACCATATATTATCACATACAGGAAATTTAACATTAATACTATTATCTAATATATAATCTAGATCCAAATTTCTCCAGTTGTCCCAATAAAGTCCTTTATAGCTTGCCGTTCTTTCCTTCCTTCCTTCCTTCCTTCCTTCCTTCCTTCCTTCCTTCCTTCCTTCCTTCGTTCTTCTAATCTTGTTTTGATCCAAGTCCAATCAGATAGCTCACATTGCATTTATTTGGAATAACTCTCTACTCTCCCTTAATATGGAACAGTCAGCCAGCCTTTTTCACTTTTCTTGTCATTGATCATTTTTTTAGAGTTCAGGCAAATTATTTTGCAGAATGTTTCTCAATTTGAATTTCCCTAATTGTTTCCTCATGATTAGATTAAAGTTTTTGGCACGAATACTACATAAGTAATGTTGTATCCTGTGAGCACTTCTTAAAGCTTGAAAAGAGAGATTTAGGACCCATGTTAGTACCCCCAACTTGTATTTGCTACTTCCACGAGAAGAAAAAGGAAGTAATGTTATCGGTTCAAAGGATTTAAAATAAAAGTTCTTAATACATGAAAGTCAAATCCATTAAGAAGTTAAGGGATCTTTTAGAAGACCTCTTAACTTTTTGCAGGTAACATTATAGGGCCGAGTATGCCTATGTCTCTTGACATTATTCTCAAGAGCAGAATGCTGACTATGCTGTATTAGCTTGACCAAAAATGGCATTTTCTAATATTCCCTCTTTTTACAAAACCAAATCCCAGTATGTCGGGCATTTGCAAAGTTTATTCTAAATTCTCCTTTCAGAATGTATTTAAAGAAATTTAAAAATCTTTGTGAGAAGAGAATTTATATATCAAGACTGGCTAACTCCAAGTTGCCTATATCCACCGTGTCCACAAGTATATATTTCTTTCTTTAAAGTTTGCTTGTTTCTTTATTTTTGAGTAATTACTACCTCCAACATGAGGCTTGAACTCATGATCCCAAGATCAAGAGCTGTATGCTCTCTTGACTGAACCAGGCAGCCATCTTGAGTGTGTATTTCTTTAATTTAACAATCCCAAGTCCCTCAAGCTTGAGCAAGGTGTAAAATGCATATAATCGACAACAGATACAGAGAATCACTATTTTTTTCAGAATTTCCAAACTGAAATGTACTTACATTATTGTTTCATGACAATATGGAATAAAATTAACCTTGATTTTGGATGCATAAATAATTTAAACCTTAACACTATTACTCTCCAGCTTCTCACCTACATATAAATCATTTAACTTTTTTAAGTTGTATCCTCCACACCGTAACATGGAAATCATAGCACCTACCTTTCAGTATTTTTATAAGGATTAAATGTGATATTACATGATAGCGTCTCCGTTTTTATATAATTATTGTTATAATTATTGACAAGAAAAAACTCTTTGGTGTGATCCAGGAACAGAATGGTCCATCTGAACAATTAAAGCGTCTCTCTTTCTAAATTTTGCTACTTACTGAATTTTCCTACTTACTAAATTTTCCTCCATATGAAAGGTGCTAGGTCAGATGTTGTCCAAATCTCTTATTCTACCGATACCAAGTTCCCATCCTTGCGTTGGGTGAGAAAATCCTATATCCGTATTATAAAGTCTCCTGTTTGCTTAATATAGATTACTTTTGACTTCTGTCACCTGTAAGCAAAAGGAATATAATACCACCACTTAATAGCTGGTTAGATGAGTCACTTTAATTAATAGCTGGTTAAATGAGACATCGAAAATGGTCAACTTATGCTAATAATTGTTTTGACAATCATCTACACTTTTTTCATTATATTTATCACACCAGAAGTTGGGATACACTTAGGATTTTACATAATTGGATCTAGTTTTTGTTTTTTTAAAAGACTTTTTATGAGCAGTTTTAGGTTCACAGCAAAATTAAGAGGAAGGTACAGAGATTTCATATTTAGCCTCTACCCTTATTATGCATAGCCTCCCTCATTACCAACATCCCCTCCTGGAATAAGACATTTTTTACAATTGATAAACATATATAGGATCATAATCATCCAAAGTCTATAGTTACATATCAGGGTCCAATCTTGGTGTCATATATTCTATAGGTTCAGACAAATGTATAATGACATAAGTCCATCATTATGGTATATAAAGTATTTTCACCATCCTAAAAATCCTCTGTGTCTGCCCATGCATCCCTAACTCAGCCACCCCCAACTCTTAACAACCACTGATCTTTTTACTGTCTCATAATTTTGCCTTTTTAGAATGTCATGTAGTTGAAATCATATAGTACAAAACCTTTATAGATACGCTTCTTTCACTAGTAATACTCATCTAAGTTTCCTCTATGTCTTTTCATAGCTTGATAGTTCATTTCTCGATAGTTCATTTCTTTGATAGTTTTTTTTAGACTTTTTAAAGATTTATTTCTTTACTTTAGAGAGAGGGATTGCAGCAGGGCAGGGCAGAGGGACAGGGAGAGAGTCTGAAGCAGACTCCATTCTGAGCCAGGAGCCTGATGTGGGGCTTGATCTCCTGACCCTGAGATCACAACCTGAGTCAAAACCAACAATCTGATGCTTTACCGACTGTGCCACCTAGGTGCCCCGATAGTTCATTTTTTTATAGCACTGAATATTATTCCATTATCTGGATGTACCAATTTATGTATCCATTTACCTACTGAAGGACATCTTGGTTATTTTGATAATTATGAATAAAGCTGCTATAAACATCTGCGTGTGCAGTTTTTTATGGGGATATAAGTTTTGAACTCCTTTGGGTCATACAGTAAATGTTTAGTTTGTAAGAAACCTTCAAACTGTATCATTTTGCATTTCCATCAGCAATGAATGAGACTTTTCGTTTTCCTACATCCTCACCAGCATTTGGTGTGTCAGAGTTCTGAGTTTTGGCCATAAGTACTAATATATGTGTAGTGTATCTCACTGTTGTTTTAATTCACATTTTCTCAATGACTTACGATATTAAGCATCTTTTCATATGGCTATTTGCCATCTATATATCTTCTTTGGTGAGGTGTCTACTAAAGTCTTTGGCCCATTTTAAAAATTGGATTGTTTGTTTTCTTATTAAGTTTTAAGAGTTCTTTTGGGTAACAGTCTTTTATCAGATGTATATTTAATATTTTCTCCCAGCCCATGGCTTGTCTTTTCATTCTCTTGACATTGTTTTTCACAGAGAAGTTTTTTTTTAAGATTTTATTTATTTATTTGACAGAGAGAGAGAGAGATCACAAGTAGGCAGAGAGCCAGGCAGAGAGAGAGGGGGAAGCAGGCTTCCTGCTGAGCAGAGAGCCTGATGTGGGGCTCGATCCCAGGACCCTGAGATCATGATCTGAGCCGAAGGCAGAGGCTTAACCCCCTGAGCAATCCAGACACCCTTCACAGAGAAGTTTTTAATTGTAATGAAGTCCAGCTTACAAATTATTTATTTTATGGATTGTCACTTTGGTGTTGAATATAAAAAGTCATTGTCATACTGGGTCATCTAGATTTCTTCTCTGTTATCTTCTAGGAGTTTTATAGTTTTGTATTTTGCATTTAGATCTGTGATCCATTTCAAGTTTATTTTTGTGAAGGGTGTAAGGTCTGTGTCTAGATTCATCTGGGCTTTCTATTTTGGTCCATTGCCTATTCTTTCACGAATATCACACTGTCTTGATTATTGTGGCTTAATAAGTATTGAAGGTCAGTAATTTCAATTCTCCAAATTTGTTCTTGTTCCTCAATATTGTGTTGGCTAGTCTGGATATTTTTACCCCTGTATATAATCTTTAGAATAAGTATGTACAAAATAATTGCTGGGATTTCAATTAGAATTGCATCACATCTACAGATCAAGTTGGAAAGAAAAGACATCTTGACAATATTGAATCCTTCTATCCATGAACATGGAATATCTCTCCATTTCTTTAGCTCTTTTTTGATTTTGTTCATCAGTTTGGTAGTTTCCTTCATACAGATTTTGTACATATTTTGTTAGATTTATACCTACATATTTCATGTACCATAGAAATGGTATAGTATTTTTAATCTCAAATTCCACTTGTTAATTGGTGGTACATAGGAAATAATATTTTGTTGAGGATCTTTGAATCTATGTTCATAAGAGATATTGATCTATAATTTTATTTTCTTTAATGTTTTTATCTGGTTTTGGTATGCAAATATGAGTTAGGAGGTATTCTTTGCTTCTATTCTTTGAAAGAGATTGTAAAGAATCATTTTAATTTCTTTCTTAAATATTTGGTAGAGTTCACCAGTGAACCCATATGGGCCTGGTGTTTTCTGTTTTGGAAGGTTTTAATTTTGGATTCAATTTCTTTACCAGATAGATACAGACCTAGTCAGATTTTGTATTTCTTTTTCTGTGTATTTATTGTGTCTTTCAAAGAATCAGTCCAGGGGCACCTCGGTGGCTCAGTGGGTTAAAGCCTCTGCCTTCAGCTCAGGTCATGATTTCAGGGTCCTGGATCGAGCCCCACATCAGGCTCTCTGCTCAGCAGGGAGCCTGCTTCCCCCTCTCTCTCTGCCTATTTGTGATCTCTCTCTTGCTGTCAAATAAATAAATAAAATCTTTAAAAAACAAAAACAAAAAAACAAAGAATCAGTCCATTTCATCTTATTTGTCAAATTTGTGGGCATAGAGTTGCTCATAGTATTCCTGTATTATCCTTTTTAAAAAGATTTATTTATTTGAGACAGAGAGAGAGAGGGAGAAGGAGAGAGAGAGCAATGAAGGAAGGCTGCAGGGGAAAGGGCAGAGAGAGAGGGAGAAAGAATCCCAAGCAGACTCCCTGCTCAGCACAGAGCCTGATGCAGGGCTTGATCTCAACCCTCAGATCATAACCTGAGCTGAAACCAAGAGTCAGACACTTAACCAACTGATTCACCCAGGCTCCCCTCTATTACCCTTTTAATGTCCATAGGATCTGTAATGATGTCCCTTATTTCATTTCTGATATTAATAATTAGTTTCCTGGGACGCCTGGGTGGCTCAGTTGGTTAAGCAGCTGCCTTTGGCTCAGGTCATGATCCCAGCGTCTTGGGATCGAGTCCCGCATCAGGCTCCTTGCTCTGCAGGGAGCCTGCTCCTCTCTCTGCCTCTGCCTGCCTCTCTGCCTGCTTGTGTTCTCTCTCTGTTAAATAAAAAAAAAAATTAAAAAAAAAAACCACCCTCAAACTGTATGGAGGTTCCTCAAAATGTTGAAAATAGAGCTACCCTACGACCCAGCAATCGC
>CM052802.1:71008918-71048889 GCA_028533885.1 Nasua narica | reverse complement strand
TTTTTTTTTTTGTAATTTATGACAATTTTTATTATGTTTTTTATTTTAGTTCCAGTATAGTTAAAATACAGTATTATATTAGTTTCAGGTGTACAATATGGTGAAAAAATATGGAACATCTCACAAATTTGCATGTCAACCTTGCACAAGGACCATGCTAATCGTCTCTATATCATTCCCATTTTTTAAGTATATGTGCTGCTGAAGTGAGCATTCTGCTCTAATTAGTAACTCTTTTCTTCTGTTTACTTTAACTTGCTTATCTTTTTCTAGTTTTCCCAAGGTTTAGGTTATTGATTTTAACTCTTTTATCTTTTTAAAAATATATGCATTCAATGCTACGAATTTCCCCTGAAGCACTGTTTTCACTGCATCTCACAAGTTTTGATAAATTGTGGTTTAATTTTCATTTAATTAGAAACATTAAAAAATTTCTCTTGATATTTCCTCTTTGAGCCTTCTATTTTTTAGAAGTGTGTTGTTTAGTCTCCACATATTTTGGGACTTTCCAATTACCTTTCAATTCTTGGTTTCTAGTTTAATTCCATTGTTTGTTTCTATTATCTTAAATTAAGGTGTATTTTATGGTCCAGAATATGATCTATCTTGATGAATATTACATGTGAGATTGAGAAGAATATATATTCTGTTGCTGTTGAATATAATAGTCTATAGCTGTCAATTATATCCAGTTGATTGTTGGTGTTGTTGAGTTCACCTGTGTTTTTCTGATTTTATGCCTGCTGGATATGTTCATTTCTGATAGAGGGATATTGACGTCTCTAACAATGATAGTAGATTCATGTATTTCTCTTCTCAGTTCTATCAATTTTGCCTCACGCAGTTTGATACTCTGTTGTTAGGTGAATACAATTTGAAGATTGTTATGCTTTCTTGGAATTAACCCTTTTGTCATTATATAATGACCTATCTTTATCTTTGATAACTTTCTTTGCTTTGATGTCTGTTCTGTTTGAAATTAATGTAGCTATTCCTGTTCTCTTTCAATTAGTGTTCACACTGTATATACTTCTCCATCCATTAACTTTTAATATATATGTGTTTTTATATTTACAGTGTGTTTAGTGGATTGATTATAGTTCTCTCTTACTTCTTGATCCACTCTGACAATCTCTGTCTTTTAATTGGTGCGTTTAGACCATTGGCATTTAAAATGATTATTGATACAGTTGGATTAATATCTATCATATTTGTTACTATCTTCTATTTGTTGTCCTTGTTATTTATTCTTATTTTTCTCTTCCACTCTTTCAGCCTTTTATGGTTTTAATTGAACATTTTATATGGCACCATTTTCTCTCCTTTCTTAGCATTTCAATTATATGTTTTTTTTTTTCACTTTTCTCAGTGGTTGCCCTAGAGTTTATAATATACATTTACAACTAATCCAATCCACTTTCAAAACACTATTCCACTTCATGGGTAGTGTGAGTCTTTTATAATAATAAAATAATCTTAATTCCTCCCTCTTGTCTCTTGTATCATCGCTGTCATACATTTCACATGTATATAAGCATACATATGCATATATGTTATACATGTTGTTATTTTGAACAGACCATTACTGATTAGATCAATTAGGAATACGAAACACAAGTTTTATTTTATCTTCACTTATTCCTTCTTCAGTGCTCTTCTTTATGTAGATTTGTTTCTAATCTATATTCTTTTCTTTTTCTCTAAAAAATGTCTTTTTAAACATTTATTGCAACTCAAGTTTACTGACAAAAAATTCCTTTAATATCAATTAGCCTGAGGAAGTATTTATTTCTCCTTCACTTTTGAAGGATAATTTCACAGAATACAGAATTTCAGGTCGATTTTTTTTTCTATTAGTACTTTAAGTGTTTCACTCTACTCTCTTCATACTTGCATGATTTCTGAGGAGAAATTGGATACAATTCTTATATTTTTTCCTATAGGTAATGTGTTTTATATCTCTGGCTTCTTGCAGGATTTTTTCTTTATTTTTGATTTTCTGTAGTTTGACAATGATATGCTTAGGTGTAAGGTGTTTGGATTTTATCCTTCTTGGTGTTCTCTGAGATTCCTTGATTCATGGATTGGTGTCTGACATTAATTTGGGAAAAATTCTCAACCATGATTGTTTCAAATATTTTTTCTGTTTCATTCACTCTTTCTTCTCATTTTGGTATTCCCATTATACATTGTCACACCTTTTGTAGTTGTCCTATAGTCCTTGGATATTCTATTGTGATTTTCCTCAGTCTTTATTCTCTTTCGGCTTTTCAGTTTTTGAGATTTCTATGAATATATCATCAAGCTCAGAGATTGTTTTCTCAACTACATCCAGTGTACTTAAGTCCATCAAAGATGTTCTTTATTTGTTATAGGTATTTTTTTTTAATTTACTTATTTATTTGAAAGAGAGTGGAGGGGAGAGGAGGAGGGGGAGAGAGAGTCCAGCAGACTTTGTGCTGAGGGCAGAGCCCTATGTGGGGCTTGGTCTTATGACTCTGAGCTCATGATCGGACTGAAACTAAGAGTTGGCTTCTATATGACTCCACGACCCAGGTGCCCCTACAGTATTTTTTTAAACCTTTAGCATTTCCTTTTGGTTCTTAGAATGGAATTTCCACCTCTCTGCTCACATTGTCTATCTGTTCTTGCATTCTGTGTACTTTATCTACTGGAGCCGTTAGCACATTAATCATCATTGTTTAAAATTCCTGGTCTGATAATTCCAACATATCTGTCATGTCTGGTTCTGATGCTTGCTCTGTTTCTTCAAAACCAGTCCATGCTATTCCATCTTGACTGGAAGCAAAAGTAAATTCTTCTGCTTATAAAATATTTATCTCACCCAAATTTGCCTAACTTATCTCTCATGTTATGCTTATTTTTTAGTAATATTTTAAAATGTTGATGCTCTTAAAAAATGTAACTTTTCCCCAAGAGGGGAAAAAAACTTTTCATTGTTGTATTCATCTCAGTGCTTATAATTTCTCAGAGTCATATAATTTTTACCCATCAGTTTCATGAAAGGTCTTCAGTGTAAGCTAATGGGATCAATTTGACAGTAAGACTTTGTATGATGAATGCATTCCCTAATTGTGAAAAAAAAGAAAGAAAGAAAAAAACCTAAGCAAAAGATTTAACCGCTGTCCTAATTCTTCTTTGATACTGCACTGTTCTTTGCAAAAAAGTTTGGAAACCAGCCCTGTTTTCTTTTGTGTCCCTTTGTTTTTCCACCATGATTAGTTGGGAAGTCATAAAGACATATTGTTTAACCATTTAAAAGAGGAAAAATATAAATTCTTCTATAATTATTTATGTAAAATATACATTTGTCTACCAAATCTACTATAAAATCAAGAGCTAAAATTTGAACGTTAGACAAATTTAGGTTTGACTTCTTTGAAGCTATTAGTGATGACAGACTGTCTAATACTTATGGCTTATTCATTCCTTTTGTGTGCTGGTGTGTACCCTTCTGGGTTTACTACTGGAAGACAAAGCTCCCCTCCTTTGCTGTCCCATCTTTCAGCGAGCGTTCTACTTCCTGGCAGGTGAGAATATCACATTATGGAATTTATATAGACTTCAATGGCAGGGAAAAGGCTGTGTTCATGGCAAGTTCATGGCATATGTGCCATTGCAAAATAATTTCTTAACCTGAGACCTGACACACAGCAGCATCTTTGAAATCTACGAACATTTTAAAATTGTATGCAAATGTTTGTGCATGTGTTTATATTTTCTGCATATAGAATCCATAATTTTATTTATATTCAAAGAGAGTTTTCAAATAATGAGTTCTTCATCTAGTCCCATTGCAGAGTGGAGCAACAGAACAACTGGAACCACTATCAAAATCCTATAGAATGACACCGCCATAAAATTATCCTCTGAGAATAAATTAAGAATCCAGATCACTCAGGCTTAGAGTGGACTTTTTGGCCCAATGATCTCCTGCCACAACCAAATTATACCTGGTAGCTTAACACCAAGATAATCAGCTCTTTTGGTGCCTTAAAAATGGAATAGTTTTTATTTTTTCTGTCATGTTAAAACCATATAAATAAATACATATTCAGGTGAAACTTTTGTTTAAGGCTATAAAAATATTTCTAGGAAACTGACAGTAAGAGAAAAAGAAAGAAAAAGTTGCTTATCAACAAGGTTAACTTTTCAAGTGAAAACAATTAGGTATTAGTTTACCAATGTATATGCTAAAACATAAAGCAAGTTTGATAAGATTAATTGCGTTATATATCAAGACTTGAATGATGCTTAAAAATCACATTATTCTTTCTCACAGTAAACCATGTCTTTGCTACTTTTCTCTGTCCAGTTAAGCAGCACTAGATCTCAGAATGTAGGTTAGTCATTTCAATCATTTTATAATAAATCAATCTATCATGTTTTATATAGGGGAAATGTTATTATTTCTATGTAATTCCTAACATACTAGAAACCCCCACACAACTAATGATCATAAGAGGATTCCACCTCCTTATTTCTGAATGGGTTTATTAAGCACCTTCTTTTGATCTAAAGCTCCCTTTAGCTTCATTTTTGATGCCTACAGATGTTTCTTTGGTAAAAAGAATAATAACAATGAAGTCATCCTTCAAAGAAATATTTCACCAACTATTCATATTCCTTGCTTTTCTTTTTTATTTTTAAAGATTTTATTTATTTATTTGACAGAGAGAGAGTGATCACAGGTAGGCAGAGAGGCGGGCAGAGAGAGAGGGGGAAGCAGGCTCGCTGCTGAGCTGAGATCCTAATGCAGGGCTTGATCCCAGGACCCTGAGATCCTTACCTCAGCTGGAGGAAGAGGCTTTAACCCACTGAGCGACCCAGGTGCCCTATATCCTTTTCTTTTCATGCCATGTCTCAGACTCAACTTATACTCAGTTCTCCCTTTGACAGTTTCTTATTTTGATTTCAACTCCAGAATTAAGAAATATATATAAAAAAGGCAGTTCATGGGTAGCCTGGGTGGCTCAGTCGGTTTGGTGTCTGCCTTCAGCTCAGGTCATGATCCCGGGGTCCTGGGATGGAGCATCATTTCCCTGCTCAGCAGGAAGCCTGCTTCTTCCTTTCCCACTGGCCCAGCCTGTGTTCCCTCCCTCAATGTGTCTCTCTCAGTCAAATAAATAAAATAAAAAAAAAAAGCAATTCACTCATATTTCAAGAGGGAGGGGCTTTCCTTCATCTCTGAAGCATTTTACAACATTATTAATATTTGAAGATATATCTTATTTGCCAATTATCCAATATAATAAAAAGCTAGAAGTTTCAAATTTTTTTTTTTTGCCAAGTCTTTCTTTCTGTCTCTTTTTTTTTTTTTGTTTTGGCAGGAAGTACATTTTTGTGATTTTATAAATTTTATAAAATTTTATAATTTTATAAATGAATAAGTCTAATTTTAAAAATGAAAGTTCATCCTTTATATATGTTCTTTCTGAAGTTATTACTTTAAATCATTATTTAAGTTTGTCCATTGTATTGATTGTGGTGGGTGAAGTACTTTTTCTCTGTAAGAGGAAATTGTCATTTATCTATGCAATATTGATATAAAATGTCAGGTTTAAATAAAAGCTAAATTTAATAGCAGCAACTGTAATCTCAAAAGTACTATATGATTGTAGAAATGCTTTTAATGTGTTCTCTGAATTTATGGGTCATAATAACAATAAAGATGATAAAGTCTGGTTGTGCTTGCATGTGGCTTCCCTTGAACATGGTGGGCAGTTGGTGGCACAGGTGGCAAAAGTGACAAGTTGCAATATCTTAGCATGATATGGGGACTATTTTAAGATCCATCCCTGTGGAAACTTAGGCAGATCAAAGGAACTGAATCTGATCTGTTAGTATCAAGCTACAATACTCCACATTGCTTTTTACTAAGGATCTTGGAAAACAAAGGTATTCAATTAATTAAAAAATATTTAACATCTTTACATAATGAAATTTTGATTTACAGAAGGTCGTACTGACTTTATCATGACACAGTTATTCATAAAACAACAATATGAAAGATCTAAGAAAGCTATGTGTTCTTGACATAGAAAACAAATTCCAGATAGGCTGTGGAATTCAATTAAATAAGAGATAAAATAAAATGTCCCAAAACTGTTGCTACTCTGAGCTAAAGATCACCTAAATATTGCTAGTTGTGCTAATTGATACTGGAAAAATTAAGGGCATAATAGGACCAGTAATGGCTGGCTATATTTACTGTTTGCCTTACTAATTATCCTGTTATTTCAGTATCACTATCTTCAAAGCATACAGTTTTTAATTTTTTCAAAGCCAGGATATTCCAATATTTTAAAGTTGGAGGTTTCTTCTTGTTTTAGTCAAAATTAATTTCCAATCTCTATGGCAGTTTTCTTAAAGTAATCTCTATGTCCAACATGGGGCTTAAACTCACAACCCCCAAATCAAGAGTCACATGTTCTACTGACTGAGCCAACCAGGCACCCCTCTATGACAGTTTTTAAAAAGTAGCATGGAACTCATTTAATGATCCCCAATTGTTTTCAATAGACTTCCTGGTGGAAACCTCTCATAAAAACTTCTATAACTTTTTCTAAAAAAGGGAATTTTAAAGTATGGTAGCAGAAACTTGCAGAACCATCAATCTACAATGTGTATTAACTAATCATCTCCTGGAAATTTTAGAGGATAAAGAGAATAAAATTATTTGTTAAGCAATTCAATTGGACCTGGGTATATTTAATTCAACCACATTTTTTTTTAGAACCATGTATTTGAAAAACAGATACTCAAGTCACAACTAGCAATCTGTTAGAAGCACAGAAAAAATACATGAATCCCTCAATTATAAGTTGCCAGCAATTTTGAGACACCTCATCCATTTTACAGTAGCTTTCAAGGGGAAAAAACTATATTAAATAAAGATAATTTTTTAACTTGCCAATATCTTTTATCCATATAATTAGATTTTTTTTCTTTCAGCATCAAATCAGCATTTCAGAGTAAATTTTCTGCATGTCTGACATCTAAGAAGTCTGCATTATAGTAGGTGTTTTCAGTTATGGATAATGCCATGGTGACCCACTGTATTTTGTAATTCCTGCTCAACCTTGACCTTCTTAACATCTCAAATCTTGATAGAATTTATATTCTCTTTTTTAAGATTTTATTTATTTGTTTGTCAGAGAGAGAGAGAGCACAAGAAAGGGGAGCAGCAGGCAGAGGGAGAAGCAGGCTCCCTGCTAAGCAGAGAGCCTGATGTGGGACTACATCCCAGGATACTGAGATCATGACCTGAGCCAAAGGCAGATGCTTAACCGACTGAGACACACAGGCATCCCTTGATAGAATTTCTAGGCACATTGAGGAATATCAGTGTTTTTCCTACACTTTCAGTTTGGATAAAACATAGTTTATTTTGTAAATTAAAAATTACTTTTCTTAAGCCAGCTGGGAGCTTTTGACAGATAGATGTTCAATGCTTTAGTTAAAGGCTTTCACTTTACATAAACAAGATCCCTATTTAACTTAAAATTCAACAGCAAATAAAAAAATTGAACAGATTCCTTCTAAATACAGGTTTGTACATGGATAGACAATGACAATGTACTGATTTTTTTTCTTTTTTCCCTGATGGCTGACAGGGTTCTAAGAAAAAAAAAAAATCACTGTAAAATATAACCCAACTCTAGGTGCATTACGTGTGAAGAGAGAAAAGTAGGATTGAGAAAATGTGGTATGTTTCAACTTCTTTCTTTTTGTATATCAGTCTGAGCTCTCAGATCTTCTATGTTCCTTTTGGATTTTACAGCTATGGCATCTATTGAAAGAGTTAAAGACTCGAAGCAAAACTAAAGTGAGCAATAATTGCAACATAATCAATAGCAACCTTATAATAACAACTCATAGTATCTATAAAAGCAGAAATAGTTATCAGACAGTTTACTCATTTGTCCTTTCAACACTATGTTGCTGACATCTTGACTGGATTCTCTGATACTCACTAGGTAAAGTTCTTGTATGTTTCCTGTGATTTTTGTCTTTGTTGTTGTTGCTAGTTAGTGTCATTTTCAGGAGGGCCCTTATTCCTACTCTACACTTTCCCACTTGGCCTACTTAGCTCAGCATCCCACCTAACAGACACCGCCTCAACCATGTTAACTGTAGTTGTAGCGGATTATGGCTGGATGGTGAAAGAGATATCAATTTTACCATATTAAGGCAAAAGGGGAATTAAGTTGGTTCCTGCAATCTAAGGAAGTACTGAAAAACCCAATAATAAGCCAGGAATCGCTGAGTCTAAGGAAACTCTGGAAACATGGGAGAGGCCCTGGACCAACTTAATTATGTGGATGAAAAGGTGGCATTTTCTAGAAGAGAACTGTTAATCAGACACTAACAGATGTTCTCTACAAAGCAAAAAATAAAGTCTACACATTGTTTATAATTTGTGAAGACTTTGTAACACTTTTGGTGGGAAAATTTGGTGTACAAGTATTATAATTAGGTTCAATAAAATAAAGTACTGCAATAGTGAATCGCTGATACATTCTGAAATTTTGCTTACCAACTTTTAAAGGTTTAAAAAGTCATGAGACTTGCAAAAGTTAGATTGATATTAAAATATCTCTTCCCCAATTCCTGTGATCATTCATCCCATCTTCTGCTTCAGAAGCCAAACATGTACGGGAGCACAAATATCTAGCACTTTTCATTTTTTTGTTCAGAGTCTGTTAATATTTTGAGACTGATTTATAAATCTAGGGAAGAACGAAAGTGTCAAAGCAAATGTATTTCATAATTTCCTAAAGTTGTTAGTAAATATCTTAAAAACAAGAGGAAGAAAACCAAACAACTAATAACAACAAAAAGAAACACATATTTTCAAGAATACACTGATGATGTATTTACATACACTGATGAATACACAGAGAAGCAAAGGAAAATTCTTTTGGAATAACTTTTAAAGTCAGATGTGTTCAAATCATCAGAACAAAGAAAACATGAAAAGCAAAGTTTATAGAGCTCATTACACCTTCACCATAATGTTAACATCAATACTGTTCTTATCCTTGTTTGGTTACGTGGCTGCCAGCGGCAGTGCTAGAGTATGAATGCAAGTCCTCTGGCAACAAATTAATGTCCCTTCTCTTATTCTAGACAGTCTCCCCCTAAAGCTCTTTACATGTTTGAAAGCAGGCATGCTTCTATATACTGAGAATCAGAAGTCCTACCCCCAGCACCTATTAGCTCAGGGACCTCAATTAAGTTACTTTAACCTCTTTGCACTTTACATGACTCATCTATGCAATGAGAATGATGAGATCCTTTCTGTCATTATTGAGTTGTTGGGAGATCAAGTAAGGCAGTACTTTTTAACAATAACATTTGTACATATAAAGAATTGTTATAATTGAAATGCATAAAGAAGATGGTTGATGAGATTTCCCAGGCACTAGTTATTATCTTTAAGGACTCATGGTAGCAATAGTTGAAAATAATTTCTCTCTCAATTAGGCACCCATTGGGCCATTGTGGAGTTAGTATTGCATCCAGTTTATGTCTCCTCACCTTGAGGATGCTGTGAAGTGGGGAAGTTCAGAGTAGTTTAATAATATGATTAAAGTAGTGAATAAATAAGACCCATGAGAACAGGTAGAAGGAATTGGAATTAATTAGTCTGGAGACAATAACTGCCTCCTAATACATGAGGCATTATCATAAGAAAAATGTAGACTGACTTTTATCCATCTTCTCTCATAAATGACTTGAAAGGAACTGTGAAAATACAGTATAGATGTTAAGAAAGAATCTACTGATAGGGTTGCTTGTTAAATATTAAAACAGGCAATAAAAAGAAGATGTGGCATCTTCTTTGTTGGTGATTTTTTCCAAAGCAAAATAGACACAAATCAGTCTGGTATGTCAGGGAACAGATGTACTTGCAATCAGGGAACTAGAAAAGCTAAACTATTGAGACCTTCTTTCAGCTCTCAAGAATTCTATGGTTCTCTAGTTAATTCCCTTGAATAATCATAACGTAGGTAGATAGCAAATATTTCTAATTATCCTAGTCCAAGTATGGAAATTACATGATTCTGTTACTATTCTAATATATGTAGATTGTTTGTTTTAGAGGAAGGTGAGTTAATCTAACTGGTTCATGGCACAATATCATTGTTAATTTGAGCAAGGCAAAAAAGCAATTTTTAAAGAAGCTTTTATTTATTTGACAGAGAGAGAGAGTGTCAGGCAGAAGCAGGCTTCCAGCTGAGCAGAAAGTCAGACATGGTGCTGGATCCCAGGACACTGGGATCATGACCTGAGGTGAAGGCAGGCACTTAACCAACCAAGTCACCCAGGCGTCCCTGCAAAAAAGCAATTTTAAATGGATTTCCTCCCATTATCACATTCCTCACTCCCATCCTCCCCTCCCCAACAGGTAACTACTCTAATAAACATAACGGATATTCTTAGTTTAAATGTATCTTTGGAAATAAGTAGTGTGGTTTTGTGTATGTGTGTGTGTGTGTTTTAAATTTTATGCAAATAGGTCTCATTAATTTTCTTCCATTTTCACCAAGCATTATGCTTTTAAGAGCAATGTTTTGTTTTGTTTTTAAAGATTTTTATTTATTTGAGAGAGAAAGAGTGAGAGAGAGAGAGCATGAGAGGGAAGAAGGTCAGAGTGATAAGCAGACTCCGCATGGAGCTGGGAGCCCTACATGGGACTCAATCCCAGGACTTCATCCCGGGACTCCAGGACCCCGGGACTCCAGGATCACAGCCTGAGTGGAAGGCAGTTGGTTAACCAACTGAGACACCCAGGTGCCCCAAGAGCATGTTGTTTTTAATTGCTGTGTCATATTCAGTAGCATTCATCCAAAGCCTTCTCCCTCTTCTAGTGGTGGTCCACAAGGTTGTTTCCAATTTCCTGCTTCCACAGTGTTGTGGAAAACATATTCTCTTACATGCTTCTTATTGTAAGGTTTCTCTCTCTCCCTTTTTCTTTATATGTATGATTGGATAATCAAACACAATTGGTACATATGCATTTACTTTGCCAGATTGTTCTCCAAAATGGCAGTGACCAAGTATAGAGGAGTTGTTGTTTCCCCAGCAACACTCAGCATTATAGAACTGGGTAATGTTTCGCTATCTGACGATCACAATGTAGTATCTCATTGTTGATTTTCTTATTTACTTACTGAGATAATATACTTGTTATTTATTCAAATATTTTCCCATCTTTCTAGGATTTTTCAGTCTGGTTGCTTCCAGAAGTTCCCTCCATAGCATAGCTATTAATCCTTTATCTATTTCTTATGTCTATTCCATTCATCTATTACTACTGACATTCGGTTTGAGATTGCAGAGTAATTCAAAGATAGTTGACATTTTTATACTGTTAAGTCACTCCACATATATACATAGGCTAGATATCCATTTACTTAGATCTTCTTTAATGTCCTTTAGTAGAATTTAAAATTTTCTCCCTAAATAACTAACACATTAATGATATCTCATCTAAAATGTAATTATTCCTCTACAAATTTGGCATTATTAACTATTTTAATGTACATGTTCCATATCAGCCCTGTTTATATCCTTTGTCTGTAGTGTTTATAAACCCCTTAAGATAAGATCTGTTTAACTTCATCTGTGCAAAAAGTTAAACGTCTACACAGCTCTAAAGATAGATATTGATATGTACTTTCCATTAATGATTCCTTATTTTTTCCTCTTGTAAAATGCCTCAAACAAAATGGTAAATCCTTATTATTTATCATTTTTAGAATAAAGAATCATTTTTAGAATAAAAAGTTGTTGGATCAATAACAGTAGACTCAAGGAGTAGAGTAAACCAGTCGTCCATTTATATTACAAAATTTTTACTGCCATCCTACCATGTGGAAGGCTATCATATATTCTAGGATGATCTGTGGATCCCTATGATCCTGAGACCCTTTCAGGAGGTCTGTAGAATAAGAATTACATTCACAACAATTTTAAGATGTTACTTGCTTTTTCAACTCTGTTGACATTTGCACTGATGATGCAAAAGCAATTCTAGAGGGTGAAACTTCAGTGTCTTAGCATGAACCAGATAGTGACACCAATCTGTACCAACAATCACTGTGTTCTTCACTGACATGCATTCATAATGAAACAACAAAAAACAAAAAAAACCCACCAGTTTTATTTGTTAAGAATCTCCTTGCTGAGGCAATAAAATTATTAATTTTATTAAATCTAATCCTTGGATATAACTTTTTGATATTTTGTTATAAAATGGAAAGTATGTATACTGAAGTACCATGGTCATCTTGAAGAAAAGCACTTTTGCCAAAAGGACTGTATCAATTTTTTCATGAAATATCATCATCTATTGAAAGGCCATATACAACTGGCTGACAAACTGTGATTATCCGACTTGGATATTTGGCAAATATGTTCTCAAAAATGAAAAAAATGAGTATTTCATTTCAAAAGAAACAATAGTCGATGTTGATAAAAACCTAAAGCTTCCAAATGAATATTAGAATTTTGGAGAATTTTTATCCACCATCATGAACTTGATGGGTTCCCAATACTTAAAAGACTTTTCTGATGAGATCAAAACAAGTGTGATTTTTAAATATTATATAATAAAATGAGTCAACATTTGAATAATCTGCATAAATGACCAAATGACCAATGCATAAAGTTACAAAACAGGCAGACAATCCATTCAAATTTTAAAATAGACCAATCAATTTTAATGCACATTGAAAAAGATATTGCTATGGCTTCAGATTCCATGTTGCAATCAGACTTTAAAGAACTGCCACTTGTTGAGTTTTAGTTTAGTATCAAGGAAAATATACACAAATGTCTGGAAGCCTATAAAATATTCTTCCCTTTCCAACTACATGTCATTATGGGGACAGATTTTAATCAACACAATATATCACAACAGATGGAATGTAGGAACAGATATGAGAATCCAGAAATCTTTTGTTAAACCAGACATTAAAGATATTTGTAAAAATAAAAAATAATACCATTCTTTTCACTAATTTTTTTGTTTAAGAAGATAGAATTACTTTTCATAAAAATGTAATTTATGTTAACATGTAACAGATTCATTACTCTTATTTTATTTATTTTTTTAAGACTTTATTTATTTATTTGATAGAGAGAGAGACATCACAAGTAGGCAGAGGCAGGCAGAGAGAGAGGGGAAAGCAGGCTCCCCACTTAGCAGAGAGGCCGATGCGGGGCTCAATTCCAGGACCCTGGGATCAGGACCCAAGCTGAAGGCAGAGGCTTTAACCCACTGAGCCACCCAGGCACCCCTCATTACTCTTATTTTAAAATAAAGGAATACTTAAGGATTTTTTAAATTTCTCAGTTTTAATTTCTAATAGTAGATTAATAATAGATATAACTCATATATGTAAAAGTTTTTTGGGTCCTGAATGATTTCTAAGAGTGTAAATTTCCTGAAACAAATAAGTTTGAGATCCACTGCTCTAAAACTAGAGAGGAAAATGAAAGAGACAAAGTCTCTGCTCTCATTATGGTTGGGGTATGCAAGTGAACAGATATATAAAGATAACTTCAGATTGTGTTAAAGCTTAAAACAAATGAGGTGTCTGGGTAGCTCAGTGAGTTAAGTGCTGACTCTTGGTTTCAGCTCAGGTAAGGGTCTTGGGGTCATGAGATCAAGCCCTGTATAGGGCTACCCGCTCAGCGTGGAGTCTGCTTGAGATTCTTTCCCTCTCTCTCTCTCTGCCCCTCCACCTGCTTATACACACATTCTCTTTCTCAAATAAATAAATAAATCTTAAAAAATAAAACAAATGAAGTGATGTGATGGAGAATACGTGAGTAAGAGTACTTTATTATTTTTTTTTAATTTTGTTTATTTATTTTAGAGAGAGAGAGCATGAGTGGGAGGGGCAGAGGGAGAGAAAATCTCAAGCAGACTCCATGCTGAGCATGGAGCCTGAGGTGGTGTGGATCTCACAACCCTGAGATCAAGACCTGAGCCAAAACCAAGAGTTAGATGCTTAACCCACTGCACAACTCAGGCACCCTGGGTAGTAGTACTTCAAATACAAGGTAAAGGAAGTTTTCTTTGAGGAAGTTACAATTTGACCTGAACCTTGAAAAATAAGTAAAAGTGACCAATTAGAGAGCCAGAGGAAGAGCATTCCAGGTAGGAGAAAGAATTTCATTAGTCTGAGACAAAAAGAATTTGCATGTTTGAGAACCAAAGATGGGGCCAGTGTGGCTGAGATGGAACAGTCATCAGAGAAAGCAGTGGTAGAGGAGGTTACACAAGTGGGCAGAGGAACCAGGACCTTGGTGGCAATCTTATTCAAATTAAGATTTTGGTTTTGTTTTTTTTTTTATTTATTTTAACAGAGAGAGAACACAAGCAGGCAGAGAGGCAGGCAGAGGCAGAGAGAGGAGCAGGCTCCCTGCCGAGCAAGGAGCCCGATGTGGGACTCGATCACAGGACGCTGGGATCATGACCTGAGCCAAAGGCAGCTGCTCAACCAACTGAGCCACCCAGGAGTCCCAATCATTCAAATTAAAAGAGAAGTCCAGTGAGAAGTCACTGATGACTAGAGGGAAGGAAGCTGACTCTGACTGTTGTGCCAAGGATGGGTTGCTTGGTAGTGAGTTGGTAGTAAGAGTTGAGGAAAGGAGACTAGTTAGAAAGGCAAGACACTGGCATGAAGAGGAGTTGAGTGGCTAGGCCAAGGCGGTGGTCAAGAGATTGAGAAAAGGTGATAGATTCCAATATATGTTGGAAATAACAGTAGGGTATGCTGATGGAATGGTTGTGGAGAATGACAAAGGGAGGAATCAAAATGAATTCTTAGGTCTTTGAGTAGAGCAACCAAGTGATTGAGTGCATTTGCTGAGATTGCTCACCACATTGACACACCTTCAGCTCCCTTGTACCTTTCTATCACAACTGCCTTGCAAAACCCCAAACCTGGTCAAATCTAAATCACCATTGATTCTTCCTGTGTATCTGAGCAATGAAAATGTGGATAGAGGAAAATCACATGCTCAAGCTAACTGATCTTTCTTCACAACCTCAAAATTTAAGTGGGCCTTTCTTCTATTTTGCAATTCTACTATAATTTCCTAGTTAATCCACTTTCTTACTCTCTTAGATAACTATTGTATATATTCTTTTCTCTCTTTTGACCTCCAGTAGCTCCCTGTTCTCCAATTGCTCAGCTGATAATGAAACTACTTTTTATTTCAACAAAAACTGAACTTCCACACTTCTGGTCACATCTACCAATCCACTGTAAACTGAGCCTTCTGCCTTACCTCTCATTGTAATGGATGAACTGTCTGGTCTCCTACCTAAGATTGCCATCTCCATCTAAATTCTGCATCCTGTCTTTATTGCCTAATTGTGAACATTGTTCCAACAGATAATTCCTATATTTCCCGAGTTAACAGTCAGCATCTACAGCACTCTAAATACGTTTTCACTCCCTCCAGTACACAGAGATAACCTTGTCAAAGTCATCAGTGACCTTCATATTGTTAATGTAATGATGTTTCCCAGACTTTATCTTACTCACCTCCTCAGCCGCATTTACTCACCTCCTGAACCACTCCCTTCCCCTTGAGACACTTCTTTTATTTTTCCTCCAGGCACCATGCTCTCTTGGTTCTCCTTTTTCACTGGTAACTCTTTCCTCAAGTCTTCTCAGCAGGTTCTTCATCATCTTCCCAATCAGTAAATGTTGGAAGCTCCCAGATTTCACTCATTGGAACTCTTCTTTCTATACTCACTCCCTTGTTGATCTAATCAAGTCTGCTGGCTTTCAATACTATTTGTACACTGATAAACCCCAATTAGTATTTTCCACCTGACTGCTCCCTGAAACTCCAGACTCAAATATCTAGGAATCACTTGACATCACCATTTAGTTGTTTAACATTTCAAATGAATGTCTAACTGAGCTCCTATCTCCCTGCACCCCTCCCATATTTGTTCCATCTACAACCATCACCATTTCAGTAACATCGTAATTCTGTTTGTTTAAGTCAAAAACCTTGAAATATACCTGAAACTTCTGTTTTACAATCCATCAGTAAAATTCTCCTGGCTCTAACTTCAAATCATATCTAGACTCCTACTGCTTCTCACCACTTATATTGCTACCACTCTAACTCAGGTCATCATCATCTCTTGTCTATATACTCCTAACTGGTGTTTCTGCTTCTGCCTTCATCTGCCTACAAGATATTGTGCAGCAGCCGGGGTGATTTATTTAAAATGTAATTTTAATAATATCTGCTTAAAATCTTCCAAGGCCTTTCCATTTCATTGTGAATAAAAATCAAAATCCTTACCAGGGCCTCCAATAAATGATCTAGTCCCTTGCCACCTCTCTAATCTTGTCTCCTGACTGTCTTCCCTTTCTATCCTACCTCTCAACTCCACTTCAGGAACACAACTTCTTGCTGTTCCTTGAACACATTAAGCATACTCCTACTTTAGGACCTTTCTCGCTTGCAGCTCCCTCCATCTGGACTGCTCTCCTTTTAGATATCTACATGGCTTACTTCCTTGCTTCTTTCGGGTTTCTGCTTGAATATCATCTCATAAAGATATTCCCTTAACACCCTTCAGTTCTAGGTAAAGATGGAAGATTGAACACATGCATTTCCTTTAGTACTCCACTCAAACTCCACTAAGTGGCAGTTAATGAATATATTTTAAGCCCATGGACTCACAAGGACAAACACAACAAAAGAGGAGACACTAATGACAAAATTTTGAAGGCTGGAAAGGAGAGAGAACACAAAACACATCACCCCACACCCGGCAGCCCCCATCCATTCCTCTTATTTTTCTCAATAGCACTCAACCTAGACAAATGTAGATACATATAAACACAAGATATCTATTTACTTTTAAATTTTTTGTTGTATCCCCCCCCCCACCCCAAGAATGTAAGATGCGTGACAGCACTCTTTTCAGTTTGGTTCATTGTTGAATTCTCAGGCTTTGAAATCATACAGATATTCAGTAAAATTTTTTGGCTGAATAACTGGGGTGGCCTGGTTTATGAAAGGTATGAGGGTTGTGGCAATCAAGAATTCTGATTTGGATGTTATGTCTGAAGTACCTATATCTTCCAGGTGAAGATATCAAGTGGGAGTCTGGATATTTGGAACAGATGCAGAATGCAGACAACTGGGCTAAATGTGTACGTTTTGGAGTCATCAACAGCTTAGGTGAGATCACCTGGCGGAGTACAAACACAAAAAGAGAAAAATGCCAAGGTCTGAGTCCTGGAGGACTTTATCATTTAGAGGCCAGAAAACGAGTGGTCTCCAAACTTTTTGAATCGTATAGCATTATCTGTAAAAAGAAAAAATGATTTAAGTTGAGCAATGTGAAAGAGGGTATTTGTTTATTTATAAAGTATATGTATTACTGTATGAATATATTATGTACATTATAAAATACAAAGACATAGATAGTAAAAAAGAATGAACTAAAGGACTTCCAGTTAAAGAGGAAGTATTGCACACATGAATTTTTCAGGTCCCTTCTGAAGACCACCATAGTGATAGTAAACGGATTTTTAAAAATAAGGTCTAAAAACCCACAAGGTCAAAGAGAACAAGAGTGAAACAATAGCATCAGAACATAGGAAGCTGGAAAGAAGAAAGGTGAATGACAACTAACTTTGACTCAAGAAAGCTGAAGCTGCAGGGGGGAAAAGCAAAGAGGCAGCCTGATTTACAAGGCAGAATCCCGTCCCCACCCCCATTCCAAACGCTCAGGAATTGGCGTCTGGTACCTCTAGTAGAGAAGGTAAATGTCAGGCAATAAAGGACTTGGCTGAAGGTCTATTTAAGAAGCAGCTACACCTCCAGACACCTCCACCACTCTGCACTGCAGGTGACTAACCTCCTACTACACAGCAACTGACTGGGGGTTTATTTTCTGGAGAGGATTAAGTAGAGAGTCTTAAGAGAACAACAGACACAGTTGAAGATGGAAATTCCAAATGAAAAACAGGTAGATTGAGTCAAAGTTAACATCAGAATGTTTAAAACTGAAATATCAAGAAGGAGCTCTATATGTTTCTTTGGGATAGGGAGACAAATACCAAAAACATCATTATTTTGATGGGTAGCAATGATTGCTAATGAAATCACCAAAGTAAAACAAGCTTAAAAAAAAGAATGCTATATAAACTTTTTTATTTTATAAATAAAGCCATTTAAAATATTTATTTCTATTTCTTTTCAAGTACAAGGATTGTTTGAACATTATCTTGGTACATGAATGCAGACATTTAAGTAATTGCATTTGTTGTATCCTGGACTGAAAATAGGCATAAATATTGATTTCTTCTGTTCTATGTAACTAATGATGCAGACTCCACTTTGAGCACCATGGTATCACCAAAACTTATTTACACATTTCATGTGATATATGTATACATGTAGAGAAACAATCCTTAGAGTTGCAATAATAATATCTTGCTTTTATAATATTACTTTGATATTTATATACCTTGAATATCCAACATATTCTATATTTCATTCACAGTGAAATTATCTTTGTTATTGGAAGTCACTATGCTTTTTATTATTTTTTTGCCTGCAATGTCCTTTTCTTCCTTATCTGTCTGAACAGCTCCCACTTACCTTTCAAAAGCTACCTTTTTTTAAGGGCTTCTTTGATTCCCCTCTACTGTTATTATTCCATTATGTATGCAATATAGTACCTTGTTTGCACTTCTATTGTTTCAGTCCCTACATTGTTTTAAAATTGTAAGTCTACTAACTCTCTTGGTCCGGGTACCATGTCTTATTTATATATGTAGTCTGTTAACTGACTATAGTACTGGGCACACAGTAGTTATTTAATAAATTTTCAAATAGATGTTTGGAAATGATTTTGTGTTCATTATCTCATTTGACTTCCCCAAATTCAACCTGTCACTAGATCCTAGTGCTCTAAATATTTATTATATCTATCACTTCTTGGATATAATATATCATGCCAAGAATTTATGCTTTCACTGTATGTTGCTGGTACTATTAGAATCTTAACCTGACTTTGGTCACTAATCTCACTCTCTTCCAATTAATACTGTATTTACCCATCAGAATGACTTAACACAATTTTTACCATTTTCTATATATACATTAGAAATTTTAAGTTGTCTATGTGACAGATATAATAAAGAAAAAAAGAGTATATTTATCCTCCTGCTTTAAACAATTAGAAACCAGAAATTTTTCAGATATTTAGACAACAGACAGTACAGGACATTGGTCCTTGAGAAAAAAGAAACTAATAAAGTGAGCCCTTTGATTGCCCTAGCTTACTCCCTGGAAAAAATTTCCAGGCCACAGCAAAGTAAGAGAGAACCCAGAACAAAGTCTTGCTCAGTTGAAGAAAATTTGGAGTTCAGAGAGATGAAGGTAGCTAGATTTTATGGAGAGGTGAGAGCTTCAGCTAGGATGGCATGTTTGCTCCAGAAACCTTCTGAGGGTTCCCTACAAGTCTTGAGACTGAGTACTAATCTGTGAATGTATGGAAGGAACTTCCTAGGGCTGAAGAAAAACCATCAGGAAGAAATAGGCTAAAGAAACCTTGTACTCACATAGGAAAGTAATAGTTTATGTTCTAACTAACCAGAGTGGAACACCTCTTAATACATAGGCATTAAATAAATCCTCAGATGGATGATGCCTCAGTAATGGGGACACATTAACTTACACTAAAGGTTATTCTAGACTGCTTCAGAAAGTTTAAAAGCTAACCACAGAAGAATCAGACTGATTCCAAGCCACAAAGCCCAACAATACTAAAATGAATACAACAACATCCAGTGTCTAACAATGTAAAAATTAATAACATTAGTATTCAATCCAATATTTCCAACCATGTGAAAAAAGGAGAAAAATGCAACTTATAACCAGGAGAAAAAAAATCAATCAATAGATACAGACCCAGAGATGAGATAATAGAATTGACTGACAAGAATGTTAAAATAGCTATTATAAATATATTTCATGCTCAAGAATGTAGAGGAAAACACGAACAGGAGAATGAGAGAAATGGAAGATATTAAAAAACAAGTTTTTAGATGAAACAGATGTGATCTGAAATGAAAAGTAACTGAATGAGATTAATAGCATATTACACACTGTAAAAAAAAGATTAGTGAACTTGATGATGCAGCAATAGAAACTATCAAGAATTAAATAAAGAGAAATAATTTTATTTGTTTATTTATTTAATTTTTTTTGAGAGAGAGAGTGGGGAGGGGCAGAGGGAGAGAGAGCATCTTAAGCAAACCCCACACGAGTGCAGAACCCAACATGGGACTTGATCACATGATCCTGAGATCATAACCTGAGTTGAAATCAAGAGTCAGAAGCTTAACTGAGACACCCAGGTGCTCCAAGAGAAATAATTTTTAAAAATAAGCATAAGATAAATGAGTTGAGGGACAATATCAAATAGCCTAATAATGTATGTGTTGTTGGAATACCAGAAGGGGAAGGCAAAACAGAAAAAAAATATTTTAGAAAATAAAAGCCACAATTTATCCAAATTTGGTGACAATTATATGCCCACAGATTAAGAAATCTTAATGAGCTTCTATGAGCATAAATAGGAAGAAAAACACATCAAGACACATCATAATCAAATTACGAAAAATCAGTGATTGAAATGAAATCTTAAGAGTATCCAGAGATAAAGAACACATTATGTTCAGAAGAATACAGATAAAAATGTCAGCAGATTTATGAAAAAACATGGAAACCAGAAGATAATGGAGGAATTTCATTAAATAAATGAAAACAAAAGAAAAATTTTAACCTAGATTTCTATACCCAGGAAAAAATCTTCTAATAATGAAGAAATCTGTTTTTTCTTTAGAAAAGAAAAAAGCTAGAAAAAATACTGGTTTTTTTTTTCATAGCAATGAGAACAAATTTGTAACAATGAGTTACAAACTCATAAATTTTCCTGAATCCACCAGAGAACTAAGATTACCAGGCACCCATAAGCTCTGAAATCAAAAACAGACCTCTCCAAAGAAAAAAAGAGAAAGAGAGAATGTGAGAATTGGCTCATCTGTGGCATAATATGGGAAAATGAGATGATATACACCATAAAACATGTTAGAAGAATTTAGGCAAAATTTAAAGAGATTGATAAAAAGAAAAAAAAAAGCTAAGTTTGGGCTAGCATAAGAGCCACAAACACAAGACGAGTCTGCACCAACCTGCGAATCCTTTTTCATGGACTTCCATTGAGAGCTCACAAAAAAAGAGGTTATAGGCAGGACAAGAGACCAGAAAGAATTTTCTTCAGGGGTGCAGGATCACTGAAGGGGATTGAGTGCTGCTGCAGAAAAGACATGAAGATTTTCCTGGATCCTTTACCTCTATGAAATAAAAGCTTTAAGTCATGGAGGTAGAGGCAGTAAACCCTGATACTCCCAGGATATATTTACAGTACCACTGTGGCTAGTGGATAGGTAAAAGAAAAATACCCTCTCCTTATAAGACAGAGGCAGGAAATAGTCCTAGACATAGATCCCATATCAATCAATACCATTAAAGTTCTCTTATTACTGGTGTGTGGGGTGTGTGTGTGTGTGTGTGTGTGGGCAGGGAAGGGAAGTCTGGAAAATCCTAAACAAGACCCACTAAGGATACAAGGCACAGTTTGGATGTCATGAGGAGGACGGACAGCATCAAGAGAAAGCCCCATCACAAAGGTGGAGGCACACAGAGTATAACTAAGACTGAGCTGGACCAGAACAACAGAGAAACTTCCTGCCCCTCCCCAGAGAGCAAGCAGTGATTAGTAATCAATAACAGGCTATCACTAAGGAGAAGGCAAGATTATGAGGAAAGCTGTCCAATGTGGCATAATTGTGCAGGGAAGGCTGAAAGCTGAGGGTGTATCAGTCTTATTGGAAAAACAACAACAACAACAACAACAACAACAACAACAACAACAACAACAACAAACATTCAGCACAGAGTCCCCAACCCTAACCAGAAAGTAAGCCTAGAGGACAATGTAACTGGTAGAGAACCATAATCACAGAAATAACAAAACTAAAAACTGTTTAACTTCTGACTAGATTGAATTAACACCCCAAATTCATGGAGTAGAAGAGGTGTACCTATCTTCAAATATAAACAGTATCTACTTCAATTTCTACTGTTCTACATATAATGTCTAGTATTCAATAAAAGTTATCTGACACATAAAAGCTAAGAAAAGACAACTCATTGTTAAAGCAATTAACAGAATCAGAATCAGAGATGACCTAGAGGTTGGGATTCATGCAGTGAATTTAAAATAACTACTATTAAAATGTTAGTGGTTCTACTTGAAAAAGTAGGCAAATACATGAGTACATGAGAAATTTTAGCAGAGAAGTGAAAACCACGAGAAAGAGACTAATAAAATGCTAGAAATGAAAAACAAACTCCAAAGCAACAGAAATAGATGCTTTCAAAGTGTTCCTCAACTGACTTGATACTGGAAATAATTGGTGAACTTGAAAATAGCTGATTAAAAATTGTGCACAGTAAAACACAAAGAAAAAAAATGAGTGGGAAAATATAATAGAGCATTCAAGAACTGTAGGGCAATATAAAAATAGTTTAACATACATGTAAATGGAATTGTAGGAGAGAGGGATAATGCAACAACATTTAGGGTGCCTGGGTGGCTCAGCCAGTTAAGCGTCTGCCTTCAGCTCTGGTCATGATCCCAGGTTCTTGGGTCTAACTCCACAACTGGCTACCTGCTCAGCAGGGGAGCCCATTTCTCCCTCTCCTTCTGCCATGCCTCTTGCTTGTGCACTCTCTCTCTCTCTCTCTCAAATAAATGAACAAAATATTTTTTAAAAATGTGACAAAATGTTATTTGGAGAAGATAATGGCTGAAATTAAGGCAGACATAGAAGACAAACATAAAGAAGACAAATACCTCAGAGCATACCAAAAATCCCCCAAATATTCAAAAAACTGAACCCCTACATGTTCAAAGTGTGTAAAACTAAAAACAAAGAAACAATTTTGAGCGTATCGAGAGAAAACACACACACACACACACACACAAAGGAATAGAGCTGATAATTAAAGCAGATTTTACATCAGAAACCATGCAAGCCAGAACAATGAAGTGACATTTTAAAGTACTGAAGAAAAGAACTGTCAACCTGGGATATCTTACCCAGAAAAAAAATATATTTCAAATATAAAATCAAAATAAGGTTGCCTGGGTGGCTCAGTTGTTTAAGAGTCTGCCATCAGCTCAGGTTATGATCTCAGGGTCCTGGGATCGAGCCCCACATTGGGCTCCCTGCTCAGTGGAGAGCTTGCTTCTCCCTCTCCCACTCTCCCTGTTTGTGTTCCCCTCTCTTTCTCTCTGAAAAAATAAAAAAAAAAGTCTTTAAAAAAATATAAAAGCAAAATAAAGATTTTTTTTATAAACATGAAAGTTGAATGAAATTATTACCAATGGACTTGTGATATAAGAAATTTTAAAGGAAATCTTTGTGCAAAAGGAAAATAATTTCATGCAAAAACTTAGAGCTATACAAAAAAATGAGAAGTTCCAGCAATAGTTAAAATGGTTAAATGAAAGGTATTTCCCCATTTTAAATTGTTTTGAGAAATAAGAGACATTTAAAGCAAGAATAGAAGCAATGTATTGTGAGTTTATAGTATATGTGAAGGTGTAATGTATGTCAAAAAAAAAAAACATAAAGGAAGGGAGGAAGGTATTGGAAGTATGTTGTTATAAGATTCTTATACTATTTAAAAGTAAAATATAATTTAAAGGTAGCCTGTGGCAAATTTAAAACACACATTGTAAGCTCTAGGGAAAATATTAAATTAAATATTTTAATTTAAAAATTATAAGTAACAAGCCAACAATGGAGAAAAATGAAATGGTAAATTAATTCAAAAGCTAGCAGAAAAAGAGAAGAAAAAGGGGAAAATGTAACAGAAGCCAATCAGCAAGATGGTAGATTTTAATTAAATCATATTAGCAATTAAATTGAATGAAATGGTCCAAATTCTGTTGCCCAATAGAAATATAATGTGAGTAAGGTATGTAATTTAAAGTTTTCTGGTAGCATGATTAAAAAAAAAAAAGACAGATGAAGTTAATTTTAATAACATATGTAAAAGAATCTATGCAAAATATTATTTCAACATAGTCATCATAAAATTATTAATAAGATAGTTTATATTCTGTTTAGTAAAATTCCATGGATATTTTCTATTTACAATACATCTCAATTCAAACGAGCCGTATCTCAAGTTCTCCAAAGGCAAATGTGGCTAGTAGCTATCTTACTGGAAAATGCAGATCTAACTAAACACACAAGTTGACAGAGATTGTCTGATTAGATTAAAAAGAAAGACCTGACTAAGTGCTATTTACAAGAAACCCACTTTAAATATAAAGACATAGGTACATTAAAAGTAGATGGGAAAAAGAAAAGCAAAAGAATGGAAGAATATTTACTATGAAAAAATTAATCAAAAGAAAGATGAATTCACTACATTAATATCAAAGAATTCATAATAAAAAAAGAGGTATTACATAATGATAAGGAGCCAGTTAATTACAAAGACATAACATAATGTGTATGTACTTAATAATAGTTTCAAAATGCTTAAGGCAAAATGTAGCAGAACTAGAGGGAGAACTTAAAACAAAAGTAGGGGCACGTGGGTGACTCAGTTGGTTGAGTGTTCAACTCTTGATTTTGGCTCAGGTCATGATCTCAGGGTCCTGGGATTGAGCCGCAGGTTGGGCTCCACACTCTGTGGGGAATCTACTTGAGATTCTCTCTCCCGTTACCTCTCCCCCCACCTTGCTCATGCACTTACTCTCTCTCTCTCTCAAATAAATCAATAAATCCTAAAAAAAGGAAATAGACAAAAGAATAACTGTACTTAAATATTTCAAGTGCTCTTTTCTCAGGGATTGATAGAAAAATTAGAGAGTGAATCATTGAAGATATAGAAGACCTAGGTAACACTACTAACCAACTTGTTTTAATTGACATTTATAGAGCACTCCACCTAAAAACAGCAGAACTTGTATTCTTTTCAAACACACATAGAACATCCACCAAAATAGAGCATATTTTAGGCTACCAGATAAACCTCAGTAAATTTAAAAGAACTGAAATAATGCAAAATATAGTCTCTAGCCACAACGGAAGTAAGCTTAAAACTATTAACAAAAAGATACTGCAATACTCTCAAATACTTGGAAGTTATACAACATACTTATCAGTCAAAGAGGAAGTCATAAAGAGAATATTCATAAATATTTGTAATATAGTAAATATTTGTACTGAATGAAAGAGATCACATAGCATATCAAGATTTGTGGGACATAGCAAAAGTTGTATTTTATTTATAGCATTGTTTATATCAGAAATGAGGAAAGTTCTTAAATCAGTGATCTAAAATTTTACCTTAAGAAACTAGCAAAAAAAGAGCAAATTAAACCCAAAGCAAATAGAGAAAGGAAACAATAAAGTTAATAGCATAAATTAATAAAATAGAAAACAGAAAATTAATTTTAAAAATAAATGAAACCAAAAACCAATTTTTGAAAAATGAATAAAATTGATTAACCTCTAGCTATGCTGGCCAAGAAGAAAAGAGAAAAAACCAACTTAACAATACAACTATGAAAATCGACATCACTACGGATTCTACCAATATTAAAAGCAGAATAAGTATTTATGAACAACTTTAACTTAGATGAAATGGACAAATTCCTTGAAAGACACAAAATATTATAGCTTATTCAAGAAGAAATAAATAACTGGAATTCCATATTTATCAAATACAATGAATTTATAGTTAAAAATATGTACATAAAGAGCACTCCAGGTCCCAGTGACTTCACTGGCATATTATATCAGGTGTTTAAAATGAAATAATACAAACTCTATACAAACTCTTCCAAAAAAATAGGAGTGGAGGGAATGCTTCCTAAATGTGGCAAGGACATCACTAGGGAGAACAATACAGACCAATATCTTCCAAGAACATAGGTGCAAAAATCCTAATCATAATAGTAGCAAATCAAATACAGGGAGAAAAGACAATGCATAACGACCAAGTGTAGTTTTTCTTGGGAACTCAAGGATGGCTCATCAATGGGAAATCAATCAATGTAATTCACCATATTAAGAAACAAAAAAGAAAAATGGTATGACCTTCTCAATATATGAAGATAAAAGCATTTGACAAAATTAAATAGCCAGTCATTATGAAAATTTCCAGAAAACTAGGAACTGAAGGAAACTTCTTCAATCTGATAATGAAAGACTATAAAAAAACAAGCAATCAAAAACCAAAAAATTTAACCAGTGGCTACATAATATTTCATGGTGGAAGACTACATGCTTTTTTCCCCTTGTTCCCCTTTGGGAACAAGGCAAGTATACCCGCTTTTACAACTTTTATTAAACGTCCATCTGACTCAATAGTTTCACTTCTAGAGATCTACACAAGAGAAATGAACACATATCTTCATAAAGACTTGTACAGGAGTATTTATAGAAACTTCATTCATAATAGCCTCAAACTGGAAATAATAAAAATATCAACTTGTGAATGAATAAACAGATTGTGGTATATCCGTTTTATGGACTACTACTAACTGTAAAGAGGTACTGAGTACTAATACACAAAACATTGTTGATGATTCTATAAGGCATTATGATCAGTAAGACAAGTTACACAAAAATACTACATATTATATTATTCCATCACATCAAATTCTAAGTCATCAACATTTTCCAGAGGGTGAGGATCAGAAATTAATTGCAAAGGGAGTATGTAGTAACTTTTCATGGTGACAGAAATCATGGAAATTATATCATGATTGTGTTGCGTTTATACTACAGCATCCAATTGTACAAACTCATTGAAGTATACATTTAAACTTGGTTAATCTTATTTATATAAACTGTACTTCAATAAAACTAACAAAAATGTTTAATAGGAAAAAAAGCAGTGGAAGAAAAATAGACCATTCAATGACTCTCCTTTGTTCATAGTAAAGGTTGTTGAGTAAATCACAATAGGCACAGGAGTAGGGGTAAGAGAAAAGTTGCCTCAAGGCATGGATGTGGAGCAAAGAGAACATACGAGGAGTTTCTGAAATGTACAGAGAGGAGTGGCAAAAGGAATAAGCTAGTTTTGGCAATAAAGGAGTGACTGATGAACTATTAAGGGAGAGCCATTTTGACTAAGGAACTGTTAAAAGAGAGCCAAAAGTTAAAATATTTGAGCTGGGACTTTCTGACCTTTCTGTCTAACTTACCTTCTCTCTTACTCTCTGTTTTCACTCTTACTTTTTACTCTCTTACTGTCAATTCTTTCACATTTTCCTTAGTGCACATATGATAGCTCCATGCTTGACGCTGCCCTTTATTCATTTTACAACCTTTGCCTCTTTAAGTCAATCAACCACTTCCATTTTTTCAATTATTTAACCAATAATGGCAAAGCTGGGAAAAGCTGCAGAAGTTATTTTTTTCTTCCTTATTGTCAAGTGTCCTAGGCAATAAGAAAGACTACCAGAATTGGGTATAGGAATAGAAAAAGGAAAGAAAAGCATTCATGGACAAAGGCAAGACCGGGCAAACATGGGGGAGATGAACAACAATTGTTGGTATTTTGAAATTATTATCCTTTCAGACTGAGTAGTATTCTCTCCTAGCATTCTACATTTCTTCTCTGAAGAACATAATACATTTGAAATAATTTGTATAATATCTATCTTCTGGGCTAGCCTGTAATCTCTTTGAGGGTCTGTCTTACTTCTGCATTCCCTAAAACCTAACCAGGGTATCTGGCACTTAGTAATCACTCAATAACTATTTGTTGCCTAACTACTCTACCTCTCAAACTTGTTGCATCATCCAAGCTGAGCTTGTGCACTATATCGTTTCATGCCTTTATACACTTATTTTAATGATTCTTCTGCCTGGGTTGTCCAATCTTCCCAATTCCTTCCTAACCACCCTCCAACCCTAACCCACCAGAAAAATTATTTTACTTCCAACCCCAGCTTGAACATTTCCAGAACACCTCCCTGACTTCCCTCAACTAGAAGTCTGTGCCACCCCCATAACCTTGTACAGCCTTCCCTTGCAGCCTTATAGTTATCTCTGTACTGAAATTATGTTTTCATGTCTATTTTCCCTTTTTAGTTGGTTCTGGTCCTTCCCTACCTGCCATAATAGTTATCACATAGTGGACCCTTAATACATATTTGTTAAACAAATGATTTTTTCCCAGTTGTGTGATACATACAGAGAAGCATCATGCCTAGGTAATTACAGGGTTTGTGAAGAGAATGAACCCCAAATTCTTTACCTGAAAACTAGTTAAAAATAGAGTGAATCAACTTCTACAAAAGAGGATGTCAAACTTGAAATACTTCAAGAGAGCCATTGGAATTTCTAACCACTGCTATAATGACATTTAAATAAATAGTAAAGCAACCCAATTTTGTCAAGTTCTCCAAAGGGAAAATAATAGATTCATGCCTATAATTCCTTTAAAATCAGAGGGTAGTTACATTAGCTTGGAAATAACTAAATGCAAACTTATGAAGAGGTTTATGTAAAAGAACTTTTCATATAGCCTGATTCAATGTTGTGTAAGGCAAGTGCCTTACTTAACTCAACTGTTTTTTAACGTACTTACTTCTAGGAATTAGAATTAAAATGTTATTACTGGGAAATTTCTAACCATGACAGACAAAAGAATTTTGTTAGCATGTAGGACAGATAATGTGTGACTGTGTGTAGTTTTTAAGTGTGTTAGATCTGTAAAATAATGGTTTAGTTGAAATGTAAGGCCTCAACTTCTATAAGCTTAACTAACATGCTAGATAAAGGGATGTGTAGTCCAGAATTGCGTCTGAAGTTAACATATTCAATTCTCCCTAGTGACACCAAGATTTTAAAGCAGGTGATCTTACAGATGAAAATGAATACAGTTCTGATTGTTTAAAACAAACAAACAAACAAACATGGACAAATAAAACCAAAAACCTTACCCCTTTATTCCTGATTATATAAAGACACCCTGTTACAAATACCTCAAAGTCATTTTAGGTTGAGATGATACGTATGAGAAAAACCATAGATAAATGTGTGAACTATCTATGATTTGCTGGTCTCAGGGTTTGTGATGGGAGTGGGGCAGGAAAAAGCTAGAAGGAAATCTGAGTTCTAGGATCCAGTCAACTATACTATTTGAGTCACTTACAGAAAATTTCAATTCCCTCTTTACATAAAATAAGCCCAGCCTACCTGAAGCTCCCTGCACAGAACCAAGGCCACCTCTGTACTCTGTAATCCAAAGGAGCAGAATGGTGGTCACAAAGGATCTTTCTTTCCCTTTCATTTCATTGAACTCAGTGAAAAGAATTCTCCTGGAAACATACAACCTACCAAGCTAGATTATTTCACTTCTACTGAAAGATCTTACTGCAAATTCCATTCCACTCTGATCAAGCCTTTCCTAAAATATGTATCTAGAATTAATGCTAAATTGTCATATGCTGGTATAAATGTTACACTGCAATTATTTCCTTCATAAATTAGTCATTTATTCCATAATAATTCTTCAATAAAATTTATTGGAAACATTCTAGGGGCCAGGTATTGCCCTGCTGATTGTCATCACCCTTATGGGGTAAATAATCTAGTGGAAGAAGCATACCATGATAAATGAACAAGTGTATATGCCACCAAGAGTGAAACCCAATGTAGACTAGGGACTCTGAGTGATGATGATGTGTCAGTGTAAGTTCATCAATGGTAAAAATGTACCACCACGTGGTGGAGGATGTTGGTAGTGGGAGAGGCTGTGCATGTGTGGGGGCAGAGGATTATGGGAAATCTCTATATCATCCTCCCAATTTTTCTGTGAACTTAAAGCTGCTCCAAAAAAAACATGTACAATAAAAGAAATGAACAAGTAAATGATATGATTACAAATCACAGTAAGTACAATGAAGGAAATAGTAGGAAAAAAAAGAAAGTATGCGAAGTGACTAATTTTACATGTGGGTTTCAGGGAGTCTCTCTAGGAGGTGATATGTAAGTTGAAATCTGAAGAATGAGAAGAAGCTGGCTATGGTGTGTGTGTGTGTGTGTGTGTGTGTGTGTGTGTATGTGTGTGAATGTTCCAGATGGAGGAGAGACGTGTAAAGCTTTGAGATGGGAAGAAGCAAGGCAAATGTGAGAGGCTGAAAGAAGGCCAGTGAGTGATACCAGCAAGAGCTGAAATTTAAGAGGAAGAAGCATGATCGTGCAGGACTGTATAAAACAAAGTAATCAGTCTGGATTTTATTCTACTGACACAGGAAACCACTGAAGGATTTTTCAGCAGGTACGTAATATGATTCTCTGTATCCTGAAAAGATTAGAGAACTTGAGAGCAAAAGAAGCCACGTTAGGTCTGTCTTCTTGCCTGCAACAAGATTTTAATAAGGAAGAGAACAGGTGCTGTCCCTTAGGGCCTAGCCCTGGGTACAGAGAAGGCAACCAATGCATGCTTATTAAATGATGAATGTAATATTTACATTTTATGATCTGGCATACTTTTTTACAATAACATTTATAATAGTAACTAAACAAAAAGTGAGTACATTAAAAGACTTTTCCTTGTGAGACTAACAACACCTGTTTTATTTTTACATCTGAAATTGGGTATCAAAGAATACCACATTCAGCCAGACAAGGGAGATGAAGAGCAGAAGGAAGAGAGATGACAATTTTTTTCCCTCTTGCCCATGATCCTATTTCCTCCAACTCATTTCTCTGTGAATGTCTTTGGCTAATTTAAGGAACCTATTCCTGACTACAGGAACCATATGTTGTTTCTAAATGTTATGCCCTTAAAAACAGCTTAAGTTTTTTTTGAGGGGGGTTACTCATACTTGATCTTTATAAAAAGCATCATCATCATAATAAATAATCTCAGTAGGAGTATGATCTTTTGAATGTTTGATGGAGATAGTAAAATATTTCACTTTTGCTTATTCATTAAAGCCATGAAATTCTGCTATTAGCTCTGAATGTGCAATATGATCTATATTTTCCACTCCATGATCATATGATTCTGAATAATATGCCCTTTGATTCAACAACTATCTGATTTATATGTGGAGGTCCACAGCACTGGAAAGATCAGGAATATATCTTATGTTGTATTTCATACTTCTGTTTTGGGTATATTCATCTAATTTAAATTATAAAACAAAGCCTAAATTAATTCTTGTTACATTACAACCAAATCATTTGCCTATTGTTTCTATTTAATTTGTTTTAATTAGAAAAAGTCCTCATTAGATGAAATGGTTCTATGGCCAAAATTATGCACATATCAAAGATGTAGGCCCTTGGGCTCTATGTGATTTTTTCCAGTTTGATGATGGCCAAGAGCGAAATGGAAGCCAACTATGGTATCCTGGGGTGCTATGCTCAGTCTCCACAGATCCCTACTCCTTCAAACATGTGCTGAAGCCCCCCAGAGTGGTCTTTCATCTTTTCAGAATAAGCATCTTGGGCACAAGTCTTTGAGAATCAGTATCCATCTGGTGTGGCCTTTACTTAGAAAGGTGGATCCTACAAAGCAAAATTCTTGAAGAAATTAGGGATATAAAAAACTATTATTTTTAAGAGTAACTTACACCTGGTTAGGAATTCTATATTTTTAAATCTGTTAGCAGCATTATTACTTTTGATAATTATAATCCAAGGCTGATGTATAGCTTTTTCATGATGATGATAACAATATTAATAATTTATAATGTTTTGAATGTTTACTATTTGCAAGCTCTGATACTTCCTTTGTATCATCTCATTTACTCTTTATAACAATCCTATAAGCCAGATACTGCCCTCTCTACTTTATTGGTGAGGAAATGGAGGCTTTGTGCTCTTAACCACTCACTCTTAATGTCTCTTACAAAAAGTAGTTCTTCCTTACAGAGGAAATTGTTTGGAATATACTGTTCTCCCTAGTCCTGAAGAGGCAGTCCATTGTCTTTATCTTTATGCTCACTTCAAAGATTTTATCTGTGGACAACTTGAAATTGTGTGCCAGGATCTGTGTTAGACTAGTAACAATGTATCTCTATTTTTCTTAACAGCTGAAGAAATTGAAGCTCAGAGTAAATGTATAACTTGGCTAGAGTGGGAATTGTAATTTTGCATCAAGAACCAAGTTTAGGGGCACCTGGCTGGCTCAGTGGGTTAAAGTCTCTGCCTTCGGCTCAGGTCATGATCTCAGGGTCCTGGGATTGAGCCCCGCGTTGAGCTTTCTGCTCAGCAGAGAGCCTGCTTCCCACACCAACCCCTCCCACCTGCCTCTCTGCCTGCTTGTGATATCTCTCTGTGTCAAGTAAATAAATAAAATCTTAAAAAAAAAAAACCAAGTTTAATTTATGATCCCACCATTCACTAGCATTGCTACATTTGCTAAACTTTTAAACCTGTCGGAGCCTCTGTTTGCCTTTAAACCATGCTGATAGGAATGTTTATATAATAGGCTCCTAATTATCAGGATCTTATTGTGAATATTAAAACAAGAGCCTGCTGCAAAGTAGCTCCCCAATGAAGGTAGCTTATCATCATGACTTCCATCTGTGAGCCTCAAACAAGAGACGAGATGATGCCTACTTCTCTCCAGGCATTCACAGACATTGCCTGGGATATGCGTTCCTTGCTACCTAAGGAGGGACTGTTCCATGGAAGAATTCTTGGTCCCAGTTTCCTTCTGGAAACAAATTCAAAGTTTAATCTTGCTTAGGTGACAGTAACTGCAAGATATGACCATTAGTTGTATAGATTTATACATTCTCTTCTTAATGTACCATAATTATATATTTTTAAATTGGTAGGGTAATGGGTTTCCTTAGGAACTAAAAACACTAATAACATATAATAATACTGTTATAAATAAATTGGTATAAATAAAATAAAAGGGCATGCATAGACCAATGATAAGACTATCACATGAAGCAAGGATTATGATTTAATCTAATTCTATGCAGCTAGAGTCCATCAAAAATAAAACAAAACAAGAAACTTCACCCTTTTTCAAAAACTCTCAGTGGCTCTCTATTACATTAGGACTCTCATGGGCTTTAAGCTGTTATGTCTAGATGTTCCCTATTTCTTCAATTCTTTAACATAATGGAAGGAAGGGAAGGAGGAAGGGGAAAATGGAAAAAGGAAGGGTGGAAGAGAAGAAGGAAAGAACAAGAAAAAAGGAAAAGGCCACAGGACTGATTGAGTCTTAAGGTCAGTGAAGCTCATCCGATGGCAATAAGTCACTCTTTTTTTTTCTTCATAATCTTCCATAAGACAAACAAAATAACAAAAAGTTGACTTGAATACTTTCCATTTTTTCTGATTAGTAGGAGATGGATAAATCAGTTAAGATGGAATAGAGCATACAGATGATTAATGAGTAATTTAGTTACTGTCTTCTGGGGGGAAATATATATATGAAGAATATACATATATACATACACATATATAATTTATATACACACATATATATAGAATTTATATATAAATATAAAAAAGGAATATACATATAAGTATATAAGATATATATATATATATTCCTCTTGCAGGATGAAATTTGAAACAACATATAGAGGAAATAAGGCTTCTTTGAATTTTAAAGTCCTCAGTGTAAAAAAAATTCTCAGTCGCATGCTTTTACCTTTCGATTTTGAAATGTTAAGACCTTTGCTCTTTTTCTTGGAGAGAAAGAAATGTTTGTAAGAGTTGAAATGTCAGAAGTCATTCTTCAGGCCTTTAAGGCTTGATATCAAACCCCAGAATGGGGAGATTAAGAATAAACAAAAGTAGAAGTAGAAGAGGATATTCAGCAGAATTCTGAACAGACCCTCTCACTCTTTGAACATTCCTTCTGGCATGAATTCATTTCCAGCTAACTACTCTGACTTCTCCTTGATTCTCTCTCTTGGTATATTTTTTTTGCTCACCACCTTGGTTACCTAGACTCCCCTTGCCTGCTCCTTTTTTCTTTTCTTTTCAGTAACTCTGTTGGGGCCCAACTTGCCTTTGAGCCTTGGTTCCAGCTTCTGGATTTCCTCTGCATTTGTGTTCAACCAAGCTCACCTGGACCTCTCTTGGTTTCTGATCCCCATTTCGGGGAAAACCATTGCTGAATGTCTGCATACATAGTTACCCCTCCTGACTGCCTCCTGCCTGGTTCTTCCTCAGCAACACCCAGCCACACATAGAGTATGGACCTATATATATATATATATGTATCAAGCTTCATAATCACTATCAGTAGTCTCCATTTGTGGACTGATGATGAACTTAACACATACGAAAGAGTCTTAGTTTTTAAAAAGCATTTTCTAACAAAAGCAAGGTCCACATTGCCTAAATTCTACATGGTAAGGATTATGATGAATGCATGAATAAAAGTCTTATTTGGCCAGGATCCTCTTACTTATGTGCTTATATATTAGAACCACAACAAAAAAAGATTCAGAGGATAATAATTTTTATCCTACTATTTTTATCCTACACTTTAAGCCAAATGGTAGAATGCGATAATCAAGTGACTAAGCATTATAGAAACGTCCAAAATTAATGGTTCAAATTATATCCTAATATTTTAGCTTTATTTGTAGCCCAAGCTTTATCATCTATTTCAAATTTAAATTTAAAGAACTCTGACTAATAATATAAGCTTCCTCAGCATATTTAAGAAGATCTTTCCTTAAACATTTGGTTAGCTTTATTATAATTATTATCAGTCAATTCTTTTCCAGCATTAAAATTTTCATTTTATGTTTATTTATAACATCTATTCTTCATATATAAGCAAAATTCGCTTCTAGATTACTGATGTTATAAATATTGTCAACAGTCATGGGAGACATGTCAGGGTACCCCAGCCTTTATTGCAAGGCATTGTGGCATAAATATTGAGATATACTTGGGGATATACTGTAACTAAATGGATAGTTGGCTTAGTATGTATTTTGTGTCATGCTATGTTTATTTAATGTTACATAATAATGCTATCAGTAATTCTTTTTTTAAAAAAAGATTTTTACTTATTTATTTGTCAGAGAGAGAGTGAGAGAGACAGAGAATAAGCAGGGGGAGCAGCTGGAAAGGAAGTGGGCTCTTTGCTCAGTGAGGAGCTCTATGCAGGACTCGATCCCAGGACCCTGGGATCATGACCTGAGCTGAAGGTAGACATTTAACCAACTGAACAGCCTAGGCATCCCACTATTATTAGTAATTCTTTACTTAATGCCATTTCTGCTAACAACTAATTTTTAAATACATATTTGATTTCTCTTTTTTAAAAAGTAAAACAGAACCCTAATATAAATAATACCTCAAAAATTGCAATGTACACCTTCCATTACCAGTTTTCAGATATTTTACTACTCATGGATTTATTCAGCCATTTATTCACTAAACATTTACTGAAAGTCTTCTATGTGCCAGACACTACTAATGTAAGGTGCTGAGCATATGGATCAATAAAATATGATTATTCCCTCAATGATCTCATTGTCTAAATGGAAAGTCAAGAAATCATACAAATAATTATAATGTATTATGATACCATTTAAAATAGAGTTATTTATAAGTTATAGATACAAAAGCCTTCTTTCTCTCTATAAGACTTATGGAAAACTACAGAAAAGAGATAAAATTTTGGGCTGGCTTTGAAGAATGAACAGGGATCCCTTGCCTGCAGAGGCAAGGGATGTAGAAAACACATTCCAGAAGGGAGCATCTACCAGCATGGAAGCTGGAATCTCGTGAGAGACAACAAGGCACATGGCATGAGGCATGTGGGTAACATCAACCAGTGCAGTGTGGCTGGAGTGTGGGGAATCTATCAAAGGAGATATGTAGATGATATGGTGGGTAGGCACTTTTTAAGGCAGTTTAGACTTGGCACTACTTGTGGTAGAGGCAAAGATTCAGCAAAATGAGAGATGAATGATACAAAGGTGGAAGAAACAATTCTACATGGCCCTCAAATCTGTTTCATATTTGGAGTTTTCAAAGAAAACTCCATTTCCAGCCCCCGAGCTATTAGGCAAGGCCATATGAGTAGTTCGGGTGAATAAACTGTGAGCAAAAGTTCAATGCCTTACTTGTGAGGTGAGGCAGTGAAAAGTCCCTGTGTTATTTTCCAGTGTCTCTCTTGCCCTTCCATGGGAACCAATGGGGCCTCATGTTGGTGTGGGGAACCACATGATCACAGCTGCCTAAACTCAAGAATCACCACATCAGATAGTTGCCCTGGAGCATTGTCTAGATCGACAATTGTTTTGGTGGAAGGAATAAACAAAAACTTTTTTTAATTAAGACATTTGATTGGGGATTTTTCGTTCTTGCAGTATAGTCTAGATGATTCTGACCAAAATACAAATCTGAAAGTCAATGCTTAATGGGCATACAATTCAAAGGAGCCAGAAGAAGCTGGATTCAAGATCATAAGTTAAGGGGTCTAGAGAGAAATGGGACCTCTTCTTCCTCTGACATATGTAGAAAAGTTTAGAGAAGGACAAAACTACAGAAAAATTTGGAGGCCGATAAGGGGAATTTATTTTTTTTTATTTTTTATTTATTTTATTTATTTTATTTTATTTTTTTTCGATAAGGGGAATTTAAAGGAATTTATGATGGACACTACATTTTTGTGATATTAGAAATTAAGTAATCTGCTGAGAAGGTGAGTGGTAAAATTGAGAGAAATAAAATTATTGAACAGTTGAAGGGACTGTTACTGTTCAGAATGTGAAAGACCGCCAGGTAGATAGGAGGGAAAGAACTGCTGGGAGCGGTAGGCAGTTACCCAGCTGGGTCTTTGGTCATGCATTTATAGTGAAGTCAATCAGCACGAGTTTGCCACTTGCTATAGCTGTGATTGCCAGCCTGAGAGAAAGAACAGAAAAAACAAATAATTATGCCTGTAGTAGGGCTTGGAAAATAACTTATAGTACAAAGAATATATCTCTAAATAATTAAGGAGGTTTGGGAAAGTATAGTTGAAGTGATTGACAGCAGTGTTAAATACAAATAGGAAGAAAGTGAAGTCAAGAAGGAGTCTGATAGGGGCACCTGGGTGGCTTAGTCACTTAAGTGTCTGCTTTCAGCTTAGGTCATGAACAGGTCATGATCCCAGGGTCCTGAGATTGAGCCCAGCATCAGGTTCCCTGCTCTGCGGGGAGCCTGCTTATCCCTCTCCCTCTGCCTGTCACTCCCCCTGCTTGTGCTCTTTCTCTGTCAAATAAATAAGTAAAATTAAAAAAAAAAAAAAAAGGAGTCTGATAGAGCCAAAGACTCTACAAGAAACTATATGTTTTAGTGGGGTTAAAGGGAAAGTTTAGCAGGACTATTGGTGTAGAAATAGCTAAAAGGAGGTTGTGCTTACAGAGACAGTAGTAGAATATAGTGTCTAAGAACAAGCAGCTCTACCCATTACTGGCTACATAGCACTAGGCAACTTAGTCACATTTTTTTCTGTGCCCCAGTCTGCTCATAGGATATTCTAAGCGACACCGAAGGATTTCTGTGATGACTGAATGAGTTAATGTACATAAAGCTTTTAGAATTGTGCTTGGTATAAAGTATTCTGTAAGTGTATGCTGTTATAATGGCAGAATTTATGTAGCTATGGAAGAGGGTGTTGAGGAATAAGGAGATAAGGATTGTAGATGAAAAAACAATTAAGGAATTAAAAGATGGGGATTTGGTGAATCATCAATGTGAACACTGTGTATTCTCAAGATGTTGAGGAGAAACAAAGAAAATAAGATTGTGGGGGTACCTGAGTGGCTCATTTGGTTATACATCTGCCTTCAGCTCAGGTCATGTTACCAGGGTCCTGGGATCAAGCCCCACATCAGGCTCCCTGCTCTGCAGGAGTCTGTTTCTCCTTCTCCCTCTGCCACTCCTCCTGCTTGTGCTTTCTCTCTCTCTCAAGTCAGTAAATAAAAATCTAAAAAAGGAAAAAATAAAATAAGATTGTGAGCTAATGTGACATATCTCAGTTGATGCAGTGATATCATAGGGTAATGACCATGAGGAGAATGGTATAACTACAGCATGGTTCAAGATTGGCAATTCAGTAGTGTGGGAGGTTGTATTCCCTAAAACTTGTCACAGAGACACAGAGGGCATGAATATATGAACATCCTCTTCTTTCAAGAGTTTTCGGAAACTTTTGTCAAGAAAAAGCCATGGTTTAGTCAATACAGCAAGGAATAGAAGAAAGATGAGGGTTCAATTAAGCAAAATCTGTGGGTATATATGAACGAAAGGTCCCAAAGTCACTTTGGACAAATTTTTTTTTTTAAAAGAGAACCAGTAAGGGCAGGATAAGAGAAATAAAAGGCAAGTTTTCTTTCCTGAAGGGGAATGTAAAAGTACTCACCTTGAGCCATTATCATGGGGGTAAGAGATGGGGAAGTAAGTTACCTTTGATTTTTGTTCACCTCAACTTGACATACCCATTTTCTTTTCTATCTTTTTTTTTAAGATTTTATTTATTTATTTGACAGAGAGAGAGATCACAAGTAGGCAGAGAGGCAGGCAGAGAGAGAGAGGGGGAAGCAGGCTCCCTGCTGAGCAGAGAGCCCGATGTGGGGCTCGATCCCAGGACCCTGAGATCATGACCTGAGCCAAAGGCAGAGGCTTTAACCCACTGAGCCATCCAGGCACCTCTTTCTATTCTAACTTTACCATAATATTCTTAAAAGGGTATGTAATCTTAGGCATAATCAAGAGTTGACTGTGGGCTCTTTTATTATGCAAATAAAATATAAGTGCATTTACATATTTAAAATTGTTAAGGAATAAATAATTCCAATGTTATTTAAACTATTCCAAATCATAGAAAATGATGTTAAGCTTATTAATGTATTTTATGAAGTTGACATTATATTATACTAAAGCTAGATAATAATAAGAGAAAAAGAAAGTAATGGCTCAATTTCACTTAAGAACATAGATACAAAATTATTAATAGAAATATTAGCAAATAAAGTCCAGTATGTATCAGTAGTGACCCAGTATAAATTATTGCCAAAATGCAAAGATAGTCTCATGTCAGGTATTTTTCAGTAACATAATTTATTACATCATTATTTTAGTGTATTAAAACTATATTAATAGATGCCAAAAAGGCATTTGGTTAAATTCACCAGCCATTTCTACTAAAACTGCAATCAAAATAGGAATAAAAGGAAACTACCTAAACATAATAAATACTACTTATGCAAAATACTAATTATGCAAAACCAAGAGCAAATGTCATTTAGATATTAACCCAAGAGACTCTAAAACTGTTTTCAGGGAGGCATCCAAATTGGCAAAGAAGAAGTCAAACTCTCACTCTTTGCAGATGATATGATAGTTTACATGGAAAACCCAAAAGACTCCACTCCAAGACTGCTAGAACTCATACAGGAATTCGATCAAGTGTCAGGATATAAAATTAATGCACAGAAATCAGTTGCATTTCTATATACCAACAGCAAATCAGAAGAAAGAGAAATTAAGGAGTTGATTCCATTTACAATTGCACCCAAAACCATAAGATACCTAGGAATAAACCTAACAAAAGAGGCAAAGAATCTGTACTCTGAAAGCTATAAAGTGCTCATGAAAGAAATTGGGGAAGACACCAAGAAACGGAAAAACGTTCCATGCTCATGGATTGGAAGAACAAATATTGTGAAAATGTCTATGCTACCTAAAGCAATCTATACATTTATTGCAATCCCTATCAAAATACCATCAATTTATTTCAAAGAAATGGAACAAATAATCCTAAAATTTATATGGAAC
>CM052802.1:70970743-71008418 GCA_028533885.1 Nasua narica | reverse complement strand
CTCCTACACTGTTGGTGGGAATGCAAGCTGGTACAGCCACTCTGGAAAACTGTATGGAGGTTCCTCAAAATGTTGAAAATAGAGCTACCCTACGACCCAGCAATCGTGCTACTGGGTATTTACCCTCAAGATACAAATGTAGAGATCTGAAGGGGCATATGCACCCGAATGTTTATAGCAGCAATGCCCACAATAGCCAAACTATGGAAAGAACCTAGATGTCCATCAACAGATGAATGGATAAAGAAGAAGTGGTATATATATACAATGGAATACTATGCAGCCATCAAGAGAAACGAAATCTTGCCATTTGCAACGACGTGGATGGAACTAGAGGGTATTATGCTAAGCGAAATAAGTCAGTCAGAGAAAGACAATTATCACACACTCACTCTGATATGAAGAATTTGAGAGGCTGACAGGGGGTCGTGGGGGGTGGGGAAGAGAAATGAAACAAGATGGGATGGGGAAAGAGACAAACCATGAGACTCCTAAACTCACAAAACAAGCTGAGGGGGCTGGGAGGTAGGGGGGCGGGTAGGGTTGTGGACATTGGGGAGGGTATGTGCTAAGGCGAATGCTGTGAAATGTGTAAGCCTGATGATTCACAGACATGTACCCTGGGGCAAATAATACATTATATGTTAATAAAAAATTTAAAAAAAATTTAAAAAGTTATAACACACACACACACACACACACACACACACAGTTTTAAGGGAATTTGGTCACATGCCTATGTATGTGATACTCATTTCAAAAGCTATAGTATGACTCTATACTAGAAATAATCAGAATTAGAAATGTAAGAAATAATCCACAGAGAATAATACAAAAACTTTAAAATATTTTTAAATAAATTTAATAAGAAAAATAGAGGGCTTATAGGAAGAAAACCATAAAATCTTATTTAAGAGCTCATCAAGAGTGCAACATATGGAAACATATACACCATTCTTGCAAGTGAGGACTTAACTTCATAAATTTGTCAATTCTGCCCATGTTGTTATATACACTTACTGAAATTCCAACTTAAATCTCTATGCTTTTAAAAAATTGAATTATCTTACATTTTATATGGAAGAATAAAGAAGAATAGCTTCTCTTCTTTCAAGAGAAGCTAAGAAATGTATGAATTTGAAAAATAATGATGCAGTTCCTTGCCAGATATTAAAATGTTATAAAGTCAATGTAATCAAAATGGTTGGGTACTAATAGATTAGTAATCAAATCAAAAATTCCAGAATACATGGGAACTTAATATAGGATAATGGTAGTATTTCACTTCAAAAGAGAGAGAATGATGTAGTAAATGAATACATTTTATTTTCATATTAGAAATTGCATAATTTGCTATTCATTTGAAAAAAATTAATATCAGACCATTACTTCACATGATATATAAAAACATTGCATTAGTCTTAAAAGCTAAAAAATAAAATTGTATAAAATTTTTCCAAAAGATAAAGTTTAAGAGAGCATGTGTATAACCTGTATGTTGGGGATACCATAAAAAACAAGTTAGTACCCAGAAAATGCATGATTGACCCTATATAAATATTAAAATTTTATTACGGCAAAAAATAGCTGTGTGTGTTAGGATGCATTCGGCTTGAAGTGCCAAGAGATCCAAGTCATATGGGCTTTAACAAGAGGGGAAGTTATGGGCTTACATGCCTAGAAGTCTTGAGTCCAGATGGACTTTAAGAATGACTTAACTCAGTATCTTTATCCAAATCATTTCTCTGTGATTCTCTCATCTTTGCTCAGTTTTTTGAATCGGCTTCCTCCTGAAACTGGTATCAAGAAGGCCACAGCAGTTTTTCTAGAAGTGACATGTACACTTGACAATGACTAGGATAAAAGAGCCAATTTCTTCTCATGACCTATTCTTAAGGGTGAGGAAAAAAACCTTTCAGCAAGTTTCTTCTCATCTCATTGACAGCAACTGGCTGCATTTCTGATTCCCTGTGGCTAGGGAAATGAGCTGATGGGCTCAGGCCTGGGTGTGTACACAGAAAGGATTGTCACAAAATTTGTTTTTCTCAGTGTGGGGGAATTTTGCGTAATTTTTACTTTCTTCTTTAATATCAGGAAGAATTTTTAGAAGTTAGCAGGCATTACCATTATAATAAATGATAAAGCTAAAAATGCAATCAAAATGATAAAGCTAAAATTATTTCATAAAAGATTACTGAGGAGGGTATGGATTTATATATATTTTTAATATATATTAAATTAAATTAGCAGATAAAGTCCAGTATGTATCAGTAGTGACCCAGTATAATTTATTGCCAAAATGCAAAGATGGTCTCATGTCAGGTATTTCTATTAATAATTTTGTATCTATGTTCTTAAGTGAAATTGAGCCATTACTTTATCTCTTATTATTATTATTATCTAGCTAAATTAAATATATTTTCTCTTTATAATTTCATTTCTATTTTTGTCCTGACAGGGAGTCTTCTTTTAAAATGTAATCTTCCTTTTAAAATGGACCCCAAATATTATGCATGTACCAGAAACAATTTTCCTCCAACAGTTTGCAAGGAGTTTAATTATGTTTTGTTAAATATTAGCAGTACAATTTCACACTTACTTCTCAGCAAGCCTCTTTGCTTATTTGGAACAATGGTATGGTTGACAGGCTTGAATTATATTTCTACCTCAATAATTATACTCATTTTATGTCTTTGAAACCATGGTATGTTAAGCCATTCTCATCTGAGAAAAGGTAACACACCAGTTCCTTTTGATCTGCTCTGTCCAGGAGTGACTGAACAAATTCCTGCAGAAGTCTGAGCATCGAGGCAGTGGGTGCAGGGGAGAGGGACAGGGTGATCCCACACTCAGCTCCGCCAGTTGTTCTTACTGGGGCCCTCATTCTCCGGGAAATGCCACCCCAACTACCACACCGAGTGGGCTATTTTTAGCACTGGGCCTGCTTGGGGAAACTGGAGAACTTGAACACTCACCAACAAGGAAGTTGAAGAGAGGGAAGGCTTAAGAGAGAAAGACGAGATGCTTTATCTTATCCTCCTGTGATTTTATTTGGCATCTAGTCACCAGTTAGCAAGGTTTAGGAGCTAACAAAAAGATACAGTGCTGAGTAGTGAGATATGTTGGGTGAAGGGAAAATACCAGGCAGGGGGAAGGAGTGTGGAACATTCTTATGTGTAGAAGAGGAGAAGTTATGGAATTGAGTTACTCAATCTTAGAGGGAGAGTTAAGGGCAAAGAGGTTATTTCTGGAGAAGTTAGTCAAGACCTAACTGAAAATCCTTAAGAGTTTTGGAAGAGTGGCTAAAAAAAAATCAGATATGACTTATGATAACTTTCCAGCTATGTTAATTTAGGCAGATTATTTAAACCTTTCTGAGCCTCAGGTTTTTATTTATAACATGTGGGTTTTAAATATCTACCTCATAGGGTTATAAGGCTTAACTCGGCCAAATGTATGTAAAACACTCAGCATGGGCGCCTGGGTGGCTCAGTTGGTTAAGCAACTGCCTTCGGCTCAGGTCATGATCCCGGAGTCCTGGGATCGAGTCCCACATCAGGCTCACAGCTCCACGGGAAGTCTGCTTCTTCCTCTGACCTTCTCCCCTCTCATGCTCTCTCTCACTGTCTCTATCTCAAATAAATAAATAAAAATAAAAAATAAAAAAAAATAAAACACTCAGCATGGTGCCTAGAACATAGGAAGCATTTGTAAAGAGTGGCTATTATTATTACTTGGTTCTAATTTCTATGTTCTGAATAGAATTGCTCTAGTGTTCATAAGGAGGCAAAAGATAATAATAAACTATATAACAAGGGGGCCATTTGAGCTCTTGTTCCTCATACACATACACTCACACACAGGAAAACAAATTACAGATGTCTTCTTGGCAGCATAATCAATCCATAATGAGGCAATCCTTAGAAGAGTTATTACACTACATTACTCGGACACTGTCCACCTCTGGTAGTTGTTCAGCAAAGAGGGAAAACCTTCTAAACTATCATGAACATGGGTTAAATGTAGTGTAAGTTTGAGGGCAAACCAAAATAAATCAATGTATCTCTTTTAGACACTCATTGCTAACTAAATGTAATAGTTTCCACGGACCAAACTGAATAAAAGATAGGCAAATGCACTAATATTAAGACAATCAAAGAGTGATAAAAAGCAATGTAGTGCACGGGGCCTCAAGCTGATATTTCGCAAAGATTATTAATTGAACTTCAAAACAAGAAAATATAAAAATAGTATTAGAAATATATTTATGTGTTCTAAGCAAAAGTAAAATAACTCTTAGAAGATATTCTTGTACTGGTTAGGATTTGAGACTATGTAACTTCTAACATCTTCCAACTCTCAGGAAAAAGTAATATTATCACTTCTTTGCATGAAAAAGCACAATGATGTTATCTTTTAACTTTACATTCTCTTCAATTTGATTTTCTTCAGTTTTCCAGTGCAAAGCAATTAGCACTAAAAGACTTGGCAAATGGTATTTCATAGTCTGTATTACAAATATCAGCTCCATTCTTCAGGATGTCTTAAGTTATTTTGGTTTTTAGAGAATTTTATAAAATTTTATAATTCATGTTTAAAAAATTAACAGCAACTTTCATTTACATTTCTTTCTTATTTTTAATTCTACAAGTTCTCTCTCTCTTTCTCTGTCTCTCTCTCTCTATACACACACACACACACATAAAATCCTTTCCAGTGCAATCTAGAAAGAGATAAATGTGCAAATTTTTTTTCTCCTCTATCTTTTCCCTCTCCTTGCAACAATACCCTATTGACTGTATCCAAAATTTAAAGTTAACAGAAATAAGCTATAATTCTTTTTCCATGTGACTTATTTGAAGATAGACTCTTAGTAACCTGGATTTTCCCCCATCGTTTTTACGTTCTGGAACTGGGAGATAGATAAATATATATATATAAAATCACAGACAGAAGGCATCTAATGGTGGCTGTTGTAGGACAAGTTTCTCAGGAAGGAGACCCTGAGATAGAGATCTGTGTGCACAAAATTTACTGGACTGTTCTTGGTATTGGCACTTCCAGGAGAAGGGAAGGAGGCAGGATAGACTCAAAAAGATCGGCTGTAATATAGTCACAACAAGACTTTGGGCAACTCCTGGGATTGGGTTATGGAAAGGGATTTGCCTTTATACTGAATATGAGATGCTTAAGGGAAGGGGCCCCACTCTAGGAAAGGAGGCTGTCTAAGGCTGAGGGAAATTTCCAGAGAAAGCTAAAAGCTGGTGGTTATCAGCAAGCAAAATTCCCAGCTTCTGAAAGAGTAAGACCTTTGGTCATGAAGGAAGAACCTAAGCAGTGTGGGACTGGATCCAGAAGTCATGGAGGACAGATGTCATCATCCTTAGGTAAGGTGCTAACTATGAATGTGAGGTGGACTGACAGTTGAGATAACATTTGATTGCTCTTCCCTCCCCCACAAAGATATTTCTATACCCCATACATGTCTGCCATTCCATCGGCTATATCTTGGCAGAGGGATAAAACAGCAGAATACAGAGAACACAAAGATCAATTCTTTGCTTTTGAGTTTCAAAAGGTTTGGCCTTGGCAAAGACAAAGTATTTGGAAGAAAGTGAGCTGTGTAAGAAGAGAAGGCTTCTCAACCTCTCCCAGACTAAAGGTTCCGGGGGCTTTGGCAATGAGAAAAGCAGGAAGGAAAATAGAGACCTCAGAGGATTGTGGATTCCTGGTGTGGAACTCTGGAGCTGAGAGCACAGGAATGAAGAAGACAAAACACTCTCCTTGCCCTCAAGGAATTTACAGACTAGCAGGGAAGATACATTCGACAAATAAATGCAATAAATCAAATTGACTATTATGATAGAACGTACAGGAAGGGAACCTAAACAGACTTATACAGCTGGAAAAGACACACCAAAAATAGAGATATTTAGTTGGGAACATGCAGTATAAGTAGATATTGTCTAAATAGAGAATAGAGAGAAAAAGTGTTTCAGAGAATAGGAAGACATGTGGAAAATTGTGGAGGAAGAGAATGTGACATGTTTTAGAAGTCAAGAGAAGTCCAAGATGATTACTGGAATGCAGAAAAGATGAGGAACAATAGGAAAGGTAGGAAAACTCATTGGGAATTTAGTGCTATAATCAATAGGGAAGGGATGGTGGTCAGAACCCTGGAGGAGCCCTGGGAATTCATGAAATCAAAAGGATTGGAGAGGTATTTAGGAGGGAGCATTGATAAAACTTGGTGATTGATTGCTGTGAGAATGAGAAAGAGGTGTGGCAAATATGAAAGATCTAGTAGGATTGGCGGAAAATATTGAGGACCTTGTTTAGGATGATGACCAAGAACTTAATAGTAGCACAGATTCTCTGGGACTACAGTTGTATATCATAGCTATGTATTCATATATACCTATGAATCAGGTTATTTCACAAGACTTCTCTGCCTTTGGACTTCCTACTTCTATGGAGTTATTTTGTGCACCTTCATAGACCTGGAAGGAAAAAGTACCACTTTTTTAGCAGTTTCTACAAATCAAAATACACAGAATTTGAGGAAACCAGGACTGTCTTCTTACAGATTTTGCCAACTCACAAAAGACCATTATACTAAGAGTTATGAGAGAACATTTGCTAAAGACAATGCACATATTAGCTTGGTGTCAACCCTTGCGGAAGACCAGTACTTCAGCCTTGGTCTACACAGGCTGCGTGTGAAAGGGAAAGGAAAGCAGCCCCAGATAAGAGTAGGTAGATGTCTCTTTTATCTTTCTGCTTCTGAGTTGTAAATATTATGTACTAAGCTCCTATTTTGAGGAAGAAATAAAAATTAGTTTTGCTTCTGTATACAATTTTTTTTTTTTTTAATTCAAGAGTATCCCAAGCACAGAGAGAGACTGACAGAGCTATTAGAAAATTCTGTAGGGGGACACCTGGGTGGCTCAGTCAGTTAAGCATCCATCTCCTGATTTCCTCTCTGGTCATGATCTCAGGGTTATGAGACTGAGCTCTACATTGGCTCTTTGCTGAGCGTGCAACCTGCTTAAGATTCTCTCTTTCCCTCTCTCTCCCTCTGCCCACCCCTAAAACTGTAACAACAAAATTTCTTAGAATATGGGTACATGTCCTATAAAAATGTGTATTATGGATATTATAAAGACTTCTTGGTAAATTTTTTAAGGTACCTTTTTTAAGGTACTTTTTTGCTATCATTATAAATACTACCTTGGAATTATTTTCAGTGCTTGATGTAACATTTAGTCTGCAAAACACATTCACCAGCAAAAGAGTTAAATAGATTACATATTTAAAAACCTCATAATCTAAGGGAGAGATGGAAAAAGTCCCCGAATATTTTTTAAGACCTTTGTGTCATACTTTTCCAAAAAATAATTATTTTTCAGAGAGAATGTAGATGATCGTTCTTCTGTTTAATTCTTAAGGACTTTTCATAAGTACTTTCTTAAATTAATATCTTTCATGAACTTTCTTTCTAGTTTAATCTATTAAGTGCAATTTAAGATTAAAGAATGGCTACATTTGTTAACAGGATTTACACAGAATTTTGCATATGTCTATGTATTCACAAAATGTATGTATTTTGTAGCTTACCATAAGAAATGTAAATAAATGAAGCTACAATTACATATTATTTTCTCTAATTTATGAATTTGATTTGTTTTATTATTTTACTATGACCTACATAAACAAGCCAGTTTAAATATTAAATTGTAAGGGAAATATATGTCAAGTCAGTTAACAACAAACCTAAATTTAAAAATGTACTCTATAGAGAGAAAACTGTAATATTACATAATATGTGTTTTAGAAAAGAGTTATGACAACTTTTAATATGCAAGGAAAGCTCTCACTTGAGTAATTAAAATTCCAGACCATCTTAAGACACATACAAATTTCCATGGTAAAATCATGGTTGGCTTGTTCTCCCTGTGAATATATTGTAGCACAAAATCTATTTTTTCTTGTGCAGTTATATGCTTACTAGATTTCTCTCTCTCTCTCTCCCTCTCTCTCTTTCTCTCTCTCTGTCTTTCTCACACATACACCATTTAGTAGTTTTTTTTTTTTTTCTACCAGTTTGGTTTGTACCACAAACTATAGTTAAAGTGGAATTGGAAGCCCAAGTCCAACCAGTACTAGAATTTGATTGTGAGCAATGAAAACAAACCTTGCCTAATTAAATAGAAAAGAAATTTGTTGGAAGAATATAGGTTAGCTCACAGAATCAAAGAGAAAGCTGATGAGCAGCCCCAGGAAGGGCAGATGTAGAACAGTTTCAGAGCTCTAGGTAAAAAAGATCAGTGGACAGTGTCCTCAGAAAGCTCAGTGGAATGAGTCCACCCTCTGTCTCAGCATCCTTGTGCTCAGGATCCAGATTCCCACAATTAGAGTTTACAAGGCCAAACCTTGACTGGGGCAGTCTGAACAACTTCACTGAAATTATCATGAAGAAGGCAGGATTGGGAAGACATAGATCTCCAGAGGTAAATTGAAGTGTGCTTACCAAAAATAGGAAAAGATTCTATTCTAAGTAGTATATTCTATTCTAAGTAGTATATGTTCTTAGATTCTAAAATACAGCATACTATAACTACCATAACATTTATTTGTAACTGCTATATATTGATTTGATCATTAACAGTTAAAGCACTCATATGGGAGGATATTGTAGCCAGCAAGTCTTTTTATTAAGAATAATAAATAAGATGGGTACCCAGGTAGCTCAGCCAGTTAAGTGTCTGACTCTTGATTTTAGCTCATGTCATGAACCCAGGGTCTTGAGATCAAGCCCCACATCAGGCTTTGTGTTCAACAGGGTTTCTGATGAAGATTCTCTCTCCCTCTCTCTCACCCTGCTTGCATCCTCTCTCTCTCTCTAATAAATAAATGAACCTTAAAATCCACCAATCAATTAATCTTTAAAAAAAAGAATAATGAATAAGAAAAACAAGGACATTCCTTATTTATCCTATCCCTCCTCCATCCACTTGTTACTACTAAGATTTCAATGGAATATGCAAACATTAAATGAAAATTTTCTTTGCACTTGAATAAGTATAGGCAACATGTGAAGATATTGTGTTGGGTAGTGGAAAATGGCTGTGAAATGAAAGATAGATAGTCTAGAAGATGAAGGGGAAGAAGAGGAAGGAGAATTAAAAAAAAGTTTCTGTTTGTTTTTTTTTTAGTTTCATTTATTTATTTATTTGAGAGAGAGAGAGAGCACAGAAGTCAAGGGAGGAGACTCCCTGCTGAGCAGGGAGTGGGACTCCAGGCTCAATCCCAGGACCCTGAAATCATGATCTGAGCCAAAGGCAGATGTTTAACCAACTAAGTCACCCAGGCGCCCCAGAAAAGATGCTTTAGACAGAAAAGTAAAGCAGCACACCTATAGTGTTATCACTATGTAAAAATGGAATAATATTAATGGCTAACACTTTGTGCTTGCTCTTTGCTAGGCACAATTTTAATTGCTTTCCATGTACCAATTTATTTTTGAGACAGGTACTATTACCATTCCTGTTTTACAGTTAAGAAAGTGATAGAACTGAGGGGTGGGAGCAAGATGGCAGAGGAGTAAGAGACCTAATATCATCAGGTCCCAGGAATTCAACTGGATAGTTATCAAACCACTCTGAACATCTACAAACTCAACAGTTCAAAGAGAAGAAGAACAGGAATTCAAGGAACAGAAAAGTGACCACTTTCTGGAAGGTAGGACATGCAGAGAAGTGAATCCGAGGCGAAATACAGGAAGATAGGTCACAGGGGAGGGGCTGTCTCCCAGCAAGTGAGAGACCAGTGGAGCACAAAATCAGAACTTTTAGAAGTCTGCTCCACTGAGAGATGTTGCTCCAGAGGCTAAGTGTGGAGCCCTTGCAGGAACAGTGTGGTCTCAGGACCATGGGGTCACAAAAAGATCAGGGGTGTCTGCGTGTGGCAGAGTTCCCAGGGATTGGAGTGGGGAAGCTGACTGCAGAGATGGAGCCGAGAAGTGGGCTTTCAGCTCAGCCTTACCTTAAACCATGATCGCAGGCACAGTTGGGCCACTGCTCTTTGGGCAGTGACTCCACAAGTGGCAGATCCAGGAATACCCTTCCTTCTTCCTCCAGGAGGAGAGGCGTGGCAGTGCAGCTCCTGGAATCTGCTGGGTTGGGAGACTCCAAATGAGGTTGGCACCAGAAATAGAAATGCTCAGTCACAGGCTGGGTAATCACAGAGCATGGCTGGAGACCAGGGAAGTGGAGGGATTGGCTGCTTTTCTCTGAGGGCGCCCTGAAGAGTAGGGTCCTGCGCTCTCAGCTCCTGGAGATTGGGAGGCCACCATCCTCATTCCCATCTTCCAAAGCTGTACGGAAAGCATTCAGGGAACAAGAGCTCTTGAGAGCAAACCCGAGCTTAGGCTGCCCCCTGGCTAGGGTGGTGCAATTCCACCTCAGGCAAAGACATTTGAGAATCACTGCAACAGACCCCTCCCCTAGAAGATCAGCAAGAACATCCGGCCAAGAGCAAGTTCACAAATCAATGAGAACTGTGGAACTCCAGCGCTAAGGGAATGCAGCATATAGAATTCATGGCTTTTTCCCCATGATTTTTTAGTCTTTCAAAGTTAAATTTTTTTTATTTTTTTATTCTATTTAAAAAAATTTTTCCCCTTTCCTATTTTAACATTTTTAACTATTTTATCTTATCAATACCTTTTTAAAAATCTTTAAATTTTCATTGTTATAGTCATATTCTATCACTTCATTGTATTTAGCCTTATTTTTTACATACATTTAGTTCTTTCTTTCTTTAAAATTTTGGGATACAGTTTCTTCTAACGATCAAGATATACCCTAAATCTAGCACATGGCTTTCTTCTAGTCTCCAATGTGATCACCAACTTCTTATCAATTCCTGTTTTAGAATCTTTTTTAATTTTTATCTTTACAGTCATATTCCATCCCTTCATTGTGTTTACCCTTATTTTTGTGTATATATCTAAGTTTTTCTTTCTTTAAAATTTTGGGAGGCAGTTTCTTCTAACAGACCAAAATACACCCAAAATCAGGTGTGTGGCTCTGTTCTATTCACCATATATATCTGTGTGTGTGTCTGTATATATATATATATATATATATATATATATATATATTTTTTTTTTTTTTCTCCTTTCTTCCCCCCACCCCCCAGGTTTAGGGTCTCTTCTGATTTGGTTTGGTTAGTGTATATTTTTGGAGGGGTTATTGCTACCTTTTTAGTATTTTGTTCTCTCATTCATCTATTCTTATCTGGATAAAAAGACAAGGCAGAAAAACCCACCTCAAAAAAAAAAAAAAAAACAAACAAGAGGCAGTACCGACAGTTAGGGACCTAATCAATACAAACATTACTAAGATGTCAGATCTAGAGTTTAGAATGACGACTACCAAGGTGCTAGCCAGGATCAAAAAAGGCATGGGAGATACTTGAGAATCGGAGAAATAAAAGAACTAAAATATAACAAAGTTGAAATCAAAAAAGCTACTAATGAGGTGCAATAAAAAATGGAAACTCTTATTGCTAGAATAAATGAGACAGAAGAGAGAATTAGTAATATAGAAGACCAAATGATGGAGAATAAGAAGCTGAGAAAAAGAGAGATAAGCAACTACTGTACCACAAGGGTAGAATTCGAGAGATAAGTGATAATATAAGATGAAACAGTATTAGAATAATTGGGATCCCAGAAGAAAAAGAAAGAGGGGGGTGGAGAAGGTATTTTGGAGCAAATTATACCAGAGAATTTCCCTAATTTGGTGAAGGGAACAAGCATCAAAATCCAGGAGGCACAGAGAACCCCTTCAAAATCAATAAAAATAGTTCTACACCCCATCATCTAATAGTAAAACTTACAAATCTTAGTGACAAAGAGAAAATCCTGAAAGCAGCTCAGGATAAGAAGTCTGTAACATACAAAGGCAGGAATGTTAGATTGGCAGTAGTCCTATCCACAGAGACCTGGCTGGCCAGAAAGGACTGGCATGATATATTCAGAGCACTAAATGAGAAAAATATGCATCCAAGAATACTATATCCAGCTAGGCTGTCATTGAAAATAGATGGAGAGCTAAAAAGGTTCCAGGACAAACAAAAACTAAAAGAATTTGCAAACATCAAACCAGCCCTACAGGAAATATTGAAAGAGGTCCTCTAAGCAGAGACAGCCTAAAAGGAACATAGACCAGAAAGGAACAGAGACAATATACAGTAACAAGCACCTTACAGGCAGTACAATAGCACTAAATTCATATCTTTCAATAGTTACCCTGAATGTAAATGAGCTAAATGCTTCAATCAAAGACACAGGGTATCAGAATGGATAAAAAGAACAAGACCCATTGATATACTCTCTGCAAGAAACTCATTTTAGACCCAAAGACACTTCCAGATTTAAAGTGACAGGGTGGAAAACAATTTACCATGCTAATGGACATCAAAAGAAAGCTGGGATGGCAATCCTTGTATCAGATAAATTAGATTTTAAGCTAAAGACTATTATAAGAAATGAGGAAAGACACTATATCACACTTAACAGGTTTGTCCAACAAGATCTAACAATTGTAAATATCTTTACCCCTAACATGGGAGCAGCGAATTATATAAACCAATTAATAACAAAACCAAAACCGAAGAAACACACACAAAAAATAATACAATAATAGTAGGGTACTTTAACACCCTCCTCACTGCAATGGACAGATCATCTAAGCAAAAGACCAACTCAGAAATAAAGGCTTTAAATGAAACTGGACAAGATGGACATCACAGATATATTCAGAGCATTCCATCCCAAAGCAAGAGAATACACATTCTTCTCTAGTGCACATGGAACATTCTCCAGAATAGATGACATCCTTGGTCACAAACCAGGTCTCAACCAGTAGCAAAATATTGGGATCATTCCCTGCATAGTTTCAGACCACAATGCCATGAAACTAGAACTGAACCACAAGAGGAAAGTTGGGAAGAACATAAATCCATGGAGACTAAAGAGCATCCTACTGAAGAACAAATGGGTCAACGAGAAAATTAAAGAATTCTAAAAATTCATGGAAACAAATGAAAATGAAAGTACAAATGTTCAAAATCCTTGGGACAAAGCAAAGGTAGTCCTGAGAGGAATGTATATAGCAATACAAGCCTTCTCAAGAAACAAGAAAGGTCTCAAGCATATAACCTGACCCTACACCCAAAGGAGCTGGAGGAAGAACAGCAAAGAAAACCTAAACCCAGCAGGAGAAGAGAAATAATAAAGATCAGAGCATAAATCAATGAAATAGAAACCAAAAGAACAGAAGAACAAATCAACAAAACTAGGAGCTGTTTCTTTGAAAGGATTAATAAGATTGATAAACCTGTGGCCAGACTTATCAAAAAGAAAAGAGAAAGGACCCAAATTGATAAAATCATGAATGAAAGAGGAGAGGTCACAACCAACACCAAAGAAATACAAACAATTATAAGAACATATTATGAGCAACTATACGCCAGCAAATTAGACAATCTGGAAGAAATGGATGCATTCCTAGAGACATATAAACATCCCAAATTGAATCAGGAAAAATTGAAAACCTCAACAGACCCATAACCAGTAAGGAGATTGAAGCAGTCAACAAAAATCTCCCAACAAATAAGAGCCCAGGGTGAGACAGCTTCCCAAGGGAATTCTACCAAACTTTAATGAAGAATTTTATTTTAGGAGGCCACATTTTATGAGGCCAGCATTAGTTGTTCCCAAAACCAGACAAAGACCCCACCAAAAAGGAGAATTACAGACCAATATACTTGATGAACACAGATGCAAAAATTCTCACCAAAATATTAGCCAATAGGATCCAACAGTACATTAAAATGTTTATTCACCATGACCAAGTGGGATTTATTCCTGGGCTGCAAGGTTGGTTTAACATCTGCAAATCAATCAATGTGATACAATACATTAATAGAAGGAAAAAAAAAGAACCATATGATACTCTCAATAGATGTTGAAAAAACATTTGACAATGTACAGCATCCTTTCTTGATCAAAACTCTTCATAGTGGAGGGATAGAGGTTACATACCTCAATATCATAAAAGCCATTTATGAAAAACCCACAGTGAATATCATCGTCAATGGGGAAAAACTGAGAGCTTTTCCATGGTCAGGAACATGGCAGGCTGTCCACTATCACCACTTCTATTCAACATAGTACTAGAAGTCCTAGCTTCAGCAACCAAACAACAAAAAGAAATTATAGGCATCCAAATTGGCAAAGAAGTCAAACTCTCACTCTTTGCAGATGATATGATACTTTCTGTGGAAACCCAAAAGACTCCATTCCAAAACTGCTAGAACTCATACAGGAATTCAGTACAGTGTCAGGATATAAAATCAATGCACAGAAATCAATTCCATTTCTCTACACCAGCAGCAAGACAGAAGAAAGAGAAATTAAGGAGTCGATCCCACTTAAAATTACACCCCAAACTACAAAATATCTAGGAATAAACCTAACCAAAGGGGCAAAGAATCTGTACTCAGAAAACTATAAAGTACTCATGAAAGAAATTGAGGAAGACACAAAGAAATGGAAAAACATTCCATGCTCATGGATTGGAAGAACAAATATTGTTCTACCTAAAGAACAAATATTGCTACCTAAAGCAATCTACACATTTAATGCAATCCTTATCAAAATACCATCAATTTTTTTCAAATAAATTGAACAAACAATCCTAAAATTTCTATGGAAACAGAAAAGGCCCCAAATAGCCAGAGGAATGTTGAAAAAGAAAACTAAAGTTGGTGGTGTCACAATTCCAGATTTTAAGCTCTATTACAAAGCTGTAATCATCAAAACTGTATGGTACTGGCACAAAAACAGACACATAGATCAATGGAACAGAATAGGCAGCCCAGAAATGGACCCTCAACTCTATAGTCAACTAATCAGGAAGGAATGTCCAGTGGCAAAATAGACATTCTCTTCAACAAATGGTGTTGGGAAAATTGGACAGCCACATGCAGAAGAATGAAACTGAACCATTTCCTTACACCACACACAAAAATAGACTCAAAATGGATGAAAGACCTCAATGTGAGATGGGAATCTATCAAAATCCTTGAGGAGAACACAGACAGCAACCTCTTCAACCTCAGCCACAGCAACCTCTTCCTAGAAACATCTCCAAAGGCAAGGGAAACAAGGGCAAAAATGAACTATTGTTACTTCATTGAGATCAAAGGCTTTTGCATAGCAAAAGAAACAGTCAACAAAACCAAAAGACAACTGACAGAATGGAAGATATTTGCAAATAACATATCAGATAAAGGGCTTCTATCCAAAAATCTATAAAGAACTTACAAACTCAACACCCAAAGAACAAATAATCCAATCGAGAAATGGGCAGAAGACATGAACAGACATTTTTCCAGGGAAGACATCCAAATGGCCAACAGACACATGAAAAAGTGCTCAACATCACTTGGCATCAGGGAAATACAAATCGAAACCACAGTGAGATACCACCTCACACCAGTCAGAATGGCTAAAATTAACCAGTTAGGAAACGACAGATGTTGGCAAGGATGCAGAGAAAGGGGAACCCTCCTACACTGTTGGTTGGAATGCAAACTATTGCAGCCACTCTGAAAAACAGTATGGAGGTTCCTCAAAAAGTTAAAAATAGAGCTACCCTATGACCCAGCAATCACGCTACTGGGTATTTACCCTAAAGATACAAATGTAGTGATACAAAGGGGCATATGCACCCGAATATGTTTATAACAGCAATGTTTATAGCAGATATATATATCTATAATATATATATTATAGATATATATATATAATGGAATACCATGCAGCCATCAAAAGAAAGGATATCTTGCCATTTGCAATGACGTGGGTTGAACTAGAGGGTATTATGCTAAGCAAAATAAGTTAATCAGAGAAAGGCAATTATCATATGATCTCTCTATATGAGGAATTTGAGAAGCGGGGCAGGGGGTCGTGTTGGGGGAGAGAAGGAAAAAATGAAATAAGATGGGTCTAGGGAGGGAGATAAACCATAAGAGACTGTTAATCTCAGGAAACAAACTGAGGGTTGCTGGTGGCGGTGTGGCGGGGGAGGGATAAGGTGGATGGGTGATGGACACTGGGGAGGGTATATGCTATGGTGAGTGCTGTGAATTGTGTAAAACTGATGATTTACAAACCTGTACCCCTGAAGGAAATAATACATCATATGTTAATTTAAAAAAAGAAGAAAGAAAGAAAGTGATAGAGAGTTTAAGAAAATTTCCCAGGGTAATGTAGCAAGAATGAGGCAGGTTTGAGATTTGAACTCAGATGAGTCAAGCTGCAGGGTCTGGGCATTTAACCACTATGCTATACCATGTCTCTGCACATATATAACAGCTGAACAATCATCCAGTATAAATTTAGTAGGGCTGGTCTATTTTAGACCAATTCAAAATACAGAGCCAGTTTAAAAGAATAAATTAGTACCCACAGCTATAAATATTCTTCTTAAAATTACACTATCATTTCCTTTATATAGCTTCTTCTTTTTTTTTTTTTTTAACCTTGGGCTAAACCTCCCCCAAATTCCGCCTTTCTGACAGAATCTTTGGCCAGAAATTAATACTTAATGAGAACAGGGGAAAATCTGATCCAGTTGGGTCTTCCTAGTTTAAAAAAAGAAAACCTCTTTTGAACATTGAAAAGTGTGATTATTTTATTTGTATGAAGAATAGAAAATCTGCCTCATAATAATTCCTAAGTGAGAAATGAGGTCTTGTGAATTTGAAGAAAACCCAACGGACAGTAAATTAATGTATTCTTGTAGGACAATCTGGTAACATTTTCCCCCTTAGATTTGGCAGCAGCATTATCGTGAAGAGTTATAAAATTTCTTACTCAAATACAGGGCTCTTTGTTTTCTTAGTCCACTCATTTTTATAACTATGAATTTATATAAATACATTATTTAGAGATACATAGTCATGCAACTAATTTTGTTTTGGGGTCTTAATTCATAACTGAAAAACTTTAGGGATGAAAATCATTAAAAAATAAACAGCATGACATATCCAATTTCATAAGAGAGATTCACAGCACAAACATGCTTGAGGGCTCATGTGAGAGATAACATTTTGGTCACTGTAGAATTATCTTTCACTAAATAATGAGAATCATAAGTCTAAAGCCTAAACTTTTTCTCTCTGAATTCTCTCTAGACCCTCAAACCCATAAACATCTTCCCTTCTTCTGAACTTCCATGACACTCACTCTCTCTTCAGTGTATCATTGGTCCTTATCATGCCCTTCCTGAAGGATAAATGGCTGTTTTTTTATGTATATATTGTTATTATCTTGCTGGGGTAAAAGTTCTCCATAATGGGGATGGTGACTCACATTCCTCTAGTACAACCTACCACATGGTAGGCTTTCAGGAAATAGACATTAAGGAGATATTTGATCAACTAGATACCACATTGGGTAATTCAAGCTAAAAACTTTCATTAGAGAACATTATTTTTTTTTAAAGATTTTATTTATTTTATTTTAACAGAGAGAGAACACAAGCAGGCAGAGAGGCAGGCAGAGAGAGGAGCAGGCTCCCTACCAAGCAAGGAGCCCGATGTGGGACTCGATCCCAGGATGCTGGGATCATGACCTGAGCTGAAGGCAGCTGCTTAACCAAATGAGCCACTCAGGCGTCCCTAGAGAACATTATTTAAATAGTCTGTCAGTCTACCTTGAATCAAATGGATGATTTCAAAGTTCCACTTTACATTAACTATTTACATGCAAATATATCTGATTAAATGCATCAGGGAAGTCATATTTAAATCAAATAATTGTCTTAACTGTAAAGACAATGTTGGTATATATGGACCAGGTCTTCTATTTTATTTATGTATTTTTTCTCAGTATCTAGTACATTTCTAGGAAAAGCCCAATAAATGCTATGTGATGTTGAATATGTCATCTCTATAAAACTACTGCTCAGCAAATTTTGTTTTATTATTGTGTCCACAGATGTATTTTGATAGGTTTCTATATCTCTTTTTAATACTCTGTTTTTAATAAATAATTTGAAGTCAGAAATTATCAGTTGTCCCCAACTAATATAGGAAAGTAAAAACAAAATATCTCTTTTCTGATAAGTAAGCCACACTTTCAATATGCCATAAATCTCCACTTCTTCTCTTTCTTTTGGGACTTTCTCCTGGTTTTTAGAGAGTTGTATGGATATGGCTGATGGATCTAAGAAGTTAAGTTTTGCCAATTACACAATGTTTAACAATTTCAAATTTTTGCTGGCATCTGGAATTAAAATAGAAACTCCAAATAGTATTTTCATGCCTATTTATATCACTTTTATACTAATCATTCCCAAACTCGCCTTTCACATGTGACGAACACACTGGCCTTGATAGAGAGTTTTCACCCTCTGGGACTTTGCCAAGCTATGAATACCTGTGGTAAACAATAACTTTGGGTGGATTTTGTGTGGTTAACAGATTGCAAATGCAAAGTTTATGTCACAATTCCCTTGGAAGTTTTGTAACATTATAAAACGGAATTCATACATGGAAAGGCAATTGTCTTTTTACATAGGGCAACTCTCTGTCTAGCTCCAACTATTCCATTTGCATCCAGTAGAAAATCCATGGCGAAAGCTGAGAATTTTGAGCAGTAAGAGCTTGACCAAACTGATAGTAGACTCACAGTCAAGCAGCACCAGCCTTAAACAAAGATAGTGATCACACCGGCCCTTGTGGTCCACTGGGGCTCAAGGCTTGGAGCCCTCTCTTCAACCCAACCAGTTCTGCTGAAAGAAGGGCAATGATTAGCATTTCCAAATCAAAGACATTTTGAGTGTATGGCAGTTTGCTGGGTTGAAGTCACAAGTTACTACAAAGCTATAAATTAGGCCCCAGCCGCATGAATCAAGGTGGTACCATACTAGTATTTTCCAAATTTATTGACAGGGAAATACTGTAAAAATTTTAGTGCTCATGAGTGTTTGGAGTGTTTGGATAAAGATACATAGAAAAGAAATACTTTCACATACAACTTAAACTTACACAATATTTTATATGTCAATTATATCTCAGTGAAAAAATTAAAATTTAAAAATTTGAAACAGAAATCACCTCACAAATGAATGGAATTCTGTAAGAAATGATTAAAATTAGATCTGTGGCTTTAGAAAACTACATCCAAACTCCAATAACAAAGATAAGAAATTAGAAAAATTAAAGTATTTCAATTATGAGCGTAAAATAAAAAGAACAATATTTAAAGTTAAACATACATTTTATTATTTTGTTAGAAAACATTTCACACAAACCCCCCAACATTTAAAATTAGCAAACTAATTTCTTTTTAATATACCAAGTACTTATTTAATATTAGAAATAATATTCTTGATTCATACTTCAATTATGTTTTAAGACTTTGTTTTTATGGTATGAAGTTTGAAAAATAAAAATCATTTACACAGCTCTATTAAAGAAAAGAGAACATGAACATTATGTTTCAACAGTTAGGCATCTTGAATTATGCAGCTTTCATCTCCAGTCCAGATATCATTTTAGAAGCCTAGAGCCCAATAGCCAACCACTTCTCCAGGGCTCCATTTGGATTTCTCATGGAAATCTCAAATTCAGAATATCCCAGCTGAACTCCTTGTGCCTTCAGTTGTACACGTGCTCATTGTGTCTCTGGGGCCACTTCCCCAGGTAAATGGCATGACTAGCTGCTTAAGACAGAAAACTGCACTAGTTATGACTGGCTCTTCATCTGCCCTGAAGTCCACTCGGACTCCAAGCCTTGTCACTTGTACTTGATGAATAGCTCATGCATCCATCCTCTTCCCCCTGCTCCCTTGGTCTGCTTTACCATCTGGCCTCATCTCCCCTCTCCTGCCTTATTCCCCTCTACTCCTCTCACCTGTTCTTAGGTCACATTGAATCATTCTTAGTTCTCCCAAGATACAATTTTCTTCCATTCAGGACTTTCTCTGACCTAGCAAAGAATGTTGTTCCCTAGCCTGGAGAACTTTCACATACTTGCTCATTTAGCTACTGCCCACTCCTTCAAGTCTCAATATAGTTACTACTGTTTTCAAGAAGCCTTCTTTTGGCATCCCATATTCACTTGTGTATCTTCTAGTATAACCTAGCACATGGTAGGCCCTCCATAAATATGCTCTGAAATATTTGATCAACTAGGTACCACACTGGATAGTTTAGACTAAAAAATGTCATTTTCCCTCTGTTCTTCCTATATTCTCCCATATCTATCACATTATTGCGCATTTGTTTTAAAGGTCTATTGACTTATCTGTTCCTACTGGATTGTTAGCAAGGACCTCTCAATTACCTATTAAAGACCATAGCATCAACTAGGTGCCATAAATATGAATGAATTAACATATAGTCCATCAAAATCCCTGAATCTATTACCCTGCCTCGCCTTTTTTTTTAAGATTTTATTTATTTATCTGAGTGAGAGAGAAAGATAGAGCATGAGCAGGGGGAGCGGGAGGGGCAGAGGGAGAAGCAGACTCTGTGCTGAGCAGGGAGCCTGACTCGAGGCTTGATCCCAGGACATAGGATCATGACCTGAGCCAAAGGCAGACACTTAACCAATTGAGCCACCCAGGAACCCCTCCTTCCCACATTCTTCCAAACACTTTCTTTCTTCAACTTGAAGCTTTGAGAAAATTTCCCATGAATTAATAATCCTGATTTCACTTAGTTTTATGATTTAACCTTCTCATATTTCTCTACTCTACCAAGATGATTCTTAATTTTATTTTATATACTTATTTCTAATTTTCAAATTTAAATTCAATTAATTAATATATAATGTATTAATAGTTTCAGAGGTAGAGGTCAGTGATTCAACAGTCTTATATATTACCCAGTGCTCTTTATATCACATACCCTCTTTAATGTCCATCCTCCACACCCCTGCCCTCATTTTGTTTCCTATGATTAACAGTCTCTTATGGTTTGTCTCCCTCTCTGATTTATCTTGTTTTAATTTTTCCCCTCTTCCCCTATGATCCTCTGTTTTGTTTTCTAAATTCCACATATGAGTTAGATCATATAATAATTGTCTTTCTCTGATTGACTTATTTTGCTTAGCATAATACCCTCTAGTTCCATCCACATGGTTGCAAATGGCAAGATTTCATTTTTTGATGGCTGAGTAATATTCCATTGTGTGTATATGTGTGTGTGTATATATATATCACATCTTCTTTATCCATTCTTCTCTTCATGAATATCTGGGCTCTTTCCATATTTTGGCTATCGTGAGCATTGTTGCTATAAGCATTGAAGAGCAGGTGTCACCTTTGGATTACTACATTTGTATCTTTGGGGTAAACACCCAGTAGTGCAATTGCTGGGTCTTAGGATAGCTCTATTTTTAACTCCCTGAGGAACCTCCACACTGTTTTCCAGAGTGACTGCATCAGCTTGCATTCCCAATAGTGTAGGAGAGTTCCCCTTTCTCCACATCCTCACCAACATCTGTCATTTCCTGACTTGTTAATTTTAGCATTCTGACTGGTGTGAGGTGGTATCTCACCATGGTTTTGATTTGTATTTCCCTGATGCCAAGTGATGTTAAGCAATTTTTCATGTGTCTATTGGCCATTTGTATGTCTTCCTTGGAAAAATGTCTGTTCATGTCTTCTGCCCATTTCTTTCTTTGGATTATTTATTCTTTGAGTGTTAAGTTTGATAAGTTCTTTACAGATCTTGGATATCAGCCCTTTATCTGATATTTCATTTGCAAATATCTTCTCCCATGTGTCAGTTGTCTTTTGGTTTTGTCGACAGTTTCCTTCGTTGTGTAGGAGCTTCTTATCTTGATGACATCCCAATAGTTCATTTTTGCCTTTGTTTCCCTTGCCTTTGGAGATATGTATAGCCGGAAGTTGCTATGGCCGAGGTCACAGAGGTTGCTGCCTGTGTTATCCTCTAGGATATTGATGTGTTCCTGTCTCATGTTTAGTTCTTTCATCCATTTTGAATCTATCATTGTGTATGGTGTAAGGAAATGGTCCAGTTTCGTTATTATGTATGTGGTTATCCAGTTTTTCCAACACCATTTGTTGAAGAGACTCCCCCCCCCCCACTAGATATTAGTTCCTACTTTGTCAAAGATTAGTTGACCATAGAGTTGGTAAATTTCTGGGTCCTCTATTCTATTCCATTGATCTGTATGTCTGTTTTTGTGTCAATATTGTGATGTCTGGATGATTGCTTAATATAGCTTGAAATCTGGAATTGTGATGCTACCAGCTTCGGTTTTCTTTTTCAACATTCCTTTGGCTATTCAGTGTCTTTTTTGTTGCATACAAATTTTAGGATTATTTGTTCCAGCTCTGTGAAAAAAGTTGATGGTATTTTGATAGGGATTGCATTGAATGTGTAGATTGTGTAGATTGCTCTAGGTAGCATAGACATTTTAACAATATTTATTCTTCCAATCCATGAGCATGGAACAGTTTTCCATTTCTTTGTGTCTTCCTCAATTTCTTTCATGAGTGTTCTATTGTTTTCTGAGTACAGATACTTGGCCTCTTTTTTATTCTTTTCCTCTTTTTTCTCTTAATTTTCATTTTTACGGTTGCATTCTATTTTTTCATTATATTTAATTTTATTTTTGTACATATAAAAGTTTTTCTTTCTTTTCAATTTTGGGATCTAGTTTTCTAACAAACAGATCAAAATGCACTCAGAATCCAGTGTATTGCTGTATTCTGTTCACCTGTCTAATTCTACTCTCTCCTTTTTTTTATTTTATTTTTTTCATTTTCAGGTCTCTTTTGACTTATCTGGTGTATATTTCTCTGGGGTTGTTGTTGCCATTTTAGTCTTTTGTTCTCTCATTCATCTATTCTTCTCTGGACAGAATGACAAGACAGAAAAACTCACCTCAAAAAAGAGAATAAGAGGCAGTACTGACTGCCAGGGACCTAATCAGTATGGATATAAGTAAAATGTCAGAACTAGAGTTCAGAATAATGATTATAAAGATACTAGCTGGGTTTGAAAAAATTATAGAAGACACTAAAAAATACCTTTCTGGAGAAATAAAAGAACTAAAATCTAATCAAGTCAAAATCAAAAAGGTTATTAATGAGATGCACTAAAAATGGAGACTCTAACTGCTAGGATAAATGAGGCAGAAGAGAGAATTAGTGATATAGAAGAGAAAATGATGGATAAAAATGAAGCTGAGAAAAAGAGAAACAACTACTGCATCATGAAGGGAGAATTCAAAATATAACTGATACCATAAAGTGAAACAATATTAGAATAATTGGTATACCAGAAGAAGATGAAAGAGAAAGAGGATGGCAGAAGATATATTGGAGTGAATTATATTGGAGAACTTCCCTAATTTGGGGGAAGGAAATGGGCATGTAAGACCTGGAGGCAGAGAGAACCTCCCTCAACATCAATAAACATAAGTCAACACCCTGACATATAATAGTAAAACTTGCAAATCTCGGAGACAAAGAGAAAATCCTAAAAGCAGCTCAGGACAAGATGTATGTAATGTACAAAGTCAGAAACATTATACTGGGGACGCCTGGGTGGCTCAGTTGGTTAAGCAACTGCCTTTGGCTCAGGTCATGATCCCAGCATCTTGGGATCAAGTCCCGCATCGGGCTCCTTGCTCTGCAGGGAGCCTGCTCCTCTCTCTGCTTCTGCCTGCCTCTCTGCCTGCTTGTGTTCTCTCTCTGTTAAATGAATAAATAAAATCTTAAAAAAAAAAAAAAAAAGAAACATTATACTGACAGCAGACCTATCCACAGTAACCTGGCAGGCCAGAAAGGACTGGCATGATATATTCAGGGTGCTAAATGAGAAAAATACACAGCCAAGAATACTTTATCCAGCTAAGAAATCATTCACAATAGGAGAGATAAAAAGCTTCTAGGACAAACAGAAACTAAAAGAATTTATGATCATTAAACCAGCTCTACAAAAAATATTGAAAAGGATTCTTTAAGTGAAGAGAGAATCCAAAAGTAACATAGACCAGAAAGGAACAGAGACAATATACAGAAACAGTGATTTTACAAGTAATACAATGACACTAAATTAATATCTTTCAATAGTTACTCTGAATGTAAATGGGCTAAATGCCCTAATCAAAAGACACCAAGTATCAGATTTGATATTTTATTTATTTTCTTAGATTTATTCATTTATTTGAGAGAGAGAGCACAAGTGGAGGGAGGAGCAGAGGGACAGAGAAACTTAAGCAGACTCTGCACTCAACTTGGAGCTCAATATCATGACTCTGAGATCACTACCTGAGCCAAAACCAAGAGTTGGAGTCTTAACCAACTTTGCCACTCAGGCACCCCAGTGATTTTTAATTTTAATTAAGGCTTGTGGGACTAGGAGCCACCCTCTGTTGTGTATCTTTAGTGAATCTGCTGTTAGATACTCAGTATTTTTCATCATAAATTTAATTAAGGAATATATCAGATAGCCGTAGGCCCTATGTCATTCCTGGAGAATGTGCCTCCATGTTGCTTCCCCATGTAGGGAAGTTATATTCAGACCTGATTCCTCTGCTCCCACTTGGCTCCCCTTCCACAACTTCCTAGCTAAATCTGCACCTGTGGACTTCTGGTCTCTTTTCCCTGATACCATGTAATTGGCTTGAACTTGGCTTCTTGTTTATGCCCTTGCCTGTTGGCGCAGAGCGGAGATATACCCACTGCCTGTCTGGTCCCAATTCTCGCGTGCTTGAGGTTGGGTCGCATGCGCAATTGCCATTATCATCACCTTTGGTGAGCACTCTCACTTTCCAGTGTGGCTTCCCATCAGCTGATGGGATCCATCTGGTCCTCATAGCAGCCAAGGAAGGGAAACATTAGTCATTTGAAAGCCTTTTCTATTTGTAACAGGGTTGCAAATTTAATAACTTTTTTTTTCATAACTGATTTACTGTTTCTTACCTACTTCATAGTATGTTTTATTTTTTTATTTTTTTTTATGTTTTAAATTTGCTGTCACTATTACTGAATTTATGGTGGTTTAATCAGTCTTTTTTGGGCATGCCAGTCTCTTTGGGGCAAATGCTAATTATATGAGATTTTTCTCTTACTTCTCCTTACTCAGCTCTAAGACATTATTATGACATTGTGTGAAGGGGTGCTGGTGGGGAGAAGAGTGATGAGAAGGGGCTTTGGATTCAGATGGTGACCTCAGTGGACACTCACTGGTCTCTGTAGTTGAGTGCTTGATCTGGTCCCTGAAATTGTGACTGCTGATTGCTTACAGTCCTATGTGCTCTGTAGAACATTGTATGGGCGCCCACCACTGGACCATTTCCCTCTTTTCCTTGCCCCTGGATCTCGTTAGTCTACTGGGTTTTTCTAGATCTTTCCTTTCCCTGCCAGAGCACTCAGGCATTTTGAATCCCCTGCTCACTGCATACAAATCGAAAGAACAAGGAGATCTGACTCTTTGGTCCAGACAAATTCTCTCCATCAAATGCCATTGCTGGGCACTCACGTCACATCTCCCAACGTTCTACAGAGGCAGCAAAGCAAAGACCCTCTGCCTTCAGGATTCTCCAACATATTTAAGGCACTACCCTTTTTAGGAGGGCTTCTGCCTGGGTCTTACTTTCTACCCCTCTCTTCTCTTTGCTGCAAATCTCCCCAGGCCAAAAGAGATAATCTGACCTCTCTTTCCCTTCTCCATGATCTTCCCAAGTTACAAGGTCCTCCCTCAGATCTTACCTTGAATTCTGCCTATACTGGGCTCTTAATAACTTGCACAGATAAAGTCAATATGGACCTAAAAAGTTTAGAAAATTGCATAGCCTTTTATGTGTGTGTTTAACTTTTTATTTTAGTAAAATCAGAATATGCATAGTCTTTTTATAAAGACCAGATTTCAGGGTTATTTTCTTGCTGCAAACTCAAAACCCCTGCTTTGGATATTAAAAGATGATTAGTAAAACCCTTTTTATTTTTGCATTCCAGCTATAATATAATCCTACTGCCTTGGGCAGAATGAGCATAGGTCACACATTAAGAAATGCAAAGGAAAAAAACTCATTAATATATATAAAAATATTCCCATTACAGTATTGATTCAGAGAAAACATATTGACTACAGCAAAATTCCACTAATTTGGACTGGATGATGAGGTCAGTCTGAACTAACAAAATGTTTAAATTATTGACTATTACTAAAGAAATGTAATATTAAAGTACGTAGAAAGAAAATAAAATACTATTAAAGATAAGAAAGGGACAACTGTTACTAAATATTTAGAAGGGCTGGACTCTAGATATTTTTTGGTGTATACATATATTACACATACATGTCAATATATGTAGATATGCATATATCTTATACATACATGTAGAATACATATTAAGTTCTATAAACATGAGGTAATTTATCTTTTTTTGAGAGAGTGAGTATGTGTGAGTTCAGGGGAAGGGCATGGGGAGAGGGAGAGATAGATTTTTAAAAATTATTATTTATTTATTTTAGAGAGAGACAGAGTGTGTGAACACAAGTGGGGTGGGTTGCAGAGAGACAATCTTAAACAGGCTGTACACTCAGCACAGAGTTTGATGTGGAACTCTATTTCACATCCCTGAGATCATGACCTGTGCTGAAATTTAGAGTTGGATGCTTAGCTGACTGAGCCACCCAGGTGCCCTATGCCAGCTTATCTTAATAACTGATTTTACAGAGTAGGAAACAACACAGAAAGATCGACTTGCTAGATAGTCGGTAAGTTGTTTGCCAGGTTTCCCTAGCTTTGGAATCCCAACAGGTAACTTTCATAATCTTACTTTTAAAAAATGAGGGGATACCTGGGTGACTCAGTCCGTTAAGGGTCTGCCTTTCTGCTCAGGTCATGATGCTGGGGTCCTGGATCAAGCCCCGCATGGGCCTCCCTACTCAGTAGAGAGTCTGCTTCTCCCTCCCCCACCCCCTGCTTCTCCTCTCTCTCTCAAATAAATAAAATCTTTAAAAAAAAAGAATTCTATGAAGATAACTTTAACCAATATACGAAAAAAACGTAATTAATATATTTTGTATAGAATTGACAATGCTTGGGAATATTTTATTTTTTGGGTGCCTGGGTGGCTTAGTTGGTTGGGCATCTGCCTTTGACTCAGGTCATGATCCTCGGGTCCTGGGATCCAGTCCCAAATTGGGTTCCCTGTACAGTGGAGAGCCTGCTTCTCCCTCTCCCTCTGCTGCTCCCCCTGCTTGTTTTTCCTCTCTCTCTGTCAAATGAGTAAAATCTTAAAAAAAAGCAAACGTTTTATTTTTCTAATATTTTATGGTGACACATGGGAGCTGTGTTGAGCACAGCATAATGTCTATGTTGTACAGACAACATAATGTCTATGTTGTATACCTGAAACTGACATTGTGTATTAACTATATTCAAATCAAGAATTTTTTGGATGTTTTATTTTTCTAGGATTAGATTACAATTTTTTGATTGTTTATTTTCTTAACAAACACTTTGTACATCTTACAATGAAAATTTTAGCAACTAGTTTACCTAGCTGTTCAGAAAGTCCTCATTAAAGGGATTCATCTTACTGAATTTTTAATGTATGATTTCCACAGAACTAAACATAATCTTTCCTTATAACATTTGCCATTTCATTCACTTTCTCTAGCTCCTTTATAAGATATAAAAATATTTAGTCAATTCACTCAAAATAAAAAAAAGTCAAAGATCACAGACACTTAACATCACTTAACCAAATAGCTACTTGAACTGATTGAATTGGCACAATAGAGAAAAAAGCAAAATTTCAAACTCTAGATTTATAGTAAGATATAAAAAAATAAAATATATGTGTAAATTGCTTGCTTGAAATAAAAGACTTACTGTTCAATATAGGCAGAAATCTTAGACTAAAAGTGACTTTTGAAAATTGAAACTATAAAAAAATCAAAATTCTACAATAAACTACAACGAAAATAATTTAGAATTTTTGAAATAGACAAAATGGCAGTAAAAGAATGATTTAAAAATATTTTATTAAACTTAGTGCCCAGATCTTGGTTTCTAATACCATTCTCTAATGGAAGAAACCAGGGTTCATTGGAGAAATGACTGATTCTAGGATGAGGGCAGGGAACATGCATGATGAACCTGGGGTATCTTATAGGCCAGGAAGTAGGGAAGTACTTAAAAAACAACACACACACACTCACAGTGATGGGGTATGACAAAGGGACACAGGAGCCAACTGAAAGAGCTCCTATTGGCCAAACCTGGAACAATTTGAGTGACAAAATAAAGCACAATAGGCTTGTATCCAAAGTTTTAAATAAATATCCATGAATCATACCAATATAAACGATGGAATAAATGATAAATAAAGGAGTAGAAAAAATTGCCCATGCAGAAGAATTCAAAATAATTTATGTACTATTCCACCAATAGGAGATGGAGCATAGTTCCCTACTTCATGAACATGGGCTTAAAATAGAGCTGGCCCTCCAAAGGGAACTCTATGGAAAGAGGAGAAAAAGAACAGCTTTATATTGGAGAAGCCTGACAAATACTACCTCAGCCAGGTGACCAAAGTTAACATCAGTAGTGATAAATCATCTGTATAGGGTGTACCTCTGATGTGATAGGATGAAAATGACACTTTTCACTTTGTGGTCTTCCCCACCAAAGTCCTTTCTCCCAGATCAATCATGAGAAAGACATCAAACAAATCCCAAGTGGGGGACAGTCTACAAGATAATGCACCAATACTCCTCAAAACTGTAAAGGTCATAAAAAACAAGGAATCTCTGAGATATTGTCATAGCCAAGAGAAGCCTAAGGAGATATGACAACTAAAAGCAATATAGTATCTTGGAGTAGATCTTGCAAGAGGAAAAGAACATCAGGTAAGAACTAAGAGCATCTAAGTAAAGTATAGATATTAGTTAATAATGGCATATCCATATTTGTTTATTAATTCTAACAAATGAATCATCTTCATTTAAGACATTAATAATGGGAGGGTTGTGATGGGGATTAAAGAATACACTTACCATGATGATAACTGAGTACTGTATAGAATTGTCGAATCACTATATTGTACACCTGAAACTAATATAACAGTGTATGCTAACTGTACTGGAATTTAAAAATAGTAAATAGAATATTAGTAATAGGGGAAACTGGGTGTGAATTCTGTACAATCTTCCATTTCTCTGTAAATCAAAGTATTCTTTTAAAAAGTTTAATTTAAAAAAGAAGCTACATGTAGATATTTTATTGGACAGCACAGTTCTATATTAATACTCAGGAAACATTTAAGACTGAAAAACATATTATACTACAGGAGACAGTTGGTAAAATCTAGGCTGTAGAAAAGACCACAGGACAAATGACCCAGTTTCTTAAAAAAATAAATTGTGGGAGCAAAGTAGAGAAAGCTTAAGTTTAAATTGAATTAAGAGACACAACTAATCACAACATGTGTACCTTATTTGGAAATGGATTGAAACAAATTGCAAAAAAAAGATAATATTTTAAAACAGTTGGAATATTCAACACACACTGGATATTTGATTATCCTAAGGAATTACTGTTAATTTTCAGTGTGATAATGCTATCGTGGTTATTTTTTCAATATCCTTATCTTTAGAGATGCATATTGAAATAATTATGAATTAAATTATGTAATCTCTGATGTTCATGCCAAAATAATATGGGATACAGTAGGAGTGGGTGGGTGTACAGATGAAGCAATAATGACCATGAGTTTTTAATTTTTGAGTCTAGGTTAGGTATATGGGAGTTTTTTGTTTTATCCTGTATGCTTATACACATGTTCAAAAATGTCCATAATAAAAAGTAAACAAGATAAAAACTACAAAGGAAAATAACTGTCTAATAAGCCTTACTGTATAGTACTCTATTTCTAAACAGTAAAGAGTTTTCCACCTACACATCACCAATACTCAAAATAGCAGCTTCAAGATAGAAAATGACATTTAAGCTGTGTCTACAGGAAGCCTAAAACCTACTGGTCAATTTGATTAATTCAGACAAAGAACTAGACAGTTTAGAAGGGGGGGGGAATCAAACTATTCATTTCGTTGAGTTTACTGAATAACACCTTGTATAGTGCTATGTACTTATAATAAGAGATTAATATTTGCTGGTCAATAAATCAGTGAATTAAACATTTGTTCTGGCACCTTAATGAAGACACAATGCGGCTATGAAGAGCAATTGCAGGAGAACTCATAAACAAAGGTAAAAGGCTAACTCTAGGCAAAACTGTGAAGAAGACCACCTTTACTTTCCAAATATTCACGTGCAAAGAACATCATTGCAAACACATACAGCCTAAATTCATGACAAGAACAGGAACCGCCTTATAAAACTATCAGTAGATTAAGTTTTGACAAAATTCTACCAAAAGTTGTTACAATAGATATTTGTGTTAAATTGGTATTTCAATGACTTTTATACTATATATATTTATGTAAGTCATATTGTGGTATATCATGTTACCTCATTTTGTGAGTCAGACAAAAATAGGTAATATTATCTCTGTTTTTCAGGTAGAGGATAGGCTCTGGGAGGCCTCCTAGCATTGTCAGTGCCAGAAACAGAGGAATGGGGACTAGAACCCAGGTGTCCTGGCACCAAGTCCAGTGCTCTTTGTAACACTTAGCTGTCTCTCAAGGGGGAATGCATAATATACTCTTGTTGCTTCTGCTTGGATTATATTGGAAAGAAAGTTGGCATGAATAAATCTCTCTAGTTTAGGAACACAAATAACCATCTCTTTTGCCAATCTCTAGTATTTAAATAGTGTCAGTAAACTGGTGCTTCCTTTTAATGACAGCATATTATAAATAGTCAATATTCTGGGCAATGTAATGCTCCATTAATATTACATTCTGTTTGTTCAGTGATGCATAGCTGAAATCCAGAAATTAAACTCTATAAGGATAGCAAACACTCTTCTCAACATTAAATCCTCTGATGTTGAAAAAGTATATGTATTAGTAGTATATTAAAATATTATATAACAACTTTATAATATCAATTAACACAAAGCTCATCATTCTGCTCTATTATTTGGCAAATGGCTTTATTAATTCACAGTATCTTCCTATTGGAGGACTTCTATTCCTCCTCAGTAGATTTCGCCCATTTATCTGTCACGGCTTCACTGTTGCTTGATTTCATTTTCCTGCCTTTTTTATGTGCAAAGAAAATGATTCATAACAGCTTCAGTGTGACTGTTTCTCACCTCCAGTCAATGACCATTTCAATTCAAACTATTTTAAACAATGTCTTGGAATCAGTCCATCCCTTGCCTTTGTGTGTATTCTATATCTTTTTCCAACTTTCCCAAATGACTCACTTTTTGCCTTTGTTTTTAATTAGAGGTTCCTCTTATGGTTTCTTCCTGAGTATCCCCTTTGGAGCTAGACAGATATTGTTTTGCACAGCAGAATGTCCAGCTGAGAACAAAAATACAGACATGCATTTGTTGCAACAATGTTTAAGTGGGTTTAATCAGAATGCAGTTTAACGGTTCAAATATGTCCATATTTCGAGGACCACAGAAGAACTTAACATTATATGCTCTCTGTTTCAGCAATATGAACAAAACAAATTGTCAAACACTGAACTAGTAGAAGGTGAATGTACTTTCAAAATCATTTCCTAGATCCACTACAAACAGTTTGATCACACAGGAGAATGTGACCCATGGAGTTGCCAAAGTGTATTTTCCTGCTTTACCTCATGCAGAATAATCAAACCAAGAGTTTTCTGAAATGTCACTTCACAAACACACTGAGGAAACTGGAAGATATAAACTGGTATTTTGGGGTTGGAGATAATTCCTTTTGGGCCATGGCAGATTGGGAGTACATGTACCTGGGAGAGCCCTAGAAATTCAGATGAGGGGCAAAGACCAGGACTTGGTGCTGAGCATCAGGGAATTGATATTCCTAGAGCAGTCACACCAGGGAATTCGAATACCATCTGCAGATGTCATCAGGTGGCTCACTTGCCGGCTTTGTCAGGTGTATTATTTTTTATTGTTGCAGTAACAAATTGCTAGAAACTTAGTGGATTAAAGCAACACAAATTTGTTATCTTACAGTTCTGTGGGTCAGAAGTCCAGTAAGGATCTCACCAGATTAACATCAGTCTGTCAGCAGGACTGTGTCAGCTTTTGGAGGCCAGCATGGCAGGTGGAGCCTTTCTCACAACAACAAGTATCACTGACTCTTTTGTCATCACATCTTTTTCTCTGACCACTGTTGGCAAAAGGTCTCTGCTTTTAAGGGTTGTTGAGATTAGATGGGGCTCATCTGGATATTCCAGGAATTTCCCCATCTCAAGGTCTATAACCTTAATCATATCTGCAAAGTAACTTTTGTCATATAAGGTAAAACATTCACAAGTTTGGGGGAACAGGAAGTAGATTTCTTTGGGGGCCATAGTCCTGCCTATCACACCAAGTAAAGAGTAGAATGATAAGACTTTCTGGCATCCACCTTTCAACTTATCTTTACCTACTGACTGGATCTGGGTCTATCCATACACCCCAACATATTCTAACCTTACACTCTTCTTATCCCTTACTTTTAGCTCACTAGGTTTGAAAACCATACCATCTGTAATTTCCCTTATTATTCTTAAGAATATCGAGGCTGTGGAAAATTCACAAGAAACAAATTGCTTATAAATAAATTTATAAGAAATAAATTATAAGAGACAAATAAAAATGTGTAAGAAATAAATTGCTTAACTGAAAAAAAATAGGTGTTTTCTATCTTGCATCTATGCATCAGCTATCTCCTGAGGTAGGGGGGCCAAAAATTTTTTTCTAAAAATATACAAACTCATTAAAATAGTATGAGATGAACATAATATATTTAACAATGGCAGCCAATTGGGATTCTTTGAATATATTCTTTGAATAAATAAATAAAATAAAGATGGATTTCTTCAGAGGAGGACATTCAGAGAATTCCCACTTTCCTTTTAGTCTGTGCCCAAGGTAGACTCAGGAAGATGGAAGATTATTGTATTGTGTTCTCAAGTTCAAATGAATAAACATTATTTGTCTATTAAAAATTATGGTAGAGGAGGAGGAGCAAGATGGCAGAGAAGTAGGAGGTTGAGATAGAGTCGGATCCCAGAAGTTCAGCTAGTTATCAAACCATTCTAAAAGCCTCCATACTCAACAGGAGAGAGAAGAGAGGAAGAACAGCAATTCTAGGAGCAGAAAATCGACCACTTTCCGAAAGGTAGGACGTGTAAAAGTGAATCCAAAGTGACGTGAAGAGAGACCATGGGGGGAGGGGACGGCTCCCTGCAGCTGCAGAGCCACGGAGCACAAAATCGGAACTTTTAGAGTCAGCTCCGCTGAGGGACATAGCTCCAGAGGCTAAGCAGGGAGTTTAGCCCTCACGGGATCAGTGTGGTTTCAGGACCCGTGGGGTCACAAAGGGACCGGGGGTGTCTGAGTGCAGCAGAGCTCCCAGATATCAGGGCGGAGAAGCTGGTGGCACAGAAGGAGCAGCGCAGTGCACTATCAGCTCAGACTTACCTTACAACACGATTTGAGGCACAGTCGGGCCACAGCTCGTTGGGCAGGGAACCCGCAGGAGGCAGCTCCGGAGAGACCCCCTCCTTCCTCCGGGAGGAGCGGCACAGGAGAGCACAGCAAGAATCTGCTGGGTTTGGAGACTCCAGATGGGGCCACGTGCCAGAGAAAGAGGCAGTCTGTCACGGGCAGCTGAGCTTGCAGCTTGGGCAGAGACCAGGGAGACGGGGGTGATTGACTGCTTTGCTCTGAGGGCACGCTGAGGAGTGGGTCCCAGAGTGCTTGGCTCCTCCGGCCAGAGACTGGGAGCCGCCATTTGCATTCCCGGCCTCCAGGGCGGTACGGAAAGCGCTCAGGGAACAAAGACTCCTGAGAGCGAACCTGAGCAAATTGCTTGGCCCACCCCCTCGCAAGGGTGGGTCAATTCTGCCTCGGGCAAAGACATCTAAAAATCTCAGCAACAGGCCCCTCCCCCAGAAGATCAGTGAGAATATCCAGCCAAAACCAAGTTCATCAATCAGTGAAAACTGTGGAACTCCAGAGCACTTTTCTCTCTCACTCTTCTATTCTTATCTTGATAAAATGACAAGGCAGAAAAACTCACCACAAAAAAAAAGAACAAGAGACAGTACCGACAGCTAGAGACCTAGTTAATATGGACATTAGTAATATATCAGAAGTAGAGCTCAAAATGACTGTTATCAGGGTGCTAGCCAGGCTCAAAAAAAGCATGGAAGATATTAAAGAATTCCTTTCTGGAGAAATAAAATCCCTTTCTGGAAAATAAAAGAAGTAAAATCTAACCAAGTTGAAATAAAAAAATCTATTAATGAGGTACAATAAAAAATGGAGGCTCTTGGGGGGGGCAAGATGGCAGAGAAGTAGGAGATCCTGTTGCAACCAGTTCCCAAAAGTGAGCTGGATATCTACCAGAACACACTGAACACCCATGAAATCACCCTGAGAAGCAAGATTTCTCACCTCTGGATCTCTCCAAGAGCAGAAGACAGCAGTGGAGAGATAAAAGCAAAGTGGGAACACTCGAACTGATATCGGAGGATAAACAAAAGGGGGAGGGAGCCACCAAAAGCCATCCAAGGACAGTAATACCCCAAAGGAAAGTGTCCGGTGGCGGGGGACAAGCATTAATGTAGAGCCCGTTAAAAACACTTAAAAAGAGCAAAAGGTTCTGAGGAATAACTAGTGGAAGGGGGTGGTCGCGGGCACTGTCCTGGACCTACGATCCCAGGAAGGAGCGCCCCAAAGTGAGACTGGTGGGGGGATCCAGTCTACGGTTCCTGAACCTGCAGCTTTCCGCTCTATGCAACAATCTGTGGGCCGGGCGCACACCTGCAAGGGCCTGCAAGCACCTTTAGAGTGTCTGCTGTGGTCCACGAGCCACAGCTTCTCTCTGTTTGCGCCCGCGACCGCGACATTCGCGGCTCGCTGCAGAGTCTGAGCAATCCCTGCCGGCCCCGGAAAGAACATGGGCAAGCGGCCTAAGACCCGGTCCCCACTCACGGAGCCGCAGAAAGGTGGCTGGGGTGGCGACTTTCCCGGCCTGCCGCAGGCCTCCCGGGTCCGCACTTACAGAGCCACAGAAAGGTGGCTACGGTCGCGCACCTCCTCTGACAGGCTGCTCTGTGAGCAGAAATTTCATGGAGGGGAGTGCGTGTTCTGAACCACACAGAGGGGAGCAGAGACTCAGGCTTACTGCGACACAGAGGTCTGAGTGCTTCTGGGAAGATTCATTGCTTGGACTCTCTGAAAAGGTGAAAAAGCTACAAAAGGCCAAAAACCTTCAGAGAGTGAAAAACTGAAAAACTGGTTTCCACAGAGCTCAGCCCCTTGACTGGGGGGCAGGGTGACTCAACCCAAGCAAGACTGACTGGAAAGCAACAGGGCAGGTCCCTCCCCCAGAAGACCAGCCAAAAAACAAAAGGACTATAACCACAGGGTCCCCATAAAATTTTAAACCCCCACACCAGGGGATATCAATATATTAAGCTCCTGGTGATACCCTCAAACCTGTATATTTCATAGATACAAGTTTTTTTTTCTCTTTCTTATTCTCTCTCTCTCTCTCCTTTTTTTTATTATTCACTTGCTTTCATATTTCTTTTCTTTTCTTTTTTTAACTACTTAACATTACAATGAGAGGTTTAATACAACTATAAACCCAGGAGGACCCGAAATAACCTTCCTCACCTGCGAGGAGTTATAACCACCCTCTCATCTTATCCCTCTGTCAGTGTTTCTACGTATTTGCTTTTGTTCTGGTATTACATAAATCTTATTCTTGGGGTTCATTCTGCTAGGTTCTTTTACTTCTTGTCATTTATTTGTGTTGGTCTATATGTTTGTTTGTGCTTGTTTACATACCTTATAAATTTTATTTTTGGGGCCCATTCTGGGTGGGATTTCCTCTTTTTCTCCTCTCTATCTCTTTTTATCTGTATTCTTTCTTTTTGGTGGTAAATCCCGATTGCTCCAAAACCCGCCAGGGTGCACCCTGCCTGGATCGTGGGTGATATATCCAGCTATACATCCTCTCATCCACTTCTCATCAAAATGACTAGAAGGAGGAACACCCAGCAGAAGAAAAACCCAGAGACTACACCCTCTCCCTCAGAACTACTAGACATTGACATAAACAGTATGTCAGAAAGGGAATTCAGGGTGACAATTATCCAGGCAATGGCTAGGATGGAGCAAAACATTATAGAATTGCTAAGGGCAGAAATGAGATCCAGTATAGCAGATGTAAGAGGCACTATTAATGAGATCCAATCCAATCTAAATAGTCTAACAGCTAGAGTTATGGAGACAGAGGATAGAATTAGTGATCTAGAGGATAAAATGGTTGAGATGAAAGGTCAGGAGGAGAGCTAGAACAAACTGCTAAGGAATCATGAGAACAGACTTAGGGAAATAAATGATGCCATGAAACACTGCAATGTCAGAATCATTGGCATCCCAGAGGCGGTAGAGAAAAACAGAAGACTAGAAGATATAGCTGACCAGATTCTGCATGAGAATTTCCCCAATCTGGGGAATGGGACAAGTCTTCATGTCCTAGAGGAAGAAAAAACATCAGCCAACATCAATGAGTCTAGAAAATCAGGGAGACACATTATTGTAAAATTTGCAAATTATAATTTTAGACAAGAGGTCCTGAGGGCAGCTAGGGGGAACAGATTCCTTACATACGGAGGGAAGCCCATCAGAATAACGTCAGACCTGTCCACAGAAACCTGGCAAGCCAGAAAGGGCTGGCATGATATATTCAGGGCACTAAACGACAAGAACATGCAGCCAAGAATACTTTATCCAGCAAGGATGACATTCAAAATGGATGGAGAGATAAAGAGCTTCCAAGACCAGCAAGGATTAAAAGAGGATGTGACCACCAAACCGGCACTCCAGGAAATATTAAAGGGGGTTCTATAAAAGTAGAAAGAACACATGAGTGACTTGGAACAGAAATTTGCCATCAATAGAAACAAGGACTTCACAGGCAACATGATGTCAATAAACACTTATCTTTCAATAGTCACTCTCAATGTGAATGGCCTAAATGCTTCCATAAAATGGCACAGGGTTGCAGAATGGATAAAACGACAGGACTGTCCATAAGCTGTCTACAAGAGACACATTTGGAACCAAAAGATACATCCAGACTGAAAGTGAAAGGATGGAGAACCATCTTTCATGCCAACGGACCTCAAAAGAAGGCTGGGGTAGCGATTCTCATATCAGATAAATTAGATTTTAAGTTAAGACTGTAGTCAGAGATACAGAAGGACACTACATCATTCTTAAAGGGTCTATCCTCCAAGAAGATCTAACAATTGTAAACATTTATGCCCCCAATATAGGAGCAGCCAACTACATAAGCCAACTGTTAATCAAAATAAAGAGTCATATTGACATGAATACATTAATAGTAGGAGATCTTAACACTCCACTTTCAGTAACTGACAGATCATCTAAACAGAAAA
>CM052802.1:70898749-70970643 GCA_028533885.1 Nasua narica | reverse complement strand
TATATACAGAACATTCCACCCTAAAACAACAGAATACTCATTCTTCTCGAGCGCACATGGAACTTTCTCCAAAATAGACCACATACTGGGCCACAAATCAAGTGTCAACCGATACCAAAAGATTGAGATGATTCCCTGAATTTTCTCATTTGGAAGGAATTCAAACACTTGGATGCTAAAGACCAACATGCTCAAGAATGCTGGGATCAACCAGGAAATCAAAGATGAACTTAAACAATTCATGGAGACCAATGAGAATGCAGACACATCGATCCAAAACCTATGGGATACAGCAAAGGCAGTCCTTAGGGGGAAATACATAGCCATCCAAGCCTCACTCAAAAAAATTGAAAAATCCCAAATACACCAGCTCTCTTTACACCTTAAAGAACTGGAAAATCAACAACAAATCAAGCCAACCCCACCCACAGGAAGGGAAATATCAAGATTAGAGCAGGGATCAACAAGTTAGAAACTAAGGAAATAGTAGAATGCATCAATGAATCCAGAAGTTGGTTTTTTTGAAAGAATCAATAAGATCGATAAGCCACTGGCCAAACTCATCCAGAAGAAAAGAGAGAGGACCCTAATTAACAAAATTATGAATGAAAGGGGAGAGATCACAACTAATCCAAAGGAAATAGAAACACGATCATCAAAAATTATTATCAACAGCTATATGCCAATAAGTTAAACAACCTAGAAGAAATGGATGCATTCCTGGAAATCCATAATCTTCCAAGACTGAAACAGGAAGACATTGACAACCTGAATAGACCAATATCTAGTAATGAGATTGAAGCAGTGATCAAAAACCTCCCGAAAAGCAAGAGTCCAGGGCCTGATGGATTCCCTGGGGAATTCTACCAAACATTCAGGGAAGAAATAATACCTATACTCCTGAAACTGTTTCAAAAAATAGAAACAGAAGGAAAACTTTCAGACTCTTTCTATGAAGCCAGCATTACCCTGATCCCCAAACCAGGTAAAGACCCCATCCAAAAGGAGAATTTCAGACCAATATCTGATGAATATGGATGCCAAGATTCTCAACAAGATCCTAGCTAATAGGATCCAACAGCACATTAAAGAGATTATTCATCATGACCAGGTGGGAATTATCCCTAGGATGCAAGGGTGGTTCAACATTCACAAATAAATCCATGTGATACAACAAATCAACAAGAGAAGAGAGAAAAACCACATGGTCCCATCAATAGATGCAGAAAAAGCATTTGACAAAATTCAGCATCAATTCCTGATTAAAACTCTTCAAAGTATAGGGATAGAAGGAATATTCCTCAACATCATAAAGTCTATCTATGAAAAGCCCACAGCAAATTTCATTCTCAATGGGGAAAAGCTGACAGCCTTCCCTTTGAGATCAGGAACACGTCAAGGATGCCCACTCTCGCCACTCTTGTTCATCATAGTACTAGAAGTCCTAGCGACAGCAATCAGACAACAAAAAGAAATAAAAGGTATTCAAATTGGCAATGAAGAAGTCAAACTCTCTCTCTTCGCAGATGACATGATACTTTATATGGAAAACCCAAAAGACTCCACCCCCAAACTACTAGAACTCATACAGCAATTCAATAACGTGTCAGGATACAAAATCAATGCACAAAAATCAATTGCTTTCCTATACACTAACAATGAAAATATGGAAAGGGAAATTAGAGAATTGATTCCATTTACTGTAGCACCAAGAACCATAAGATACCTGGGAATAAACCTAACCAAAGAGGTAAAGGATCTGTACTTGAGGAACTATAGAACACTCATGAAAGAAATTGAAGAAGACACAAAAAGGTGGAAAAGCATTCCATGCTCATGGATCGGAAGAATAAACATTGTTAAAATGTCTATACTGCCCAGAGAAATCTTTACTTTCAATGCCATCCCGATCAAAATTCCACCAGTTTTTTTCAAAGTTCTGGAACAAACAATCCTAAAATTTGTATGGAACCAGAAAAGACCCCAAATTGCTAAGGAAATGTTGAAAAAGAAAAAGCTGTAGTGATCTGAAGGGGCACATGCACCCAAATGTGTATAGCAGCAATGTCCACAATAGCTAAACTGTGGAAAGAACCTAGACATCCATCAACAGATGAATGGATAAAGAAGAAGTGGTATCTATATACAATGGAATACTATGCAGGGATCAAGAGAAATGAAATCTTGCCATTTGCAACGACATGGATGGAACTAGAGGGTATTATGCTAAGCAAAATAAGTCAGTCAGAGAAAGACAATTATCACATGAGCTCTCTGAAATGAAGAATTTGACAGGCAGGGTGGGCGGTCGTGGGGGGTTTGGGGAGAGAAATGAAACAAGATGGGATGGAGAAGGAGACAAACCGTAAGAGACTCCTAAACTCACAAAACAAACTAAGTGTGGCTGGGAGGTAGGGGGGGTAGGGTTATGGACATTGGGGAGGGTATGTGCTATGGAAATGCTGTGAAATGTGTAAGCGTGATGAATCACAGACATGTACCCTGAGGCAAATAATACATTATATGTTAGTTAAAAAATTTAAAAAATAAAAAAAATTATGGTATTTTATTTTTAAAAAACTGTGCTGAGGCACCTGGCATCAATCAGAACATTGAACTCTTGTTCCCAGGGTAGTGAGTTGAAGCCCCACACTGGGTGTGGAGATTACTGAAGAATAAATAAATAAAAATGTAAAAAAAAAATGGTTAAAAAAGAATTCCAGCTTAAAAAAAACTGTGTTAATACAAGTTTTGAAGGATATATATCTTTGCTACAATTTTATTGATGAATGAAATTAAGATTTTTTTAAATATTGTATAAACCAAAGACAAAATTGAATTTACCTTGGGGTGCCTGAGTGGCTCAGTGGGTCAAGGGTTGGTCTTTTGATTTTGACTCAAGTCATGATCTCAGGGTCATAAGATTAATCACTGTGTGGGGCTCCGTGCTGGGCATGGAGCCTGCTTAAGATTCTTTCCATCTCCCCTCTCTCTGCCCCTCCCCCCACTCAGTCCCTACTTATACTCTCTCAAGAAAAAAAACATTTTTAAAAAATTTTGCTTGAAGATAATTAAGCTTAAACTTCAAGTCCCTTAATTTTGTATTAGTAGTATTTGGTCATATATTTCTAAAGAAGGTCACAAAAATTGCAAAGGTTTAAGATCCCACAAAACTTGGGGTCACAACTGACTGGAAGCGTTTCCTCTTTGAATTGCATAAATGTTTAATAATCATAATATTTCCTTAGAATAAATATGTTTGGTCATGTTATTTTGGTGTTTTCTACATCTTAGGTGTGATAGGCTACTTTATTTTTTCACAATTTTTTATTCCTCTGCACTTTTGCCATATTTCATTTTAATGCAACATATTTCCTCACTGTATTAACTTTGGACTTGCTTGGCCAATGGAATGTGAGCAGATGAGAAGTATGCTGTGTCCCAGCTGAAAATTACAATGTCCTTGTGTAATTTGGCTCTGTCCCTCAACTTCAGCTCTCTACTATGAGTATTACCTGAATCCCAGAATGAGAAGATATGTAGAATCCAGTCAAGCTCAGCATAAGCCCTGTAGACCTATAGCTTTCATGTAATGTGAATGAGAAATAAGTATTTGTAGTTCCACTGAGATTTGGGCATTGTTTGTTATTGTAGCAAAAGCCAAGAGTGATTGTCATTCTATTTACTTTTTCATTTCACAGTAAGGTTATCTATCTATCTATCTATCTATCTATCATCAATCTATCTATCCACTCTAGTATTTTCCTGGATTTGTGGTATATATATTATCCTCTTTAGTTACCTCTAACAAGCATACTTATTGGTGGTTGCCAAGGACCGAATCATTAAACACATGCTTTCTCTTCCCCAGAGATAGTCCTTTGTGTGTGTCCTTTTTTTTTTTTTTTCTTTTCTTCTTCCTCCTCCTCCTCTTCTTCTTTTTTTTGAAAAAGTAAATTGTCGGGTACACAAGGAAGGAATCTTGTATCACTGGGGACTTCAGATCCTAAGTAAGACTGTGCTACATGATCACCATTTTCTGAAAATGCAAAATCCATCCCTGTCTGTTGTTGAAGTTAATTCATAAAATATGTGGGTTTTTCTAATTATTTTTAATTATGCCCCTATAGAATTAGTGCAAATTTCCCCCACTTGTTTATCTGAAAACCCATTATGTGAAGCAAGGCTATGTTCCCTGATGGGTACTATTTACATTTTAAAGCATCTAAGGAGTCTCTTCCATGGATGCTCTCCAACATAGCCAAATTAATGTCATTTCCATTTTTTGCATTTCCACTAAATTTCCCCAATCAGTAATAACAGATGTTATTTGTGTGTGAGTTCATTAAATACATTATGTCCTTAAACATACAAAGTTATCTGGAAATCTATCCCTTCCTTACAAGGTGTTATGATTCTAAACTATCGACTTTTTTGACTATGTAAGATGTATCACAGTTGAGATATCTTAATATATATCTATAGAAAAACTTATTCTTAGGTGGAAGGATGAACTGTCTTTGAAAAGTAGCATGACATTCTCATTATTTTACAATTGCTTTGATGAGTCTGACTGAATGTGCACTCCTTGGTTCTGGTTCAAATCACTCCTAAATCTGAATTGTGAAAAAAAATCTTTATTTAAAAAATTTTTTTTAAAGAAATAACCACTTGCAGTTATGTAAAATCTTAAAGCTATTTAAAATATCCTAAATTTAAGCAAAGGTAACAAAAAATCAATATTCAATAAATTAGGTTAAAAAATAACCCAGGATGTAGTGAATGCTAGAATATCTTTACCTTTTTGTTTGTGTGTGTGTGAGGTCACATGTATCCTTACTCTAAAATAAAAATGTTCAAGAAAGATTTCAAGGGAAGTCATATAAAAAACTATAGTAGTTACTCAACAAATATTGAGAGAATAAATTGAACTGAGCTAGAGAAAAGTGTCCTTTTTCAGGTGATAAGAAATTGGAAAAAGGCACTTTTGGAATATTGCATAAATATCTAAATTTAGGTTACACTGATACCTATTTGGAATTGATTGTGAAAAGAGCACTTTTAAGAGCTTGACTGTATTTTTTCTTCTACTAGACTGAATGTTCTTTTAGCAAAGAATGTTTAGAACATTTAGCAAAATGTTCTTTTATTTCTTTTAGGTCAAGACTAGTGTATACAAGGCCATCTGTGAACACTGTTGTGTGAGGCTGACTTTTCCATTACCGCGCACTGTGCCATGTAACTGACCAAACATGGGGCAGATCCTATCAGCACTGGATCCAGGCATCATGGAGCCTTTGGATGAATCTTAGCTCTTGAAGTGCCAGGATGATTTTGTCTAAATTCTTTCTAAAGATTTCTTTCTAAATTTCAAAGCCTTCACTTATAAATAAGAAATGGGATGTCCATCACACAGTTGCTTTAAAATTTAAGATTCTGGAAGTAAAGTGTAGTGGACTGAATGGTGTTCCCCCAATGAAGATATTCATGTCCTAATCCTTGGAGTCTGTGAATGTTACCTTATTTGAAAAAGGGTCCTAGATATTTAACTAAGTTAAGGATCTTGATATGAGGAATCACCTTAGCTTGGCTAGCTGGACCCTAAATCCAAGGACAAATATCCTTATAAGAGTGAGACAGAGGGACATGAGATAGGCAGAAGAGGAGAAGGTTATTGAAGGCAGGGGTTGGTGGAAGTCACGTAAGTCTACAGATATCAAAAGCTGGAAGAGTCAGGGAATGTCTTATTCCCTAGAGCCTCTGAGGGAATGCAACACCTCCACATGTTGGCACCTTGATTTCAGATGCCTGGTCTCAAGAAATGTGAGAGAATAAATTTCTGTTTTAAGTCACTCAGTTTGTGGTATTTTGTTACAGTAGCCATCAGAAACTAATACATAAAGTTGGTGGTACATAATGGGTTTTAAATAAATATAAATTTTGTCCTTTTATTCTCAAGTCATCATCATTGGAGAGTACATTTTAAAAAGGTACTCAACATTCAGTGGTCCATATCTAGGAAGTTTGAAGTTATTCACTCACTGATTTCACTGAATGTGAGTTTCCACATTTCTATGGTCCTTAATGGTTAAAGGAAAAAAATACAGGGTAGCCCTTAGAGTCTAGATGCATAAATACAAAACTAGTCCAGTATGTCAGTGGAAAAGATACTGACATTAGGGACTGGAAAATTGTTTTAGGAAATAGTCTCAAGGCAGGCAATGTCTCTAGCATTTCTCTCCCCTGCCCACTAAATGTCAGCAGTACCCTACTAATCATTGTGACAGTCCCAAATTTCCCACTTTTCCAATTGCCCCCCAGCTGTGATAACAGCCTCATTTAGATCACAGGTCTGTACTAGGTCTGCACTGTTCAATCTAGGTTAGGCCTTTTAGGTTTGCTTTATATCTCCTGAGAAAAATGACACTCAGCCTTGCCCTCTGTCCTCAAAAACTTTGTCCAAAACTGGCCCCATAGTTGCTTCCTACTTTGTACATCCTTAGGTAGGCTATGCCACCCCATCAGAACTCAGTCTTCAGTACTGGCTGCCAAGCACCCCAACAAGGAGGGGAAGGACTTGGAAAGGAACAGAAGAGTTCAACGTGATAAAAAATATAACTCATATATTTGTGTATTTGAAGTTACATATGTGATGCATTTCATGCCATCTAAAAATGTAAGATATAATGTAAATTTTCAAAAAGATAGATATAATGTATCCCAAATGTGTATATTAAATTAATTTTTTAAAGGTTATGCTTGCCAAAATTAGGAAAATGTGTCAGAAGTCTTAATAGTCATAAGTGTTAACTCAGTGACATATGTCCCTTCTAGAAATCTATCATAAGAGAAAAAAAATCTTAAGTGTGACCAAAGAACTATACATAAAAATATACTTTGGAACACTGCTCCTTATAATATAAATTTAAAACAACCTAAATGTCCAACAATAGAATAATGAAGAATGGTCATATAAATTATGGCATACCTAGATGATAGATTCATGCAACAATTAAAAATCATTTTTACAAATATTTTTAATAATGTGGAAAATACTTTTGATAGTATATATCAATGGTGGTATATAAAATTCATTCTGGTTAGAAGAACTGAATAGATATTTTTCCAAATAAGTAAATTGAACGTATTTTCTATAAGTTAACTTCTACACAAATGGCCAATAAGTATATGAAAAGGTATTGAATGTCACTAATCATCAGGAAAATGGGAATCAAAACCACAAATGAGATATCACCTCATACCTGTTGGAAATTATAAAAAAGACAAGATATAATAAGCTTTGGTGAGGATCTAGAGAAAAGGGAACCTTTATGCACTGTTGGTGAGAATGCAAATTGGTGTAGCTACTATGGAAAACAGTATAAAGGTTCCTCAAAAACTAAAAATAGAACTGCCATATGATTCAACAATTCAACCTCTGGGTGTATGACTCAAGGAAATGAAATCATTATCTTGAAAAGATATCTGCATCCACATGTTCACTGCAGCATCATTTACAATAGCCAAGACATGGAAACAACCTAAGTGTTCACTAATGGATGAGTGGATAAAGAAAATGTGGTATAAATATACAGTTAAGTATTATTCAGCTATAAAAAGAAAGGGAATCCTGCTGTGTGCAACAACAATTCTGCCATTTGCCCATTTGAGGGCATTATGCTAAGTGAAATAAGTTAGACATAGAAAAGCAAATACTATATGATCTCACTTGTATGTGAGATCTAAACTCAGATTCAGAGAATAGATTGGTGATTGCTAGCAGTGGGGCAGTAGGGGAAATGGGTAAAGTGGTCAAAAGGTACAAACCTCCACTTATAAGATGTGATGACTTGTAAATGTGATGACTATAATTAATACTGTATTATATATCTGAAAGTTGCTAATGTTAAAAGTTCTTTAATTAAGAAAAATGATTGTAACTATGTGAGGTGGTGGCTGCCAACTAAACTCATTGTGGGAATCATTTTGCAAAATTTACATATGTCAAATCATTATGTTGCATACCTAAAATGAATACATTATTACATGTCAATTATATCTCAATACACAGGAAACACATTTATTCTATTTAAAAAATTGCTTATTGCATCCAAGTCAGAAAAGAATAAAATCATCTCTGAACATGATTTAGTCTTATATGTAGAAAACCCTGAAGATTCTACAAAAAAAACACCCCTGTTAAAAATAATAAACAAATTCAGTAAAGTTACAGGACAAGAAATGAACACAAAAAAATTGGTTGCATTTCTATACACTATATTGCATTTCTATATATAATAATGAAAAATCTGAAAGGGAATTTAAAAAACAATTCCATTCATAATAGCATCAAAAAGAATAAACTGTTTAGGAATAGACCTAATGAAGGAGGTGAAAAAAGACTTTTACACTGAAAACTACAAAATATTGCTGAAAGAAATTTTTTTTTTTTTTTTTTAAAGATTTTATTTATTCATTTAACAGAGAGAGAACACAAGCAGGCAGAGAGGCAGGCAGAGGCAGAGAGAGGAGCAGGCTCCCGCAGAGCAAGGAGCCCGATGCGGGACTCGATCCCAAGATGCCGGGATCATGACCTGAGCCAAAGGCAGTTGCTTAACCAACTGAGCCACCCAGGTGTCCCTGAAAGAAATTTTTAAAAAAGAAAATAAATGGAAAGATATCCTCTGTTCATGGATTAGAAGACTTAATATTATTAAGATGTCAATACTGTCCAAAGCAATTTATAGATTCAATGCAATTTCTGTCAAAATCCCAATGCCATTTTTTTCAAAAACAGGAAAAAAATCATTCTAAAATTTATGTGGAATCTCAAGGGACTCCAAATAGCCAAAACAACCTTGAAAAAGAAAAACACAGGTGGAGACCTCACATTTCGTGATTTCAAAACATATTACGAAGCTATGGTAATCAAAACAGGGTGGTACTGGCATTAAGACAGACATTTACAGGCAATTGGAATAGAATAAAAAGCCCAGAAATAAATCCTTGTGCATTCGGTCAAATAAATGACCTTTGACAAGGATGTCAAGATCGTTCAATGGGATAAAGACAGTCTCTTCAACAAATGCTGCTGGGAAAACATTCAAAAGAATGGAGTTAAACCCTTATCTTATACCATATATGAAAATTAATGCAAAATAGATTAAAGGCTTAGCTATAATGCCCCACACTATACAACTCCAAGAAAAAAACATAGGGCAAACTTCTTGACATTGGATTTGGCAATGATTTCTTGGATATGACATGAAAATCAGGCAACAAAACCAAAAATAGACAAATGGGACTACGTTAAACTTAAAAACTTATGTGCATCAAAGGGCACATCACTGGAGTGAAAAGGCAACATATGGAATGGGAGAAATTATTTACAAAGCATATAACTGATAAAGGGTTAATATCCAGAATATACAAAGAACTACACTTCAACAACAAAAAAACAATCTGATCAAAAATGGGCAAAGGGCTTGAATAGGCATTTTTCTAAAAATGATATACAAATGACCAAAAGCATATGAGAAAGTATTCAACATCACTAATCATGAAAGAAATGCAAATCAAAACCACAAGGAGATAACACCTAACACCCATTAGAATGGCTACTATCAAAAAGACAGAATAACAAGTGTTGGTGAGGCAGTGGGGAACTCCCTTGTGAGTGAGATTGTATAATGGTGCAATCATGTGGAAAACAGCATGGTGGTTCCTCAAAATTAAAAATAGAACTATCTTATGCTCCAGCAATTCTACTTCTGGCTATATACCCAAAAGAATTGAAAGGGAAGTCTCAAAGAGATATTTGTACATCCATGTTTATAGCAGTTTTATTCCCAATAGCCAAGAAGTAGAACCAACCCAAATGTCTATTAATGGATGAATGGACAAAAAAAAATGTAATATATACATACAATGGAATATTATTCAGCTTTAAAAAGGAACTAAATTCTGCAATATGCTACAATGTGGGTGAACTTTGAGGTCATTATGCTAAGTGAAATAAACCAGTCACAAAAAGAAAATACTGTATGCTTCCTTTTATATGAGGTATCTAAGGTATCTAAAGTAGTCAAATTTATAGATACAGAAAGTAGGATGGTGATTACCAGGGCCTAGAGGGAGGGAGAAATGGGAGTTGTTATTCAATGGGTATAGAGTCTAAGTTTTGCAAGATTGTATGTGAATATATAATGTGAATACACTACTGAGGTATACACTTAAGAATGATTATGATAAAAAATACTTATTTTGGAAAGCCTTTTAGCATTGTTTATACATATAATAAAAGATTAGATGTAGAAATAGGAGAACATAGAAAGTAGAATAGAAAAAAATCTAAATAGAAAATCATAAAATTAAGCTTGGAGAGAGTTTTACACAGAACATGAATGGTGTAAGATTTTGTGCCTTTGACTCTAGGCTAAAAAGCCTAGCAGCCACTGACAACAAGGAGACTAGTTATGTGATTCCTATAATCTACAAAAATAAACTTCTGGTATGATATTAACTGGGAAAAAAAGAATAGAAATATCTATGAAACCTTAGAAGTAACACCAAAATGTTAACAAAGGTTATTACTAGATAGTGGTCGTATTTGCCTATTTATACTTTTATGTATTTCCTGAAATTTGCACAATTCACTCAGAACTTATAAATAGGAGAATGCTGTTGTGTCTCTTGATGACTTTAATGGAAATTTGTTAAATGTCTCAAAGGGACAAAAGGAAAAATTGCATATAAGCAGATCTAGTGTGAGGTAAAATCAGCTGTAGAGGGAAAAGGGAAAACTGCCAAGGATAAGGGTTGATCTTGGTGTGGTTGAAGGGCTACAGGCCCTGTTCTCTGCATGGAAGCGAAAACATGTAAAGCTCTGGATCATTTATCGGGACAGGGCAGTGGGGAAATAGCTCCTCTTGGGCCACAGTCTTATCTTACAACTTTCTGCCATGAGTAAGGAAGAGGGTGCAAGAGAAGACCCAAGCAAGGGGGGAGATTGTGTTGAGGGTCTAGCATTTTGTCCTGAGGGAAGATACACAGTTATTGTTTGTTTTTGTGTTGTTTCTCCAGAACCCAACTTTACTACCAGGCTATAAGATTCCATTAATCCAGGCAAATTTTGGTCAAATGGAAAATTATGGAGTTCAATTCATGATTCTGAAAAATTTTAGCAACTTTATTGAGATATAATTTATACACCATAAAATTCACCCATTTAAGTATACAATGGTTTTTAGAATATATAGAGCTGTGCAGCAATCACCACAATCTAATTGTCATCTTCCCAAATCACGTATATCTATTAATAGTCACTTCATTTTCCTCCAGCTCAGCCCTAAGTAACTACGAATCCACTTTCTGTCTCTACACATTTGCATCTGATGAACATTTCATATATTTGGACTCATGTAATAAATGGTTTTTTTGTGACTGGTTTCTTTCACTAAGCATGTTTTTTGAGGCTCATCTATATTGTAGTATGTATCAGTATTTCATTCTTTTTATTGCTGAATAATATCCCATGGTATAGCTATATTAATTTTTACTCACCCACTCATCTGTTGGTGGTCATTGGGTTGTTTCCACTTTTTGGCTAGATTCTTAAACTGCTGATAATTTTTCGTACATGGAGCCTATTTCTTTAAGGTTGCTCTTTATGAAAGTCTTATTGGGTTTATATTAATCAAAGACATTAAATGACTGCTATTCAGCATGACCAGATAGCATGAGATGTTCAACTATCAATTGTCCTCTGAGATGATCGATTATTGTATTAAGCTGACATAGTCTCAGTCAAAAAAAATAGAGACGACATTTTATTTAGTTCACACAGCTTTATGTTAAATGTCCCATTTCTGTAAGGTTTTCTGATATAATGAAAATAATGCACAGATTCCCATCATTACCTCTGAGGCCATCGAGGGGCCTGGAGATAGGACCTGAGGTTGGGAGTCCCTGTTTCAAATTACAGAAGAGTGTAACAAGCACTTAGCTTTATTGTTTTCAATTACATAAAGTAACAAGGACTAATTTCCAAAGCATTGACATAAAATGTCCCCAGGGAATTTGGTTTAATGAACAGCTAAAAGTGACCTACAATGAATGTATTTGCTATCGTATATAAATGGTGCTTTTAAGGAGCTTTAGGGTTTTCATCTTAGGGGGTGTGGAATCTGGTTTTGCCTATTCATATGTTTTTGGTGTACAGAAGGGGACCCTCACCATGTCATCCTGTGCTGTGATGGCCAGTGGTTCCCAGAAAAGCGAGCACCAGTCCTCTCTCTCCCTATTGTCCTCCCATGCTGCTTGCTCCCACCCCAGGAGAAGAGTTCATCCCAGTGATCTGATTCCAGCACAGGGAAGGGGCTACTTTTTCCAGGGGTGGCACTATCAAAGGACTTTAAAGGTCCAGCAATTTCAGGCAGAGTCCCTTTTCTCTGATTCCGTTTTAGCTTTTTTTTTTTTTTCTGTTTCCAACACTGTGTGCAGCTTTGCTGCCCTGGACTGAGAAGCAGAAGCAAAGCAAAGGGAATGGAAATACTTGAATGAATTTCTGAAAAAAGAGTTTGATGTTGAGAAGGAGAAAGTAGGTAAAATATCATGAAATTGAGGCTATCCAGAGAGTAACGCCCTACTGGATACTCCCCTATGAATACAGTCATTGAGGAACTCGGGCTCCTTCTGTCTTGGAACCCCACCATCGTCAACACATGGACTGGTCATCCCAGAAGGGTGGCCAGGCCTGCAATAATGTACATCATTACTTCCCAACTTCCATTGGCCAGAACTCACATGCCCTAGACTAACTATAAAGGGGCCCAAGAGGAGGTTAAAATGGGTTTGGTAAACACCTGGCAATGTCTCAGCGACACGGGCTCTGAGCCAGGGGATAAATGATATTTTCTGTTGTCCTCTGGAGGTCTGATTCCACTGTCTCTGGAAGAGGTTCCTTGTCACACTGTAGTGGTAAATTCTGAGATTTTGGTTTGAATTTAGTGATGAATGGGGATTCATCTGGGGTCAGATCCTTGTTTATTCCTGGTTCTCCAAACTGAAACACCATTTCAGTAGTATCTAATAGTACCCAAATCAAAAGTCAGACGTTTTGGGACACCTGGGTGGCTCAGTTGGTTAAGCAACTGCCTTTGGCTTGGGTCATGGTCCCGGCGTCTTGGGATCGGGTCCCGCATTGGGCTCCTTGCTCCGCAGGGAGCCTGCTCCTCTCTCTGCCTCTGCCTGCCTCTCTGCCTGCCTGTGTTCTCTCTCTCTGTTAAATGAATAAATAAAATCTTTAAAAAAAAAAGTCAGACGTTTTGAAAAAGTAAAATTCAAGAGTTTTGCTGGATCTACCTGATTAAGCAGATTTTGTTTAGCGGTATTAAGGTAGGAAGAATCCAACAGTACACTTACTATAGTGTTGGCTTTTTCTTGATTTGCCTCGTGGGAATTTTATTATCATTGAAAAAGTTTTCACTTTGGTGAGCAATGTTGCTGGAATTTTCATTTAACCTCTGTGCACAAAGGACCACAACTGGACTATAAGGAGGCCTCTATAAAGCTCTGGGTTTTTAAGAGCACAGGCTCTTGAGAAGACTGCCTTAGTGTTACCTTAGGCCATTGGCTTCATTCTCTGTTCCTCAGTTTCCTTATTTATTTAAAGTGGGCCCAAGGATGGTAATACAGTCTCTACCTGGACTAATGATGTGGATCTCCTTACTTGTATTCTACCCACATCCTTGGGTCCTTCCTCTTTTGCAGGGGTTGAAAGCTAAAATTCTGCATTTCTCAAACTCCTTTGCAGCTAGAGGTTTGGCTGGGATGTTGGTCCCATCCATTTAGATGGATTTGTTTGAAATTTGGAAGGCAGACTCGAGGAGGCCATCCTCTCCTCTCACTTGGCCATTTTACGGCTGGCAAGAAAAATGCTGGAGGCGTGAGGCTTCGTCTGCAGCGGGCTCCAATATTCTTTTTCCAGCTGCCTGGGTGTCAAAAGCTGTGGCAGTGGTAGCAGCTTTTTGAATTTGGATTCCTGTTCTGGGACATGGTTTGTAAATTTACTAGCTTCAGTGACTGGGAAGGTAATTAATTGCTCTCTAGTAGGCCAGTTCTGTATTTGGGAATTACTTCTGGAGGCCCCATCTAGAACCCATCTAACAATTTTGTAAACATGCAATTCCCTGTATTAATCCCACCTTGCTTAAAATATTTAGAGTGGTTCCTCTTTTTTTTTTTTTTTTGGAGTAAATCCTGGTGGAATCAATATCTCATAGGGTTATTGTAAAAACGAAATAATAGATGTAAAGCACTGAAGCCCCATATACATAAGTACTAGATACCTGTGAGTTTTATTATTAGGCAGAGTAATGACCAAGAAGGTGAAATGAACTCTTTAAGTGTCCCTGAAGAATTCCATTTTTAGAGATGAATCTGGTTCTAGCAGTATGTCACCAGCAGCAAATAAAGTAGAGTTTAGTCAGACACAGTTAATTTGCCCACATTCCTTTCACATGTGAATTCAGGAAAAGCTATTTGGCCCTCTGCTGACCCCATTACACCACTCATTGCCATTTCACTTGGTCCAGAAAGGGCATACCCCCCAGCTACTCTTGAGCTCTTGGACTCCACGACGGTGTGGTGGGTGGAGATACAAATGCATCAGGAGCAGCAGTATTTTATTAGCACTCTCTCCTTTTAAATCAATTTGTTTAGTTTCAGGAAGCCAGCTAAAGATAAATAACTGGCTATTCTAAAACAAATGCTACTATAAAAGAATAAAATGTGGAACAAAACAAAATTGCACTTGGTCACTCTGAAACTTCTTTTAAGATTTAAAAGCCTAATTTAACATTCATTATTTCAACCTGAAATTCATTCAGTCTGCCTTTCTTATAAATTACCTTTTTAATACATGCTTTGCATGGAAGCCACAAGAATTAGCTTCTTCTGTTCTTCCTTTTATTGAGCCCCTATTTTGAATCTGAAGTGGCCATTAACTTGCCACGTGTGAGGAATTTACAACTCAATACCGTTAATGAAAACTGAGCGGCTTCTTTTTGAGAATGGCAGATGTTTGTCATCAGTGAGGATGATGATGATAATGATGATTATGATTTCTTGCCCAAAGAAAGTTTGTGTAGCTAGCTTTTTCTGGGAGTTATAATTCATTTTTACATGGACACCCTTGCAGGACTGATAGGCCACATGGAAGAGGGGAACCAGGCGGACTTCAATGCGATTCTTCCCATAACTTTTGTTACCGAATTTGAGCAAGAATTATTCCTAAGTTCCTGGGCGCCTGGGTGGCTCAGTTGGTTAAGCAACTGCCTTCGGCTTAGGTCATGATCCTGGAGTCCTGAGATCGAGTCCCACATCGGGCTACCAGCTCCATGGGGAGTCTGCTTCTCACTCTGACCTCCCTTCTCATGCTCTCTCTCACTCTCTCTCTTTCCTAATAAATAAATAAATAAAATATTAAAAAAAAAAGAATTACTCTTAAGTTCCTGTGTCTTCACCAGTGAAATAAGAATAGCAGTTTCTCCTTAGGTTTATTATAAAGATCAGAGGTCAAAATATAAATATATTGCTTAGCATAGTGCCTGGCACAGCAGATCTATTAGCATTTTTTTTTTAAAGAGTTTATTTATTTATTTGACAGAGCACAAGCAGGGGGAGCTGCAGAGGGAGAGGCAGGCTTCCCACTGAACAGGGAGCCAATGCTGCGATCCATACCAGGCCCCTGGGATCTTATCCTGGGCTAAAGGTGGACGCTTAACCTACTGAGCCACCCAGGCGCCCCCTACTGAGCTGTTTTATGTGACCAAAGGAAAGCTGCTTTAACTTTTCTCTTTTTTCTCATTTTCTTCTTTGCAGAATATTAGGACAACTTCGTGTCAAGGTCTACCACATGTATGTATCTACTATTATGCCTATTATTATTATTCTTTACAAATAGCTCTTTCTTTGAACTAGAGTATTTGGCCAACATAGTACTCCCCAAATAGATTATGGATATAATCTATATGTTATATATAACATGTTATAATTTCTACTAGGTGTTCATTGCCATCACTTCTTAGTCAACTGGACAATGAAAAAATTACTCCCCCCACTACCCAGCCTCCTCTCTTTCCTTCATAATTTCTCAATATCATTTGATTTGATAACTTTATAAACTCCCTTCGATTTCATATCCATTACTAATTTATTGCTAAATCTTACTCCTTTTCTCCTATCATATTGGCACTGAAGGCTTATCTCTTTACATTGTTCCTCTTCTTCTTTCTCCCTGATCACCTAGCAAGCCAAAGATATTTTCTCTATTGTTAAAGCTATTCAAAATTCTTCCAGATAAAATATCAATCCACAAATTTATAATTTCCCATCTCAATTAATGTAAACTTCTGTTGGCCTTACTCATAAATCACTTCCGTTCACTAAAAGTCATTTTTCATCTTTGTTCTTGTAAGAACATACCTTTACTGACCTCCTCTTTTGTTAACTCCATGTCTCTCCCAAGATCTTCATTTCCTTGTGAATCTAGTTCGTCCTCCACACGTATCTCTTGCGGTCTGTTTTGGCTAATCTTTTAAGTTTTAAGGTGCAAAGCAAGCCAAATCTGAGAGGACTTCAGTCTCTGTGTGGCTTTCCTCTTGAAATCATTTCTCCTCTATCCTTTCAGAAAGTAGCGCTCAAGCATTCACATATTTACTAAACTGGAGGCTTGGAAGCCAGTCAGTGTATTCTGTTCTGGTCACCTGTGTACCCTCAACACTTAGCATAGGTCCCAGCACAAAGATGCCTCTTCACATTCCTGGATAACCAGCACTTTCCATGTGCCTGACAACCTGCCAGGCTCTGGGGACAAAAAGAGGAAGTAGGAGCTGCCCAGGGCTTTGATGAGCTCGTGACCCAACTTTAGGCAGGGTGAAAAAGACAGCTTCTGATTCATTGTGAGGAGTGCTATGACGGAAGCATGGGCAAAGTCCTGGGGACACACAGAGAAGAAATCTGCCTGGGGAGGGTCGGTCAAGTTTCAGGAAGAAACTTGTACCACTGGAACATGGCCTTGAAGGAGTTTCTGCCAGAAGAAAAAATCTTAGCAGAATAGTTCCACAGACAAATAAGCTGTTGAAGCAAGGTGGAACATAACAGTCTACTAAGAGCAAACATTCTGGGCTCTAGTCCTGTCTTTGCTACGTTATAGTCAAGATATTGGATATATGACATATCTGTGTTCCAATTTCCCATCTTTTAAATGAGAACGACAGTAACAGCATCCCAATCAAAACTTCTGTGAGGATAGGGGCACCTGGGTGGCTCAGTGGGTTAAATGCCCAGCTCTTGATTTTGGCTCAGGTCATGATCTCAGGGTCGTGAGATTGATCTCCACAAGGGGCTCCGCACTCAGAGCAAAATCTGCTTGAGATTCTCTCCCTCTCCCTGAACTCACACTCTCTCGAAAACAAATAAATAAATACAATCTTAGAAAAAAAACAACTTCTGTGAGGATATCACATGAAATGATGCGTGTGCCAACTCACTTGTAAATCTGAAAACACTATATGAAAGTAGCTTAATTTTAATATATGCTGTACATATGCTGTGAAAGCTTATATTGCTGTGAAAGCCTACATGAAAGCCAATAGATAACATTTATGATTATAGATTATTTTAATAATAATGTATACATTAATAATAATGTATTATTATATTATATAGATTATATAATATATAGTTATACTTAATTACATATGATATGTAAAATTATATATAATTATAATATGTTATAATTATATCTCAATTTTAAAATATTATGATTTAAAATATCAATTCCTAGGGAGAGAAAAATACATTATTTAGAATTATGGATGCATAATACCAGAGGAAATATCTGAACGTACATGCCTTTGGGGAAAGGGCTTGGTGGAGAAGTGTGTGGCAGGTTAACTGTTAGGTACTACTTGGCTTTTGAAACATTTCATTTAAAAAAATAGAGTACACTAAAATTAAAAAGTTGGAATGGAGAAACACAGAGAAGGAAGCTTATTTGTGACCTTGCACCTTCCATGCCCTCAGGCCCCAAACTAGAGCAGAGGCCCCACCCCTTAGGACCTGACATCACACCCAGATTGGTTCCTATGCTGACTTTACTGAGAGGTTACTAAGGTTCTAGACTGGTGTTTCTTAATGGAGGCCATCCCATGCCCTCAGAGGGTATTCTGGTCTTTCGTGGTTAGTTGTTACAATGACCAGAAGCAGGGAGGTGGCTGAGACGAGTCTGGAGGAAATTAGTGGCATTTCCTGAGCAGAGACCCAGGATGCTGTACATCCTGCAATGCGTGAACAGTCCCTGCACAGCGTAACATCGTCCTACATCTCTCACTACCTTCTCGTGTTCCCACTGTACATTCATGTCCCCACCGCTCCTAAGTGCTCATAAGTTTCCGTGTGTGTGTGTGTGTGTGTGTGTGTGTTTCAGAAAGGGGGTGGTGGTGGGTAGGGGCAGAGGGAGAGTGAGACTCCTAAGCAGGCTCCACCCCCAGCAGAGCCTCAGTGGGGCTCAATCTCAGGACCCTGAGATCATGACCTGAGCCGAAATCAAGAGTCTGAGGCTTAACTGACTGAGTCATCCAGCGCCCCTGCACACTGAATATTCTGAATACCTTTTGCACAGTTTTAAACATTGTGCTTAGATTGGAGCTTTGAGAAGTGTTGTGCACCATTTCAGAAAACCACATCACCAACTTCAATGCCATTGGAGTATTCGAGTCTCTGGGACGACTACAGCTGCTGCGGCCTGGTGGTTCCACACATACTATAAACGTGTTTAAGCCCAGGTGCGAAGTTTCCAGTAAAAAGGAAGTATGTTGCTCATTCACTGAATATGTGTTATTTTTCTTACATATAAATTTATTTTGTGCATCTATCTACTCCATTATTTCTTCTTAGGTCATGATGGAACATTTACATATAGAAATAGTTTATTATAAATTTCCTTTAAATTCTTCTGCATTGTGCAGTGAGAACAATATATTGAGTTTTTTTTTTTTTAAGATTTTTATTTATTTATATGCCAGAGAGTAAGCGAGAGAGAGAGCACAAGCAGCAGGCAGAGGGAGAAGCAGGCTCCCCGCTGAGCAAGACACCCCGCACCCCCACAAGGTGGGACTGGATCCCAGGACCCTGGGATCATGACCTGAGCTGAAGGCAGAGGCTTAAGCAACTGAGCCACCCAAGCATCCCAGTATATTGATTTTTAAAAATTCTGCCTACAGGTATATGATCTATAAGCATTAGCTCAGTATAATAAAGGGGATGTTAACAAGTATTTGTTATAGGAAGTGGGCGAGTCTGACTGGGTCTAGTACAACTGTTCTGAGAAGCCCTGGAAGTTCTTCTTTGCATTTGACCTGAGTCCCTTCCGTCACTGCTTAATGACTCTTTCCATTGTCAGTCATTTCTCCTTCCCTTTGGGGAGGGAAAAGAGCTACCCAGAACCACCTTAAAATTGTCCTCCTTTTTTTCACCCCCAAAGTAGAAATGATGTAATATCTTATGCTCACTGGGGTTTGGCATCACAAAACCTTTTTCTGTATGTAATTTTGCATGGCTCATAGTTCAAAATCCATGTTCCTGTGCAATCAGCCAAAAGATGGCAGCAGCTTTTCTTCAGCCTTTTCACGGCAGGTTTTCTTGAGTGGCCCCCACTGGCCGTAGGACTGGTCTTGCTTCCTATCCGTGGGGCCTCCCATGTCTCCACCCCCAGCGCTGGGGCCTGCTGCACTCTGCATTTCTGGCCTTCGTACTGCTAATTCACCAAGCTAATTAGGCTAGTTAAGGGTCCATAAAGGCAGAAATCTGTTGGAGTTAGTCTCATTCATTTCTTTTAGAAAAACTTGCAAGGAAGCTCCTGTCAGCTTTTGGAACGGGAACAGAATCTCAAAGGCTTGGCATGAGAAACAGTTGAAGGTGCCAACCTTCCAGGCCAAAGATTCTAGTCACAAAGAGTCCCAATTCAACTTTTTCCCTTGAGGCAAACTTCAAAGTATGCAGAATCAAAAAACTCATATAATGAAAATAAACCAAGGAATAACACACTTAGCTAAGACTTGCTGGAAACACATTTCTCCCACTGCACCTCAATTCTCTCTGTCTCTAGAATAGCCTCATGGTACTTAATTACTCATAAGGAGGACAAAGCCAGGTTTCTGGTGTTCACTCACTTTATTCTTCCTGTGCCTGAAAAGTTTCTTTTGCTTGTGTCAAAAAAATCGTATTAAAGTTATATAGCTTACTATGTGCCAGGTACTGTCCCAACTCCTTTAAAAATATTAATTCAAAAAAAATATTAATTCACTTCATCTTCACAACATCCCTACTCTGTAGGCACTTTATTTTATTTTACAGATGAGACAACATGTAAACACCATTTCCTGTTTTCTTATGGTGGTATGTGTGTGTGTGTGTGTTTCTTTCTTTGTTTTGTTTCTCTTTTTCCTACATAAGGTTTCAGGACCATGCATAATTATGTTTTAGAATCAAATTTTTTTAATGATTGGAAAAATTGGCAAGTGATTATAGTAGAGATCAGAGCAAAGCATAATTTCAAGACACATTGTTTGGAGTTGTGGAATTTATGTTTTAGATGAAATATAAGCCACTTAAGGAATTCCATAGAGGGGTACAACTAAAACCTCTTAAGAAATTCATTCGGCCATTAGGCTCCAGTTAGTGGAATAAAGCAGCACCAGAGGTTTAATCTCTCGGATCTCTCTTGTTTTTATGGACTCTTGGCATTGCCTAATTTTCCCCCCACTAGTGAATTGCTTACCTCCAGGCTTTTTGGGGCAGCAAGAAGAATAGCATCCTCACAACCTGTGTAAGGGCATTGTTCACACATCAATGCACATATTCAACAAGCAAATGCCCAACTTTGGTGACTACTGCAGAGAGTCATTCACACTTTTTGCTTGCACCTATACAGTACCATTTGTCTGGAAGCTTTTGTAACAATTTGGTTAAAATTGAACACATATTCAGCTAGTTGATTTACAAAATTACCCAAGTTGCTTGCAGAGTCTTGGAATTTGTGGCTTGTTAAAATTAGACCTTTCCTACTGGAGCATTTCGAATTTTGCAAAAGAAGAGTATATAGGAGCCTCACTTGTTAGATCTTTCCTCATATAATTTCTTTAGGGTATTGAAATTTTTGCCATTCTTATTTCTGAGTTCTGAAGCACATGTCATTTAGATTTGGATTATTGTCAACTATCAATTAGTGGAGAGAGGTGTGGGACTGCTCTCTCTGTTAAAGCATTTTTTCCATGCCACTGAAATTTTACAGCAGGCTTCCTATTAACTAGAATGGTCAGAGAATGTGGAGGTCTTGCTGCTCGGATAAGGGGAAAGTTTATGAGAAAGCCCATTCTGTTAGAACTCTTGGACTCTTTTATAAAATTAATTAGTCCACTTAATGGCCTTAGAAAACAGAGTGGGTAGTATTACACACCACTGAATCTCTCTTTCGGGGTAGTGTCTTGCTGTGCCTCAGGGTGTTCATTCTGAAGGTCCATTATTATTATTTTACATTTCTGCAGTTAGAGAATGAGGACACAGGACTCAACCTACATTGCTCCCTGGACCTATGTACTCTGGAATTCTTTTCACTTTATTCCTGATGGAGAGTTGTTTCCTTATCAACAAGATGCACTAGCTCTGGCACGGCCTGCCATGGTTTCAATTCCAGTTCCAGCATTTGTCACTGTTTGATCTTGGGCAAATTAGTTACCTGTTCCTAGGTTTCCTTATCCATGAAATCGGCCCAATCATAGGTCCTACTGCAATTCATTCATGCTTAGGCTATGAATATTAAATATTTGCACAAAAGTATTAAGGAAGATGTCTGAGCTTGGTGTTGGCCAAGCTGCAAAGTCTAAGGGTACAATCCTCAAGGCTGTCCTGACTTATGAGACCAATTGCAAGTTCATGGAGTTCTCCAAACCACTCCAGGGTTGATAATGTGATAAAACTGGAAGGATTCACAGAACTCACTGAAAGTGTGTTACACTCATGGTTATGATTTATTAAGGGAAATGGTCTAAATTGGAAGAGGCTATGGGAAAAGCCACATTGGGTAGAGGAAAAGGCAAAGCTTCCATTTTCCTTAGGATGTGTTACCCTTCTGGTATTGATGTGTGATAATACTCGTGGAATACTGCCAAGCTGGGATATTCCTCAGAGCTTTGGTGGCCAGTTTTTATTGGGGCTTTATTACAGAGGCATGATTGGTTGATTGTTTGCCCATTGACTGATTGCCTATCAGTTTCCAGTCTTCCACCTCATCCCTCCCACCCCAGTTTGGGCTAATACCCATGGCCCATAGGGCCCACCAGCAATAACGAAAACATTCTATCACTTGGGATATTCCAAGAGTTTAAAGGTTACTTCTCAGGAGCTTTGGGTCAGGCCAAATTTTTTACCTTACAACCTGTCACAGAGTAAGTACTTTCCTAATGTCTATGAGCATCATTATTGATTATCATTATTAATTGTTCTCTTTCTCCTGTAAGAAGATCAAAGAAAAACATTGTTTTCCCACTTCTTTTCCAACTTTTTATTATGAAAATATGAAAGCATACAGAAAAAAATACTGCAAGGAGTTCCTGTATACCAACCACTAGATCTGATAACTAATATTTTGCCATAGTTGTTGTATCTATGTAGATGGATATATATATACATGTGTGTATGCATCTGAATTATTTGAAAATGCCATTATCACAACCCTTCATCCCTATAACACTTCAGCATATATTTCCCAGGAATAACTATATTACCATTTTGCACCTTAAAAAACTAACAATAATTCTGTAAAATGCAATATTCTATATTCTATTTAAAGGGATAATTGAGGGACCCAGTTAATTGTCAGACTCCTCTTCCTTGGACACTATGCTCATCCTGTCTCTTCTCTGAGGAAGAATCCAGAGTGGCTCCGTGTTTCTTGCTTAATCAGGTCCAAACACTGGTGACTGCCATTCAGTGCCTTCCATGACCGTGTAGATCTCACATTCCTAGCCTACACTATCACATTCCCCCATACATTTACATCACATTTCCCAAGTTGTTACTGTGTGCTAGGCCCAGTGCTGAGGGATTTGTGTTCCTAGTCTCAGTTCTCTCTGCTTCCTATATCAACCCTCTACTCCAGTCATGTATCCCTGTCTTTCATGCGTGTTGACAGCTGAGAGGAGGAGTCACCCTGTCACTCAGACCTTTGGAGATCCCCTGGTTCAACAGTCTTCAAATTGTGTTCCATGGGCTCAGTCAGTGAACATTAGGAGCTGCCCCGAGGGATGAGGTGATGGTCAGGAGGGTGAGTCATACACCTCCTGCAGTTCCCCCCCACCACTATCAAGAGAGAATTATTGGTATCTTATTGCTTTAAAAATGACTTTACAAGCCATAAATCAAATCCAACCCAATCATTTTACAGAGGAAATGGAAGCAGGCAATGGTGAATCAACTCATTCAGGTATCCAAAACATAGTTTTGGGAGATGAACCTATTCCAGATATATTTAATGCTAAGCTTCTTAGAGGCTGTTCCCTTGTCTGACAGGTCCTCCTGCTCCTCTCTGACTCACCCAGGCCTCCTTAAGAAATCAAAAGCCTCTACGCTCTCCCCACCATTGAACCTTCCCACAGCCACTCAAGATAGTTCCGAACTATACATGTTTAATAGTTACTATTGTAGAGTCTTTTTTCCTCTTTTATGTGCCATTGTTTTGCCTTCCTTATTGGTCAGTAGTACTTTGAAAGTGGAAAGAACAGTTTGGACTTTTAATTTAGTCCGCCTAAACATTTCAATGAACATTCATTAAGTAGCTACTATGTACCGAACACCGTTAGGTGCTTTGGAGAATAAGGACGAAGAACTCCCTGCCTCCAGATGCTCAAATTCTACTTGAGGAAAGAGGCCAGGAAACATCATTTTACAGTACCAGACAAATAAAATAAGTACAAAATATAGGTCAGGAAAGGTGCTATGAGAATGCAGAGGAAAGCAACTCATTGTGACAGAAAAGGTCAGTAAAGTTTCCTTTTGTTGCTATCCACCATGGGGCACGTTGAAGACATTCAACAGTTGTTGATTAATGGGGCATTTTATTGAAGGTCAGTTTTGAAGAATCAGAATTCAACTTCTTGTAAAAAAAAAAAAATCTGGAAATGCACATAGCCAAGGGCTATTTTATCCCTAAGAGCAAAGCCAAAATTCACGTCTCTTTTTGGGTTTGTTAGTACTCCTGTCGCGAAGTGCTTAGAACACTGTAGCTGCCAAATAGTCACTAGGACAGAGCAGCTCCTGGAACTTTGTACGTGCCCAGTACACCAGTTTTTAAGAGTATGATTCGTTACCAACTTCTTTTTCAAAATTTCTTTAGTTTTTTTAGAGAGGGAGAGACAGGGCTATGGGAGACAATCCTAAGCAGGCTCCATGTTCAGTGGAGAGCCCGACCTGAGGTTCGATTTCATGACCCTGAGATCATGACGTGAGCCAAAATCAAGAGTGGGATGCTTAACTGACTGAGTCACCGGGAGCCCTATTCTTTACCAACTTCTTAGGTTGAATTTCATCACAAAGAGTAAACATACATTTTTAAGATCTTGTTCTGATTTGGAGCCTACTAGTAAAAGACCTCAAAGACTGCAGGGGAAAAAAAAAAGCAGTTGTTTTAGAATTCAAAGGAGACTTGGCTCTAAGAGGAAAGCTACATCAGGTGCCCACAAAGGCCAATCCAGTTCTGTGATTCCCAACTCTGAGACCATTCCTTCCCATCCTCCATTCTTGCAAAAATCCGTTTTATCTGTCAAGTCCTTCAAAGTCTACTAGTGATTTAAATGACTGGAGTCTTTTAGTCAAGAAGACATCAGAGGAAGAGCCAAGAGAAGTACTCAGGACCAGTTATTTCCTGGAAGAGCAACTAAACATTTATTATACCAAGCCCAAATTGTCACTTTTCATAGGTACTTTATAGCAACCAGGTGAATTAATACTTTAAAAATGTGGTTCAATGAGTTAGCTTAGTTTCTTTTGGGTTTGTTTGTGACTAACATCTTTCTCAAAATGGAGTCCATTAGAGGGACTACATGAAAGGTCTACCATGAAGAGATTAGAATTCTGTAATGGTTCTTGTAAATACACATTTATTTGTATTACTAAGTAATTAATGTTGGTTTCCTCACTAGATTCTAAGCTCCTTAAGAGTAGGGACATTGACCTTCTCACCACTGAACCCTTAATGCCTAACAAAATGCCCAGTATTTAGATGTTCAATATATTTTTGATGAATGAACAAATCTGGAAGACGGTATTTGGTGTAGTCTTGATGTGCTCTTTGCCCTGGAAACATACTTATTAGAGATCAGGATAAACTCACTAATCAAGCTTCCAAAAGGGGGGAAAACTGAGGAAAAGTATAGGTTGAACCATAAGAAATCACTGTTTTTGAAGGTCTATAGGAGAAGAGAAGATAGGCATTTCATATAGTTCAACCCAATGTCATTGTTTTGAAACTTTTCTGCTTCCATTTCTCAACCCTCTCAATTTATGAAACTAATTTCAATGCATTACATTTTTAAAAAAGGTCTATGTCCTAGGACCATAATCCATAAGGGATATCTGAGAGAGACCAAGGTGTTTCTGAGGCAGCATAACGGCTGTTTTTAGATGTTTGAGGGACTCCTAGGGGAAGAATCAGTTAGTTCTATGTGTTCTCAGACCCAGTGAAAGGTATATATTGGCTCAACAATAAGAAAGTACTTTCTAAGTCTCAGAGCTGTTTGAGGGATAACTCCTTTATGACCAGAACTTTTTCCTTGTCCTGTTATAAAGGGCCACATAGGAAAGCAACTAGATGACCTCAGGGATTCTCCTCATCTTCAGAGCTGATGATTTGGCTTCAAGGAACTCAACAAGACCCATTAACCTAGGTCCAGGTGTATTTATCTCTAAGTGAATATTCCCTGTTTAATTGTTAAGTGCTTTGTGATCTAGAAATAAAGGCATTACATATTGTGGTGTATTTTTCTAGAAAAATGAAGCTGGGTTTTAATTAAAAGTATGTGAGTACGCAGCTTAAACAGGTATTGTTATAAGAATAATACAACAGCCAACAGAAAAATGTTGTTAAAGTTATGGTAGTGGTGTTTTAAAAGGCTTTAGCTTAAATACAAACTAAATGAAATAAAGATGGTTTAATTTTTATATTAATTTCAAGGAAGACCGGTCAGAATTGTTTTGTATATTTGAGTTACACCATCCAATTAGCTTAATTTGGAGATGGATATGGCAATGGTAACAGCCCTGAACTTGGTTCTTCCCTGTCTCTGGAAGATCACATTCATTGGGCCTCTACTATGTGTCACAAAGGATAATGAGACAATGATCTCTTCCTTCAAGGACCTAACATCTCATCTGCTCCATGTTTTGACCAAATATAGTACTTCCTGAACACTTACTTTGCACCATTAACATTTATAAACCCTAGACAGTAGGTTCTATTTTGATTTCCGTTTACAGATGGGAACTCTAAGATCTACAGAGTATAGAGAGACTTGAGTAATCCGTCCATGGTCACACAGCCAGTAAGTAACAAAGAGGTTTTGAACCCAGGCAGTCTGGTTTCAGAGTTCGTAAGTTTAACCATTACACTATATTGGCTTCTAAGTGGAACAAAATTCTTCCTTTTGCACTGTTCAAAGGAGACTGACTGAAGGCTGACTGCCTAAAATGAACATACATGATACGGGCTCATCAAAGCTGACCCTGCTCATTTGTATTCTTCCAATTTCAGTTCAGTTGGCATCTATGGAAAACCTACCGTATTTTAGGCACTGCACTAAGTGATTTCATAGTGACTGTCTCATTTGAGCCTAACAGCTTTTTCAAACAGATATTAATTCTATTTTGAGGATGAGAAATTGAGAGGCAGAAGTTAAATGACCTGTCGGGTTTCATGCAATTAGCAAGAGACAGTGCTGAGATTTAAAACCAGACCTCCTGATTCTAAGCCCTGTGCTTACAGCAGCCTTGCGAAATGTCATTTTTTAAGTGTATGCATCTGCGGTTTTTAGTATATTTAAAAGGTCGTGCAACCATTACCACTATTCCAGAACATTGTCATCACTCCAAAAAAGAAACTCTGTGCCTAGTAGCAGCCTTTCCCCACTCCCCTCTCCCTTCAGTGCCTGGTAACAATGTATCTATTTTCTACCACTATGAATTTGCCCTTCTTGGACATTTCATATACATGACATGGTATAATCAGTGGTTTTGGGTGACTGCCTTCTTTCACTTGGCATGGTGTTTTCAAGGTTCATCCATGTGGTAGCATATTAGTACTTCGGTTCTTTTCTTGACTGAATAATTTTCCATTGTGTGGATATACTTAACTCTATTTTGTTTATATATTCATCAGTTAATGGACATCAGGATTGTTTCATTTAGGGCTGTTATAAATAACACTACTATACACAGTCACATACAAGCTTTTGTGTGAATGTTTGTTCTCCAATGTTTAGGGTACATACCTAAGAGTGGAATTGCTGGGTCATATGGTAACTCTCTAACATTTTGAGGAGCTTCCAGACTGTTTTTTATAGAGGTTGCATCATTTTACATTCCCATCAGCAATGAAAAGGGCTCTAATTTCTCCACTTTCCAACACTTGCTATTTTCCATTTTTTTAAAGCCATCCTAATCCATGTAAATTGGTATCTTGTAATCATTTGGTTCACATTTTCCTAAGTACTATTTGTTGAGCATCCTTTCATTTGCATATTGGCTATTGATGTACATTTTTGGAGAAACAGCTTTCAAATGCTTTGCCCATCTTAAAATTATTTTAAAAGTGTTTATTTTTGAATTGTTAAGTTCTTTACATATCCTAGATATAAGATCCTTATCAGATATGATTTGAAAATATTTTCTCCCATTCTGCAACTTTTTTCTTTCTTGAAATTTTTGTGATGCTAATTTTTTACGTGGTTGCCTGTACTTTTGATGTCATACTTAATAAACCATTGCTTCAGGCAAAGTCATGAAGCTTACATATAAGTATCATTTTAAAACTTGGATTTCAAAGGCTTTCTCTTCTATAAAGGAGAGATAATCAAAATTTACCTTTGCAGTTTTAAATAAGGCTGAGCTCTATTTGGCATTGGAAAATTGGGTTCATTTTTACTCAGGGATGGGAACATTAAAATAATACAGAATTTACAAGTTTTCTCCCAAATTAACTTCTGTAAAGTACTTATCACAGGGCATTAAATAAATTATAACTATTTATTATCTTAATCATTAAAATTATTCTGGGAGATTTAAATCAATGTTCTGAATAAAATAATAAATAGAAAATAATAACAAAAACTTGGAACTCATGATTAAGTGAAAAGCATTCAGAAGACATGGTAGCTCATGTGACAACTAAAAGTTGAGACGACTTCGACTTCCTTCTGCCTGCTAGGATTGGCAAAAGGGTAGCACTTGTACATTAAGCCAAGACCAAAAATTTGGACACAGGAAAAAAAGCCTTTGCTTCAAATTCCTTAATTATGTAAATGTACATTCAAGATTTTATGGGACAGTTCACCTATCGTTGGACCAATGGATCTTGCCTTTCAGATTATCTTTTCACATAACCTAAAAATGGGAATTTCAGGGCCACTGGTCTCTGAGCTCACTGTTATTCCACCACAATCCATGGGGTCAACTCCAGGGAGAATATTAGGACTAGCATGTAAGATCGTACAAGCAGTGCATTGCTTAACTACAGGGTATGGCAATAACTCAAGAGTCATTGTAGATTCATAGGATTATGACTTTCCATCAGATTAGCAGACAGGTGTTTTGGAGAAGGAGGCCACTTTCTAATAGGTATAAATTCACTGCTGGTGTAAGCGATGTGGCAGTCATGGATGGGTATGACCCAAATTTCCATCTGTTTGCAGGCAGTGTATCCATCAGATCAAATTTTGGGGAACCAAACTGGGGCTCTTACGTTATTTTGGTAGTTGTCTGCCCTACAGTATTCCCTCAAATTGTTAATATGGTAACGATAATACTCATAAACTTTAGTTTTTAATAATGCGGGGCTTGAACTCATGACCCTGAGCTCAAGGTCAAGAATCGGATGCTTAACCAACTGAGCCACCTAGGTGCTCCAATACCCATAAACTTTAATAGACCCATACCAATGACCTAAGAATCCCTGATCTTTGTGTATTTGAGTAAAAGTAATAGCATCAATGGTCATTGTGCATAATGATATTTTTTCACGAATGATTAAAACACACGGATCCCTGACAGAAAAGCAGAAAAACCTCACAATTCACAGAAGAAATCCAAATGACCACTAAATATATGAAAAGTTCAATTTTACTAGTAATAAATCTAAAATTAAAGCAGAGGCATTATTTTTCATTTACTAGGCTGACCAAAATAAGAGTGCTGGCAAAGGTAAGAAAAGATGGCATTTATATGCTGTTGATGGAAATGGATGGGTACAACTTTTTGGCAATAGTCAAAATGTCAAATGTACATTCCCTTTGATCCAGACATCCCACTTCCAGGAAATTATTTAGTTGAGTAGAAATATCTAAATAGGCAAAAGCTTTGTACACAAGAATGTTTACTGCAGTATCATTGGCAGCACTGAAGTATTAGAAATAATCTCTATCTCCAAATCACTGGTTTAATAAGTTGGAAACAGAATGTATATCATGTACATGTGTGTGTACATGTATGTTCATATATATATACACACATATACACAGAGAAAATGGCGTGCGGTGTTACCTCTAGGACACAAGAGCGGGGAGAAGGGAAGACTTTGACGTCTCTCTTTATGTATTATTGCTGTCTAGTTAAAAAAAAAAAAGATCACCTGTAGCACGTTTGTCATTGTCTAAAAAGTAGACAAAGTGAAGTTTATACTGCATTTGTGAACTGGAAGCTAGCCAGCAATAGAGTTCAACTGTGTACTGACTGCACACGGAAAATATTTTCTTAAAGTATTCACAGGATGCCAACTATTTTCCTTTGGGTCAAAGTGGTGTCCAGCATGTCCAACACAAATTAAAGTACAATTTATAATCAGAAGCCAAAAACAACTATGCACAATTATTCTGTATATAACATGGCAGGTAAACGCAGTCGACTCGCAACAGACTTGGGACAATTACACAAGTTCTGAGCCCTCCACTATATGCTAAGGCCCCGAAGAAACACAGTTTTGTTGCAAGAGTCCTGAGCAGTGCAGGTGCTACTTTCCATCTTAAAAGAGTCAAGTCTTCATCTAAGAGGAATCCCTAGAATTCAGCTTTCCTGGGGTGCTCATGCGGTTTCCAAACTTCTCAGGAATGCAAAGAAGTAAAAATAAAAAATTACATTTACAAAGTAATTCCTCTGTTCCGGGCTCTCCTATGTCCCTCCAGAAAGGAGACCCCGAAATGGCTGGAACGTTTGTGATCCCCCACAAGTTCCTATGTTGAAATCGTACCCCCCAGAGATGATGGCATTAGGAAGTGCGGCCTTGGGGAGGAGCTTCCATGAAGGTGGAGCCCTCATGAGTAGGATTACTACTTTTAGAAAAGAGGGCCCAGAGAGCTCCTCAGCCCCTTCCGCTACGGGAGGACATAGTGAGACGGCTACAACCCGGAAGCCAGTCCTCACCTAACCATGCTGACACCTTGAGCTTGGACTTCCAGTGTCCAGAACAGTGAGAAATACGTTTCTGTTGTTTATAAGATGCCCAAATTGTAGTATTTTGTTACAGCAGCCTGAACGGACCAAGACAGGCTGTGTTTAAAATTCAAAAGACCAGGTCTGAATCCTGGTTTTTCTCATTCCTGGAAGGCATATACATCTGAGTCCCTATTTCTTAGCCTAGAAAGGAGCTCCAATATTACCTATGCCACTTCCTTTCTCCGGTTGATGCAAGGCTAAAATGTGGTCATGCTGGATAAAGAGTTTTCAAAGTGGTGAAGTCCTCAATGAATGGGAAAGCATTTTAGTAAAATGTGACTTAAGTGTATTTTGAAAGTGACAGATTTTCTTTCCTTTCGTTTTTTTAAAATTTTATTTGACACAGAGAGAGAGGAAGAGAACGTGCACAAGCAGGGAGAGCAGCATAGGGAGAGGGAGAAGCAGGCCTCCCACTGAGCGGGGAGCCCGACACAGGGCTTGGTCCCAGGACTCTGGGATCATGACCTGCGCCGAAGGCAGATGCTTAACAACCGAGCCACCCAGGTGCCAAAAGTGACAGATTTTCAAGGATCAGCCCTCGTTTATGGTTTTTCACCAGGTCTGGTTTAAGAGAACTCTATTCTGTTTACAAAGACCTTTTAAAAAGTAGTGTTTTATTAAGCTTCTCATATGGTGATCCTTGCTGACCACCTCTGGCATCAAGTGCTTTAGATGTAATCCTTCAACGCTAGCACTCATAGATGGTTTTATTCAAATAATAACATTTTTAAAGGCCCAACAGTTAAGAAATCATCCTGTTTGACTTCTTAGAGATACCATTATGGCACAAACTGTAACTATTCTTCACATCTTCTGCAACAGCAAAATGAAACCCTGCCCAAGTTTAGTAAAGACACTACTAGGAGGCAGGTACTTTGCAGGCAAGAAAACCTTTTATTTTAAACCACAAATAGTCAGCAGGTGGCCACAACTATCCATGTTTCATTAAAACCACGTAAAACCTAGGTACAAAAGCACCACTGATTATTGCTCTAGAAAAACTGCGTGAAAAATTTAAATAAGCACAGTAAAAACACCACAGTTTGCACAGGACTCGATTTTTAAAGCAAGCGCATGGAATGCTGAATCAATCTTACACACAGCTTCCAATATCAAACTGATATTTATTTCACTTGAGGATGATGGAAATTTCCAAAAAGCACAACCATGAGAAGATAAAATGTCCATCCTTATATATTTTTGTATGCCAACTAGCAGAATCCTAAAAAATTAGCATTTACAAAATACTCGGTAAAAATAGCTTTTAAAAGTTGCCCCGAGAGGTACATAAAATCAACCCCAATTTTTCACGACAATTCATTCTCCCTTGTTATCTACAGATTCAGTTTTCTGTGCCTGTGAAAAAGAAAGGGGGAAAAAAAAGAGAGACAGTTACTATTAAAGCTACTAGAAGCCAAAGAAAAGTCTACTCGGCCAACACACACGGTTTGAACATGTTTTTTAGTAGCTCTACTGCAAAACCTAGTTCAACTCTGGGTGTAAAACAGACAAGGCAGGAATACAGTACGCAAACACTTCGCCGCATTTATTGCTTTCTGCTTTTCAAACGGCCACAGAAGCTTCACCTGCAAGCTCCCACTGTTCATGATTAAAAAAAACACCACACTACTATCTGCTTCTAGTCACTGCAAACATGCAGAATTTTCTACTGTACCCTTAACTCTCACTGTTTCAATCTGCCCCTTTACTGACAGTGTGCTGGGTGGGGTACCTCTGGAGGTTGAGACATTAACAGTTGAGCGAGAGATGTGGATCTGCAATAACATTACGGGCAATAAAGAAGAGACATTATGAACGTGCTATCACCGGCTGAAGCATTGAGCAATTTCTGTTAAGACACTGAGTCAATCAGCGGGAGGTATTCATGGCAAGTACCTCTTCAGCTTTAGTTTCACCATTTTCAGATGGTGCAGTACCTTCCTTTCCAGCTTCTTGCTTTTCCTCCTTCTTCCCTTTAGCACCTTTGTTAATCTTTGTTCCCGGTTCTTTCTAACAGAGGGTTAGAGCACAGGGAAACAAAGCATGTTAGACAGGGTGTGAGGTCAGGGAAAATCCGTCAGCCTCGCCCAAACACGAGGTGGAGGCAACCACAGCCAACGCGGTGGCTTTCGGGGCCGGGGGGCGGGGAGGGGAGAGGGGAAGCCAAGTCTCAGGGCTTCAAGTGAGTCACACGGAGGTTCTATGAGAACGTTAACGGGCTGTTTAGATGCTCCACTGACTTTCTCTTCTGGGGGAAAGATGAAGCCTCTCTTCATGCATCTGTTCAGCGGCCTCCTCTCTCGCTACAGAGAAGTGGTTCTGCCAGTCGAGAGCTGTGGCAGTGGGAACTGAAGGGTGAGGCAGAAGCCAGGGAAGGAAACATCTCACGTGAGGACATGGGGCTTGAGGGACAAGAAGGCTGAGAAAATGCTTGAGAATGAAGCCCCACGTGAGGAAAAGTTCTTCATTTTAAGATGAGGCCACAGAAGTGAGCACTGCTTCAGAATCATCTACTCAATGCCACAAATACATGTAGTTTCTTTTTTTTTTAAAGATTTGATTTCTTTATTTGAGAGAGTGCACGCACAAGAGACACACAGAGAGAGAGAGAGAGACATGAGAGGGCTGAGGGGCTCCCCACCGAGCAGGCAAGCCCAATGTGGGGCTCCGTCCCAAAACCCCAGGGATCGTGATCTGAGCCAAAGGCAGAGCTTAACCGACTCAACCACCCAGGCGACTCAGCCACCTAAATACATGTAGTTTCAAACAATTCACAATAGTGCTCTGAAGGACAGAGCACAGAAAAGCTCTTTGGGATTAAGTTTCTTAATAATTCTGGACTGGTCACCTCATTTGCAAAAGCGGGTGTGTGTACCCACCTTAGTAGGACTGATGTGAAGGCTTCATAAGAAAAGCAATTAGAACAGGGTCTGGCATAGTAGAAGAGCCACACAAATGTTTGCAGATGTTAATTATTTGCTAGTATTAATTATTGTACGATGAGTCATCAGCCTAGCCTAAGACCAGTTATAGGAAGTCAGAACCCCTCCCCCAGCCCCTGGAGCTGCGGGCAGCTGGGTGGCCAGGGCCCAGCCTCATGCCTTCCGAGCAGCCATGTGAACTAAGTGCTGCTACCAAACCCCTCTTGGACAGGAGGCTTCTCGGAGCACCATGCTCTGACTTCCTTCACCTTTACTGACCGAATCCTGGTAAAGCATAAAACTGTGCTCTACGCCTTTTGAGAAAGATTTTTTACAATGGTGACCCTTTTCTAGCTGTACAGTGAGCTTGAATCGGTAAATGTGATCTCTCCTTGGATGATTTTTAGATATGGAATTATAATTTACTCATTGTGTAAAAGGCCAATGTGGGGGAGGGGGCACCTCTTACCTTAGCAGGTGTTTTTCTTGGTTTAGGTTCAGGTTTGGGTGGAGCAGGTTTCTGCAAAGATAAATTAAATCATACAAATACTGAAAAAGACAACTCTCAGGACCAAAAGGAACGCAGCAAAACTGCAAAAGCCAACAGTCCATTTTGACTATGATTCTGTTCACTTAAAAATATTTCGTTCTATTTTCAGCATCAGGTAACAGCATAAAGATCTGTGCATTTCATAACTATTTTCATCCCGGGTTCTTAAGTGAACAGCAGGTGAGATTTAAAAACCGACTCATTATTCCCCAGTCCAGAGTAGCTCTCCAGGAACAGGTTTAAGCTTCCATCTCAGATGTCCCTGTACTTCCTTTGATCACAGCACAGCAGTAAGAGGAATGACTCAGGCCCTCGGCCAAATGACTCAATGAATTCGGTCATACTGGCCTTCCCAACAGTCTAGAAATCACAGCATAATCGCAGGCAAAGCCCATCCAGTAATGAAGACTGCTGCCTGTGAAGTATTTCAAAATTGTTTCCACATCGTTCCACCTCTGATGTTGATTTCAAGTTCTGTAGCCAAGCTCCTTCCTATTTTCATCCTCTCCAATGCCAGCTCAAAGGTGAGAGAAGAATCTCTTGCCCGCCCAGACACTGGGCTCAATTGCCCCTGGAGCTCTTTATTAAGAACATGATTATAATAATAAAATGTCCACTGTTAGCTTCCAAAGTTTAAGATTTTTCTTAAACTTAGCCAAAGAGTCCACAAAATGACCATTTTTCTCTTGATTCAGGTGGTTCTCTTCCCCATTGCCATACGCAGTGGCTGTCCTGTGGCCAAGGTCCCTCCATAGGGGGCTTCAGCCCTCTCCTGCTTTCCAGGGCACCTAGACTGGGGTGCACATGGGGACACTGGGGAGGGTAACAGGTTTAAGCCTCTGGTTTTCCACAGCTATTTTAGGGCAAATATTTCTCTCATCAAGCTAGAAAAAAAATAAGTGTACTTCTCTAGGAGCACTAAGGAGAAAGGTTTGTAAGCAGAAAACACTGCCCAGGGTCTCCTCCTCTGGAGAAAAATTCCTCCCCGACGTCTCTGGGTGGCTCAGGTTCATATTAAATCTCGCCCTGTTCATCAAGCGCATAAAGGAAAATTGTAGACAGTGCAATTCCAGAAGATTGGCTGTTAGACAGGACTTTTCAAATAAAAAGAAAACCGGGCTTGAGAAGTAAGGGTTTTTTTTATTAACCTACATGTGTAGTCTGTTCCTCAAATACAGCAACTTGCAGAGCTCCTACATTTTCAGGATTTAAAAAAATTGTGTTATTTCAGGCTTTGATGTATTGTATTAGCATGTATTTGTTTTCACAATTTATGGCAAATAATTTTCTTTTGTATTTTCTGTGAGAGACCTCTCCCCAATTCAGCATTCAAGTGTGTTCACAGGACAGGAAAGGAGGAGGTTCTGCAGTCCGGAGTCCCACTGGCCATGGAGGAGGCTCTGTGTCAGCAGCATGGGCAATCATCTCAGTGGAAGGTGCTTATATGGCTCGTTCACGGTGCTCAGGAAAAGCCTGGTTTTAAATTTTGGTTTTTATTTGATTTATGAGGTCTTTAATGGGTTAGAGATCCACAGACTACAGCGGCTTATAGTATAATGTATCGTTAAGCCTAACAAAAGTTAAAATAGAACTACTGAACCATGGGGAAAGTTAGTATCGGACAGAGCACACCATCTTGAGGGGGCTTCCGTACAAGCCAGTTTCACCGTGTACACACACGTCCCGGCTCTTAATCTTTCTGGAGGCTCTGGTACTGCTTCCTTAGGCTGGGATTCATGTGAAACACTGCCTCACCCAACCCAAACTTGTCTATACTTCTGAACATGTCAGCGCCCTAATAAACATTTCTGCATTGATTCCGTACTCTGTACCAGGCACAGTGTTGGCCAAGGATGAAATCCATGCTTCCCTGAAGGCCAAAGAAGCCAATGCCTTTCTCCCTGTATCTCACTGCCCTACATGGGCTGCAGCTCTTTTAACCAAATTCCTCCACCACAGAGCCAGGCTGACCACCTGTCGCAGCAGAATGAGGACCGGTATGTGGGCAGAGCAAGGAGGGGCATGAGAGCCAGCAAGGAGCACAGCACAGTGAGAAGGGCTGGAGCACATTCATGGCCAAGGCCTGGTCACAACTATTGATCTAAACCCTTGGCTTTTCCCCAGGCCTCACCCACGGAGGGAGACTGAGTGGCAAAGTAGAATCATTACTTTTTCAAAGATGCTCTGGTTCTGAAATGAGGCTATAGCACATGGATTCCGATAGCGTTCAGCACATTCTGATGGAGGCATGAGCCACGGAGACTCCGAATTCCTGCCCACTTGAGCACATCGTATGTGGAATCAGAAGGTAGGACTTGGCTTAACGTGCTTCTTTTATTGCAGAGATCTAGCAATATCCAACAACTTCCTGGGCTTTATATTCTTGGTAATGGGGCTGGCCGTGTGACTTTTTCACTGACCTGCCTGCTCAAGTGAATTGCCTGGCAACACTGGTCACGTTTGCTAGAAATTTTGACCCAGGTAATTTCCAAAAAGGAAATAAAAAAACTCAAGGGAAATAACACCTTAATCTTCCTTCTGCTGCTTTGTCCTGAACGGAGGGGGAACATGGACTCATGAGAAGTGACAACAAGGGGGTTCCAAAGTACTCACCGCTGACAATCTGGCAGACCGTCTGGTGGGCTACAAAGGAAATGAAAAAAAAAATATGTATTCTCATTATACCCAACCAAGTCGGTTTTTAAAAATTCATTCCTGATATCTGACTCTGTTGAAAGAGTACAATGGTATGGCTCCCATTACTGGGCTGCAGTACAAAGAGCCCGGAAGGAGCCATAATGGTATGGCTCCTGACGAGCACAGGAAGACATACTTCGAGCGCCCTGGGTACCATAATATTTAAGAGGAAGTTTTCTAAAGACATGTAGACACACTGTGCAAAGATATGGCCTCTCCTGATTTAAGGGTGTTGTGGGTAAGAAAAAGAAAGGAAGATTAATTTAGATTCTGACCCATAATCTACTTCTGTGATAAAGCGAACAACAGGAGCACTGAGGAGCTAGGTAAGAACTGGTTCCAGCCTGACTCTTGTTCCTTACAAATGGAACTAAAACTTACACATTAATACAAAAAAAAGACGTATACAATCATGTAGAAACAAAAATAGGAGTTTCCTGACTTGTTACTATGCTAGAAAGGAGAATGAGGATAAATCTTAGTTAACGAGACTTTTACCTGTAACACATATTTATGTTTATTTATCTGCTAAATGGGAATGTTTAATTAAAGATTTAGACAGAGTAAAAAGCCCACTAATCTTTTTTTAATAAAGATATTTTTAATTTATTCATTTGAGAGACAGAGAGAGCGAGTGAGAGCCCGAGCAGAGGGAGTGTCAGGGGGAGAATGAGAAGCGGACTCCCGGCTGAGCAGATGTGGGGCTCAATCCCAGGACCCCGAGATCATGACCTGAGCTGAAGGCACATGCTTAACCGACTAAGCCACCCCGGTGCCTCCCAAATTCATTAATCTTTTCTTTTAATTTGGAAGTTTAGAAAATTTAGAAAAATTGGGTTGAGACTGGCATTTTTCAGGAAATCTTTCTCTCTTCAAGGACGGTACAAATTAAGCAAATGAGACTGCAAAGAAAATTTAAAATAGCCAAACTGTTGTACGCATTTCAGAAAGAAGCACAGAACTGATATTCTACTTACCATCAGCAAAAGATGGCTCCCCACGGGATTTCGCATGCTGAAAGTACAACTGCCTTTCTTTAAAAGTGTTCCAGAAATAAATACTCCATACTTTTTGTCGGTTGTACTCACTGCTCTGTCTCTGGCAGAACACAGTGTACGTACGACCGAATGTATAGTAGATTCTCAAAAGGCTGTGCTGAAAAAATGATCTTGATCTTTTCCCTAATTCTTGCTGCCTTATGCAGACTTTGCCTCATTACAATAGCTTAAATGTTTCAAATAATTTGTTTTGAGGGGGTCACCAGAAATGGTCAGTAGGAACCCGTGCCACAACTGCAAGGAATTATGGAATTCTTGAAGCCGTGCTTAGGTTGGTGCAGGTCAGCTGGTCAGGCCACACTGGAAGAAATATTTCTTGCCATCTTCACATCTAAGAACTTTCTTCCCGAAATAGCTGGAGGAGGCTAAATTCATCTTTCTTTAAACTACAGAAGGAAATGAAGGGCCAGAACCTCAATGAATAATTTTAACCCTGGGGTCTCAAGTAAAAAAATTGGAGCTGGACGTAGGGCCAGCGAACAGAAGATGCAGAGACTAGGAGACGGTGGTGGTGAAGCGGCGGCCGCGATATACTCCCTGCACAGGTCGGGGATGTACAGCTCGACGCTTAGCATGGGAGGAGCACCTGTGTCAGATGCTCCGGAGGAAACAGCATGGTGTCTGCTGGGTTACCACGGGTGCATTCATGACAACGCACCCGAGTCACAGGGAACCAGAACCCAAATCCCGTGATGCCTTTCTCAGGAGGGTTAACTGCAATGAACGGAGCATCACCGAAGAAAAGACAACAGTAGCAGTTAAGCCAGCCAGCAACTAACTCGTGCTTCTTCAAAATGCTCTCCGAGCATCCACTAATTACCAAACAGAGCTCAGCTCTGATGCTTCTGCATGGCCTTTTACTCATTGGGTAAAAGGCCAATGAGAACTACCTCACCCTCTCCCCAGTGAAGCACAGTTGGCAGAAGTAAACTCGGAAGGAGACACTCTGAGAGAAAAAATGGCAGCCTCTATGCTCAAGAGGCGTGAATGGACCCTATCTGACTCCCTCTCCAGTTGGTGTCAACATATGTGTACCTCATTGGCCAGTGAACCTCACTGTTCACCTCCTCTGTCTCATGTCTGTACCCCTACCGCCCAAGACCCTCTTCTCTGGCACTTCTGTAGCTCCAGTGCCTAGCGGGGGCCTCAATAAACGCTGAGGTGAACAGAATGCATAAGCAGCAGAAATGTGTAGTAGTGGGAACTTGAGGGGCGCCGTGCTGAGGTCACTGCTCAGCTACTATCCAGGCCGGGATCTGAAAAGAGGCCAAATATACTAACTACTACTTATACCTGCCTTCCTATCCACCAAGTAGTGGTCGTGAGTAAACTCACAGAAGCGAGGTCAAATCATGTGAAAAACTGCCCCACTCTGGTGCTGTAGCTCCTTTCCTCTCCACGTGAACCCCTGAGCATACTGAAGAGGCGGACGTCAGGGAGCCCATTGGGATTTCCAGAGATATTCCAACCCCAAGAAAGCACTATTCTGCAGGGCCCAAAGGCTGTTCTGATCCAAAGGACTTCCTATCTTTTTATAATTCACACCCAATATAAGAGTTTCAAAATAAAAAGCCCAGGAAATAAATGCAAAAACAAGATCTGCTTCTCCAGGCTGTCTAAACCAACCGTCTCTAAAAAGCACATCTTTTACTGTAAAATCATTTTATGACTTTCTGTCTAAAATTTACCAGCTCTTCTTTTTATGCTATAAAAAAAGGACTTTTCTTAAATTTTCCTTTCCAGTAACCATCATAAGAGATTTTCTTTTTCACTGCAAACAGTGGAGGCTGAGACGAACTTTTCACTCATAGGCAGCAGCATGGTTATGCACGCAAGTGTTTCACCTTCCTGGAAAGTTCCACCAGCTTGCACAGCCTTAAAATCTATAAACGATTGGGTTGTATTTATTGGATATAAAAGGGATGAGACTGCTATTTTTTCCTCCTTAAAGCACTAGAATTTTAAGTATTCCTTTGAGGCTCAGACCACTGGGCAGAACGACCATGATAAAAAAAAAAAAAAAGACGAGAATTTCTCTCAATTTGTTGACTGTGAGTCCTTGGAAGAAGTGGCCAAAAAGAGTAGTTCTCAGAGGAGGAAAGAAGACTCCGAATGACATGTCCCCAAGAATTACAGAGACAAGAAATGGGAGTGTTTGTCACTGCCGTGTATAGGTGCTGGGCACAATGAAAGTTTTCAATAACCATTTGATTAACTGATCATTCCCTGGGTTGAAGCAAATCCTGGTGAAGCCTACTCCAAAAGAGACAGAGTCTTTTACTTTAGCATCCTGGTTGCAAAAGAACACGGAAGTTTACTTTCACTATGACAAAGTTCATTGGGATAGCTGGATTCAAGTAGAACCATTGGACTTTGCTGAATACCGCTTGAAACATATGAGCCATTCCAATGGGATTTGGAAGTATGTTTATTTTTGTAGTATTTCTTAACGTTCCTAAGCCTGACCAGGTACAGATCTTCCTCAACTTTCAATGGAGTTACATCCTCATAAACCCATCCTAAGTTGAAAATATCCCAAGTTGAGAATGCATTTACTATACTGAACTTACCAAACATCATAGCTTAGCCTAGGCTCCCTTAAATGTGCCCAGAACAAGTATATTAGCTTACAGTTGGGCAAAGTTATCTAACACAAAGCCTGTATAAAACAGCCTGTATAATAAAGTGTGGAGTAGTCCACGTAATTTATTGAATACTATACTGAAAGTGAAAACCAGAATGGTTGTCTAGGTACAGAAGGGTTGTACATGTGTCGGTTGTTTACCCTCATGATCATAGGGCTGACTGGGAGCTCACAGCCACTGCCCAGCATCACAGGGGAGCATCATTTCACACACAGCTAGCCTGGGAAAAAGCATGGTTTCTACTGAATGAGTATTGCTTTTGCACCACAGTCAAGCCAAAAAATTGTAAGTCAAACCATCACAAGTCAGGGAGCAAGCGTACTCGAAGACAAAAGCCAGAAGTCATGTTGCTTTTAATTTCCAAAGACAAATGAGGAGCCAAGGAGAAATTAGCTTTCTGCAAAACTGGGAGGCAGGCAAAGACAGGTAGCGGAGCCGTGGCTGGGGAATGGAGAGGGCAGAAAAATGACACTGGATAACCAGATTTATGGCTACGACAAAAGCGGCACGAGGACAGAGGACTGTGAATCAGGAGACACAGATATCTTTCCTGCTTCTGCAATACGCCAGTTGTGACATCTGTGGAAAATAATGTATTTCTCTCAGGACCTTGTTTCCTCTAGTAAAGCTGGAAATAATAATATCTGCCTAATATCAAATGTAGCATTTCTCTAATAGTCATTATTCCCTTTCCTGGCCTTTTCTTATAGCAAATAGCCAGTGATTTTATTTTACTCTCTTTCTCTTTCCACTAAAATGAAATCTCCATGAAGGGAGAGATTTTGGCCTCTTTTGTTCACGGTGGAATCTGCAGAGCCTAGGACAGCACCTGGCACATTACGGGCGCGGGATACATTTCCGTTGAGGAGTGAATGTGCTCTGCCCTCATTTCAGGGTTATTGTAATTGATCAGATAAAATAATGAACCTGAAAGAGCTCTGTAAACTGCCAAGCGTAATGCTTTTAACATATTGTTGTGGTTGCTTATTGTCCAAAAACTATACCCTGCACCATGCCCTTGAAATATCATGGCAGTGGAAGAGGATTTTCAAAAGAGGACCCTTCTTTGTAACTGATATCTATTCCCTATAGTCAAGCCTGTGCATATTCAATGACAACTAGAAAATTCAGTCAATTCACTGTGGGGGGAAAAAATCAATCAATTTAACTGTCTGACAGTTCTTACTCTAACCCACTGACTTACCCTAACTGACTGACCTTTTCACTTTTCAAACAATTGTGTTGATATCCTGAAGACAAATCATGAGTTTTAATCTGGTCGTGGCTTAAATGACAGAGAAAGAGTTTTTTCCTAGGAACGATTTTTGTTAGCAGCAATAGAATACATATAATAATATAAAGTAAAATGTTAAAAATAATATAAAATATATAAATAACACAAATAGTTAAAATTCTGAGGCCAAAATAATACGTGTAAGACAGCTGGATAAGCAAAAATCTCTTACATATACTCTAACCAGCTTGATTGCTCTGTGTAGAAGGATTGGAAAGACTGTTTACACTATCCAAGATCTATTGTGTGTAATGGTTTCTAGGTTTTCTGACTGACAGATCAATTTAAATAGAGTTCCTAAGGAAAAATCCAAATGCATTTTGTGTCCAAATCTAAAAATTACATTAAGATTTGTTACACTTAGCCAACTGTCCTACAAATTACATTTTGCCATTTTCAAGAAAATCATGCATGTATCATTTTTTGGTTGATTCTAGTGTTTGTTCAGGAACTCGACATGGGACCACAAACCTCACCTCCCAAGCTCTGTTAGACACTGAATGATGGGTAATGGATGGTGGGGCCTTGGTTACAAGCAGTTTTGTTTGTTTTACTTTTACCTTTTAATTTCTTAAAAAAGATTTTATTTATTTAGTTATTTGACAGAGAGACAGAGAGAGAGGGAATACAAGCAGGGGGAGAGGAAGAGGGAGAAGCAGGCTCCCCTTCGAGCAGGGAGACAGAAGTGGGACTTGATTCTAGGACTCTGGGATCATGACTTGAGCCGAAGGCAGATGCTTAATGACCACCCAGGCGCCCCTGTCTTGCTTTTAAATTAATTTAGTTATAGATTCTGTTCAAGATTTTCCATTCGGCAGAACACGGTTCCTTGTACAAATTTTGTGGAGGGGTTCTGCTATCAAGACAAATTCCTCTGAATTATGAAACCGCAGTATGAATCATTCAATCAAAGAATATATAACCAGATACTGTTCATCTCTCACACGACCCCTTTTAGTTTATAAATTCAAGGGTAAGAGCTGCAGTTTTTCTATACACTGTAAAGCTCTGTGCAAAAGTGAATGGCCGTCATCAGAGTTAGCATCTAATCTGCTACTTTTTTATCCATCTCCTTTTAGAAGTTCATGATAATATCGTTGTGGGTAAATGCAACCATCTCTCTCCATTTCTTAGCTTTTTGGAGGTTTCTGTACTTTAATACAGAGCTTCTTTGAATTGTTACCTAATTAATTATCCTAAGTTCTAAGAAATTTTCTGATTAAAAAAAACTTTAATATTTTGACACTTTGTGTATTTTTTCACAGTTTTTTACTTTAGAGATGACTCCATTTAGGCCAGTATTCAGAACTAAAAAAAGAAATTTATAATTCACTCACTGGAGAAGAGAATTTATTAAATCAACAGTCTTTCATTTCCTTGCTGTGAAAGGCAGACTTTGTTCTCCTTGATGAATTTACCTTTTATCTCGCTCTTTGCCCAGAAGGAATTCTCAGTATCCACTCTAACAGATAGCACGACCAACAGGTAGAAACATAAATAACACAGTAAGTGGAAAATGCCTCATCAGTGTAGTCAGCTGAAATTTACCTAGGCCAAGAGACACTCCACAGTGACCCTTTTATCTCTGGCTTAGGTAGTCTCAACAACCTAATTCAGAATTGTATGCATTCGGATGTAGACGATCCTAACAATATTAAAAAATTCCAGTTAAAATAATTAAATACAGGATGTCAATGATACACTTACCTCCTGTTTAGTTACTTTGGATCCATCCTTGCCTTCTGTATTCTCCGGAGACTAGAAAGAAAACATTTCAGTGAATTGTATTTAAAAGGGAAAGCACACATTCGAGGCAGATTTGGAAAAAAAAAAAAAAAAATGGCCACGTAAGTCAACAGACGTTTTGTAGAGAAAAAGTAAGTTTGTAAGAGGATATATTTTACACACACACACATACAGCATTTATCTGCATAACTGCTCTAATTTTAAACCAGGAGTGGTGCAAGAACTGATAGGAACCCCTGTTTGTAATGTACACTCACCCTAAGCCATTTGCATTGATTTTTGATGATTCCATCACTAGTTAAAGAACAGGGACCCAGCGGCCAGAGGCAGTGGTGCCAGGAATCCACCACATGTTCCAGTCGCTTTGTTTCTCTAAGATGAGGCTGCTAAGAAAGCTCAGCCTGAGCACAAAGCACATTTTTGTCCCATACTCGCCTCGCTTTGATTTCTAGCCCACTTCTTGATAGGACTTGACAAATGTGTCATGATTATTATTCTTCCATTATCAACTCCAGGATCTCTACTGAACTCCCAGCCTTGGCAGGACAGCCCAATGACCCGCCATCCCAGCTGACTTGTTCCCCGATTCTGACCCAGCCCCTGGGGCCGCACCTGCCCAAGTTGGCGACAGCTCACACCTGACTCCTTTATGTGCAAACAACAGTGCATACAACTGTTGGAAAAGTGTCCTTGGATTTAGGTGACGCGCTGCAGATCCCAATATCTTTTTATTGGCTAAAGGCAGTAAGTAAGGTGAAAATGATGAAACTATGTCACATATTTTAAAACCATATAAAGGTGGAAGGTGAATATTCAATCTCTACGACAGAGGTGGGCGGAAGATACGAAGAGGGTTTCCAAGAGAAAACATGCAAAGAGCAAACTGACATTTGGCATAATGTTTGGCTTGAGCAAAATGAAACAGCTATGTGGTAACGCCTCATCTATTAAAATGAGGAAAAAAATTTAAAGATCACAAAACCCACTGTTTGGTGGGCCTGGTGAAGCTGTAAATTAATACGATATTTTCCAAAGAACAAACTGGCAATCTGTGAAAGACACACAGGACTAATCTTATATAATGATCCAGGAATTCCAGTTTTGGAACCAGGACTCAAAGAAAGACTGTAAAAATACAGTTTTAGTTGTACTATTTCTAATATGGAGTAAGTGGAAACAACTCACATGATCAGTTAAGTAAAGAGAAATATTTAAGTAAACTATATAATTATTAATGCAATGGGATTAAAAAGTTAGGCTATGTAAGTACATCAAAAGTCCACATAAGATCATGCTAAGTTAAAAAAACCGAGATTATAAAATAACATGTAAAACACAGATCAGTAAAGTCTTTTAGAAAGTCAAAAGCTTTTCTTTAAGGCAGACGACCTAGTAAACCTTCAGTTTTCCCTGGGGGCTGCCTGTTACTCACAGTTTGTTAGTTTACCTCTCTCTGAAACCTCGCTCTTGTGTGGAGTGAACCCTCCCTTCCTTCCTTCCCTCCTTTCTCTCTCTCTCTTTCTTTCTTTCAAGATTTATTTATTTGAGAGACAGAGAGAGCGAGAGAGAGAGAGAAAGAGTGAGCATGAGCGGGGAAGGGGCAGAAGAAGAGGGAGAAGCAGACTCCCCTCTCAGTGGGGAGCCCGGTGCCTTTGCCAGACTCAATCTCAGGACCCCAAGATCATGACCTGAGCCAAAACCAAGAGTCAGACGCTTAACCGACTGCAACACCCAGGCGCTTCTCATGGAGTTCTTATTTCCCAAATGAACCAACCATTTTCCCCTCTTCCCTGAAACCTTCTTTATCATGAAGGGAAACAGAGCTTCTCTTTTCTGTTCCCCACTCTCTTGCACAGGAATTTCTAATTCACAGGTCTTGCTATATCAGCCGGCCAAGCTGGAGACAGTAAAATCTTCCAAAGTGTGAGCATATGAAGATAGTCTGTACGTGGACCACTTGGCTTTGCTCTACTCCATGCTACAAACTCGACCCTTCCGGCCACAAACGAGACCCTCTGTTGTCAAGAAGTGCTGGGCTCCCATTCATACCTGGTAGGCCACCTGTAACTGGAAGGCATTTAAAGAAGCAGCATACAGTTATTCTGATGTTAACTGACGTTAAAAAAGTTAAAAATGGATGTTAATGACATAATTTTCATTATTCTTCTCTGAAGTGCATTAGTGACAGCAATATGATTTGGAGAGTACTTTCTAAACACTGACCTAAGTCAGATGCAAATAACTGAAAAAAAAAAGAAAAAAGGAAAAGAAACCTGGAAACACGCCACACACACACACACAAAACAGGTATAAGTGAAAATGTTAACGGCTTCAGATGAATGAATATAAGACTGGAAATGTGAAGAGCTACAACTCAAGGTTTCTCTGGCAATCTCTCCTCAGGGCCTTCTATTAACAAGCACGTAACAAATTTTGTCAGAAACAAGCCAAATGATCTCTACCCTGGGATCAGTGTGGTAGTTTAGCATGAATGCCCGTCAGGACATGGGCCTGAATGCTGGCTCTCTACCTAAGAGTTGTGATCTGGGCCAGTGACTTATCAGTGGTTCAGTTTCTTCATCCATGAATGACAGATGATAATGAATGAATCTAAAGACCAAGTGAGTTGGTAGAGCATTTCATAGATGGTGAATTGCTATATAGATGTTATGCAGCGAAATAAGTATCTTAATGAGTCTTTAAATTATCAAATGTCAAATTATATTCAACAGAACCGTAAAGGTGAACACATCCAGATTCCCTGTAACCTTGTCATCTGTTTTTGTTGAACAGGGTAACATGGAGTAATTTCAGAAGGAATTACCATTTCAGACTGTCTTATCACACACCCTGTTCATGTTTAACACTTAGCCATAAGGCTGGGGACAGGAAGGAGGGTACGATATGAAGGGACTGAAACAGAAGCCCAAAGTTTTTGTCCCAAGAGATTGTGAGAAATAAAGACAAAGGGGGAAATAGGGATTAGGGGGGTGTACACCGATGATCTCAAACGTACATCAACTTTCTAGTGGGGTGATGGGAAGGGTGAGGTGAGTGTGAGGAATTCCAAGGCAGAAGGGTTCCTGTCTCACTTCCCAGGACAGGGCAGGTTTGTGCTAATCCGGTTCGAATCCAGAATGGTCAAGAGGGTAGAGAACCACAATCAAACAAAAAGGTCTCATTCAGGTATCTGCGGCTACTTCAGCACCTGAGTGGCAAAGGTAGTGAATTGAGAGCCAGGAAGGGAGTGGCAGACATACATGGTGGCCAGATGGGATTCTAGACATTTGGAGTACCACTGAGAGCTGATCTGAGGGCAAGTCATCAGGAAGGTGGATCACTGAACACCTGGTGACCAGATGGGTACACAGAATTCAGCCAAGAAGGCCTGAACTTTGGCAAAAATCAACAGGAAGCTGAACTTTTTTGAATCACAAATTCTGAAAATAAAAGTAGGCTCATTGAAATAAAAAAGAAAAAAACCCTCAAAATACAAGCTCTAGAGCAAGGACAGAAGAAATATTAAGTTGTCATGACGGTTGAGGAATTAGCTCAGAGTGCAACAAAGAGCAATAAAGGAATGAACACTATCCAGGAGAGGTCAGCGGACACGGTGGTTAACTGAGAAGCTCCACATACTCCTAACAGACATTTCAGAAGCCAGAAACAGAGGTCCTAGTGGGAAGGCAAAGACATGGTGGCTGAGAATCTTCCCAAACTGAAGTCATGAGTCTCCAGATTAAAAGCTTACAATAAGGAACAAACTGGAAACAAAACAAATAAATACAATGAAACATGACATAGTTAAACTATAGTAAAGTGAGAAAAATCTTGGAAATTATCAGTTAAAAGATGGATTATTTACAAAGAATTACTTCTCCCCAGGAACTACAAATGTAAGAAATATGGAGTGATGTTCAAGTAGTTGAGGATAACTGTCAACCTAGAACCTCATACCCAGCTATCATTTCAGAATGAAGGAAAAAGAAAGGTATCTCAGAATACAAATACTTAAGAGATGAATATCCAACTTTTGTATCAACATGGACAGGACTAGAAGAGATTATGCGGAGTGAAATAAGTCAAGCGGAGAGAGTCAATTATCTTATGGTCTCACTTACGTGTGGTGTATAAAGAAAATCATGGAGGGCATCGTGAGAAGGAAGGGAAGGGCGAATGGGGGGAAATCGGAGGGGGTGTTGAACCAGGAGAGACTGTGGACTCTGAGCAACAAACTGAGGGTTTTGGAGGGGAGGGAGTGGGGGGGGTGAGCCTGGTGGTGGGTATCGAGAGGGGCACGTACTGCATGGAGCACTGGGTGTGGTGCATGAACAATCAATCTTGTAACACGGAAAAATTAAAATAAACAAATTTGGGGAGAAAAAAAAAAGAGAGTTAACCATCAACAGAACTTTCCTTTCAATAAGGACCTGTTACTAATGGATTAAATTTAGCAATTAGACAAATGAATTCAGATGGAGGCAAAGTGTATATCAAGTAATGTATGAAATACTGGTAAATCTAACTATTACTTGTTGATAACAATAGCTACTTTCTTGGGTTTAAAAAAGTTTTAATAGAAATCCTAGACCAGTGCTGGAAACACATCATGTAATTCCAGATTTTCTAAAGGCCACATTAAAAAAGAAGTAGATGAAATTAATTTTAGCATTTTATTTAACTGAATCTATCTAAAATTGTATCATTTCAATGTGTTATCAATTTACAAATTATTAATGAGGTAATATTTCTGATACTAAATCTTCAAAATGCAGCATGTACTTTACACTTCACAGAAGCACATCTCCACTCAAATGCTACGTTTTCACCAGAGTATCTGATCTATATTTAGAGTTCATAAAATTTATAGCAGTTTCACATATCCAGGTTGTTCCAAGCATGTTTAATTTTTTTCAATAACTTAATCTAATACAGGTGTTTGAATTTAAATAGATTAAAATTAAAATTTAAAAAATAAAGCTCTTTTTTTTAAAGATTTTTTATTTATTTATTTGAGATAGAGACAGTGAGAGAGAGCATGAGATGGGAGAAGGTCAGAAGGAGAAGCAGACTCCCCGTGGAGCTGGGAGCCCGATGTGGGACTCGATCCCAAGACTCTGGGATCATGACCTGAGCCGAAGGCAGTTGCTCAACCAACTGAGCCACCCAGGCACCCCGCTCTTTCTTTTTTTTAAAGAGTGCTTAACTGCCTCATGTAGGTAGTGGCTACCATACTGGACAGCATAATTCTAGACCATAATAACCACAAAAAATGAGAGCAGAATGAATAGATGAGAAGTTAAAGCATGCTAGAGTCCTGGTTTTGTTCTGGAGGATGATACAGACACAGAATCATTTTAGACTTTGTTAAAACAAAATTTAAAGATAGCCCTTAAAGTTTTTAACATAAGGAAGAGGACCTATAAACTTCCAAATCGGGAGAGGAATAAAGCAAAATTTAACAAAAAAAAAGTAAGGAAAGAAAAGAACAAATAATAAATAAAAACCACAAAATAAGTCCTTAGAAAAAGTCCAAACACATTAGTAATCACAATATACCTAAACAAATCACCCTCATCCGTTATAATATCAAGTGACAGAAAGAAAATAACAGAATAATGTACGTCTATGATTCCACTTTTATGAATTTTAAAGCACGCACAAATCAGTATTAAGGATTTATATATGACACATATAAAAGTATAAAATCATGTTCTGGAAGGATACACAACGAATTCATGATAATGGTTACCTCTAAGGAGGCTGATAAGGGAAGGGAACCAAGGGGATGTTTCTAAGGAAATGTCAACTTTATCTGTAACATTTTATTTTATATAAAAAATATCTGAAGCAAAATGATAACATTAAAACCTGTGAATTTTGAGAGGTGGGTAAATGAATACGCTATGTTATTTTCTGCATTTTTCTGTAACTAAATTTTTTCCAAATAAAAATATTAGCAATATTGAGGGAAAAAAAGACTAGCAGCAAACTTGTTCCAGTAAGTCTAGTTTAACAGTGCCTTAACACAAATTCCATGACTAGGTTTATCCATAGCATTTTCTGCACTTCTTAAATGACTCATCGATCTGGTTTATATACTGCCTCTTTCTTTTATGGTCAAGACATATATTCCTAATTGCTTCAGCTGGGTTCACAGGAAGGCACTGGAGTGGGCGGGATGGTAAGCCAAGAGCACAACCCCATGGACGCAGAACGCTCTTTGGGCTAGTGTAGGAGAGCTGAGGGGGAGGACAGATTCCTTCAGCAGCTGACCGACTGTACCATCCCCATTCTTTCCCTACACAGACAGGCCTGAGCCCCGCACATGAGGAAGCAAAAATGCCCTAAGGGGACACAACCGTGTTCTCCTGAAGACTAAACAGAATCAGCAGTCCTTAGCAGGAAAAAACTTGAAATTTTATTCCACAGATTATCCAGAAGGAATCAACAGGAAAAATTACCCAATTGCTGAGCTTCTTTCTCTTCGAATAAATAGCCCCTTCGGATAGAGGGGCACTGGTAGTGGTGGTGATAAGCCAGATTTTCTCCCTCCAAACTCAGGAAGATATCAGAGAAGACGGGAAAATCCTTATACCCTTTAGCAGTTACTTGGGAATAGTTCAAATGGCATGTGCCTATGGACTTATCAGTGCAGAGAGATATGGTGTGGCCAAGAGCTGGGACGTACAAGGCCAGTACATGGCTTGTGCCATCGTTCTAAGCCACACAAGACAAGAAAGGGGAGGGCTCAGGATTCTCAGCAACCAGTGTGGGGCCTTAGATTAAAGTTCCAAAAATCCTTTTTGGTAAGTGTTGGCCCTTAGAGATTTTCTTCTCAGATTGTAAGTGACAAGGGATATTGCTGCATAAGTTAGTTACCTGAGAGCCTAGAGTCTGTATGAAATTCAAGTAACCATTTTCTAGCAGCCATAGAACAAATCCAGTCAGATATAACAATAAAATTAAACTAATAATTACTTCTTTTAACCTGGGGAATGTATTACTTTGAGGTGATTCTTCTCTAACTTGCTGGCCAGTATTTTTTTAAAACTCTTTATTATTATTTAAAATTTCTTTAAAAATTAATTTACATTTTCTTTCACAAACCCAAGACTGGAGAAAAGAAGCAGTCCGAGAATGAGCTGGTTAGGAGAAGAAATTCTGGGAGGAAAGATCTAAATAACCCACACATAGAAATGTGCATATAATAAAACTCTGTTGCTCTTCTGCTAAAATGAATATATAACTCAACTATTTGATTAAAACAATGTTAATTTCCCCCCAAATGGGGGCACTGCCCATGAAATTCTTGAGGTTTTCTAAATAATAGGTAGTTCTCTTAAATTAAAATATTCCTATGACACATGAAACAGACACTTAAATTTTTATTTAAACCACAAGGATCATTATTTAACATTGGCATGGTTTTCATTCATTCTGTAGATCTATGTTTAGGATCCTCCAATACTGTATAACTTTTTAAAATAATCTTTAAAAACCCAACACTTAGAATTGAGAGATTACGTTAAGAGGGCTAATACTCAAAGTAATGTTAAATTCCTCGGCTACCTCCTTCCTTATGTCTATTAATTTCATCAACTTCTATAAACCCAAATTCATTTACTGAGGTCACATCAGACTAGTATGTCTTCTCAAAATGTTATTTTGTTGTTAGAGATAAAAGCAGTTGAATTAAAAACTCGTCTGTAAAAGACTGGATGAACCAAAATAAATAGCAACTACCTCTTTTCTGAGGTATACTTTAGGGGATTCAGGTACACAAGATAACAGAAAGTAAAAGAAAAAGCCATGTTCTAGGATGTTTGGTTAAATTTTATTAGCATAAGTATATATGATGTAATAATGGAAGTATATCTTTAATATGAAATAAACAACCTTAAACATTTCACACATCTCTTTGGTCTGAATCGCCTCTTCCACCTGACTTAGGTTTTCATGTGAGTGGTTTTGTACAGATGGGAAAGCACCTGGCTGAAGTCAGAAGCCTGAATTCCAGTCGGGCTCACATCTCACTCCCCTCTGCCCGAGTTTCTTCATGAGTACAAATGAAAGACGATGGGCCTGAAGAGCTCATCTTCCTGACTTGGCTGCTTATGTACTTATTAATCACACTACAGAAGTGTCCCTGTGTAAATTACAGGGATGCCTATAGGTACAGGGGTCTTGGAAAAGGACAAAACAAGGGATCCTGAAGAAGAAAGAAGAAGAAAGAAGAAAGGAGGTGGAGGAGGAGGAGGAGAAGAAGGGGGTTGGAGAAGAAATAACATATATTGCACTTATGTGAGAAGCAATGATCTGTTCTAATCCTCACCACAATCCTGTGAAGTTTTATAAATGAGGAATTGAGACCAGAGAGCTTAAATAACTTGCTCAAGATTACCTAGCTGGTGGGGCGCCTGGGTGGCTCAGTGGGTTAAAGCCTCTGCCTTTGGCTCGGGTCATGATCCCAGGGTTCTGGGATCGGGTCATGATCCCAGGGTTCTGGGATCGAGCCCCGCATCGGGCTCTCTGCTCAGCGGGGAGCCTGCTTCCTCCTCTCTCTGCCCGCTTCTCTGCCTACTTGTGATCTCCCTCTCTGTCAAATAAATAAATAAAATCTTTAAAAAAAAAAAAAAAAAAGATTACCTAGCTGGTATTCTCGCCGGTAAGCAGAGACCTGGAATTCGGACCCAGGTAGGCTGGCTCAGAGTTCATTCTCTTAAGCCCTACACCTCTCAGAGTGTTTTGTTAGTTTTCTGAATTTTCAAAATTGGGTGCAGATCTAGGATGCTAGAAGAGCAAAAGGTTTCCGGATTGAGAAATATTTTAATCTGTAGATCTAGCTCAAGAGCACATAACATGTAGTAGAATGTTTGCTATCCCCCCTCATTGCTGAGCCATTAAACAATTCCCCATAAACAATAATAAACAATTTCTCATTAAAAATACTATATGTTGAAAAAAAAATACTATATTTTGAGATGCACACAAATGTACCATTTTGGGTTTTTGAAAATCACATACACAGATAAAAGTATCTTTATTTCACTATTAAGACTAAGACAAAATACCAAATCATTTCTATCAGTTTTTATAGCCCTTGACATTTTCTTGTATTTATACAAGCCCTTCACAATGTCTTGTACGTTGTCGTTGTGTTTGGTCCTCTCGATAGCACGGGAATATACATGGGCGACCCTAATATTCCCATTTTGCAGAAGAACAACAGAAGCTCAGAGGTCAGGTGACTTTCCCCTGGTAAAGAGTGGTGGAGTTCATACTGGATCCAAGTTTTCCAACTTTTATACCAAGGGATCTTTCCAAATGGTTACTTTGTTTTCCTATTTGCCCAGATATAAATTAATTTCTAGCAAATGGTAAACACAGTTATGTTGTTCCTTGTATTTTTGCAAAACTGATTATCAGCTAGGTCTGATGTGATTGCATGTGACCACAAAAAGGGGGATAATAAAATTAAAAATTGTAATTAAGAGGAGAGGTAAAGGAAAGCAATGAGTAGAAAGAATATAGTTTTTAAAAACGTATTATATGGAACACATGTAGAACTTCAGAAGGAGCCTTCAAAGCTTCACATCTTGAAAACCTCAAAATCTTTGGATGTTTATTTCCCACATACACCATGCTTAATACTCGTGATTTCCCACAAAGTTGAATTTACCTAATTCTGTCCAGTATTGTAAAAAAAAAAAAAAAATACAGTTTATACTCAAAAAGAAAAAAAGGAAAGAGAAAGAGAGAAAAATCAAAATAAATAAGAAACCTAACACCTCTCAGGGTAGACCTGGTAATCTTTGCATGGGGTCACAATAATCAAAATATAATTTCAAAATAATATCATCTAACAGTATACTTAAAAATAACTATTGTAATTAAACATTAATCTTGGTAATCCAGAACCTGAAATAAAAATCCATCAGTCCTAGGTCCAAAAGATTTTCTAAATTATAAAGCTTTTATTCTTATTTGAAGAGTTCTAAAAACAAAAGCACCTGCTCATTTTTTAAATCCAATTCCTAAGTAATGGTAACATAATATTTACATCACAATCTCTCAATATACTGTATACTATGCCAGGTACTTATGTGTTTCTGATCACAGGGGAGTATCCCTATTATTCTATATAGAACAAATTAATAAAGACAATATATCTTGGAAATAGTAAAATCGAGCATTTTATGGTAATTAGAGAAAACACTGAGTCTTAGACTCTCGATTCTCAAAGATATCAATACTTGGATGAAGACACTGTGCATATACCCATCTTGTATATGACCCTACAGTCCATTAGTTAACTGAAATATCCAGAAGCCTTCATGGCAATGTGCCTCTCCCAGAAGCAGAGGCCTAGACCCTAAGACCAACCTGAGGGCACGATCACAGATGATTTGTTGGGTAACTTGGATGGGAACCTAGAAAAAATGGCATTAGCCTATGTCTTAATAAGGACAACACTTAATCAAATGAACAATTGCGTATTTATATAACTCTTGATTCTTCCTTGTTTCATTCACCAGGGATCTTAGTTTAAGTAAAAATACAAGAGGTTCTCAGAAACATTTATGGGAAGTACTATGGTGTAATAGTTAAGAGCAAAATTCTTGGGTAAAAGAGGCTGGCTTAGAATTCCTGGTTCTATTGCCTCCTAGCTGTGTGACCTGGGGGGAATTCCTTCATCTCACTAAATCCTAATATTCTCTTGTGTGTATGAGAAAGGCCGTAGGGCTTGACAGTTAAAAACACAGACTGGAGCCAGACTGCCCCGACTGCAGTCCCAGCTGGGCCATTTCCTATCACTGGGGCCTTCTGTAAGATGGCAATTTGGAGAGTACAGATACCTTAGTGGGCGGTTGGGAGGATTCCATTCATGAATGCAAACTGCTCAGAACAGTGCCTGAGTTATAGTAAGCCATCTAAATGTTATTTATTGTGGCTGTCATTATCGTATCTATGAGATGAGAATAGCCTGATATAACTGGTGTGAGAATAACATGAAATAATAGGAAATTACACCATAATATTTCCCATATATGTTTGTTTCTAACAGCTTCCAAAACTTTGGTTTAAAATAAGCTGCCTAATGATTATAAAGCATATAATAGTTAAGGTCTGGTATAGCCAGGCATTCAGCAAATGGCAGCAATTTACGTTTTAATAGTAATAGATATTTATATGTTGTTACTGATATGTTTCCCTTAAAGTATTAAATTTTGCAACCAATTTTGAAATTTAAAACCGTTTTTCCTATTTCCCTACTTCTGAATATGTGTACCATTTACTTCATGTGTGATCAAATATGCATTTGCCTTCGGCACATTTAAATGGCCCTTTCTGGATGTGTCCACAAGATATAATAATACTGGACTTGATAAATACCTTGTTCAGTAACCAATACTTGATGTGACTGAACTCTTCTAAGAAGACAGTGAAATGGGCAAAATAATAAGCAGCCAGTGAAAAAGGAATTCAACATTTTGATTTGGTTTGTTATCTTCAACACTGATTTTTAAATTACTCAGGAGGCTAACATCATATTTCAACATACTAGGTACTGTGAAAGCAGACAGCTAAAAATGGTGTTTATTTCAGTCACCATTTCCAAATTGTACCCTGCAGGAAAGTGGAATATATTTAACTTTGGTGTAAACAAAAGCAGTGTTTTAGGTGGAAAATACAGGAAAAGAGGATCACTTGATAACTGATTTGCCAAGAGAATTTTAATGTTATATGGAGATATTTTTAAACATATTTTTTCTTTGAGAAAAGCCAACCATGTAAAAATGCACCAGATTAAAGCTTATGTTCCTTCAGAAACACTGCATTTGTTATCTGGTTGTTGAACATCTCCTTCTAGAACTGCAGTTAATTAAACATGCAGGGTGAGTTCTACCTGCTCCCTCTCCATCGTATGTGCCGTCTGTCCTACAAAATGGAAGCATGCTGCTTATCAGGAGCCTGCTATTTCACTGTAGTTCTCTGAATAACTGAAAATACATATCATTGTTGCAATAATGAACATCCCTTGATTGTTTTACACACGCCAGGTACTTTGCATTCACCATCTCATTTAATTCCCCTAACAACCCAATGGGGTAGAAGATATTTGCTTCCCTGTTTTACAGACAAGAAAACAGAATCTTAGAGAATTAGGAACTTCCGAAGTCTAGGAAGAAGTTAAGCAATGTCCCCTAAATCATACAGCTAGTAAACAGTATGTGTCAGAACCCTACCAAGCTACCTCCTCACCAAGTATATGAAATAATTACACTTACTACTTCCTTCCCTTGAAAATCAAATATCTCAAGGTTAAGTCAAATTAGGAAGATTACAAAGTTAATTCTGCATTAGGTAATCAAATAAGGTGTGTTAATTTAGAAACAAGGTGCTTGTCAGACAACCACTTTTAAAATACAGGAGGGTGGTTAAAAGAAAGGCATAAAGGCCATGAAGTCACTAGATCTTTACTAATGAGGGAGGGCAGTTACTGCACACAATGTAATCTCAACTGCTAACAAGCCTTGAATTTAACTTCCTTATACTTCAAAGAAAGCAGAACTTCACAGAAAGGACCAATGACAGATCACCTTTAATAACAAAGTAGCACTGATCCTCTAGAGATTAAAAAAAAAAAAAAAAAAAAAAAGCTATTACCTCCAACCCTTTTAACCAAACAACTTCTCATCAGTATTTTTTCTGTGGACATGTGGTCTAGCCAAACCTTTAAACTCTCAGAGCCTTTCTTGTGGCTCATTATCATTTCTTGCCATGAATTATAAGTACTTACATATGTATATTACCTTCCCTATCAGGCTAAAAGATCCTTACAAATGAGGGCATTTACTTATTCACTTCAAAAAGGGTTGGGAAAAAAACCCAATTCACTTATTTTCCCAACATGATGGTACTGTGCATAAAGGTGATGCTCCATAAATGTTTATTTAACATGAAATAAGTGAATCAATGAATAAAATGTACAAGCCATCACTCAACATACGTACCTTTTCAATATTAACTCAAACTCAGCAAGCATTTATGGATGGCATACTACATGGAGTTAGGCCCTTTCGTATTCATACTGGAAAACTCAATATGGTTAAGAAGGCTATTCATTCTAAATTGACTTATAGATTCAATTCAATCCCTATTAAAATCATGGCAGGTATTTTGTCTGTTACATTGCAAAGAATGTAATAGACAAAACAATTCTGGAAAAGAAGAACAAAATAGAGGACTGATACTACCAGAATTCAGATCTTACTATAAAACCATAATAATCATGATAATGTGGTAATGACAGAAGGGCAGACTTATAGATAAGGGAAAATAATTGAGAACCCAGAAAGAAACCTTTACATTTGTGATGAATTGGTTTTTCACAAAGGCACCTACACAATTTAGTGGGAGAGGGATGGTCTTTTCAAAAATTGGTGTTGGGAAAACTGGCTATCAACATGCAAAAAAAAAACCCCAAAACCAAACCAAACCAAAACAAACGAGAGTGAGCTAATTTAAACCCTTATCTCACACTAGATACAATATTAACTCTAAGTGGATCACAGAGCTAAATATAAGAGTGAAAACTATAAAACTTCCAGGAGAAAATATTTGCGACTCTGGATTAGGCAAAGATTTATTAGACATGACGCTAAGTAGATTTTACCAAAATTAAAAAAACTTCTGTTTTTCAAAAGGCATCATTAAGGCAAATTATTTTAAAAAAGTAACAGACTGGGAGAAAGAATCTACAAACCATACAGCTAATAAAGGACTTGTATGTAGAATATTTAAAGAACTCTAACAACTCAAGACAAATAACCTAATTAAAGAGTGGGCAAAATATCTGAATAGACATTTTACCTAAGAGATACACCATGCTAATGACACATGAAAAGATGCTCATTGTCATTTGTTATTATGGAAATGTAAATTTTTATTAGAATGGCTATAAGCATAAAAAGTGACAATACCAGGATGCAGAGACACTGGAACCCTCATCCATTGATGGTATATGTACAATTACTTTGGAAAACAATTTGAAAGTTTCTTAAAATGTTAAAAATAGACTTTCTTACCACCCACTAGTTCTACAGTTAGGAAACTTCCCAAGAGAAATGAAAATATGCTTATCAAAGACTCACACATCAATATTCAAGGCATCATTATTCATAATAACTGAAAACCAGAACAATCCAAATGTCCATCCATTTGTGAAAGGATAAACAATGGACTATCTTTGGGCAACCAAAAAGAAGGACGTACTGATTCATGCTACGACATGTATGGACCTCAGAAACATTATGCTGAAAGAAACCAGACACAAAAGGCTGCATATTGTTTGATTCCTTTTATATAAAATTTCTAGAAAAGGCAAATCTAAAGAGTCAGTGGATTAGTGGTTGCCTGGAACTGGGGTGGGAGCAGAGACTAAATGCAAACAACTCGAGAAACCTGATTTTCAGAGTGATGGAAATGGTTCAAAACTGGATCATGGTAATGTTATACAACTTTATAAATTTACTTAAAATCACTGATTTGCATACTTTGTATAGATGAATGGACATTATGATAAGTAGATCATACCTCAAATAAGGCCTTTTCTTTTCTTTTTTTTTTTTTTAAGGGAAATTATACTCCCATCCACACTGCTTGATTGTTACTAGAGTGTCAGTATCATTCAGTACTTGGCAGTGATACTTCCAATCTTTTTTTTACCAGATTGGCTTTAAAAAATCACATCTCCTTATTCTTAATAATATACATTTCTTTGATCTCTAGCGAAACTGAACACTTCGTCTATTTGAGCCTTTTCCATAAGGACATGTGAGACTTTTCTCTTTTTAAAATTGCAAACTTTGTTCAGTGATATGTGGTACAAATACTTTTTCTCCTTTTTCATAAGTTTTTAGATTTTGTTAACAATGGGTTTTTGTCATACTGAATACTTAGTTTCATGCAGTCACATCCATCTGTATTTTCATTTACAGAGCCTGTCTCTGGTGTCATGACATGTGATACTTTTTTGAAACATTTATCAGAAACCTTGAATATTGTGAGTTAAGCATCACTTGTGCCAAGCCCAGCACTACTAGGACTCTCCACTTTAAGAAAAGAGATAAAATCTAATTTCCAATTTCGAAGGTAGAGGCAGACAGTCTTTTGAGTGTAAAGAGTGTAAACACTAATGTTTACACCCCAAATTTATGGACAATTGTCTCATTAGAATATTTCTGATGTGATACACAAGGCATTTCGAATAGTTTCAGTGATGAGGTACTGGAAAAATAAAAAAATAAGATGTGAAAATGTGTTTGCTGTTGCTAATCATGCCAGGACCATGACTCTAGGCCTCACTGGCTGATTCCTCTTTGTAGAACATCATATCATCGCGTAAAAACGTGACCACAGCAGGCATTCATGGCTGTCTGACCAGAACAGTCTAGAACTCAGTCACTCATCATCTCACCACCACCTGCATTCATGCATATTATCATTTTCCCTGCTATTCCACTCACTACTAAAAAGTGGTGGGATGGGTGACCCATCACTCATTAGGTAATAAATACTGAACACTGAACTTTTTTCAAATTTAGCAAACTCAGAAAGACATCTAATGCTAACTAAAGAACTCCTTACTATTGAGTGCATATGGCTTCAAGAAATTTTACCACAGTTATAAAAAAAAATTGGTTTAATATAACTGTAACTACCATACACAAAGATACAGACAAAACAAAGATTAAGAAAATAAAAGAACGTTTTATATTAATGTGGATATTATGGCCTTTAAGTTGTATAACCAAGATCTGCTTATATTAAGATACAATCAGAAGAGGCATTCAAATGCCTGATAACAGAAAATGACTCTGTTTTTCTCCGTATATATTTGAGTCCTACCTATACTTGCAAGATCAGCCCAAATTCAAACTTCTTTCCCTTTCAATCCTACAGCGTTTAGAATCTATACCTAAACTGTATAATCTGAAAATATATATAAACATATATATATATGTATATACACACACACATACACTGTCTTAATGTTACTCAAGTGTTTTATGCAGGCTACTCTTATCGCCTTCATTGAATTAAATATAAGCTCCATGAGAACGAACTATGTATCCCCATGACATTAAAGCAGTGCTAGGATTCCAGATCTTACTCTGCAAAGCAGCCTAAACAGGTGTTCATTAAACAACTTTTCTTAATTTCTGGAAAAAGTTGAAAAAAGGGGGCCAATATGGCAAAAAAGTATTGAGGGCACTTTTAAAAAATTTATTTTAATGTAGAACAGGCAGTCCTTTCGTCAAGAAAAATAACGTGGAGTAGTATGTAAATGCTTTAGCAGGTGCCCCAGCTTTATAGCTCTCGAAGTGCTAGGCACAGATTGTCTTCAATTCTTTTCTCTGCATCTAGGCAGGCTTTACCTAATGACAGTGGTTTCCAATGTAAGTTCCAGCGACCTCCAGGATTCCATGAGGCAGCTCTAAGGTGTGACTGATAGATGGGATGGCCATGATAACTATGTTAAATTTGTAGCTGCTTCTGTCCAGGTATCAACTTTGGGCTCCAGTAAAAATGAGAAGCCTTCGTATTAATCAAGAACAGGTTTGCCATCTCTGAAGAACACACTGATGTCCTGCGGGATGACATTCAGGTGCTTGTCCTCAAGTCTGCCCCTAGTCCCAGGATGCCTGGCTAGTTTCTTCACAGGAACTCCCTGCCTTCCAGAGCAATAAAACAACCAAAAGCCAGTACTGTTCTTTTCGTCCCTTCCGTTTCCTTAAAAGAGGTGGATAATGAGAGCAAATAAGAGTAATGGTTTCACCAACTCTGGCCCTTAAACAAGGACTCCAGCATATCAGGGTCTATTTAATAATGGGTTTGTGCACATCTAACTTACTGTTCATTTAAATTTGTTAATAATTCTCAGGAAAAGAGATGGCACGAATTCCCTCCATAACTCATCTTTTGATGATTGGTTCTTTTGACTCTACTAGAATTCCCACCCTAGTCATTAAACCTCAGATCAATGTTGAAAATGGTGGTATCATTTTAAATGCCTTAGTTCTAGTAAAACAGGCCTGGTAAGCAATATTTCCATAAACAAATTTAAATAATGAATCTCAAGTATTAGTACTCTTAATACGCCATCCATCTTCTCAGGTTCCTAATCTCTGCATTTCCTAAATTCGTCTTGACCCACTCACCACTAAATCTTTGGTACTAGCTATTGGTCAGTGAAACGTGGGGGAACTCAGGTCTTTAAACCCTTGTCCAATGGTACTCTCAAGGTGTACTGAGGAGTAAATGAAATAATACAAGTCAAACTCTTCCCACAGTATATGAAGCATTCAGTACGTGCACAATAAACTCTTAAGACCAACCAACTAACCAACTTTTGTTGTATTTTTTAAAAGTTCCCATCAAATTCTTGGTAATGGCGGATTAGAAAGCAAAAGCTTCTATATTTTCAATACTTCGATATTTTTTAAAAAATGCGTTCACGGACACAAACCAGGCCACAATCTTTAACTGATAAAGCAGGATATTATTTGTAATTTGGCTCAAATTTAAGACATTCGCTGGTTTACACTCCTGGCAGGCAGTGGGAGGATGCAAAACATTTTCTTAGGTTACAGCCGCCACACACCGGTTTTCTCAGGGTGGAGGAAAGCCTTCCCTTCCCTCCCCGGGGGCAATGACCAGTCGAGGCCAGACTCCAAGCGAAACGCGCAAGGCGGTGCGAGATACTTTGTGTCCCGGGCCCGCGCGGAAGGGGACGTAATAGACCTCAAGGAGCTAAAGCTGAGACGAAATCGACCCCAGTTCCGAGTGAGTACAGAGGGGCGCGGAAGCACGCGCACCCCACCTTCCCCGACTGAGTGTGGGATTGGGTCCCCGGAGTGGAGCCGGTGGCCCCGGCCCTTGGCAGTCACAGTGGGCGCCCCCGGCGCTGTCCCGTCCTGTGGCCGGCTAACTCCGCCGCTCCCGCCGCGAACTGCCGGCAGGTCCCGGCCGCCGGGCCCCGCCTGCGCCGTCCCCAGCCCTGATTGACACGGGAGTTGGTACATACGGGTCTGCAGCGGAGGCGAGCAGGGGGGTGAGTGCTATTTTAAACATGGCTTTCCCTTCCCTTGGCCTCAGAGCCAACGCGGCGCGCCCAGCCGTGGGCTAGGCCCACCTGGGAATAACCCCGACATCTGGCCGACTTATTTATTTTTTTTCGATCTCCCTATGCTTGGACTTGTTTCCCGCCACCCCCCCTCCCCCAATCACTGCTTTCCTTCCACACTAATCACAACCCGGCAGTTTCAAAGAGGAAACTCCCCTCCTGGAAGGGGTAATGGAAAGCTCTTTTGCTTCTTGTTCGAGGTGGAAACCATTCCAGCTAGCATGAGTTCAAAAAGAAGGGAAGCCGCGTCGCTGGAGAGAAAGTAACAGTCAGAAATCGATGGGGACGGAGGGAGGGAGAGAGGGAAAGAGGAATGTCCGCAACAGGCATCTGACAACAAGCGTGGAGAAGCAAAGAGATTCGCAAACCCCGAGTTACTACCAAGCGCATTCCGCGCAATCCACCGCAATGACAAGATCTGCTGTAAGCACAATCCGAAGGCCTTTGAAATCTTTTTCGATAAGACTTACCTTTCTCTTCGGCATAATGACTACGTTCGTGCAGCTAAAAAGTAAAGCAACGGGCTGGAACTGCAGACACCGCCGCTGGATGCCGCCGCTGCAGCTGCTCACGCGCAGGGCACGGCGTAGCCCGGCCTCTCCGACCTGCACCTCCCTGCACCTCGGCGGCTCCCTCCAGGGGCCCTCTACTAGCTCGCCTCTCCGCTCCTCCAATGAGGAGCCCCGGCAGCCGACCGCGAGGCCTCATTGGCTGCGGCAACATTCTAAATTCCACGAGGGCACGCCCACCTCAGCGCACACGGTAAGCGCAGTTGTAGTTTCCACTTCACCGAAAAAAATCTGCCTGGTGACTGAGCATGCCCAGTTCAACTAGTAACCCCCAAGCCACATGGTCCTGGAGTTTCATTGTTTTGCTGCTCCCTATTTGGATCCTGTCGGTAGCCACAGCGTGGGCCTTTATAGTCAGGAAAAAGAGTAAGGTTAGACCCATCAACTTTATAGTGTAAATATATGCACAGCAGGCACTTGATAAGTTTCCAGTCCCTAAAGGGTTGTAATGAGTCTTAGGTGAAGAGTGAGAAGATAAACCTCTTTCCGGAGAGTGTGGCAATTTCCAAGGGTCTCATTTTCCCTTTCTAAACGTCTAATGACAACAATCTCTAAAGTTACTTAGCTTTAGTTTCCTAAAATCTGTGATTGCAAATAACTTACTAATTCAGCTAACTTCAAACTAGGCTTGAAGATGAGTAGGATATATTTGTTATGGAAATTAGAAAAAGAACAAGGTCAGAACAAATTATTTTATATTTGAAACATATATTTAATATATTTAAATAAATATGTTTAAAATAAAGATAATTTAATGTTTCTTAAAGTTCTGCAAGGCATTAAACTGACATTGCAGAGACACTTCTGAATGTATGAGATCAGTTTTACCCTGATAATAAACAAGTGTAAGACTCAAAAGAAAAGAGAACCTTAGATCAATATCCTTTATAAACATAGACACAAAAATCTTGAACAAAATTTTAGTAAATCAAACCCAACAACCTTTAATAGGATAAGACATCATGACCAGTGAGGTTTATCCTAGGAATTCAAAGTTGGTTTAACATCTGAAAACCAACCAGTGTAATTCACTATGTTAATAGAAAAAAGTAAAAAACCAATATAATCATTTCAGCAGATACAAGAAAAGCACTAGTGAATGGGTAACCAAACTGTAATAACTGTATGCAATAGAATAATACTCAGAAATAAAAAGGAACAAAATATCCCTGCATGAACTAATACCAAAAACAAGATGCCACATGAAGGAAGTCAAATACAAAAGACCATACTGAATAATTTCATTCTTAAGAAATTATAGGAAAAGCAAAATTAGGCAAGTTTAATTTAATAATCCTATTAAAGGCAAAAGTTGACACCAGAAACATGGCTAAGTCCACTTTGGTCATGCAGAGGCTGCAAATATGCATTAAATAATGACACAAGTAGTTAATTTTAATGCTTCACTTTTTTTTATTCATTTTCAAAAGAATGAATTGACATCCTAGCAAACTCTAGAGGTGGTCAATGACTTTCTTTTTGTAATATCTTTAGGAACTCATGGATTTTTATATATGTGGTATGTTTCAACCTATTGCCATTATTACTATTTTTATGCACATATTGTCCCAATATGAGATCTTTTTCAAATTGGCCCTTTTGACAGATTTATCTCTGATAGATATCTTGCTCTCAGGCATTAAGTGGATCACAATACACTCAAAATAACTCGGATAAAACCAGTTTTTGCTTGAGAACTGGATAAAAACTTTGAGGTTAATAATTTTACCATAAAAATAATATTTATAATGGAGTTGTCTTGGAAAAGAGTTCATTTGCAAAATGCTTGGTGGTTAAAAAAAAAGCTAGTGAAGACATTTTTAATAAGATATATGTGGGAAGGATGCTGGGTAGCACTTGTCATTGGGGTTGAAATTTTTTTTCTTTATGGAGATCAAAATGTTTTGCAACAAAGGTTGTCTAGGGTGAATTTTTCCCTCTGTGATGATAAGCGGCTCACAATTTGGCTTCTTTAGTTTACATTTTTCAAGGCTAAGCAGTCAACAGCAAACAAAATCGTGAATGTTTTTTACTGCACATAATAAAATAGTTGCAATGAAAATGAAATTTGCTAGTTGGATAAAGAAAGTTGATTGTGGGAACCTTGGGTCATCTGAGCCTCTTAGTTCATTTACAAGTGATGAAAATAACAGATTAGTTTTGAAATGAATAACAGTATCAATTCTCTTTCCTTTGAAGTGGATTGCTCCTGCCTGAGCAGAACACTCCAGAATGGAGGGTTCTCCCTGTACCTTCAGTAGCTTTAAGGTCTAAGAAAATAAGCACAGACCAGTGGAGGAAAGAGGAGTAGGCAAAGAGAATGATTTAGTGGGTAACTAGAACTCCAGGTTAGGAGATAAAGAAACCTGAGCAGAAATGAGCATGCCTCTTGCAAGACAATGAGGAGGCGAAGTCAGCCTGGTAAGAAGACCCATCTGTTTATCAGTATATTCTGCTGAGTGTTTCAATTGCTTCAAAACATCAACCTCTAAGCGAGTAGAGTCTTCTCTATAAGATGTGAAGACTATCTTAGCCAAGATAGACAAAGGACAAATGAAGGGAGTTACTGCCTGAGAAAGAAAGTAAAATTAGGGAAGAGACGTTTTTTCCAGTTCCAATTCCTCTTCCCTTCTTTCCTACTCGAAACAGTTGGAATCTTATACATACCACAACATTTTTCAAAACAGCAGGGCAAAACTATTGGTGGTATCATGACTATAATTAATGAGGACCAAGAGGGAGAAGGGAAAAGAAAAGAAAGGGCAGAGCATGGAAAATGTCAGGGTGCATTTCACATGGTAAAGGTAAATAGTGTTTTCTAAAATGTTTCCATTTTTCATACATTCCCACATAAACACACACCACACACATACATATACCGTTGTGCGTGCATGCACACGTGTGTGTGCAAGAGTGTGTGAGTGTTCTAGGTTGTGACTTGAAATGTATTTTTAGGATAGATATTGGTGAAAAAACTTTAAAGCTACTTCACAGCCCCAATGAATCTTGTGGAGTTTTGGGGTTCCAGCAATTTCTTCCTCTGAAGAAGGGTGCTTAATCTTCAGATCTTGAAAAGAAGTTGTTTTTTTTTTTAAAGATTTTATTTATTTGTTTGAGATAGAGACAGTGAGAGAGAGCATGAGAGGGGAGAAGGTCAGAGGGAGAAGCAGACTCCCCGTGGAGCTGGGAGCCCGATGTGGGACTCGATCCCGGGACTCCGGGATCATGACCTGAGCCAAAGGCAGTTGCCCAACCAACTGAGCCACCCAGGCGCCCCCTTGAAAAGAAGTTTTGAAGGGAAATGATAATCTCCCTCTTGACCTGTCCCTTCTTCCTTCTTTCAGGCAGGCACAGGCAGGGTTTTGCTTTAATTAATGGCAAATTGCTGGAGAATTAATATCTAGAATCTATCTATTGTTGCTTCTGATAACTCTGTAATTCTGGAATAAATTGTTCTTCAGCAAATTGGCCAAAGAATTCCAGAGGTGAATAATTTCGGGGGTATAACAAAACATCAAAAACAACTGACAAGAAGTGGCAAAGGAATACTATATTTTGTTCGTATTTTTATTAGTCAAATCTCTAGTTTGCTGAACTGAACACTAACTTTTGCAGAGACCATGTCTAGTTTTTATGAAGTAACCAGGTCTAAGAGCCACCAACTCCAAATCACAGGAGCTGTCTGTTGCAGGTTCCTAGACCCCAAGCCCAGCTTACTGAATCAGAATTTTTAATGACTGGACCTGGGAGTTTGCACTTCAAACAAGTTTCTCCTATGATTATCTTATGTATGTATGAGACAGAGTGAGAGAGAGTGTGTGCACACAGGTGGGAGGGGCAGAGGAAGAGGGAGAGAGAATCTCAAGCAGGTGCTGCGCTGAGCACAGAGCCTGGCATGGGGCTTCGCTCCCCACCCTGAGATCATGACCTGAGCTGAAACCAAGAGTAGGACAATTAACTAACTGTGTCACCCAGGCGCCCTTCTCCTGAGATTCTTATATTAGAATTTGAGAATTTTAGGCTAGGCCTTAGTCCTCAACAACTATTTGCTGAATGCCAGCAGTTAGATTCCAATGATATAAAAGCCTGCTTCCTACTTAACACACTTCCAGAGAAGGAGCCTAATTCTGCGGGTGAAACCTCCCCACTGTGGACCTCCCCTTGTGCTTGTGCTCCATCTCTCCTCCATTCCAGCTCTGCTTGGCACTACATGCTTACTTTGCATTCTTCTCCTTCCTCTACTTGCAAGGAGCCTGAAGGGTCATTAAAAACTGTACACTTTGAAATCCCTAGAATAGTACCTCCTCCCATCTTCCCCGGTAGTGCTATAGGCAGCTTTTTGAGCCCCCGACAAGATTAAATTCCCTGGCCCCACATCCTCAAAGGGAACCTAACCTGCCCAAAGCTCCACAAACCACACCCTTACAATGTTTTATTATCTCAGCGATTGTACAAGCATACCTTGTAATTGCATTAACAGCAAGGGGCCAGGACATTCTGTGATCTTCTAACAGGAACCAACTTGTTGTTTTTCCCAGCTTTCAATCAAATTTAATCTGTGTGCAGATTCTTTACCCTAGGTATGTTCTACACAGTTTTCCCATCCCCAGTCCTTTTCAGGTTCAATCTCTGTGTTATTTACTTCTCCTTCTTCTTCTTGCTGCTGCTTAAACTCATCAGAGCATAATTAATTTCCTCTTTGTGGCTCCCGAATGACTATTTGGGGATGAATTAGCCATGCTCAGTAGCTTGAACCAGGGATTGGGCTTCATTTGCTCAGCCATCCCTTTCTGCCAGATTGGGAGTGTGTCTGGTGCCAAGAGACAGCCATGTTCAAGGAGGTTAAAGTTAAGGGAAGGGACTCCTGAGGCTTCATGGTGAGGATGCAGCAAAGTAAGGGCACCACTCATCCCCTTAGGGGAAAAGCCATCAGCTGGGAAGTGCCAGAAACTAGTTAGGGGTTGTTGCAGATCTCTCAGACCAAGTTATACGTTCTTACAGATTACGGCCATAGCCAGTACACTCTCAGACAGGACTGCACCCTGCCTTCTAAGATGGCGATCTTGGCTACCCATTTCTAATATCTTCTGCATTTCTTCAAACCTCAGAATCCTTGGGATCTTACAAGAAACATCCAATAGCCCCATTCCTGTCCCAGTGCACAGTAGTCCTGCCTTTCAGGGCAGATTGAACCATTTTCTTTCCTCAGTGAAAACAAAGAAACAAAATCCAGGCTTAGGGAAATGAAAGTCAAATGAATCATTCTGGAAAACACCGAATGGCAATTGGAGATGATTTTTCAGGTTAGCTTGATTAATAACTGTCATAATTCTCAAGGCAGTACATTTTGACCCAGCAGTGGAACACTAGCCTGAAAAGTGCCATAATCTTTAAGGTTGCTTTTACACAGTTGTTTTTGTTTTTTTGAAGCATGGAATTGTGTTATTCCCACAGAAAATCTCATCCTTTCCCCCTTTCTCATTCCTACTCCCATTTCTGGTCTTTGGAAACTTTAACAAATTTTTTCAAAATTTTCTTTCCAGATAATCCAATTTACCTCTTTAAATATAGGATATGTCAAAACTTATCTGAAGTTTTAATTATTTTTTAAATAAATGCTCATCAAAAAACCCTGAATCTGGAGCCATATGGCTTGATCTCAAATCCCAAGTCCTGGAGCCGCGATCCCATTACTTAACCTCTTTGAAATCTGCTTTTTTTTGTTGCTGTAAAATGACAATAATGGTGTTGATTCAGGGTAGACACTGCCAGTTATCAACCCAATAGTCACACCAGTCACACCGGACTCACTGACTCTCTGACAAAAATCAGAATCCTGATTTTTGGCAAAGCAAAACAAAAAGTGTGTGACACTGTTTTGGTGAATGAGACGTGTGCAGACGTCACAAGGTCTTAGTGACCTATAATAACAGGTCAGGGGCAGACCTGGCCCCACCGCTGCCTTCAGCCTTTGTTCTTCCCCTTCTCCCTTCCCAGAAGTTGGTAATGATGTCTAGAAGTGGAATATTTATCTTATGTTCAAGAGGATGAGAGACACAAGTCAAAGATAAAAGAGAAAGGCAGGAATGCAGGTCGCTGTACTAGTCGTGAATTGTAACACTCCACTACTTTTTATGCATGGAAAATAAGCACCTGCTTGATCAAGCTGTGGTGAGTGGGTACCTATGAAATGGAGCTGAATAATCCCTAAAGAATACATCACCTCACAGAATTGGTGTGAAAACTGGAGACAATAAACTATAGGAATGCACATATGCCTGCAGCATAGTACTTAACATATTTTGTTTGAAGAAAGTGTATTAATGTTGTAATGAGCACTGGGTATTATATAAGACTGATGAATTACAGACCTCTACCCAAAACAAATAGTACATTATATGTTAATAAATTGAATTTAAATTAAAAATAAACTAAATAAAAATTAATTAATAAAACGTTTAATACAGAAAAAAGTATATTCTATTTCCCCATAGATTATAAAATAGAACACAGAAAAATTTTAACTTTTTCTGAATCACTAAAGGCCTGATTATGAATGTTTACTCTTTTTTTTTAAAGATTTTATTTATTTATTTATTTATTTATTTATTTATTTATTTGACAGAGAGAGAGAGAGAGAGAGATCACAAGTAGGCAGAGAGGGAGGCAGGCAGAGAGGGGGAAGCAGACTCCCTGCTGAGCAGAGAGCCCGATGCGGGGCTCGATCCCAGGACCCTGAGATCATAACCTAAGCCGAAGGCAGAGGCTTTAACCCACTGAGCCACCCAAGCGCCCCATGAATGTTTAGTCTTAAAATTACTTTAAAATAGGCAGAGATAAACATTATAAACAGTTTTATTGTTGCTGTAGAATGTGCTGGCCTAAACTATGGCCTACTGCCATGTATTAAGGGATGGATATGTTGGCTTGTTGCTCAACTCCATCTTTGCTGTCGTATGCCTCCCTGTACTGTCGATGCTACAATCTAAAAACCACCTCCCAGAGCCCACCGCAGCTCCGGTTCTGGGTGTGATTTTGATTTGGCCAATTAGATGCACTAGCATGAGATTTGGAAAGTGGAGACTAGGAGGAGGCCACACTAGGCTATGTCTGCTGTGTCTGCTGCTTTCCGTTTTCCTGCAACAACATCAGCAGAGATCCCAGGCACCGGCTTTGTAGGTTTTGCTAGGCAGGACTCCCTGCATCCACTCTGCAGACATAGACTGTAGCAGGTGTGGCGTGGTCAGGAACTGGAGCAATGATGGCTTCCTGATTGAGAAAGTACTTTTATTCTCATGGAGTCTTGATGCTAGTGGAGTCCTGACTTCCAAAGAAGCAGAGCTCCTTCGATGACGAGGTTCTGGGGTGCGACTTTAGGAGATTTCTGAAAGTTAAAAAGATGGAGTCTGTTTCGTTAGACCTTCCAGCTGTCCATAAGCCATTGACTACTTGAATGTATCTCTTCCTCCTTAAATTAGATACGATAGGTTCTGTTCCTTACACCTGAACTCAGAGCTTTAGAGCTTCTATTAGTGTTGTTTACAAGATATTTCCAGCTTTAAGGGGCACCCTCTCATCCATCAGAATCTATGATTATGGACACAGATGTTGAGATGCAGACTGTCTGTGTGTGTCTCTGAGTCACCACTGTGAACAGAGCCCTTTGAAATCCCCTCCAATGATATGGGATACAAGTGAAAATAAAACCTTTTATTTAAGCTGTTGATATTTGGGGGAAATCTGTTATCACAGGATTTTCTGTCTTATTCCGAAATGACATAGAACTTAAAACCCAAGAGCTTGGGGTACTGTTTTAATAATAAACCCCAAAATATGTGGCATTGGCTTAACAACTGGTCAGAGAGAATCAAAGAAACTATTGCTGAAGACTGGAGGAATGGATTTTCTGGTGGTGAAACCTTTGGACAAAGTGTTGCCTGCAGTAAATTGGAAGTTTGTAAAAGGCATACCTAACTTTAGGAAAGAGATTGAAAACATTAATACTGCTATTTAATTGGCTGCAATGAACTTCATTTGGCACAATATCACAAAAGATATGTTTGGAGAAGAATTGGCCAGTTTGCAATGATGAGTAGAAAAGACTAGAGAGTCTACAGATTCAGGGATTCAAATGCAATTGGTTCTTAACCCAAACAGTAAAGGATAAAATTGATACTTTGAGCCACAAGGAACTACTGAAACTCAGCTTTGTAGCAAGGATCAAATCACTGAGCATGGATTAGGGTGTGCTGGCCTGAAATTCCTTTCAATTGGGCCAAATAGCTCAAAATAACATAAAATGGCTCAGGGGGAAAGGTGTTCTCACTGCTAGGCTCAAGGAACCTACAATTAGGAAGGGAAGGAAGGAGGGAGAGTAGGAAAGAGAGAAAGAGAGGGTTAGAGACAGAGATGGAGACAGAGAGACAGAGAGGGAGAGGAGGAGGGAGACAGGCACCGGGGCAAGAGAGCCCAGAAATATGACAAAGTCATATGTCTGGAGAGGAAACAAAGGAGTAGGTAAGAAGTTAAAGAAATTTAACTTTGGAAGACAGTTTCACTGCTAAAAGAGGCACCAACCTGGATTAAATGTCACTGTGGCTGTTTGAGACTTAAAATGACTCTTTGACACTTGGATGGGAAGTATGCTGAGAAAACTGCTCAATCTCTAAGGCAAATATAGTCTCCACTGCCTACTTCAGACAAGTTCAAGAAGAATAATAGAAAAAGAGGAACCTCCAATGGGAAAATCCAAGGACCATGGAGATGAATACACAGGGCAGTCCCTCCTAGGAAACGTACATGAAGCCTATTCAGGAAAATTCCTCACCTTTGGGCTAGGAGACCTAAAACTTCTGCTCAGTCTAATATCAGAATTATAATAGGCCAGTGACTGCCATGTGTTTCCCATTCTTCCTATTTCTATTAAGGGATTATTTTTTAAAGTCATTTATTAAAGTCATCCTGATCCTGCTCCTGGGCAGGTCTCTGGATCAAGAGGAGATTACACGGACCGGTTTTAGAGGATAGTATGCTCTGATTTGAAGATGACCACGCATCACCCTGAGATCCTGGGCTTGGATCTTGATATCATCTCTCGGACTTTGGATTTCTCTTTGCTCAGAAGGGATTGAGTAAATGCATTTTGTTTGCAGGAAGGAGGGTGAAAGAAATATTTCATGCCCAGAAGAGAAGACTATGGTAATAACCAGTACTGTATTTCAGCTCTACTTCTAATGGGATTATCCCTCTCCTCCCACTTTTTTTTTTTAATTTTTTTTATTAACATATAATGTATTATTTACCCAAGGGTACAGGTCTGTGAATCATCAGGCTTACACATTTCACAGCATTTGCCATAGCACATACCCTCCCCAATGTCCATATCCCTATCCACCCCCGCCCCCC
>CM052802.1:70783817-70898249 GCA_028533885.1 Nasua narica | reverse complement strand
TTTATATCCTGAGACTTGACTGAATTCCTGTATGAGTTCTAGCAGTCTTGGAGTGGAGTCTTTTGGGTCTTCCACATAAAGTATCATATCATCTGCAAAGAGTGAGAGTTTGACTTCTTCTTTGCCAATTTGGATGCCTCTCTCCTCCCACTTTTAAAGTTGGGCACGGCTATGGGACTTACTTTGGTTAATTAAATGTGAAGATAAGTGACGCTTGTCTTTCTTGAGCACCATTTTTTTTTACTGTGGTAAAAACCACATAACATAAAATTTACCATCGTGACCACTTTTTAAGTGCACTATTCTGTAATGTTAAGCATATTCCCATGAATGTTCTTATGAAACCCAGAACATTTTCATTTTGCAAAACTGAAACTCTGTACCCATTAAACAACAACTTCTCTTTTTACCTCCCCTCCTTCCCACCCCATGACCACCATTGTACTTTCTGTATAAGTTTTACTACTGTAGGTACCTCGTATAAATGGAATGAATCATGCGGTATTTGTCATTGTGGACTATTTTACTTAGCATAATGTCCTCATCCATCTTATAGCATATGACAAGATTTTCTTCCTTTTTAAGGCTGAATACTATTCCATTGTGTGAGTATCCTACATTTTGTTTATTCATTCAGCCATGTATGGACATTTGGGTTGCTTTTACCTCCTGGCTACTGTGAATAGTGTGCTATGCTGTGCGGTGTGTATGCGCCGTTTTTAAAAGTCAGTGTCTGATTCACCATACTCCCTCTTTTTCCTGCTGTCGTGAACAAAGAGCCATACAGGCTTCTCAAAGCCTGGATCCCTGAAGTATTGAAAATAGCAGTGCTTCCTGCTGACCTGCCAGGAACATGTGGAGTGAATGAGAAATAAGCCTTTGTTATTTTAAGCCACTGAGATTTTTGGGTCCTATTTTTCCCCCCCGCAGGGAACACTGATAAGGTTTTAACTTTTAAAATTAAAATTTGACTCTTTCAAAGTTTACAGGGAAAAAACAATGGACAGAGGCTTTTACAGTGAAAAGGCTGCTATGTTTGAACCTTATGCCTCCATTGCATCACTGTGGTTACACCTTCTTTGTGAGGCTTTTGTTTGTTTGGTTGGTTGGCTTTTTTGTTCTTGTTTTGTTTTCTATGGGCATATCCCTGACTTCACTTTCTTTAGTTGGCCAAAGCCTGGAGAAATCCCAAGTCCCTATTTCTCTTCCTTATCTGTTTATCTTGTTTTCTATACTTTGGATGGTCAATGTCATTGCACCCTATATATCTGATAGGAATACATTTGAGCATCAAAATCCCCTAAGAACAGAAGTTGGGAAGATGGAAGTTAATTTTCTTCTTTGCATTAAAATCACAGGGTTGAGGGGTGTCTGGGTGGCTGAGTCATTTGAGCGTCTGACTCTTGGTTTTGGCTCAGGTCATGATTTCAGGGTTGTGGGATCAAACCTCACATCAGGCTCTATGCCCTGACCTGGAGTCTGCTTGGGATTCTCTCTCTCTGTCTCTCCCTCCCCCTCTCCCTGTTCTTTCTCTCTCTCTCAAATAAATAAATCCAAAAAAAAAAAAAATAATAAAATCATAGGGTTTATATGGTAGTCCCATGACCAACTGGGATGCAGTCTCCTATCTCATCATCATCCTCATTTTACAGCTTCTATGTCATCTGTCAATATGACTGATCCAACTTTACTCCTCATGTGTACATTTTGGCCAGCAGGAAGGATCAAAGAGAAAGAAGGAAATGCTCTCTTTCTTTAAGGCAACTTCCAGAAGCTGCATATAGCACTTCCACTTATATCCCATGGTAGAATTTAGTCACATCAAACATATTAAAGGAAGCTGGGAAACATGGTCTTCCTTCTGAGCAGTGATGTTCCCTGCTTCCAGTAAATAACATGGAGGTTCTACTTTTGAAGAAGAAAATAGATATGGAGGCTTAACTAGCTATGTCAGGCAGAATAATGGTCTCTCAAAGATATCCACATCCTAATTCCCAGGATATTCCTGTGAAAATGGAAAAATTACTTTGCAATAAGGACCCTGAGATGGGGAGAGTATCCTTGACTCTCCAGGTGGGCCCAATATAATCACATGGATTCCTAAAAGCAGAGAACTTTTCCTGGCTATGGTCAGAAGGCAGATGTGACCACAGAAGGAGTATAAGGGAGGTTCCATGTGAAAAGGACTCAACCCCCCACTTGTGAGTTTGGAGAAGAAAGGGGACCATGAGCCAAGGAATGCAGATGGCCTTTAGAAGCTGGAAAAGGCAGGAGAACAGATTCTCCCCTTGAGGCTCCAGAAAAGAACACAGCCCAGCCCACACCTTAATCTTAGCCCAGGGAGACATGTTGGACTTCTGGCCTATAGAACTGTGAGACAATAAATGTTTGTTGTCTTAAGCCACATTGACAATTTGTTACAGCAGCAAAAGAAAACAGTATATTAGTATCTCAGCCACAGTGCCTCTCCTTAGCACCCAAATATCTGTGCACACTTTTTTCTTCACACACAGAATAGACTCACTTTCTGTCCAAAGGAGAAACCCCTTAAATCCCATCTATCTCTTCCCTTTACTAGAACCCTCTCTAGATCTTTAATTTAGATTGGTGTTTTACAGTATTTTGACTAATATCTCTTGCTAGACCAAGGAGAAAAGAACTCTAATGAGGCTTCATTGGAGTTTGCTTTTGACCCTATAAGGAAGCCATGAGAAAATTTAGTTACAAGGTAAGGATCAATTAACTTTACTTAGGAAGTATTTGAAGAGCTCTTGTCCCACAATCTATGAAAATTTAAGAATTATCTTTGTCCCCAGCATTGTAGCCCATTTCTAAGAATTTCATTTGGCTACTTCCTTGTATTGAGACCTCTTTCAGAATACCTAGCCTAGTGTGTCAGTATCCTTAGACTGGAGAAGTAATCTTCATTTCAGATATTGACATGCCCCTTGTTTCTTAAAGGTTTAAATCAAACATATATAATCCCTATATACTATTGATTTTTCCCTTTATCAAAATGGAAAAATTAAAACAAATTACATTCTGTTCTATTTAGGATATAGAAAGTGTGACAGTCACTTCCATCCTTCAATGGAAAAGAAATCACATAAACTTAGAAACTCATATATTAAAAGAGAGAGTCGTTAAATGCAAAAAAAAAAAAAAAAAAGCCAAAAGAAACTAAATAGAAAGTAAATTCCAGAGAAGGGTCAAAGCCTAGCAATACATATAAATGCATAATAATGATGGCAATATAGCTGATTTTTTTCCCAGAAATTACTCAAAAGTGTTATTTACCAGGAAAAGTAAAACTATTGAAAAATTTAAAATAATTTCTTGATTATTTTTAGTAAATTAAATTTTAGGCTTTTGGTTGATATGAAAATGTAACTTTTAATTTAGTTGCTAATTTATCGTACAGATATTGTTGAAAGTTTTCCTTTTGGTACTTGACACAACTGATAACGTATCAAGTAATTTTTATCAAGCTAAGCAGTAAAATATGAACTATTTTTGTTTAATTTTCAAACTCCACCTCACCCCTGAAAGCTGAGGGACATCACCAGGCCAACAGTAGTCTATACCTATATTCAGGCCACCTCTTGAAATGTGACTTTGAGATCAAATAATTGAGCAAGAGAAAGTCCTCGATTCATAGCCTTCTATTAGCCGTATTTTTGTAGAACTGATCTGGCATACATTTGTACCTCCATGAATCCAATGTCAGTGCTGCTCATGTGATACCCCTAAAAACTCAAAACTCAACAAAAGGAATGAAATACTAAGGAATAATATTTTGTTAGGTAGAGTTGCACTTTGGAGAGCTGCATTCCATTGTAATATTAAGTTTTTTTCTTAACACTCCCCAAGGAACAATTTTTGTCCTGTTTGGTGCAACAGTGTTGCACAGAAAATGCATAATCTAAATGAATTTAAAGCATTGATAGAAAATATTTATAAAGTGCATATTTGCAAGAAAAATATATTTTCCCTGGAACTATATAATTTAATATGTCTTCTTACATATAGTTTTATATGTATAAGGGATTACTGCCCCCCCCAAAATTCCCTAACTTGATTACAGAAGTCAGTGATCCCAAAGTTCATTTAATAAAAATTCATTTTGAAGTGCACTTTTTCTAGGGACTTCAGGGACTATCTTGTACAGTGTGTCCCGTCCGAGATCTTTGAATAATTTCAAAGGCAATAATGAGATGTTATGCACTATTTTAATATTTCAAAATGCCTTGACATAATCCTGTTTTTGCTGGGCTTTCTCCCCTTAATGTGTGCAGTCTTATATAGGGTCTTTGTTCTACAAAAACAGGACATCAAATTGTTGCTTAATTACCAGATGAAATTGACATCTCCTTCTGGCCCAATCACCTACACTGCCCTCTGCCTCCCACAGCTCCTTCCATCTGTGTGGCCACCATTACTAATCCCCCTGAGAGATTTGTGAGAATTTTTAACAGAACAAACAAAAAAATGAAACAATTGTTGCTCACTAAGTGATTTTTTCTAGACATAACATTTTGAAACACAAGGTCCCCAGTTAAAAATTGTTAGCAGGCGAGTTAATAGTGACAATGTCTTAGCCTCTTAATCTGGTTTAACTTCTGCAGAGGTCTAATGAAGTCAAATGCATTTTCCAAGGTCATGCAACTGGTTAATGATGGGGATGGGACTAAGTCCCAAATTTCTGATTAGAACCTGTTCTAATGTTCACTACCTTAATGCTGTCCTCAGTATCGACAGTATTAAACACTTGTGCCATCAGTGCCATTTTCTGTGGATGGAGGTTAGTCGCTGCCTTCACACCCTAAGGCTTGTAAGAGCTGCTTCTCCGTGCCTGCTTGTATGCCAGGGTATTGTCGTCAGCCAGACACAGCAGAAGGCTGGGAGGCTGAATACTCGTGCAGCATTTTTGACAGATCGCTGAAAGCAAGCTCCTGTTGTCTGTGACTGCTGAGTTGTGCTGTGATAATTGTGGTTTGCAACAATGACCCCAAGGCATTGCAGGTTCTGAGGATGTGATCTGAAGTATCAAAGAGTTATTATATTTGGAACAGTTTTAGCATTTACTATATTTGATAGCATTCCTAGGTGACAATATGGCAACTCTCAAACACCATTTGTTTAATTGGACTTTAAAATAAGATTTCTAGCATAGAATTTAATAGAGACTCAAGGTCTAGAGTCATACTGTTTGTTTTTATAGTTTATATTTGTTATTACATTTTCACTTTTGCCTCATCAAGCCTTGCTGACAATTATGGTATGGGTCTCAATGATTTTTTTTTAACTTGTTCAAACTACTTTTAACCTTTGAGTTCCTTTAAACACAATTTATCAATTATGAATTTGTTCAATAAATTATTGAGCACTTACTATGTGCCAGACTTATGCTAGATATTGGGGAGATACTGGTGAAAAGAAGGTATAAAACTTAGGGACTATGGAACTTCTAGAACAAATAAAATTATAGCTGTGATGAGTGTCGTATGGTGGCATTACTGCTTATTAAAGGCAGATTTGATAAAATCGGGATTAAGAGAAAATGATCCCTTGAGGAAGGAATGATTAAGCAGAAGTCTGAAGAAATAGCCTTTAAGTAAGCAAAGAAAGCAGAGAAGATCTTTAGGCAGAACAGCATGTGCAACGTCTCTGTGGCAAGAGGGTGTTCAGTGAAGTCAAGAGCAGTGTTGCTGGTGCAGAGAGGGTTGGAGCTTATTATATGAAATGGTGAGAACTAGGACCAGATCATGCATAATTTGTAGGCATTGTTAGGTCTTTTTGCTTTATTTGGAGAGCTGCTAAAAGCATGGAAGGAGGCAGGGTGATTAAATTTTGTTCGGGAAAATCATTCTGACAGCATGGTAAAGAATAGATAAGAGAGGTAAGAAGGTGGTATTAAGAGATGATTTTAGGAATACAAGTGATACATGCTGATTGTTTAGACCACGAACTCTTTTTTTTCCCCCCAAGATTTATTTATTTATTTTAGGGAAACCTGTATGCCTATGAGTGGGGGTAGGGACGGAGAGGGAGAGGGAGAGAGAGAATCCCAAGCAGACTCCTCACTGGGCATGGGAGCTGACGCAGGCTTGATACCATAACCCTGAGATCATGACCTGCGCCAAAACCAAGAGTCAGATGCTCAACCAATCAAGCCACTCGGGCTCCCCAACCGTGATCTCTTGATACGGGTGATATCACCTCAAACAGGGCAAAAATTTGTTCATTTGGGAGCAAAAAAGAAAAATCTTACCTATTATTATTATAGTTTGTGATCCTCCAACTCTGATTGATAAAATCTTATTCCTCAGTATTTAGTATCTCTCATTGGGTGTTAGTGTCATTTTGAGGTATCACATGAGCCACACTGGCATTGGATTTTTGGATGATACACAAAATGTATGCAAAATCAGTGCTACGTAACAACAGGGAATGGATGGCTGCCTTTGGGGACTTTCTCCTGCAGGGTTATTTGATCTTGAATTAATTTTACAAGAGACGGTCTGAGCATGGGTATGGGCTGCTTTGTCTACCTTAGACATTGTTTATGTCTGATCTTAATGCTTTTGTGTGTGAACTGGGCTTTGAGAATTAAATACAGGCAGTTTATATTATGTTATTCACATCATTCATCTTATCAAATGATGAAAAGGAAAATGTCAACAATATCTGAATTGGTATTTAGCAGCTAATTAAATTAAAATTTATATTCCAATATCAGGCAAAAGTCAAAGTCAAAACTAAAATAACTAAGAAATTAATTTAAAAAAATAATTCAGGTTTTAATTATACTTTTGCTGAAAAATACAACTTTATTTGAGCGAGAGAGAGAGAAAGAAAGAGAGAGAGAGAGGGAGAGAGAAAAGGAGCAGGAGTGGGGCAGAGGGAAAGGCAGGCTCCCTGCTGACCAGGGAGTGGGACTCCAGGCTCAATCCCAGGTCCCCTGGGTCATGACCTAAGGCAGACACTTAAGTATCTGAGCCACCCAGGTGTCCCTGGAAAATACAATTTAATGATTTTTTTTAAAGAAAAACTTGATTACACATCTATTATTAGTATGTATTTATATAAATTGCTCATTTGCATTTATGCATATATTTGATACATTGCAATTTAAACAAGCATATAAATTACATTAAAATTTACCTAGTGTAAATTGTGGAAGGGAAAGAGGATAAAAGTAGAGGATTGCTATGTTCTATAGTAAGCTTCATTTAACATTTAAAACAATGTACATATACGACTTTGATAAAAATTAAAACTTGTAAAAAAAGGTTAAATGACATACTGTGTTTCAAAAATCATCAATCAGACTACCTGGTTTTTTAATAAATAGCTAACAAATTTATTTATTCACTAAAAAGATGTTACTCAGCAAATACATTTTTAAAGTTAAGTTAAATGTTGAAAGCTTTATAATTTACCTTTAACTTCAAAATTTTATTTAGCCATTCTTAATCCTATAGTGAATTAAAAAAAACTCCTGTATTTAATATACTTACTCTTTTTATATATAAATCACATCTATACAGTGTATTTGTGTTGCTTACATTTTGTGGATAAGGCAATTAGGAAAAAATGTTTAAAAGGCTATTCAGGACATAGTAATGAGGAAGAAATTAGTAAAAATTGTTTAGATTAGGACGATGGAAATAGAAATGCAGAGACACAGAAAATTTGGGTGAAGGTAAATCATTTGATAAGGAATGGGATTTGAAGAGTGAGAAAAAGGAAGTTGTGCAAGATAACACCTAGGTCTAGTTTGCACAATAACAAATGATTCAGCCAGGCACTGAGATATAGAAACACTGGGAGAGTACCAAGAGTTCGTCATTTGCTTTTTTATTTGTGGAATGTGTGTGTGTGTGTGTGTGTGTGTGTGTGTGTGTGTGTGTGTGTGTTTCTGGGCAACATTTAATGAAAAGGTTTGCAAATACTGACTTTTAGGTGCCTATAGTAGGCAGAATAATGGTTTCCTCAAAATTTCCACATCCTCATCTCTGGAAACTGAGTTATGTTACATTATGTTACATACAAGAGGAATTAAGGTTACAGATGGAATTAAGGTTGTTGATTAGCTGACCTTAAGATATTAATGGTAATCCCCGAGGAAACCAATAAGAAACTAACTGAGATATATAGTAAAAGAGAAATTCTATAAAGGAATTAAAATAGAACCCTAGAAAGTATCTATTTAACATAATGGAAGATGGTAATTGAGGAATTGAAGAATACAAAAGACACAAAACACATATAAAACAAATAGCAAAATAGAAGAATAGAATAAAATTTATCTATAGACCTAAGAGATGTCTATGGATAGTAAATCCTATCTTATCAATAATCACATTAATGGATTAAATTCTCGAGTTGAGTTAAAAGAGTAATAGATAAATTTAAAAACAAACGAACAAAAGAGCAAATAAAAAAAGCCTCAATGATCCAACACTATGTACCTAAGAGACTCTTTAGATCTAAAGACAAAAATATGTTAAAAGTTAAGGGATAGAAATGAGATACTTGTAACCAAAAGAGAGTTATAGTGTTCATGGAATGTTTACCAGAATAGACCACTATGTTAGGCTATTATGTTAAACACATTTCAATAAATTTGAAAGGATTGGAACCATAGAAAATATATTCTTTCAACTTGGAAATGAAAAACAAAAGGAAATTTTGAAAATTCATACATATGTGGGAATTAAACAACACACATCTGAAGAACCAATGATTCCAAGAAGAAACCACAAGGGATTTTAGAAAGTATTTGGAGATGAATGAACGTGAAAGCACAACATACCAAAACTATGGGACACAGAAAAAAAAAAAATAACCCAGTAATCAGAGGAAATTTTATTGCTGTAACCTATGAGAAAAAGAAGGAATATTTCAGATCAACAATCTAAACTTCTATGTTAAGATATTAAAAAAAAAAGAAGAGCAAATCAAACCCAAAGAAAACAGAAGGGTAAAGTGATAAAGACCAGAGCTGAAATAAAGAAAATAGAGAATAGAAACATGATACAGGAAGTCAAAGAAACTAAAAGTTAGTTCTTTGAAGAGATCAATAAAACTGACAGATATTTAACTAGACTGATCATGATAAAAAGAGAAGATTTAATTACTAAAATTAGGAATGAAATAGGGGACATTGTTACCAACCTTATAGAAATAAAAAAGCTTAAAATGAAATACTATAAATAATTACATGTAAACAAATTAGATTACCTAGAGAAAATGGACAAATTCTTATGAAGGTACAAATTACCAACACTGATTCAAGAAGAAATAGAAAATATGTATTGATCTATAATAAACAAGGAAGTTGAATCAGTAATCAAAAACCTTGTATCAGAGAAAAGTCCAAGACCATTTGGCTCCACTGGTGAATTCTACGAACTATATATAGAAAAATTAGCACCAATCTTTCACAAACTCTTCCAAAAAATAGGAGAGAAAGTTCTGAACACTTCTTAACTCATTCTGTGAAGCCACTATCTTCCCAATACAAAAGCCAGATAAGGACATAACATGAAAAGAAAACTACAGACCAATATCCCTTGTGAATTTTCAACAGAATACTAGTAAGCCAAATCTAGCAACATATAAAAAGAATTATACAACATGATAAAGTGGGATTTAATCCAGGAATCCAAAGTTGTTTCAACATAAAAAAAGAATCAATGAAATATGCCATATTATAGAATAAAGGGGAAAAAACTCTCAACATGATTGTTTCAACAGAAGCAGAAAAAGCATTTTCTTTTCTTTTTTTTTTTCAGAAAAAGCATTTTCTGATAAAAATAGTCAATAAAGTAGGAACAGAAGGGAATATCCTCAAAGTAGTAAATATCTATGAAAAATCCATAGCTGATATTATACTTAGTGGCAAAAGTCTGAAAGCTTTCCCCCTCAAATCAGGAACAAGTAAAGAACGTCTCTATTCAATGGGAGGGGGAAGGGGAGAATCCAATTGGAGTGAAGTAAAACTGCCTCTATTTGCAGAAAAGCTATTATAGTTAATAAATTCAGATACAAGATAAATATACAAAAGTGAGTTGTGTTTTATATATTAGAACAAACAATACAAAAATGAAATTAAGAAAATTATTTCACTTATAAAAGTATAAACAAGAATAAAATACTTTGGAATAAATTTAGCCAAAGAGGCACAACATTTGTATACTGAAAACTGACATTGCTGAAAGACAATAAAGAATGCCTAAATAAATGGAAAGACATCCAGTGTTCTTGGTTTGGAAGACTTAATATTGTTAAGATGGCAATACCACCCAAATTAACCTGAAGGTACAATACAATCCCAATCAAAATTTCAACTGTCTTTTTTATTCTTATTTTTATTTTTTTTACAGAAATGGACAAGCTGATCTTAACATTCATATAGAATTGGAAGGAGCCCCAAATAGTCAAAAGAATCTTAAAAAAGAACAGTGAGGACTCGCACTTCCTGATTTCAAGCCTTACTTCCCCCCCACACACACAAAAAATCAAAGCAATATGTTACTGACAAAGCATAAATCTATAGATCATGGTGTAGAATCAGGGTCCAGAAATCAATTCATACATCTGTGGTCAATTGATTTTGGACAAGGATGCCAAAGTCATTCAAATGGGCCAAGAAATGGTCTTTTCAACAGATAGTGCTGCGTTAGCTTGATATCCACATGCAGAAGAATGAGTCTGGACCACTTTCTCATACAATATGCAAAAATTAATTCAAAATGAACCAAAGATGTAAATGTAATATCTGAAACTATGAAACTCTTAGAAGAAAACGTAGGTGTAATCTTTATGACCTTTGACTAGGCAATGGCTTCTTAGACAACACCAAAACCACAGGAAACCAAAGATAAAATAGCTATATTGGACTTCATCAAAATTAAAACTTTTTGGGGTGGCTGGATGGCTCAGTCAGTGGAGCATGCAGCTCTTTTTTCTTTTATGTTCAGTTAGCCACTGTATAGTACATCATTAGTCTTTGATGCAGTATTCAGTTATTTATTAGTTGCATATAACATCCAGTGTTCATCACAACACATGCCCTCCCATCACCTGGCTACCCAATTCCCCACCCCCCTCCCCTCTGAAATCTTTAATTTGTTTCCCAGAGTTCATAGTCTGTCATGGTTCATCTCCCTCTCTGGTTTCTCCCCTTTCCGATTTCCCACTCTTCACCTATGGTCCTCTGTGCTATTACTTATGTTCCACATATGAGTGAAACCATATGATAATTGTCTTTCTCTGCTTGACTTATTTCACTTAGCATAATCCCCTCCAGTTCCATCCATGTAGATCCAAATGGTGGGTATTTGTCCTTTCTGATGGCTGAGTAATATTCCATTGTGTATGTGAACCACATCTTTATCCATTCATCTGTTGAAGGATCTCTCGGCTCCTTCCACAGTTTGGCTATTATGGACATTGCTGCTATGAACATTGGGGTGCATGTGTACCTTCTTTTCACTACATCTGTTTCTTTGGGGTAAACACCTAGAATGTGCAATTGCTGGGTTGTAGGGTAGCTCTGTTTTTAACATCTTGAGCAATCTCCATACTGTTTTCCAGAGTGGCTGTACCAGCTTGCATTCCCCCCAACAGTATAAGAGGATTCCCTTTTCTCCACATCTTTGCCAACATTTGTTGTTTCCTGTCTTGTTAATTTTTGCCATTTAACTGGTATAAGGTGGTATCTCATTGTAGTTTTGATTTGTATTCCCCTGAGGGCTAGTGATCTCAGTGTTGTAAGTTTGAGCCCCACATTGGATGGAGAGATTACTTAAAAATCAGATCTTTTAAAAAAATTAGAAACTTTAAAAAAAAAATTAGAAACTTTTTTTGCATCAAAGCACACTATCAAGAAAAGTAAAAACACACCCACAGTATGGGAGAAAATATTTTCTTATCATAAATCTGACAAAGATCTAATATCCAGAATATATATAAAAAAATTTTAACTCAACAGTAATTAGAAAGGGGCAAAAGATTTGGATGGACATTTCTCCAAAGTAGATATATAAATGGCCAAAAAGCTTATGAAAAGATACTCAACATCATTAGTCCTTAGGAAAATGCAAATCAAAACCACAAGAAGATACTACTTCACAGCCATTAGAATGGCTATAGAAATAAAAAAAGTGTCAGTGAAGATTTGGAGAAATTGGAATCCTCTTACACTGCTGACGGGAATGTAAACTGGTTCAGCCACTTTGGAAAACTGTTTGCAGTTCCCAAAAAGGTTAAATATAGTGTTACAATATGCTTTTACTCCTTGATCTATACCTGAGAGAAGTAAAAACACATGTTTATGCAAAAACTTGTACATGAATGTTCATTTGTTTTCACCTTTTGGTGAAAAATATCCATCAACTGTTATCGATGGATGAACAATGTGTGGTATATCCATATAATGGAATATTTTTCAGCCATAAAGAGGATGAAGTACTGATACCTGTTCCTCAAGGGAGGAACCTTGAAGTATTGATACCACATGGATGAACTAAGTGAAAGAAACCAGACACAAAAGGCTATCTATTGCATGTTTCCATTTATATTTCCATAATGGGCAAATCCATAGAGACACAAAGTAAATTAGTGGTTGCCAGGAGCTGAAGAAAAGAAGAATGAGGAATGACTGGCGAGGGGTGTAAGATATCTTTTTAGGGCCATGAAAAAGTTCTGGAATTAGCAGTGATACTTACACAACTTTGTAAATATACTCACAACCCCCTGAATTTTATGCTTTAAAATAGTGAATTTTATGGTATGTGAATTACATCCAAATTTAAACAGAAGTGAAGAGAGACGCAGAAGAGAGTCAAAGGAAGAGATGCAATGCTGCTAGCCTTGAAAAGCGAGAAGGGATCATGAGAGCAGGGAAGGTAGGTGAAGGAGTGTGGTGAAGTTAGGGATTGCTGCCGTGGCGGCCACAGCATTGAATCTGAATTTTTTGAGGAGAGCGAAGAAATCTTGAATACTCATGTTGGAAAATGGGAGGATAAATTGACTAGTGGAATATAGTAGTATTTTTGCCCATTTCAAGAGCCTATTTAAGGATTTATCTGGTTTGCTACTGTTGTCTTAAGCTGTTCACACATTATTACATCTGTTTTAGACTTTTCACCCCCAAAGGTATTTTAAAATTCTTCTGATTTTCTCTTGATGTCTAGAACAGGGTTGAGAAAGCATTTAGAAATATTTTTGGATGGATTAATAACTGCAGTATTAATCAAATTATTTATCAAATTCATCAAAAAATTAAATTAATCAAAATATCATAGTTCTTAACATTTCCAGATAAAGGTTTACTATGACATAATCTATATGGAGCATAATCTATACTATAAGCAAATAATCTGGATGTGTCTTCCCAGTTCTGATTTCAGTAGAAGGCTTCCACTAAAAACAGGTAAACAAATGAAAGGTCAGTTATAGAATATCTGTTTTAAAGTTCAAAAGAAAAACAACAAAAGGCTTTATCCCACAAAAGCTAGAAAAACTTATTTTGAAGTTAACAAACTTCTTTATTTTTTAAGTTTATAGATTCATTACTACTGGAATATACATTCACACTGCAGCGTTAAACAATGAGAAAGCAAAATCCTTTTTGAGGAAGCAGATGGTGAAATACGACATAAAGGATGACTCTGGGCAGAGATAAGGAGACTCCTTCTGAACTCCTTCTCCACCTGGTATAGCCCACAAATACATGTGTTGTTGCAATTGAGCTTCTCTGAGACCCTGTTCCATTCAAGAGGCTGATAAAAAATGTGACCATTTAGCTACAAGTGGAAATCTCAGAGTGTGTGAAGCATAGCAACCAGGAGAGAGTTCCAAGAAAATCGCCCAGCAACAATCAGAAATTTGAAAACAAAGCAAGCTAGTAACCAAAACATAACCCAGACCTGCCAAGGAGTCAAGAAAAGAAAAAAACACTCCGTGTGGAGTGGAGATGCTTTGTGTCAGGTTAAAGGCATCAGAGTAACAAGACTTGTACTTAGTTACTCATATTTAGTGTATATTCCTACTATGTGCCAGTTCTTTGAGGCAGGAATTCTAATTTGAACAAGAAACAGTCCCTGTCTTCAATAAAATAGTAATGTGTTCTTTAAACCCAAACAGTATAGTGTGATAAATGCAAAGGTAAGTGATCAGCAGAATGCCATGGGAACGCAGCGGGTTGGGGAGTTAAGAGCCATGTTTAATCTGAGGTGTCTTTAGGACACTCTAGTGGATTTACTCATTTGGTAGTTGGATTTACAGGCTAGAGGTGGTAGCATACAACCTGAATTGTGATACTGGTGATAGGAATATGTATAGGTAGAAGTGGAAGTCGTGAGTTTGGAGAAAGCCGTGGAGAAACTCATGAAAATGAGCTAAGAGCTCTGGGAGCATTGGCATTTAAAAGGGAAGCCAGAAAAAAGGAAGATGGAAGAAGGTAGAAATCAATCAGGAAAGAGAAGCAGCAGAAGAGCAAGGGAAGAGAGGACGCGAAGAAGAAACCAATGTTACACAGCACTCCAAAGTTTTCATTGAATTTGAAACCGAGGAGGTAGGTCATTGATGACATCCATCAGACCAGTTTAGATCAGTGCTGGGTGGAAACAAAGTTACTGTTGTTGAGAATTTATGCTGGTTGAGGAAGGAGGGAAGCAAACATAAAGACTTTCCTGGTATTGTAAAGAAGAGTGTTACAGTCTTTACATTTGAATGGTACTCTTTGACACAGACCTGCTAGTGGCTATTCAAGTAATCATTCTAGGCTGGATTTTAAGACTTCTCCCTCATCACTTAACAAGATCTGTGATCAAACCCTGAGAAGCCAAGAGAGACTGAAGTGAACTGACACTTTACAGCAGTGATTGAATGCAAGGTCCTATAAGTACATGATTTCACTTAATTCTTACAAAAATCTTACAATAATGTTACAATTATGTTAGCTTAAGATTCAAAGTAATAATAAAAGTGACATGTAAGTTAAATAGCATTTCTACTAACCTCAATGGTCATCACTTTGCTTTGATTTAATAACCTCAGGAAGACCTTTTTATTTCTCTTACATATGATTCTCCCAGATTTTGAAAAGCCTTTGGCCATGAGCTGTCAGAATATTGCATTTAGGATCTGTCCCAGCTCCTCTTGCAAGATGCATCACGAGATCATTGTCTATATCAGAGCAACCTGCTGTTGGGGCTCAGCTCTGCTCACATAGCTGATTCATCTTCTTCCCAGGTGATCTTGAAACTATTATTTCTTTCAACCTCTATTTTTCCCCCTTTTGGTCATGATCTGAAAAGATCATGTTGTATCTAGAAGCAATGTCCAATCCTATGATGATTTTCTTCAACTGGAAAAATATACTCTGAGCAACTAGTTTAAATTATTCACCGGCTGCTTGTATTCCCACTTCATATCAGGTTAGACTGTGTGAAACTGCCATTTTGGGAGGTCAAAAAAATTAAATGCTAGAAATTCCCTGTAGGCCTTTGGTGATCACTTGAGCTTCATGGAGGAAGTGATGGGAATATTGACTTTTGGTATCTTAATGTTTATGCAACTTTTGTGTACTTAGGTTCTATTTTAAGATGTGTTGTTTACATAATTAGTAAGGTCAGTCTATTATTTTAATGTCTAAGAGATATATTAATTCATAGAATAGGACCTCAAAATGAAATAGGTTAACTGAGGACTCTGTTTCAAGCTCTCTATCCTTTAGAGAATGTGTATACAAGAAGCTGAGTTTTTGTAGCACAGTTTTTGAAATAAGAATCAAGAACTGGTCTTTCCAGCCCAACTGTGAACAGCTCTAGGCACTTTAATCAGGTCTTTGTGTTGCTGAATAATGTACCTTAGAAAAATTCAGATCTAAAGCTAAACCTTACCCCATTTTCAATTTCTCAAGCAACATGTGAACAAAACCATATTTACTTTAAGTATCAAGCTGTGTGTTTATGTTGACAAAAAATATTAAGATGAAATGACATAGACTAAATACCTACTTGTTATTTGGTTTAAGAATTCATTTAAATACATTCTTATTTCCTTGAGGCTTAGACTCATACCAGAAAGTCTATTTATGTTACACTTTAAAATCAAGCTATTAAACAATTCACCAAACACTAACAGAATTCATCACCACCTTCAAATCCTTCTGGAGTAGAATAAAAGAACCTCACAATAGAAGGTCATCAAATCCAAATCCCAGTCTCTTATGTTTGAAGAGCCTATAAAACAGCTTCCATAAAACAGTTAATAAAATAATTAATTACACTTTAAAAAAGTATGACTTTAACTTCAATCTGTTTGTCCAACATAAACATATTATGTCCAACATATTATGTTCCAACATAAACATATCTAATCCACTTGCAAGTGACAATCATTCTGAACTCTTAGGAAAACTATGATACCCCTTCTAAGGTCAGAATTGTTGTGTGATTTTGATGTGTAGTGTTGTTTTGGGGGGAGGGAACATGCAATATGTTTCCATTCCTGTGTTTCCAATCCTAACTTCTACCTTGCCATGTGATAGTGATATTAGTGTGCCCAAAAAAGCCTCAAGTTCAGTTTGTGATGTTTGAAAATAAACATATACTTAATATCAAACAATAATATATAAAATAACATATAATAATTGGTTCCTATACTTACTAGTAACTTTATTTGGGAAAACAGTACTGAATCTAGAAGAAAAAAATGAAAGGACTGAACAAATGGTCCCCAAATCTAAAGAAGTATCTAAGAAATACCTGCTTATTAAGAAATTCAGAGAAAAAAATAAAGTTGGAAATAGGAAAGGTATAATTAGCCCTGGAAGCGATCATTTGTTAAAAATAAGACAAATCTTCTTGATCAGAAGAAGGAAATTGTTGCTTATGGGCTAATGTTGTTTTAGGAAACTTTCAAGTATTGCAAGGGCAGGATTATGAAAGTGGGTGTAGCCAGTTTCAAAGTAACTGTGCTAAGTGAAATCTGAGCCATTCCAAGCTGTCAGAGTATATGATCTCTCTAATGGTTTGGGAATAGAGTTTTGTCCCACAATCTAAAATCCTTAGTAAATTACCATTATGGAGGGTGGGAGAAGCCTTGGTGTTGGGCACTGTTAGCTGAGGCATAGAAGAAACACAGCAAGGTGAAGTAGAAGAGATTCCAAAGGCATAAAAGGAGAAACAGGGATGGCAAGTCTTGGCCTTTCATACCTGTGACCTTATCCTAGTGTGGTCTAGTCAGAGAATGTTAGAGCTGGAAATGACCTTGAGAACCCTGGCTTCTATTGCTTCATTTTCAGATGACAAAATTGAGCTTTAGGGAAAAGCTATATGATGGTAGACAGGGATTTGAACTGAGTAATCTTTTTCCCATTCTTGGTAAAAAATTATATTATTTAATATCATCTAAGCTGTTCTCATTAGCTATTGCTAAGGTAGTATTATAATAATAGTGATGCAGTGAGTGCATGTAAATGTAAATGTGCAGTGGCATCACATTACTATTTTTACTGAGTTTTTGAAAATGAAACTCTCACATCCATCCTAGATCAAACACTTGAATAATCCCCTAGAAACCTGAAGACCAGATTCTAGATCAAACCTTTATACTGTTTTTATTGTCCAGTTTCTGGCCTCCAACTTCCTTGGTGGGAAATTATTATTGACTCTTCTCAAAGAGGCTATACTGACAAAGCATGTTTTTCACACCTGCATTGGACATTGCGTGGAGAATCAGAGCTGATGCTCTGCTTTGCTAGTGAGAGGCCATGATGGGAAGAGAGGGTCAGAAAACCCCAAATCTTTGGACTCATCATCCTTCATCATCATCCTTCTGTACACCACCCTCATTGGTGTGGATAGTCAGCAGCATCCCTGGGACAGACCGCTACCAGATGTCTTTACAGAGCTCTCGTCAGCAGTAGTGCTTAGTCCCAGGAATGAATCCAGTTCATGATGTTTGCTCTCTGTTCCTGGTGACAGGCCCTTCCAGGGGCTGCTGCACTTATCAGCCACACCTCCTGAGGAGAGAAGGTCTCCCAGAGTCTTCCAAGTGCCAAGCTCGAGCTCCTTCAAGAACAAGACAGCTCTATTATTTTTTCTAAAGTCTCCTCACGTTGCAGTTCCTGTTTTATCACAGCATTTTCTGACCTATGGGCTTCAGATGCCTAAGAAGTCATTGAATTACCCCAAGAAAATGTGAATCAGTATTTACATCAAGTATGTTTGTAACTGAAAAAATAACGTTAATTAATGGTTATTGTGTTTTATATCCTGCACTGTGCCAAGCCCATTATGTATATTATCTCATTTAATCTTCACAAAAATGTGGGGCACCCAGGTGGCTCAGTCAGTTGAACATCCAACTTGATCTCAACTCAGGTCTTTATCTCAGGGTTGTGAATTCGAATTCTGTGTTGGACTCCATGCTGGATTTGGAGCCTACTTAAAAATTAAATAGTTAATTAGGTAAATCTTTACAAAAATGCTATGAAGTTGATATAGTGGCTACTTCTATTTTATAGATGAGGAAACTCAGACTCAGAGATGTTAAGTAAATTGCTTAAGATCACAAAACTAGCAGATGGATAGTAGTCAAACCCAGGCCATTGAATTTCAGAGTCTATCACATCTTAACCGTGGTATATCTCTTATGTATATGCAATTCCTTTTTTATAAATATCTGCATACATTTTGATTAAAAAGTTATAGATTTAAAAGCATTATACAATCTATAGTAGATTTTTGTTATTTTATGTTTTTATTATTTTTCTACACTAAAAATTCCTCAACTATTATATGCTTGATACATGATATATTATTTTTAAAGAACTTTCTTAAGAGTCTTGCTCAAAGCCTTTTAAAAATATGATAAAAAAAAACAACTTTGTAAGTTGATGGAACATCACACTTATACCTGCTCTTTTTAGCAGCCTTCTGCTGTACCCTGGGAAGGGACCCCACCACTGATTATGCCCTTGACTGGAATGAGCACCAAAATACCTTTCAATGAAGATCTTGAGTTACATTAATTCACCAACCCTGACACAAATTAATTGAAATTAAATAAGGTGGAATTATTTTAATTGACTGGCTATTTTATTTATTTGTTGATTCACCCTTCTAACAAATTTTTATTGGCTCCTAGCAGTCAATGAGTTAGAAACTAACTCAAGAAATGGTCTTGGCCAATTGCAAGGCAATATGATACCTGACTAGTTATTTTGCCTACTAAAATTCTTTCCTTATTTTTTGTATTTATGTTCTAGATACCCTCACTTAAAAGAAATCGCTTAGCAAATGGAAAACTTAAGAAATACAGATGTTGGGGTACCTGAGTGGCTCAGTGGGTTAAAGCCTCTGCCTTTGGCTCAGGTCATGATCTCAGGGTCCTGGAATCAAGCCCCACATCAGGCTCTCTGCTCAGCAGGGAGCGTACTTCTCTCTCTCTCTCTCTGCCTGTCTCTCTGCCTACTTCTGATCTTTCTTTCTGTCAAATAAATAAATAAAATTTAAAAAAAATACAGATGTTAGAATTTCATTCTAAAGAATCACCAGGTCCCACTCTGCCTGCTCCTTCTCAGGCTTCAAAATTTCACTGGCCATGGGTTACTCTACAGGGATGTTAGGTATGCCAGCTGCTAGCTACATCTCTGAATCCAGTTTGGCACACACTGTATGGTTGCTCTGTGCAGGTGCAAATGGGATTCCAAGAAAAGTTTTCAAAGAGCTTTTACTTCTGCTTTTGATTCTAAAGAGAAATTCTGGCTAATAGATTTTTAGGGAGTTGTATTTCAAATTTTTAGGTTAGAATCAGGAGCTAGGCCAGGCATGGAGGAGTTTAATGAGCTTTTGCCTATCTAAAAATCTGTATCGAGACAGGTTTGCTACCCCAGTGACATGGCCCATGTGTAAAAGCTGGGTTTGCTACTACCTCTGGGCCTGAAGCTCATTGTGAGTAAACTGCCAGGTACAGCATGCTTGTAAGAACCATTCCATGCTTTGTAAGACTCCTCTTTCCCACAGTCTACATTTCTATCCTGAATACTTTAGCAGCGTGGAAGCCCTGCTACTGACCAGCAGACTTGCTTGGTGCTGTCTGCTCAAGTCACCTGTCCCAAATCTGCATAATAAGGTTCTCCCTACCTGTTAGGATTCTGGATGAGGTGGTTTTAAATACCATGGCTTCTCTTTCCCCTGAATGTTGTTCTTTCCACTGATAACTATTTTCATTAATTCGGCAAATATTTATTGAGTGTCAAGCATTGTTCTAGGACCTGGGAATATAATAATGACCAAAAAATAGAACAAAACAAAACAACAAACCCTGCCTTCATGGAACATTCTATACATACCAAATTCCGGTGAATTAGGTTCCTCCCTCATCTGCTACCACTGAATACTTTTCCCTACAACTGAAAGCCCTATTTCCAGGATATAATTCTCTATAGCCTACTGTCCAACTGCAGTAAAAGTATCCCATCTTTTTGCAAGATAGAGTGTTACATGAAGAAAGGGTACATGACCAAGAGCTAGTACATAAGGCTAGCAAAAACCTAGAGGTCAAAATGAATTAAGTTTTGCAAAAATGTGGGAAGCAATAATTATAACTTTTAAAGTTTGAATTAGTTTGAATTAAAAAAAAAAGGAACAAAGAGGCGGTAGGCCCATTGGGTAGCATCAAGGCAGCAGTGATCTATTGTTGAAATAGAAAAAAAAAAAAACCATGCTATTAAGCTGAGTTTTACTTCTGTCTTCTTACTGGAGAGAGGAGAGATACATTAGCAAAAGAAAAGGAAGCCCAAGGTGGAAGAACTTATTTACTTTAAATAGTTTCTTAATTCTAATAAACTGCATCCCAATGTTTTGTGAAAAATGTGTAAATTACATTGCTGATCCAATCTGAAAGTAGAACTATAAAGATTGGTAGAAATTCCAGTTTAGTGGAGATGCGTAAATACTGTCTCTACTTTTAAGAAGTGGAAGGGAAGTTTTTCATAATCAATGCCAGTGACTTAATGTTGGATTTTTAAAAGGTGTATAAACTATTTACTAATAGACAAGGCCCACGGGCTTGTGTGTGTGTGTGTGTGTGTGTGTGTGTGTGTGTGTGTGTACTTATGGATCACATCTGTGATGTGACCACTGCCAGAGTGGTCTTCGTGTGTTGGTCTTGGCCATGAAGCCCTCAAAAGTGGCACCTGAATCTTCTTCAGTTGCCCCAGGTGTTTATAGAGCTTATTTTCCAGACCTTTAGCCAGGACCTGCATGTAATTTCCATCCTTCATGTCATTCTGTCTGTTCCAGAAGCAGTCTGTGATCTTGTATTAGCTTGGATTCTGCATGAGGGTGATCACAAGTTCCACTTCATCAGTGACCTCTCTTTGTGAATCAATGTTTATGGTCCTCAACCCCACACAAGAATATCTCTGTCCCACAACCTTACTGGCAATGATGACAAAAGCTATTTTCAGCAGTCCAACAAATGTTGGTAGTGAGTACTCACAAAATGTGCTGGAATTATTGAGTTTACTATAAATATGGTGGTATGCAGGCCTCTTGTGGGGGAGAGATGTTGGATTTTAAAGAGTTGGTTTGGAAGCTTTTAGGTCAGGAGTAGGCATACGATGGCCCACAGTCCAAATTCAGCCCATTGCTTATTTTTGTCAATAAAGTTTTATTGCAACAAAACCATGCTCCTTCTTCTATGACTACTTTTGTGCTATAAGAGCATTTTTTGAGAATTTACAGCAGAGATTATAGGGCCTGCGAAAGAAAGCCTATTTTTACTAGGTGTAAAATTTGCTATATTTACTATATGTCCCTTTATAGAAAAAATTTGTTGATCCCTGCTCTAGGTAAAGAAGCATGGGAACTAGGACTTGAGTTTGCTAAGAACTGTCTAATGAAACAATTTTGGGGTGGGGAAGGCAGTCAGGTTTACTAGATATATAGATCAGAGAAATGCTGTTCACACTGAATACCTCGTGTTCACTAAAAATTCAAGCAACATTTCTAGAATATTTATTATATGCCAAGCACTGGGAATGTGGCTATGAATAACTATTGGGTAGAGGAGACACATCTATAAAAGAATAATTCAAAATAAAGTTGTACTTGCTGTGAAAAGATGTGTTCAGAATGATGAGAGATCTTTGAGTGGGAAGTTGACTAACCTAAAGAAGACACAGTGCAAGTTGAATACTAAAGAATGAGTGGGAATTAGCTCCTTGGTGAAGTACGATATTCTAAACAGATCTGTTTCAACAGTGGTACAGGGCACAAGGTAGTATGTTTAGTGAGAGAATAAAACTCAACATGATATTTTTATAAAGTGCACAGTGAAAAATGGCGGGAGGTGGAGGTTGAGGCCATGTTCAGAGAAGGAATTTTTGCCGTTGATGAGCTTGAACTTTATTATAGAAACAAAAGAGAAGTACTGGAGCATTTTAGTTGCTGGAGTAAAATTGTCAGATTTGCAAATTAGATGAACCTCTTTGGCAATGATGTAAGTCAAAATAGGAATCCAGGAGCCTGGCTTAGGTGACACCAATAGAATCCAATCAAGAAGCAGTTAGTGCCTGGACAAGGGTAGTAGTGGTATGGGTTGAAAAGAGGAACAGATGTGAGAAATATAGGATGTGAGACAGGCATACTTTAGGGACGTTTGATTTAATGATGCAAAAGGATGATAAATCAAGAATAAGTCATATATTTCTGGTATGGTACCTAGATAAATCATGTTATCAATCGTTGGTATGGGAAAATTAAAAAGAGAATCAAGTTTGGGCATGGGAGAGATGATGAACCAGTTCTGAACTTGTTGATGTGAGGAACTTGTAGGTTATCTATTTGGCGATTTCTAGGAAACAGTTATATCCTGAAGCTTAGGGGGAAGATGGGACCAGTCGGCCATATGTAAGGTAGTGGTTGAAAATGTATTAGAAAAGCATGTACATTAGAAAAGCAGAGATCCCAGTGGAAACATCAGGAAATCCAACATTTTTGAGTGATGAGCAGAGAAGGAGTAATCTATAAAGGAGACCAACTAGGAACTATTAAAAAGTCAGGAAGATGGATGAAACTAGAGGGTATTATGCTAAGCGAAATAAGTCAATCAGAGAAAGACAATTACCATATGCTCTCACTCATATGTGGAATTTAAGAAACAAGGCAGAGGATCATAGGGGAAGAGAGGAAAAAACGAAACAAGATGAAACCAGAGAGGGAGACAAAGCATAAGAGACTCTTAATCATAGGAAACAAACTGAGGGTTGCTAGAGGGGAGGGTGGTGGAGGGATGGGGTAACTGGGTGATGGACATTGGAGAGGGTATGTGTTGTAATGAGCACTGAGTGTTATATAAGACTGATAAATCACAGACCTGTGCCTTTGAAACAAATAATATATTGTATTAATTAATTGAATTTAAATTTTAAAAAGTCAGGAAGAGAGCTCATTTTCCATAAATCCCTTATGAAAAATGGATAAATATGGTCTGGATAAAAGTAAAATTGGGCAGACTGAAACTATTTGAATGAGTGCATCCAAATGCACTGATTAATGCCCAATGTCAACCTGGGGAGGACCCTAGAAGAGAGAAGCAAGACTTTTCATTATATTCAGCTTTTCAATTAATGTCATAGATAAAGACACTTCCTTGAATGTTTGAACTATGAGAAGCTGAGAGGAATAGAAAACATGCTACAAAAAAATCAGGATGTGAGAAAATTTTGAATGACTACAGACACAGGTTCTATCCAATAAAATAAAATTTTAAAAGGATTAAAGTTTCAGTAGTAAAGTACATGATGGGAAAATGTGACTTAGCAATTTATTGTAGAAAGAAAAAACTTACAGGAACTAGTCGATAATTAATATAAGTCAGCAGCACGAAGTAGCTGCAAAAAAAAGAGGTAAGATGATTTAGATTGACTTAATTGGAGAATAGTGTCTAAAATAGTGATTCTCAAACTTTACTGCCCATAATAATCAGCTGGATAATTTTTACTGCTCCTTCTGCTCCGTACCAATTAAGTCAAAATCTTCGGATAGGGGCAGGTGGTGGGGCCTAGACATCAGTAAAACTCCCCGGGTGATTCCAGTGTACAGCTATATTTGAGAAGTGAATAGGATTGAGAACGAAAAATAGAATAATGTTTTTTAACTGGGAGCAGAAGACATTAGAATCACCTGGGGATATTGTTCAAAATACACATGACTGAGCCCCCTTTTCCCAAGGTTTCGATAAGCCTTTTTGGTTGCGGTTCTAATGCACCCCCCTTCTCCACCTGGGTTGAGAACAACTGGTCTAGAATAGCTCTACTCTGTATTGCTCAGACCATCCCTAAGGTCTTGAGTTTTTTCTGGCTGCCTCTCTGTAAAAAGTTCTGTAGATTAGAAGTCTCAAACTGGTGGCCACAGGCTGGGTCTTTGTTTGGTCCTGGGAGACAGGGTGAACAGTAGGGATTGGGAGGGTGGTAGCTAAAAAATGAAACATTGTCAATATTTTTTAAATTAAGAAATTTCATATGATCTTGATTTTCAGGTTCCCTTAAGAACTGGTGAAATCTAGAAAATTTGAGCCCACCTACCTCCTTGCAATAATCACTTAGAGCCCAGTTATGGCTGCCAGCTTTAGAACAGGGCTCTGTAGCCCTAAATTCACTTATTTACATTCTCACACAAGCTCCCAAAAATGCTTAAGTTGGCTACCCCTATTATAGACCAATGGATCAGGTTCTAGGGAAGAGCAGGAAGGTGGAAAAATCTTAAAATTATGTCTTCTAAGGAATGCTTGAAAATATCTACAGTATTAGATAGAAGAGAAAACCCAGTAGGGTTCTTCACATTCTTGGGTCATTGTCATGTGGAAGAGGAACTAGACTTACCTGAACCCAAAAATGAAGAAGTGAGACTACTGGGTAGAAGCAAGCCACTGGGAGACAGATCTAACTCCACATCCCAACTAATTTTCTAATAAGCAGAGCTGTCTAAAGAGGAAGGTATGCCTTTAGAGATAGTGAGTTCTCAGTCATGGAGATGTGTTGGGCTAAATTTCTGACACCTCTGTCGGGGATAAGGCAGGGTTGGGATGAGGTAGAAACTGTGTGGCTTGGGATGGATGCCATCTGACCAGGGATCTTGGTGTCTGGAACCAAAGGGCAGTTACTGAAAACTACTTCTTTTTTTTTTTTTTTTTAGGATTTTATTTGTTTATTTGACACAGAGAGAGAGAGAGAGAGAGAGATCACAAGTTGGCAGAGAGGCAGGCAGAGAGAGAGGGGGAAGCAGGCTCCCCACCGAGCAGAGAGCCCGATGCGGGTCTTGATCCCAGGACCCTGAGATCATGACCCGAGCTGAAGGCAGAGGCCTTAACCCACTGAGCCACCCAGGTGCCCCTGAAAACTACTTCTTAATGAAGTGTTGTATCACACCCAAAAGGTCAATTTAAGTTCATATTGACAATCCAAAGAGAGCTGAGCAGAGTTAAGGGTAGTCTGGAGCAGTTCCTAAATTTAGGGAAAGGAAAGGGAAAGAGTACGGTGATATTGGTAAAACTAACTCGGGTCTTTCCATCTTAGGCACAGTTGGGCCAGAATGCTAAAGGGACTGTCATCCCTGAGGTGGAATGTGGGGGGAGGGCGTGGAACACTTGAGCATTATATGAGATGTGTCTGATAATGGGCTTCCTAGCTGTGGTAGATTCTGATTCCAGCTTTGAAAATCACCACACCTGAGAGCCAAGAATAGTTTGCATAATTCTTGCCTTTTCTGGTTACGAATTTGTGTTTAGGGATGAAGTTGACCATCTTCCAACATTTGCAATCTTTTTTAAATTGTATGAAGAATAAGGTTAGGAATGATTTCAAAATAATTTCAAAATTGACAAACCCATATTCATGTAACATAGGACTTTTTCTTTAAAATACTTTGAAATTTTCTTTTGATTGTAAAATTTATGCTCTTTGTTAAAAAAGAAGAGAGTGAGAGAGAGAAAATCACAAAGAAAATTAGAATCACCCACAATTGTATCACCTAGAGATAAATACAGCATAATTTGGAATGTATTCTCCACTCTTTCATTGTACAAGAGGAAATTTTTTTTTAAAAGATTTTATTTATTTGAGAGAGAGAGAGAGAGAAAGACTGCTCAAGCAGAGGAAGGGGCAGAGGGGGAGGGGCAAAAGAGGGGTGGGAGAGGGAAAAGCAGACTCCACACGGAGCTCAGAGCCTAAGGAGGACTTGATCTCACGACCCTAAGATCAAGACCTGAGTCAAAATCAAGGGTCTGCTTAACTGACTGAGCCACCCAGGCACCCCAAGGAAATTTAAAAAAATAATTAAACGTGAAATAAAATGTTAAAAAACTGTTACAGAACTTTTTTTTTCACTTAAGATATCTCTAACTTTTTCTTCATAATTAAATATGGGGGATTCAGAGAATGGTGGATAAGAATATGCATTGTTCTGCACTTACACTGCTATGGTCTTGAGTCCACAATGTAGAAATTCTTTTTTTTTTTTTTTTTAGTTTTCTGGACCCAATTCTAATATGGTAGTGGGGTTTTCCCCTTAACACCAAGCAATTCTCAGATACCAGCAGGGTGTCCAAGAATTCAACTCAATTCTGACACTATCTACCTGGAGATAGCATCAGATTCCACAGGTTAAGAATTCAGTCCTATAAGACTGCACCCCTTATGCTTTGCATGCCAGTCGCAAGCCCCAGTCTATTACCTCAATGACCTCCTCCATAGGCTTGAATAATTTGTGCGAGTGGCTCACAGAACTCAGGGAAATACTTACTTACATTTACCGGTTTATTAAAGGATAGGCTAAAGGAGATGAATCAATAGCCAGATTAAGGTACATAAGGTGAGATCCCTAGTAAAGGAATTTTTGTCCTTACAGAGCTCGAGGCCTGGCTTGATGGCATGTTGAAGGGTTCTGGTTCCCCATGCATGGAAGCTACCTTAAAAAGAAAAAAAAAGATAAAAAAAACGATTTTCTTTGATTTTCATGGAGGCATCAGTACACAGTTGTGACTAAGTCACTGACCATTGCTGATTCACCTTCCAATACCACTCTCCTCCTCAGAAATCAGGGAGTGGGCCTAAAAGTTCCAACCTGCTAATTACATTTTTCTTCCTGGCAACCAGCCCTCTCCCTTGGGGCTGACCAAATAACATCACTCAGATGGTCTTGTAAATCATTATATCACATTTTTCTAAAAGAGATGGCAAAAAAATCTGAACTAGCTTTTTAGCTGGTCTGAAATCCTAATAATAAATGGGCAATAAAACACACAGGGAAATTTATAGATCACTGCATCCAACAAAAGCAGAATGTATATTCTTTGTATGTATGAACATGTATATATGAATTCATATGTATATATGAACATATGAATGTTCAAAGTGGCTTCATTTGTAGTGTCCAAAGCACCCATCAACAGGCGAACAAATAAAGAAAGCATGATCTACACATATAGGGAACTACTATTCAGCGATATAAAGAAATGAACTATTCATCCACCCATCAACACTGGTGAATCTCAAAATATTTATGCTGATTGATAACCTAGACAAAAAAGAGTACATATTCTAACAGTCCATTTACATAAAGTTCTAAAAAATATAAACTCATCTATAGTGATAGAAAGCAAGTAAGTGTTTGTTTCAAAATAGGGAGGAGGTAGAGGAAGAGATTGCAAAGGTGCAAGAGGAAACTTTGGGAGATGATGGGTATGGTTTTGTTTTCCTAAAGATTTTATTTATTTGTCAGTGAGAGAATACAAGTAGGGGGAGTGGCAGGCAGAGAGAGAAGCAGGCTTCCCGCTGAGCAAGGAGCCTGACGTGGGACTCGATTCCAGAACCCTGGGACTGTGACCTGAGCCAAAGGCAGATGCTTAACCTACTGAGCCACCCAGGCTTCCTGATGGATATGTTTATTATCTTAAATGTGGTGATGGTTTCACAGGAGTATCAAACTTATCAAATTGTACCTTTCAAATATGTGATGCTGATTGTGTGTCAATTATGCCTCAAAAAGCTATTTTAGAAAATAGCTCTGTGCTCAGGTTTCATACACACATGCTTTTGAGGCTGCTGGGGTTGGTGACCTTAACTGTTTAGTGTATGGAATACTGTGATCATTGAGCTTCCCTCATAGAAACATCTTTGGGGGTACCCGGATGACTCAGTTAAGCACCCTACTCCTGATTTTGGCCCAGGTCATGACCTCAGGGCCATGAGACTGAGGCCCACATGAAGCACTGTGCTGAGTGTAGGGTCTGCTTGAGATTCTCTCTCTCCCTCTCTCTATGCCCCTCCCCCTACCAGTCATGCACCCACACATGCTTTCTCTCTCTCTCTCTCTCTAAAAAAAAGAAACATCCTTGGTGGCTGAAGATGGCCTCTTAACCACGCTGGTCTTACTCAGGACTGAACCCAGTGTAGTCAAGCCTCCCCTGTCATCCTTTTTCCAGGCAATGTCAGAAAGTATAGAATACCAAGAGACTGTGAGCTCCCTGGGGCAGAAACTACCCATCATTCAACTTTGTCATCATGGAATCCGCATATCCAGGGCCTGGCAGTTGTGAAGTATATATCTATACACTGAGATGAACTGAGTGGAGTCACAGTTTTCTGAACTATGGCTGTTGAATTGACTCATAGGTTTCCTTTGGCCAAGAATGTCATAAGGAGTCCATTAACTCAGGTAGCTTTCATTTTTGATCCAAGGTGCATATTCTCACAGCAGATATATTATCTGAGCACTTTGCAAGACCCTGAAAAATGATACTGGAGTACTGGGCAACTGAGTGTGACTATCTAAAGTGGTGGCCTGTAGCTTGTGTCTCAGCTTTCTATCATTGCAGACTCCTAACTCTCTAGCTGATAAACCTTCAGTCAGATTGCCGGTCTGGCTCTTTTCCATTCATCCTTGAAACCCTGCCTTACTGCTCTCCCCTGCCCAACATAATGATTCTTGACTGTTTACCAATAAGCCCTTCCCTCCTCCCCCTCCCAACAAACAAATACCGCTACAGGGAGCACAAGCTAAAGTTACGTTCTCCGTGGTGGTTCGTCCCCAACCCTGGCTGCACATCAGGATCTCACCTGGAGAGATTTTAAAAACGTGACGAGTGCCACCTCAGGCCAATTAAATCAGAATCCCTGGGTGTGACCTCTGGGCACAAGGTTTGTGTCGTCGTTGTTGTAGTTTTAGCGCCACAGAGAGTTCGCAGGTACAGCTAGTTGAGAACGACTGCTAGGTCGATGGTATCACCTTTTTGTGTGGAAAGCCAGCACTTTCTTTTTTTTTTTAAAGATTTTATTTATTTATTTGAGAGAGAGAGAGAGAGAGAGAAAGCATGAGAGGGGAGAAGAAGGTCAGAGGGAGAAGCAGACTCCCCACGGAGCTGGGAGCCCGATATGGGACTCAATTCCCGGTCTCTGGGATCATGACCCGAGCCGAAGGCAGTTGCCCAACCAACTGAGCCACCCAGGTGCCCCCAGCACTTTCTTAATATGTCTGAGAAACCCTAACTGACTGCCTTTACGAACTACATTTTCCTGAAAGGCCAAGTTCTCTCATTGGTTATGCACAGGTCATGGTAGTTATGAGAAGAGTTACCCTGTAATTAAAATAAGATGAAACTTAATTCCTGTAGGAAATTATATTGTTCCATACAGTAAATTATACTTTTCATTGAGAAATTATAAAAAAAGAATTTAGCACTGGCCAGAATAATATAATGTTTAATTTTTTAATTACAAAATTAAAAGATAATTAGCTGAATAGGTAATCATTTGTCTAATTGCAGTGATTAAATGATTGCTTCCATAATGTAAATTACCTTCCATCGTAGTTAGTGATCTAAAATATTTTCTAAACAGCTAGGGGTATTTTAAACGTTAGATCATTTTTTGAATAAACGGCCCATATTTGGTTGATGGTCTCCCTGTGACCAACTTGTCAGCTGCACCAAGGAAGAGACCAGGAGTCCAGTCAGCCTGAGCTTCAAGGGTCTGTCAGGATCTCTGGGACTTAGCTAAGCAGGTTGGTGTCCCAAGCATAGCCCAGGAGCAGGGAAAGGAGACTGCAGGAGCTTGGGGCTCATTGTGGTGTGCTAGATATTGCATTTGTGTCTTTATTTTTTCTTAATTTAAAATATTTTTATTTTATTTATTTATTTTTAAATTTTATTGTATTTTTTCAGGGTTCCAAGATTCAGCGTTTGTGTCTTTGAAAACTGTCTCAGTTTCTTCACCTGTGAGGGGATAAGAACAGCTGCCTTGAGGATTGTTGCTATTATTTACATAGTAATAAAGCTCTTAGCATAATACCTGGCATACAGTTAATGCTTAAGAAATGGGAGTAATGTTATCTTTTAAGTTGTTTTCTTTGTGCCAGAGTTTTCTTATGTTGTTCCTGATCCTTTTGTTTGGCTGTCCACAGAGCGGACCTGTGGAGACACAGGGACATCCCAGAGTTAGGTCACTGGATTCTGGATGACAGTTGCTGGTGCTGCAAGATGGAATGGCTGGTGGGAGTGAGGGTAAGTTCATTTGTATGGGTGTCCCCTACGGAGGAGGAGGGCTTGGGCCCTGGGGCAAGCCCAAGTCTGGAGGGAGAGGGTATCCTTGCCTTCAGCACTGAGGGAGAGTCTCTGCTCCAAAACTAGCCTTAAAGATCCGAACCTTGACAGCGATCAGATGTATCAGTGGAAATCAAGCCTATTTAACAAACACTGCTATGGAGATCTGAAGTCTATTTTCTGCTGTTAGGGAAAACAAACAAATAAACAAACAAAAACCAACCGTGTTTTTCTTTTTTGTATTTTTCAAGGTTTTTCCTTCCTGACTTTCCTTTCTCTGACATTCTACACGCTAATTGAAATTGAGCCAGATGTTCTGCATCCCAGTGGAGAGATCTGGAAAGGCTCATGTAGATTTGTGCTTTTAAAATGGGTTTCCAGTCTCCTGGGCTGAGTGACTCAGAGGGGCTAACAGCAGAAGTGGATAGGGTTCCACATACCACCCACTGTTTCCCCACATCAAATTCGGTGATTCTGCTTTGATCTGTTTTGTTTGTTAGGGTTTTTGAATAAAATTCTACTTGCAAATAAGGATTCTTATACTAAAAAAAAAGTTGAAAAACTAGAGAACTAGTAACTCTTCCACATTATAAATGGAGCTGAGAGTTGTAAAGTGACTTATTTGAAGTTACACATTTAAAAAATAATAGAACTAGGACTGGTAATAGTTCTTCTGATTTTTAGTCCAAAGACATGGTCCCCTATATCCACTCCTCTTAAAACATAGGGAAAGGCAGGTAGGAATACATGATACACTTTCTAGACCATGGCTCTGTGAACACACTGCAAGAGAAATCTTCCAGCCAAGTGAAAGGAAATCTGCAAAATCTCAGCATCTTTATAGTGGAGCTATCACCCTAAAGGAAAGCCATACAAAAAAGGAACACAGAAAAGGCATATTTTCTCTTCATTCTTCTCTCCCCTTGGAAGCTTTCTATTGTGTTGCCAATTAAGGGACATGACTTGGGATGGGCACCTTGGAAGCCATACAAAGGTTTGTACATCGTAACTAGGAGTGGCGGGAGGACTCTGTAGCACATTTGTTTCATGACGGATCCTCAGGAAAATGTTACAGAGAAACTCAAGTATCTATATTTCTCACTACTGAGGCTTAGGACTCCTTAATTATGGATCGCCCCTGGTGGTATTCAGCTGTAGCTTTAATGAGCAATCAATATCTGGCAAAAGGATGTGCCTTATTCAAAGGTATTTAATGGAAATGTCTGGTTCCCATCAACCATACTGCATGCATTCCTTTTTCCTTGGCCCCAGACTTTAGTTACGTTCTACCCTCATGGTCCCACTTCAAAATATGACATGATTCTCTCTTGGAATCTTGATTTCTGGCTCATTTATCACCTAGTAAGGTCTTATTTCGGCACCCTCCACCATAATCTTAAGCATTCTCACATACCCCACCTTTAGTTAACATACAACTAAGTAAAACAGAGTGTTTTCCTCTCTCCATTCCCGGTTCTATGCAGAGTGCTGTGGATAAGTTCCTCTATGTACAAATTCCAGTACTGCTGAGAAGAAATCCTTTATATGTGTGGGTAGGTGACAGGAATGAGTGTTGAATAGAAAGAACATGGACAAACATCTACATAGATGAAGACAAGTAGTCAATTTGGCCAAACACAACCATTGGTTAAGTCTTGAGTGATCAGGACTGGTAATATGATGTCACTACCTGGGTTGACTATGGTTGTGCAGGTATAGCCACAGAATCCCTGCGAGGGCAGGACGTAGATGGAAGCCAGACCACGTGGCAATTATTCTCTTTAGCACCATATTCCCTTTGAGAAGCTTGCCAATCACTATTTATTGCTAAGCCTCCATCTAGATTCTTCTACCTTAATTCAATGCCACAACATTATTCTGATTGGCAACACGTGGTGGAGTGGTTTTTGTTTTGCCTTTTTGGTTTGTGTTTGTTTGTTTTAAGGAGTAAAATAAAGACAAGGTAATTATGTTGTTAGCAAGAAGTATTCAATATAATGCGCTTTGGGTTGTTTTAACATTACAATCTAACTAAATTGACCTTGGTTTTATACCAGTTGAATAGAGACGTATTACTTTGATTTAACAAAGGGCTGAAAGAATCATTAAAACATAAAATTTATGCATGCACCATCTAACTACCTCTCTGAAGCTCAATGTAATTGCAGTTTTCCAGCAAAGAATTTGTGGGGAATTAAAATGAAAAGAAATAAAGGCTTGGGAAAGTAGCACCAAAATGGATGGAAAATATGAAATTAATTATCTCAAGTCCAAAAAAATCTGTTTCTTGTAAAGAATTGGAGATCTGTTGCACTTTAGAATTATTTACATTTTTTCACAAATGTTCTCGCTGTCAGTGGAAGAATGATATGTGAAGAAGTATCTTTTGTCACATGAGCCGTGTAATAAAGAGCTGGGAAAGGGTCCAAAGGACTCATCCAATCCAGTCCTCTGTGTCCAATAGGATGATGACCTCAACTGCTTGAAATAAGTGCTTCCTGTCTACTTTTGCTAGCTCTTTCTTTTATGTAAAAACAAGCACACAACCAAATAAAACAAAAGGAAGCCCTGTTTGTTTTTCTTCCTGATTTTTAAAACTTTCTTTAAATAAAAATTTATCCCAAACATTATATATTTTAGACTCAGTTTAGGTCTTTTTTTTTCTATTTTATGTAGTATCAATACTAGGAAAAAGATCGAGTTATCAGCAATGTGCTAAAAATTTCCTAACACATATGAATTTAGCTTTACATATATAAAATAAAATGTGCTGATCTGAAGGGGGATTAGTTAGAATTAACAACATTGAAAAAAGGAAAACTATAGAAGAAAATCTTGGTGGCGCTCCTTCAGCCACTATCCAGAGGAAAAGGAGTGTTAGTCACCAGACTTGAAGTACTGAGATCACACTGGGCATCTCACATCTATTTTGAGATGGATCTGTTAGGATGCTTTAGCTTGCAGACATGAAACTTGAAATTCAGTTGGGCCCTGATTTAATATTTATCAAGAACACTTCTATTATCAGTAGGATTTCTGTGAAGCTCTATCCATAAAGAGAAAATAAACTTCACCCTGGACAGACCATAGGATGTTATTTGGAGTCAAAGCTAGAAAACTTTTTCTGGGAGCAAGAAGCCTCTAGAAATTCTTTTGGCTTGACACTGTCCCGGTTTGTGCCTGGGACACAGGTGAAAGGAGTTCTGTTCTCTAATTACAACCGGTAGTGCTAAGGATCTACACCTGGACTGGAGCGTGTGCAAATGGATATCAGGGAGCCAAAAACAAAGCGGGAGCCATCTTGCCTCCTTCAGAGAATATGTCTCTGAGCTGTGCCCGGAGTGAGTAAGCCTCCAAAGTTGGTGAATTCATTCTATAGGTGATAAACCAGGGTTCTAGCAATCTTTGGGGCTGATGTGCTTTTCAGTCTTAGAATCCCTTCCAGTGACTGAGATTTACCATCTGCAAAGCCATCAGATAAAATCGGCAAAGGTAAGGATCCAGATGAGTTTTTTATGCGTATTGTATATCTGCAAGAGACCTAGATTCTGTGCATTTCTTTTTCACTTTGCACTTTTTATCTCTCATGGGCAGGGCGGGGGTATTTGTTGGAGGAATATTTGGAGTGGCTGGGAATTTCTAAATGGAGCTGATTTAATTTTCTGACAACAAGGTGGTAATTGACTTCCACACCTATAGTTCCTTAGTTCCACTAAGATGCGTGCTTTCTCTTTGGACATATGGTCACACACTGAAAATTTTTCTAGGTTTTACTTATTTTTATTTATAACCCGGCAGAGTTGATTATCTCCAGGGAATACCGGTGGCGTGCTCAATGCGCAGCTAGAGAGCGGTTCTGGAGATAGACATTTTTAATTAAATTAAAAATTTTCCAACACATGCCTATGTAAAAATGAACCTGATAGTGCAAGGGTGCTTGTTCCTGAAACAAATCTGGGACAAATTTAAATCTGTATCTACTCAGAGCCAGTATATTCTTTTCTGTTTACTGTACGGGGTTGATGTGGGTGGAGATGTAGAGGGAGAGCCAAGAAAGAAAAAGAGGATTACATAGACATACATCTGAAGATGATATGTTCACTTATCTGCGATATATAAAACTAGATGTGTCCTCGAGGGCCAATGAATTAAAATCATCAAATGCCTTTTCGGCATTTAATGACTATGTGATCTTAATACATTTTTTTAAAAGTTTGTTGATGCAAAGAATAATGATGATAGATTTCTTGCTATCAACCACACTTGGAATCAGGAATGCACTCTACTTGTTCATACAGTATCTTTCATACAGTATCTTTTGAAACTGGGGTTCCTGGAGTTTAGTGGGCGCTGTGTGCTGCTCAGGTGCCCCTAGCAGTGGGAGGCACTCCCTCCTCCCCCAGCTATCAGGAGTGTTGGGGTTGCTGATGGCCCCTAGCTGAGTCTCTTCTCTGGGAGCAGTAGGCCCTGGTGCACAGCTCTTTGTGGGTTAGGCTAGAGCCACTGTCGTAACTGTAACTGTAACCGAATTGTGTTTCAATTTCTTTCCCTACCTGGGTTGCGCCTTTGACTTTCTTAAAGGTGTTGTCTTTGAGAGCACTTTCCAAAACACTGTTGGCATGCATATTTCTACATCAGAGTCTAACCAGGGAACCCTGGAACTAAGAAGCAAGTTGCATTTTATTTGCTAATATTTTAGTCATTTGCTAATATTTTAGTCAAAATGTTTGTAGCTGCAATTTTAAGTGAGATGGGTCTAGCATGTCTTAAAAAAAAATCATCAGGCTTTGGAATTAAAATTAATCTGACTTCATAAAATTAATTAGGATTCCCCTCTCCCCCTTTTTCCATGGCCTAGAAATGTTTGAACATAGGAATCATCTGTTATTTAAAGATTAAACCCATCTGGTCTTTGGGCCTTCTTCCACGATAGATTAATCACATCTTCTGCAGTGATTGGCAATTTAGGTAACTTATATTTTGTTAGGAAATCATTCACTTCCTCTGTGTTTTCAAATTTGTAGCCATCGACTTGCAGGCAGTAATCTCTTATAATTCTTTTAATCATGCCTGTACCTGTGGTTTGTCTCCTTCTCATTTTTAATCCTGGATATTTTTCCAAGTGCCCTCTCATGTGTGCTTACCATGTGCACTCTCTCCTTTAATCAAGTTCACAGAGTTTATCTACTTTTTTGGTCTTAATTTTTTTTTTTTTGCCTTTTATATTTATTTATCCTTTATCGGCTTTATTTTGGTTTGTTTTGTCTTCTAGTTTATTTCAGCTTTTACTTTGTTATCTATTTCCTAATTTCTTTTTTTTTAAATTTATTTATTTATTTGTTTATTTTAAAGATTTTATTTATTTAACAGAGCGAGAACACAAGTAGACAGAGAGGCAGGCAGAGGCAGAGAGAGGAGCAGGCTCCCCGCTGAGCAAGGAGCCTGATGTGGGACTCGATCCCAGGACGCCGGGATCATGACCTGAGCCGAAGGCAGCCGCCTAACCAACTGAGCTACCCAGGCGTCCCTATTTCCTAATTTCTGATAAATGAATACGAGGTTTTTGTTTTTCTGCTTTTTTTTAACAATAAAGACTTTTACGGCAATGAATTCACTCAGCATGTACATTTTAATATTCCCTAATTACTTTCTCAATAATTTGTTCACTTTTTCTTTTTGATTCATACATTAACTTTCTGAAAGCTGAAGCTTTATAATTTAACTTTATTGGGGTGTGGTCAAGGAAGATAACTTAAATATTTTTTTCTATATATATTTTTTGAAACTTCAATTTGTGAAGCTTTTCTCTTTGGCCAAATACATGATTGATTTTGTAAATGTTTCATGAACCCGTGGGAGAAAATATATATTCTCTACTAAAAGGGATTTAAGGTTCTACATATATTAGATAAAATTACTTTGTTGTCTAGTAGGTGTATCCGGTTCTGGAAGACCTCTATTTAAGTCTAATTGTAGTTTTATTAATTCTCCTTACATTTCCAGTAATTTTTGCTTATATTTTTTAGCTGACGTATTAGGTGAGTCTGACTTTCACTGAAATTTTGAACTAATGTTACAGGGTGTTACCTTATTAAACACTAAACATTTTTGTTCTTAAAAGTTAATTGTCAGTTTAAGTTAGTTTCTAACTTAAAAGTTAGAAAGCAGCTTAAGGGGCACCTCAGTAACTCAGTTGGTTAACCGTCTGCCTTTGGCTCAGGTCATGATCCCAGGGTCCTGGGATACAGCCCCCCATTGGGTTCTCTGCTCCTTGGGGAACCTGCTTCTCCCTCTCCCTCTGTCTCCCCCTGCTTGTACTTTCTCTCTGTCTCTCTCTCTCAAATAAATATTCAAAAGAAAAAAAAAGCAGCTTAATGATCTTGATAAGTGTTTAACTTGAGTATCATCAGACTCCCCTGGAGGCGAGAGTTTTTATGAGTCTAGGGTGGGGCCCTAAAATCTAACAAGTTCTCAGATGATGTTAAAGCTGCTGAGGACCACACCAAATTACATACTATTTGATTTTGCTTATTTCCTTGAACTACCAAAATTTTAAAGCAAATGTTCTCCTTTAAAATTGATACAGGCCAAAATTAACCTGAAGTTATGGTTACTTAGTATCTTTTCCTCTATCTAGTCTTGCTCCTTCCTTCAATTTGTTTTCCAGCTTATTGTTAAATTTAATTTCACAAAAAAAATTAATTTCAAAAAATGCAGATTTTACCATATGGCAAATAAACCTTGTTTGATGTTAATATCCTCACTCTTAACATTCATTTGCATTAGTTTGATATTTTTGTGTATTCCTTTACCTTTAACCTTTCTGTACTGCTATAAGTTATTTGCAGATGGGCTTTGTCTTATAACCAATATGACAAGCTCTAACTTCTAATGAAAGAAATCAGCCCATTGATATTTAATGTAATAATATATTTCATTTTATCTTTTATGTCTACTTTTTTTTTTTTTCTACTTTTTTTTTTAAACAATGTTTTCTTTTTTGCTGGTTTGATCAACTCACTACTCATGCTATTTCCTCCCTTGTTAATGTGGCTATTACGTCTGTTCTATTAATTCTAACAATAACAATTTGTTATATTTTTTTCTGTACTACCATTTTTCATTTAGATAACTTTTTATGCTTGGAAACTTTTACAGTTGGCGGGGTAGTATCAGGAATTCACCTGACTATTCCCAGGTACAAGTCCTTTTCTCACCAGTCCTAATACTCAGGAATTTCTTTTAGTCTGCATACTCCTCTTCAGGTCAAGAATTCTTTTTCTATTAATCCAGTAATTTATCTTCCAGGAATTCCTACTAGATGTTACAAATCTACAGATTGTCTTACCTGCCCTTTCCTAATTTCACATGCCTGTGATTTGAACTATTTCTTCTGTAGTCTTCTAGGTCATTCTTTTTAGACTCTATAAAGATCATCATAGGGAAATTATGGCTTTAGATCCAGGAAATGTGTGTTCATATGTATGTTGTATGCTTCATCTGGATCTTCTTGAACACTTTTTTCTTCATCTTTCCTGGTGAAAAAGAATTGTTAGAGGAGAAAGTTGCATTTGTCCATACTGATCTTCTGCCCTGGCTGCTGGGCCCTTTAGCTGAGTTTTTACATCACCGACTCGTTCTGGGTTGTGTACCCCATTACCCCAACTTGTAGCAGTGTGGTGAGTGGTGGCAGGCCTGCACAGCTGGCAGTGCAAGTGTTGGCAGGTTGCCAGTGTCCAAGTCAGCTTCCAAAAGAAGCCACCGAGGTCCCAATCTCTTCTTACCTCCAGCTAGCACAGCCGGTCAGCACTTGGTTGGCTTATTCAGTGGGGGAATCTGACCTCTTAATGTGGGGGCATAGAATGATCTTTCACCATGGTAAGAAGATTCCTAGGGGACAAGCTTTGTACCAAAACTTCTTTCTAATCCTTGTCCTGGGCAGTCTGATGTAGGTCTCTAGCTCTTGCCCAGCTCCAGAGGAAAGTCTCACTTTGGGTCTCTCCCTGGATGTCCTCAGAGCCCAAAGCCATACCAACACCCAGCTCTGCATTGGTTAGAGTAGGAGGTCAAAAATCAGCATGTTGCCTGGAGTTGGGAGAAGACAGTAGGTAGCAGCAATCATTTCCTGGAATCCTGTCTTAGCATGAAAGATGTTAATTTTAGTAGGGTAAAACAGGGAAATGTTTTTCTTTCCTCTTTGCTTCCCCAGTAGCTTAATGATTTTTTTTAATCCCCTTTTTGTATGAACCCTTCTGGGATATATGCTAATGTTTTATAACTGAACAATCAGTGGCCTCAGAGAAAACTCGTCTGATAGCCCACTATTTCCAATCATAATGGTTTAATTTAAATAAAATAATCATTTTTGGTAACTGGTCTACAGTACTTAATTGGTTTATACCAAATAATTTTAAATCACTTGTCATTACGTTTAATTACCTAAGATAATTTCACATAGTTCATCTTGGAAGTTTCTGCAAGAAGTTAAGTTGCTTAAAAATAGACATGAAATACATCATATAGATATGTGCATCTATATCTATTTCTGTAGATAAAGATGTCTGGTTACCCTAATATATATTAGGAGTTCCAGATTTAGTCCAAAACAACCAGGATGTTCAGTTAAATTTGGATTTCATCTAAATAATAAATTAAGATTTTAGTGTAAGTATTTCCCATGCAATATTTGAGACATACTTATATTAAAATTTTACTCATAATTTAGCTGAAATTCAAATTAGAGTAGAAATTCTACATTTTATCTAGCAACACTAAAATATAAATATATAGATGGTCCATGACTTACAGTGGTTCAACTTACAATTTTTTGATTTTACAATGGTGTGAAAATGATGTGCATTCATTAGACACCATACTTAGAATTTTTATTTATTTATTTATTTATTTTTTCTTCCTAGGCTAACAATGTGTAGTTTATAATTTCTCCTGATGCTGGGCAGGGGCAATGAGCCACAGCTCCCACTCAACCCTACGATCAGGAGTGTAAACAACTGATAGATTTAGAACCATTCTGTTTTTCACTTTCAGTATCTAATAAATTACATGAGATATTCAACACTTAATTATAAAATAGGCTTTGTGTTACATGATTTAGCCCAACACTAGGCTAGCCTAAGTATTCTGGGCATGTTTAGGGTAGCCTAGGCTAAAACATGATGTTTGATATTTCGGGTGTATTAAATGAATTTTCAACTTACAATGGGTTTATTGGTATATAACCCCATCATAGGTAGGGGTGGGGTGTGTGTGTGTGTGTGGAGAGAGGAGAGAGACTGATGAAGATTGGTAATTGGTTATTTTTGTTTTGACAATTTTCAAAGCTAAAATCACCATGGCTATGTTTTCTGGAAGAGATTCTAAACTATGCCAGAAGTAAACTACTTGAAGGGGTGAATCTTTCTTGCTTACTGATGTAGCTCTATCATCTATCATAATGCTTGACATGAGTGGTTTTCAGTGAATGTTTTCTAAATAACTGAATGAACCAGTTCTTTCTGAATTCTAGAGCCGAGATGGTAACTCAAATGTAAGCAATAATATACATTTTCTACTAAAATGTGAAAATTTAAACTTAAATGAATAAATACCTATCCATCACTTTTATCTGTTTTAATTGGTATTTAATTATAAGGAGAACTTGCTAAGGGTTTCAAAACTATTAGCTAGATCTTGTTCATCCATTTGTCTTTTGGTGTGGACCAATATTTCTGAGGAAACAGATCGGATGTGTCCACATTAGGCTTCTCATCTTGCTTAGGTAATACATAGATCTGCACCCCAGGTTCTTGGGTTGAACTCTCAAATGTTATCACAAGTATTGTTGGAAGAAATAATACTGAGGAATTGCCTGGGTTAGGTAGTCTACTCATTCTTTTAGGTGTTTGAAATTTTCTTTGGAACAAGTAAGATTATCATTACCTTTGTGACTCTATCTCTCTTCTTCTTTGAACTCTTGAATTTTGCCTTCCCTAAATTATACTTTGGTATTATGTTACAGACCAGCATCAAGGAAAGTGGGGAAAATTCATGAGTATTTTAGATTATTTTCTGTTAAAAATTGGTTTTGTTTCATTGTACATACAAAAGGCCCAGCAATTCGTTATTATTTTAACCTATACTATCATAGAGACAATTCAATTCTGTGAGTTTTGACACATAGTATGATACTCTCAGATACAGAACATTACCTACCACTCAGAAAACCTTCTCCCCGTGAAATTTTAGAAATAAAACAAATGAACAGATGGGGAAAAAAAAAGAGTAATAAACCAAGAAACAGACTCTTGACTACAGAGAACAAACAGAAGGTTACTAGAGGGGATGGGTGATGGGGATTAAGGAGTGAACTTGTGATGAGCACAGGGCAATGTATGAGAATGTTGAATCACTATATTGTATGCCAAAAGCGCACACATGCATGCGCACACATGTGCGAACACACACAGACACAACCCTTCTTCCTGCTGTCCGCTTGTATAAGTCCCTCCCTGCAACTTCACTAAAGACAACCACTGACCTGATTTCCGTCACTATGAATTAGCTTGCATTTTCTAGACTTTTTTTTTTCTTTTTTCCCCAAATTTGTTTATTTTAATTTTTCAGTGTTACAAGATTGATTGTTCATGCACCACACCCAGTGCTCCATGCAGTACGTGCCCCTCTCGATACCCACCACCAGGCTCACCCACTCCCCCCACCCCCTCCCCTCCAAAACCCTCAGTTTGTTGCTCAGAGTCCACAGTCTCTCCTGGTTCAACATCCCCTCCGATTTCCCCCCATTCGCCCTTCCCTTTCTAGACTTTTATATAAATGAACTCATAGTATGTATTCTTCTTGTCTGGCTTGTTTTACTCTGCATAATTATTTTGAAATCGATTAAAGTTTTTGCGTCTCTCTTATTTTTTTACTGCTGATGGTTTTTCCATTTTATGGATATGCTACAATTTGTTTAGCCACTCATCTGTCCGTGGACATTTGAGTTGTTTGTGGTTTGGGATTATTACAAATCTGCGATGCACACTCATGTGCAAGTTTTTGTATTAACATCTGTTTTTATTTCTTTTGGAAAAAATATTTGAGTGGACTGGCTGGATCATGTGGTAGGTGTATGCTTAACTTTGTAAGAAATCACCCAACCTTTTCCAAAATCATTGTACCACTTATATTCTTACCAGCAGTTTCTCCAAATCCTTGCTAACCCTTGGCAGGATCAGTCTTTAAAATTCTAAACATTCAGATCAATTTGTAATGACATCACATTGTGGTTTTGGTTGGCATTCCCCAATGACTGATGGTGTTGAGGATTTTTTTCACATGTTTATTTGCTACCTATTTTGGTAATGTGTCTGTTTAAATCTTTTGCATACTCACCCCATTTTTAAATTGGGTTATTTTTTTTAATTAATGAGTTGAGAATTCTTTTTATATTCCAGATACAAGTGTTTTACCAGATAAATAATTTGCAAATATTTTCTGTGTGGCTTGTCTCTTCATTCTCCTAATAATGTCTTTAGAAGTTTTCAGTTTTGAAAAAGTCTAATTTATCAGTTTATTCTTTGATTAATTGTTTTGGCCATTTAGGTCTATGATCCATTTTGAGTTCATTTTTGCATATGATGTGAGCTATCGATGGAAATTTATTTTCTTCCATATGTATATTCAATTTTATTATGTATGGAAAAAACCATTTCCCCCCCTCAATTGCTTTTATACTCTTATTGAAATAGTTGTCCAAGTATGTGCAGGCCTATTTCTGGATTCTCTATGCAGTTCTTGTGACTTATTTTTCTATTTTTGACACCACGGTGCCTTGATTACTGCCCCTTGATGATGAGACTTGAAATAAGGTAGTGGTTGTCCTCCAACTTTGCTCTTTTTCGGGTTGTCCTGGCTATTATGGGCCCTTTGCATTTCCATATGAATTTTAGAATCAGCTTGTCAATATCTACAAAAAGCCTGCTGAGATTTTAATTAGGACCGCATTGATTCTACAGATAAATTTGCAAAATGAGTATTGTTGATAATTGTTGCAATTTTGCTTGCCTAAAGGATGCCCAAAGATTCTGTTAAAATGTGAGGAGCATTGCTATCACTGATTGCTAATTGTTAAATGTCTCCCTACACCTGATGCTAATGAAGAAATGTAAACATAAACAGTCTTGCCTTTTTCTAGTCAAGAGTACACCATTGAATATATATTTACACACATACCATCTAAGATTATTATCCTACATCCACACAGGAGGTAATCAGAAATTGGGAGTTTGAATTAATCTGGAGGAAGACTGACACTTGTTGAAACATAGGGGAATAGTCATCCCCAAGTGAGAATAGTGCAGGAAAATTTACGGAGTTGGGAGAGGGAAAAGCTGAAAAAGAAAAATTTGCTGTTACATGTGAATATAAGATATCTAACCTAAGGAGGACTTTTCAATAGGCTCAGGACTTTAACAGTGAAACAAAACTGGAAGGACAGGCCAAGTCAGGTTGTAAGAAACAAGGGTGCTCACCTCAGAAAGGAAAGTGTGGTTTGCTGAAGTACCTTATGTAAGTTTTAAAGAATGTGCCCAAGATATGTGGCTATCTCACAGTATTAGTTTCCTCCTCCTACCATAAACCCATTTTAGCTGGACACATGGCCCCCTTGCTAATGACTATTTCCTAGACGCACTTACATCCAGGTGTGGCTATCTGGCTCAAGTTCTTATTCATGAGCTTTGAGTGAAAATAATGTGTGCAACTTCAGGATCCTATTTTTTTGAAGGAAGGGTAAGCTTTTCTTCTACCCTCTCCATCCTGTGCTTAGGGTGGAAAACTGGCGGCAAGCCATCTTATGGGGGTGGGTAGGTGAGAGCTACAGTCTAGGGTGATGGAAGTAAAAAACCTAGGACCTGATTACTTAGAACTGCAATACCAGCTGTGGACTTCTTCCTGGAAGAGAAATGTGAAGAGAAATACATTCTAATGTGTTTGAACCACTGTTAATTGGGTTTCTGTTACAGCTGCTGCCAACTAATATAAGGAAGGATAACTGCTCACTGGTTCTTTTAAAAAGGTTCTTTTTAAAGTTCTACATTTTTAAGCTTGAAATATTTGTATTATGAGCCAATAGTACCCCATAGAATCACAAGCATCATACAAATATCATTAGTTTAGTGTATACCTCTGAGAGTCAAATGATTTAATATTTTATCAGAGACAGAGAAATAGGTTTAAGAAGCTATGGTAAAATTTAATAAAACAGATTTTTTTTTGTCATCGTTCACAAGATCTGGCTTTGAACATTGGTCCTACCACTCAGTAATTGTTTAGAATTGAGTATGTTGCTTTACTTTGCCTAACTTGACTTCTTGATGTGTAAAATACCCACCTCTTGACCTTATTGTAAGGTTCAAATTAGATAATATCTAAAGGTCTAGGTCGTTGGCACAGTTTTCCTGATAACCTAGCCCCCCTCCCTTTTGCAAGATAAGGGTACCTCCACTCTACAGTAAAGTGTAATTTGTTACTTGAGCGAGCTTCCCTGACCTCGTGTGTGGAGCTGCCATTTTGCGGATGTACACAGCCTGCTCTATAAGGAGACAGGGTGTGAGCTAGCTAATATACAAATAAAAAGATCCTCTCCGTGCCAACTGTGGAATGGGGAGACATCCTTTAATTCTGTTTTCTGCTCTGGTCTCTGCCTTCGTGGTCCCGTGCTCGGGTGTTAGAGGTTGGGCAGGGGCCACAGAAGAGGCTGCCTTGGTGAAGTCCACGTGCATAGACCGTGCAGCGGGGAGAGGCTATGGCTACTAGGCACCTGCTGATTTGAGATGAGACTCCTTGTTGCTAGTTCTTGTACATTTTCCAGGGATTTGCAAGTCTGAATTTTTATGTGGACTCTCCTGGGTTTTTTTTGTTTTTTGTTTTTTAAAGATTTTATTTGTTTATTTGACAGAGAGATCGCACGTAGGCAGAGAGAGACGGGGAAGCAGGGTCCCCACTGAGCAGAGAGCCCGATGCGGGGCTTGATCCCAGGACCCTGAGATCATGACCTGAGCTGAAGGCAGAGGCTTTAACCCACTGAGCCACCCAGGTGCCCCAAATCTCCTGTTTTTTAAATATTCAGTTGTTTGTTTGTTATTTTTTTAAACTGCGTTCGGGTGGACTAAAACCCCGTCTGTGGTCGCCAGCTTGCTGTGGCAGCTCTCTGCACTGCCCGCTTTGACAAACTCCCTCTCCGCTGCCACAGATGCCTCTTAAGCAAGCCACTGACTATAGAAACGCTTAACATCAGTGTAGTCACTTATTCATGCAGATCTGCGTGCTCAGAACGGGTGTTGGCTCCAAATAAGATCCCAAGGTTTTATTTAAAAGTGCAATTACAATAAACTGAACTCGAGGATGGTATTTTCATGCTACACTAGTCCAAAGGGTGGGTACCTAGAGTTAATTCTGTGGGGAAGATGATGTAATAAATATTTCTATTTATTTGGTGTGTGAAGCCAAATACTCAAATGCTGAGTACCTTTAAAAAAAAAATCAAAATCAGCAATTCAATTATTTTTCTATATTAGAACAGCCAGGAGTGAGCTTGTTAAAATAGATCTTCTTTGTCGTAGCTTGCTCTGCTGGCAATGTCTAAATGAATTAAATGAGTCAGAGTCAAAGAAATCTCACAGGCAGCTTTAATCTCCTGTCAGAAAGAAGAGCTAACTAAGTCAAACATCAGTAATTTTTTTTTTCCTTCTTGGCTCCTCTTAGGAGTTCATGTTCTTAGCTATGTGTTTGTGGACTTATATTTTAAATTTAAAATTACACTCCCAAAATGTTCTCAAGATTGGGAATTTGGGTGGCCAGTCTTCTTAGGATTTGTTGGTTCTTAAAAGTCACTCACATAAAAATATCATCTCTCCCCTGAAGCTTGTAAGAGGCAACTTCTTTATCACTCAATTCAATCCGAGAACCCAACCACTGTTTTGTTTTCTGTCTTTGTAAGACCAGCAGAGTTCCCAAATTTCCATTTTGAGATTTTTCATTTCTAGTACACATAATAGAAAATTATATATTTCACAACATGAATCTCTGAGGTCAAATGTGGAGGAGATGTGGTTCTCTTGTGTGTCATGTAAAATTCTCTAAGATATCATATAGCTGAAAAATTTGTGTTGGAGAGCAATCCAGAAGTTGTGTCAGCCTCTTCTCTGGGAAGGCCTTGGGAATTTGTGTTAATACTGTTCTAGTCAGTTCCTCTTTCAAGAACTGATTGATAAATTAAGCTCCACTGGGCAGGAAGTGGGGGTCTTCTTTTTCTGTTAAGAAAAAGACCCTCTTCTACCACTGTGGGTCTCTGCTAAAGGTTTAAAAAAAAGGGGGGTGGCCTACAGATATTGCGAGCTCAGTAGGTTGAAGGCTGTAAATTTAATGAAACAGCAATTGCTGAATGAGAATCTAAGAGGACCCAAAGTGCTCCAAAGGAAAACTAAGATATTCAGTCTCATTTTAAGGATAGCTTCGTTCTTAGAATATAACAATTGGGCATCATAGGCTTTGATGTTGGCTTATTAATTATACATCCAACATACAATTACACCTATAACAATAGCCAGGAATAAATATAAAGTTTCAGGCACTAAAGTTTCTAGAAAATATGATAGCCTTATAACTAGGGACCATCTATTGATGTAATGTCCTTCATGAAGACTGTCTGTAACATTTTCTTGTCAAGATTTTTCTCTACACCTGAGTGCTCCTCTTTCATCCAGTATTTTCTAGCTTGATACATGTTTCTTAGCACCAGAGTTATAGACTTCTATATTTTGGCAAGCATGTTCTCTGTGAATAGGATTGTCCATCTTACCACATTGGAATTAAGTAGAATAAATCTAATCCTTGACCTACCTGTTTTTAGTTGGACCACAAAAAGTATAGAGGAAAACCCATAAACTTACCACCTTGAGAAATTAAACATTATACATTGCAGCTCCTATATATTCTTGCTTTATTCTCCTCTTCCCTCCTGGGAGGCAACCATTGTTCTGGTCTCTTTATACAATATTACATATAGTTCCCCAAAACACATATGGTATTTTATATATTTTTATACTACATAAAAAGATAGCACTTTCATGTATCCTCCTGAAAGACTTATACATCTATGATAATATAATCCTTTCTCCCTCAAAGATACTTTTCCTGTAGATATAAAAATCCTTTGTGGAGAGTTTTTCTTTTGAGGATGTCAAATCATTTTTTCTAAATATAGAGGAAAATAATGAACTGCTTGGATTCTCAGAATAAATTTACTCTTTATAAATGCAGCACCACTTCTTAGTTTAACCACTTGTCATCTCTACTTGATCTATTTTTAATATTCTCTATTAATAGTTTATTTTTAAATGATTACTCAATTAAATAAAATTTCACCTGGTATGCATACGCTTACAACCAGCAATGCCAGTTCTTGACCAGTTACACACCCGTATGTTTAAGTAGAAGTGTATAGGGATGCCTGTTGCAGAACTAGCAAAACTAGTTATACCAAATAGCAAAACTAATACTTAAGGTTAAACTGTAGTCCAAACTATGTAGAATTAAATGGAATGAGGTAGATACATACTTACTGATCATAGGTAAAGCTCTAAGATACATCATCAAATAAAACAACTGTAAAACAAAATTAACATTATGATAATTACATTTTAAAGTTATTTCTAGGTGCTTTTATTAGCTTTATAAATATATAAAAAATTTTGCAAGCAAACATTGAAAGTTGATAAGTGACGATCTCTAGGAGGGGAGTGGGAGGCCAAGGAAGCCTTTGTATGACCAGTATTAGTTGAATATGTTAATGGATTAAAATATGACTTAAGGTATATATTTTAAAAGTCAAGGTAACATTTTTAGGGCAGTCTAATAATGTGGCTGGAAACAAGAGATTAAAACTATCCCAGCAAATGACTAGCCTAAATGGCTTCAAGTAGAATGAAGAAATTGGGGGACTAAACTGTACCTAAATATATACCCCAATCCCTTACATTCACAGAATTTGTGTAGGCATAGTGCTATCAACACTGGTAAGCAAGAAAAGTCACCATAGCAGACTAGAAATTGCAAGGTACACCCAGAAGAAAGAGATCCATGGGCTTGAATGGACAAGAGTCAAGGAAACACAAAATATGTGCATGAAAAAAACAGAAGACCAGATCCACTGATACTCCAAAAACATAGTGAACAAATATCAATAACTAGACTGAACACTGGTGCAATAAAGAGGCTAATAATTAGAACAGTAGCTCTAACAGTGAGAAAAGCAGTACTAACCTGTGTCTAAAATGTCCAAGATATATTCCAAAAAAATTATATACTTGCTAGGAGCATGTTCCAGGGGAAGGTATAGATGAGCAAGAAGCATTGCCAAGCTAAAGGAATAAGGCAGCCCTGTTCAGGAGGCAGAAACACTAAGGACTGCTGCTACCAGAGAAAAGCCTTTCTTATTTTAGTAATGGGGAACTCCAGCTTGCCTCCCTGCTCCACACCCAGGTGCCCTAAAGTGAAGCCTCCCAGTGGATAGGCTGCACCCAGTTATATAAACCCTGCAATCAACTCTGCCATCCGGGGAGGGAGAACCCACATGAGCTAAAAATAATCAGTTTCTCATTCATAGATGCAAATGAACAACAAAAGATCATGAGATATTTGAGGAAAAGAAACTAAATGAAAAGGAGGACTGATATGAATAAACCAGTAAATTTGCCAACTGACCCTAGAAGAGAAAAAAAAAAAAATCGAAGGACACAGAACTTGCAAGAAAAATTCTAATTGATATTCTCTGTGGGACAGTGCAAAGAAAAATATATAAAAGATTATTAGGGGAAAAAAAAAACAACCAGAGAACATGAGAGAATTTTAGTAGTTAAAATGTAATTGCCCTGCAGGATGTGCTCCACTAGAAGTAAGGGGAAAGCGAGCAAAAGGAAAACAACATGGGATTCAGAGAACAGAAACCTCCATCCAGAAGAGCAGTGAGGAAAACAGCCCTGCAACGGGCTGAAAGAACAGTCAGTGCAGAGTGGAGCAGGAAGACGAATGGATAGATCCTCAGTAAGGATGTCCTCGGGAAAATGACAGGGGACTCATGAGACTGTATGGTGTGATGAAAAGTATGAAAAAAGCATGATGTGATAGAGATATAATGGAAAAGGTGAATAAGAAAACCATAGGCTGAATATTAAAAGGAAAATAAGCCTCAATTTTAATGAATGTAAGAAAGTCCGTTTCTTTGATTTTAAGATCACTATTACAATTCATCTAGGAGGCACAATATTGAAAGATAATACCATCACCGTGGTTGGCTTGGCATTACACACACACACACACACACACACAAACGTGCACATCTTTGTGGATTTTCACCTTTTAGAGTCAACCTATGAATGAAGCATGGAAGCGTAGGTTGAGTTTCAGGATGAAATATAAATTAAACTGTCTTAATCAGGTAAAAGAAAAACCTGTAGTGTACCTAACTTTAGGAGTTCAAAGATGAGTGAGGGAAGTGAAAGGAAGGGATAAGTGTTAGTATACTGTGTTACAAAGTGTGAAATGAAGAAACATCAAAGTTGATCGGATTACGATGACCATTAGTAGACCTAAGGAGAATGTCACAGATATAAAACTTGGGGAAGAGATGAAAGAATTGTAACAAAGACAAGGATAAAAATGAACTAAGCCTCTGTCTTTCGTATTAGCAAGACAAGAAATAGAGGTGCAAACATTTAGCATAGAGTTAATGACTAGGACAATTTTCTAAAAGTTCAAATAGCAGAGCATTTGCAGATGGGAACTGATATGATTGGAGATTGAGGGTTTTCCTGTACCATTTCCTTTGTTACTGTGTCTATCCAGTACTATCATTAACAAAATTCTCTGGGGAGGTAACAGATCTAAAACATGAGAAAAAGATTGAGAGATGAAAGACCACTATAGTCTAATATTGTATTAGGCGATAGAGGAAAATTGGAGGAAGTCTACTTTCTAGATGGCTCTCAAATAGTTTCTGTAACTTAGAAAACACTAGAACAAGGGTTCAGAACCAAAACCCATAGGCTAAATGTGGCCCACTTCCCAATTTTTTTAAATAGTTTTGGTATATAGCGATGTTCACTTATGTATTGTATATGGCTGTTTTCACATTACAACAGAGTTGAGTAATTATGACACTGTATGGTTCACAAAGTATCTATCACCTGGCTCTTTACAGAAAATGTGCTCCTCCAGTAGAGAACAAATGGAAGGAAAAAATCCCAACTGCTTAACAAAAGATAGGGGAGCAAACCAAGCAAAAAAACAACTAAAAAGGAAGAAAGAATATTATATAGAAGACTTAAGATTATAGGAATAAACCCAAATAGAATAATATATTTGGAGTTAAATTCCCCTATGCTTAGATTGTAGAGGAAAATATCCTATTTAACAGGTGTTCCCTTGGAACAATGTGCCACGGAAAATGGTGAAATAGACAAAAATGTACCAGCAAAATGTAATTGCTAAAAACAATGCCAAGGATTCTAGGAAGATGGCAGAGTGGGAAGCATAAAGAATCTGTTTCCCTACCCAGACAACAATTGTACTGGTAGACTCTGTCTGATGTAACTGATTTGGAACTCTGGAGTCAATTGAAAGGTTAAATTTTATTTCATTCATTAATAGGAGAATTCATAAAATACTATAGCTGGTTCAAAGGAAAATCCAAAGAGAAAACAAATATATAGTTATGCTAAGAATTGACAAATGGATGCAAACTGGCAAAATTGGTCAATATCCATAAGGCAGCAGTCAATTGCATTCCTCTAGACAGTATTTGCATTTCTATAAATAAGACTCTGCATTACCTTCAGTTTTTAGTTTTCTACAACTTACATGTAGAATTGAATAGCTAGCTCAAAGGTGAAAAAAGACTGAAATAACCTTGAATGATGCACTAGACAGGACACATAAGTATGTCTCCTTACACTAATCTACACCGCCCCCTCCCTACTCCTGCCTTCCAAGGGTATATTAGAATGTGAAAGTTTAAAGGTAGAAGTTGGCATGGCTGAAATGACCTACATTGTAAAGGCGAGAGGTACTTGAAGTTGGGAGTGGGGCTTGAGTATGGAGCAAAGTGGCCCCCCATCAAGGTCCATATTCTAATCTCCAGAACCTCTGAATAGGTTGTGTGGCAAAAAAGAATTAAGATATCAGATGGAATTAAGTTCACTAATCAGCTGACCTTATAATGAGATTATTTTGGATTATTGGGGGTTGGCCCAAGGTTCTTAAATGGTGAAGAGGGAGCCAAAGAGGAAGTCAGTGTGCTAGGATCTGAGAAGAATTCCACCTACTGTTGTTGCCTTTGAAGATGAAAAGAGGCCTAGAGCCAAGGAATGTAGGGAGCCTCTGGAAGCTAGAAAGGACTGAGAAATGGATTTTCCCCTGGAGAATCTTCCAGAAAGGAATGCAGTTCTGCTGGTTCCTTGATTTTTAGCTCTGTGAGCTGCATTTTAGTCTCTTGAACTACGAAATTGTAAAATAATTTGTCTTGTTTTAAACCTCTGTTCTCCTTCCTTTTTCCTTTACGACAGTGGGCCCCTATGGATAATCCAGGATAATCTCCTTTCAAAACCTTTCATTTAATTGCATCTGCAAAGTCCCTTTTGCCATGTAAAGTACATATTCGCAGGTTCGAGGGATGTGGACATCTTTGTGGGATCACTATTCTGCCTATCACAGAACTGACTCTCTCTCAATGTTTTTTCTTATATTTTTATGCATTTTGAGAGAATGCCTTAGTCTTTCAATTCACTAATTGGATCTTTTGTTCATTCTGCTGTAGAGTTAATCAGGTTGTAATTCTGGTAACCATGTTTTTGATTTCCAAGAACTGACTTATGTGTAGATTTTGTGAACACAATCTCTTGTATCTCTCTGAAAATACGAATTACACATACTTTAGTATTTTCTATGTTAACTCTTCTCTTGGGAGTTAATTTTTGTTGGAGTTCATGCTTCCTCTGCTGTGGGTTTTTCTCAAATATTTGGTGACTCTTTTCTAGATTATACTTTTAGGTGAACAAATGTTTAGATAATATTTATATTCGGGGTGATTTTCTTTTTCCCAACATGAGGCTTTCCATTTCCATGACTGGAATATAGGTTCTGCTCTCAGGAGTGAGGGCGGTTCTAAGAAGCGTAGGAGACAGTCTGTCGACTGGAGAGATGGTCTTTTAGGCTACGCAATGGAGCACAGGTTAAGGGTAGGTCCTAATACCAGACCAATCGGGGTCAAATCGCGGGTCTACTATGTACAGCTGTTTGGAAACTTGATCTAACCACTCTGTGCCTGTTTCCATATCTCTAAAATTATGATAAGAGTAGCCTCAATCTCAGAGTTATGGGGATTAAATGAATCAGTACATATAAAGCTCTTAGAACAGTGCCTGACATAGATAGTAAGAGTTTAATACATGTTAGCTGTTGTATTGTAATATTCATGTTGTGAATATGTGCAGTTGTGGTTGTGGTTTTTATTTTTGAGCAAATACTGGAGTCAGCTTGTCCTAGAACTTTCTTCTGCCAACTACCTATAGGCTGTTTTTTCTCTTAGTTCACAAGGTCTCCAATCTGAAGCTTTTTCCCTGGGGAAATTCCTTCCTTATCTCTGATTTCCTCCCATTTCCATGCTCCAATTATCAGTTTGATTTATACCCTCCATAAATTTCTATCCACATACAAGTACATATAATACATAATATATAGTGATCTACACATAAAATTCCTTTTTCAGACAAACATTTATCTGAAAATTCTATTTTGATTACTGTATTTTAGACATGTGTTTAACATAAAATTCCATATGAGTTTCCTTCAAAAAAAAGAAATGCAAATAATTTTATAAATGATACTGGGACAATAGGCATTTGGGACCCAAAGAAACGCTAATTAAAGAATTAGATATAAAATGTCAAAAGTTATGCAGCAAAAAACAGAAGAGCAAAGAAAGAACTCGTGTGTGTGTGTGTGTGTGTGTGTGTGTGTGTGTGTGTGTGGTGGGGAGGTGATTTGACTAACTTGAGAGTTCAAGAAAGTAAACTGAATGAACTCCCATTCAAAAGCCTCACCTTCATCCCAAATCCCATTGAAATGACAATAATGTATTTTAAAATATACAAACTCTGGAAAAATACACAGAAATTAGGGAAATCCAAGAGGACCCAACTTGTAGGCCAGAGCAGCAAGAGGTTTCTGGAACACATAAAGCAGAAGCAAACAGATCAATCATGAGATAATAGAGGCGAGGGACCGGTATAGAAGGAAAAGACGGTCCTTAAAAAAATGAATTTCCCCAGGAGAATTGCAAAATAATCTCACACTAGGGGCTGTATAGACTAGCAGAAGGAACAGCCTATAGACAGTAGGCTGAAGAACTGGACCAGGACTGGTCATTCAACATATATTCTTGTATAAAAGCACACATGCTAGCCTCTAAACTGAGAATTCTGACCAGGAAGATTCAGAAGCCTCGAGTTACTAATGCTATGTTGGGGGTGTGGGGAGCACTATGAGGAGTTCCTAAAATATTATCATTGGAAACAATAGCTCATGTGTATTAGTGATAGTCTTTTGTTAGTGCTACACTGATTTATTTTAGCTTTAAACATGTTTAATAATTTCTAGAGTTAGTCTTCCCTTAACGACTCATTTTTAATATTTCTTGAGGTTTTTACTGTTTCCTTTCAATATCTTATTTAAGAGTTTGCTTATCCCCAACTCTTAAAAAATAATTCATAAAGTCAATTCCCACATGATTTTTTAAAGGTTTAGAAAAGGTAAAATTTCCCCTAAAAACATTTTTTTTAAATCAAATATGGTAAGATTCTGGACTTTTTCCAGAAAAATCAAGAATGAAAAAATAAATTCTCAGTGAAATATGACCTCTTACATCATTTAAGTTAATTGTATTAGAAGACAAGTTAATATGAGACATCTATCCTTTCTGATATAAAGGTAAATCCTGACTATGCCTTATGTTTCTACTAAGGTTTAAATGCACGTGGTCCTTTTCAGTTCAGGTTCTCATTAAAGTTCATTTTCATCTATGGCAGCAGTAAAAGGATTGTGTCCAAGGTATTTAAAGCCAGAGATTTCTACTGTGTGTTTAATACAATCAAGGCAGTATCTTGGGAGTTCAAAGGAATCTTACAGGTCCCAGAACTGTACAGGCTTGCTGTTGGTAGTGGGTAACCCTTGTTTTTACTGGGTGAAGCTTCTGAATAAATTTACTTATATCCATGTAGTCATTTTGAAAAGAATTCAGTGAGGCAGATCTTTAAAGTACAAGGAGGGAGGGGGGGGATGTGTGTGTGTGTGTGTGAGAGAGAGAGAGAATGAAAATGAGATCAGTGTACTTAAAGGTTGTAGCACATACGTACTTGGAGCTAGAAAGATGTTATAGAAGCTGCCTTTCTTTGTTCTAGGGAGGAAAAGACCTTTTAATGGCCCATTTCATTTTATTGGCATAAATGAGCATCAATTTTTGTCAAGGAAAGGTAGATGGAGACAATTTTCCCCCTTAGGCTTATAAGATTTGGAACCTTAGCTCTGAAGTCAGATGGCTTCTGGCTGTCTGCCCTCCAAAACTATTATGCTTGAAGGTTTCTGAGGGAAAAGAGTTGGTCAAATCTGCATAGAGGCCAAGGAGCCTTTCGAGAAGAATAGGAAAGAGAGACTGATACTTTGAGTTTCAAAGTCACTACAATATGCCTGATTCCTGAGGTGGTCTAGATAAGACCAGTTAGCAGTAAGAATAGCAGAGGCTCTGAGAGGAACCCTGTGGGAAGAGAAAACTGGAAGTGGTGCCTGGCTCCATACAGAGCCTGGGTTGATTAAGGAGACACAACATCATACTGTAGCATGTATGGAGTGACGTAACCATCTTAGATGAGGCCAATGTGGGCTTCCTGCATTTGCTCACCATTAAATTCCACCTGCTATCATTAGAGTTGTAACTGAGAAACCCAGGGCTGCCATGGTATGGCACAACAAAAAACTGGATTGAGAGACAGGAAGCTGCTTCTTCCTTTCCCATTATGGAGAGACTGCTCTCAGAGCAGCAGTGGCAGTGTGGGTGAAGGCTGATACAGGGTTTTGTTGGACTTGAATTTATAAACTGTTGGGTTCCTTCTTCAAGATTAAAAGAATACAAAATTCTAAATACAAAACTCCAGAGCCCCCTCCCAGGACCATGGAAAGGGCCTTGGTAAGTGAGAGGCCCTGATGGCTCCAGCTTGGTTAATTTCAGGATGGCAGGTCCCTGAGGGAGCTTTCCTCACATGGTGGAGGCCCACCCTGGTGGGAACTACTGCCTTCTAGCCAGACTCAGTGTGGCAGAGAAGGTGGCCTCTGGTAGATTAAATGAGGTGTTCTAATTTTTTTTTCCCATGAAGGACAGATTCCCTAGAATTCCCTAATAAAGAAAAACAGGTATTCAGGTCATAAGGAGGATGGGGAGATGCTAGGTCTATATTTTGAATACTAGAAGTTTCCTGTATTCTATGCTGGTAAAGCAGAACACACCTACCCAAGTTACTGATAGTTTGACTGATTTAAATAAGTTACTAAATCTATTGCAGTAATCTGTTGGTCAGTATAAAGTGTTTCCATGAAATTTCTAATCCATATTAGAAAGAAAGATTCTTTCTAATATGTCAGAACCATTCCTATGATTTCCACTGTTGCCTTCATGTCGATGATGCGACATCTTCAACTAAATGCAAGTCAGCTCCATCTACTGTACCCTCTTTTCTAACATTGAGCTATAGTTGAGATACGATATTAGTTTTAGGTGTATAACATAGTTATCCAACGATTATACCCGGTGTGAAACAAAATAACACCATCTTGGACAAATCCGCTGTGATGACCACACTGTAACGAGAAACTTTCTTCAGTACAGTCACCCCCTCTCCTTTCTTTAACCACCACCCATAGGGCATAATGTCTTTGCTCCGCTTTGGAGATAGGGCTATGACGCGCAAGCATTTCCTCCTGGATGGTCAACCAGCACATATTTCTCAGCTTCTAAAGCTATAAAAGCAGGTCTAAGGGGTGGTGGGTTTGTGGAGATCTGTTCTTCTTATCCCTTCCCAAGACCCACTTCAGTTTGTAAGTCCCCTTACTAAATGACTTCTTGTCAAGCTGGACTTGTCGGGTGTTTTCTTAGGTCTTACAGTGCCTTTGGAGGGGGTTGGGTATATAACTCCCTTTCAGAGAATATAAACATTACAAAATGTCACTATGGCAAGTTACCATATAAAGTTGTTACAATATTATTGACCATATTCCTTATGGTGTATTTTCCATCCCAGTTTCAGACTTATTTTATAACTGGAATTTATATTTCTTAACCTCCTTCACTTATTTTGTCCATCTTCCCATCCTCTTTCACTCTGCCAACCACCAGTTCTCTGTTTTTGTGAATCAACTTTTTTGTTGTTGTTGTTCATTTGTTTATTAGATTCCACATAGAAGTGAAACTGGTATTTGTTTTTCTGCCTCACTTCACTCAATGTAATATCCTCTGGGTTCATCTATGTTATCACAAATGCCAATTTTTCTTTTTTAATGGCTGAGTCATTGTCCATTGCATACACACACACACGCCACATTTATATTGCTCTTTTTGGGTATAGTTGACATACAGTGTTAGTTACCGGTGTACGATATAGTGATTCAACTTCTCTACATGTTATGCTGTGCTCACTGCAAGTGTACCTGCCATCTTTTTTTTTTTTTACCATACAATGCTATTACAATATGATTGACTGTATTCCCTATGCTGTGCCTTTTTTTATCTGTGACTTTTTTAACTGTGACTCCCTAACTGGAAACCTGTATTTCCCATTCTCCTTTACCCATTTTGCCCATCTCCCCCACTTCCCTCCCCTCTAGCAACCATCAGTTCTCTGTTTTTATAGGCCTGATTCTGCATATTCTTTATTTGTTCATTCATTTTTTTTAGCTTCCAAAAACAAGGGAAATCATGTGGTATCTGTCTTTATGTGACTTACTTCTCTTAGCATAATACCCTCTAGGTCCATCCATGTTGTCTTGAATGACATGCTCTCATTCTTTTTTTGTGTGTGTGTAGCTGTGTAATATTCCTTAATACATATATCACGTCTTATCCATTTGTCTATTGATAGATCACCTCTACATTTTGGCTATTGTAAATAATGCTGCAAGAAACATAAGGGTGCATATATGTTTTTGAATGAGCGTTTTTGTTTTCTTCGAGTAAATACCCAGTAGTGGAATTACTGGATCATGTGGTATTTTTTTAATTTTTTGAAGAACCTCCATATGGTTTTCCACAGTGGTATCACCAGTTTACATTCCCACCAACAGTGTATGAAGTTCCTTTTTCTCCACGTCCTCACCAACACTTTCTATTTCTGGTCTTTTTTGTGTTTTAGCCATTCTGATGGGTGCAAGGTGATATCTTGTTGTAGTTTTGGCTTGCATTTCCCTAATGCTTAGTGATGCTGAGCATCTTCTCATGTGACTGTTGGCCATCTGTATATCTTCTTTATAGAATATGTCTATTCAGGTCTTCTGCCCATATTAAAATTGGAATGTTTGCTTTTGTGATGTTGAATTGTATGAGTTCTTTATACATTTTGGATATTAATCCTTCATTGGAGCTATTATTTGAAAATATCTTCTCCCCCTCAGCAGGTTGCCTTTTCATTTTATTCACTATGCAGAAGCTTTTTATTTTGATGTAGTTCAAGTAGTTTAATTTTGCCTTTGTTTCCTTAGGAGAAGGAGACATATCTAGAAAAATGTTGCCATGGCTGTTGTTGGAGAAATTACTATGTTCTCTTCTAGGATTTTTATGGATTCAGGTCTCACATTTGGGTCTTTAATCCATTTTGAATTTATTTTTGTGGATGGCATTATAAAGTGGTTCAGTTTCATTGTTTTGCATAGAGCTGTTCAGTTTTCCCAAACCATTTGTTGAAGAGACCATCTTTTCCCTTTGTATATTCTTGTCTCTTTTGTTGTAGATTAAATGACCATATAAACATTCGTTTATTCCTGGGCTCTCTATTCTGTTCTAATGATACATGTGTGTATTTTTGTGCCAGTACCATACTGTTTTGATTATATAGGTTTTTAGGATATCTTGAAGTCTGGAATTGTGATACTTCTAGCTTGTTCTTTATAAGATCACGTTGGCTATTTGAGGTCTTCTGTGGTTCCATAAAAATTTCAGGATTTATTTGTTCTAGTTCTGTGAAAACTGCTTTGGTATTTTGATAGGGATTACACTGAATCTTTAGACTGTTATGGGAAGTATAGGCATCCTAACAATATTAATTCTTCCAAGCCATAAGCATGGAATATCCTTCCATTTGTTTGCGTCATCTTCAATTTCACGTTACAGGTCTTTCACCTCCTTGGTTAAATTTATTCTGATTATTTTATTCTTCTTGGTGCATTTGTAAACTGAATTTTTCCCTAATTTTTCTTTCTGCTACTCCATTATAAGCGTAGAGAAACACTACTGATTTCTGGGTGTTAATTTTGTATCCTGCAACTTTACTGAGTTCATTTATTACATCTAACAGTTTTTTGGTAGTCTTTGGGGTTTTCTATGTATACTATTTCATCTGCAAATAGTGACGGTTTAATTTCTTTATTAGTATGGATCCCTTTTATTTCTTGTCTGACTGTTGTGGCTAGGACTTCCAGTACTATGTTGAATAAAAGTGATGAGAGTGGACATCTTTGTCTCATTCCTGATCTTGGAGGAAAAGTTCTCAGTTTTTCCACCATTGAGCATGATGTTAGCTGTGGGTTTTGTTTTTGTTTTTGTTTTTATGTATCCTTTTTTTTATGTCAAGGTATATTTCTTCTAAAACCACGTTAAGAGTTTTTATCAAGAACTGATATTGAATTTTGCCAAATGCTTTTTCTGCATCTATTGAGTCGATCATATGATTTTGATCCTTCATTTTGTTGATGTGTATCACATTGATTTGTGAATAATAAATTTTCTTTGCATTCTCAGAATGAATCCCACTTAATTGTGGTTAATGATCCTTTTAATATATTGCTGAATGTGGTTTGCTAATATTTTGTTGAGTATCTTTGCATCTATGTTCATCAAGCATATTGGCTTGTAGTTTTTTTTTTTTCATGGTGTCTTTGTCTATTTTTGGTACCCAGGTAATGCTGGCCTCATAGGATGTATTTGGAAGCTTTCCTTCATCTGTGTCCTTCCTCACCCCAGAACAGTTTGAGGAGAATAGATATTAACTCTTCTTTAAATATTTGGTAGTATTCAGCTGTGAATCCATCTGGTTCTAGACTTTTATTTTTTTAGTAGTTTTTTTTTTTTTTAAGATTTATTCATTCATTTGACACAGAGAGATCACAAGTAGGCAGAGAGGCAGGCAGAGAGAGAGGGGGAAGCAGGCTCCCCGCTGAGAAGACAGCCCGATGCGGGGCTCCATCCCAGGACCCTGAGACCATGACCTGAGCTGAAGGCAGAGGCTTAACCCACTGAGCTACCCAGGCGCCCCTCGTAGTTTTTTTTTTTTTATTACAGTTTCAGTTTTGTTACTAGTAGTTGGTCTGCTCAGATTTTCTATTTCTTTCTGACTCAGTTTTGGAAGATTATAGGTTTCTGGGAATTTATCTATTTCTTTGTTTGTCCAATTTGTTGGCATACAATTTTTCTTGGTATTCTCATTTTTTTTTTTTTTTTTGTATTTCTTTGGTGTCAGTTGTTACCTCTGTTTTGTTTCTGATTTTATTTGGGTCTTCTCTTTTTTTTTCTTGATAAGTCTGGCTAAGGGTTTATCAATTTTGTTTATCTTTTCAACGCCCAGTGTTTGGGTTCACACACTCTCTCTCTCTCTCTCTTTTTAGTCTGTCATTTATTTCTGCTCTAATCTTGATTATTTCCTTAGTCACTTTGGGCTTTCTTGACTAGTTCCTTTAGGTGTAAGTTTAGATTGTTTATTTGAGCTTTTTCTTGTTTCCAGGTACACCTGTATCTATATTTCCTTCTTTAGAACTGTTTTGGTGGCATCACAAAGATTTTGGACTGTTGTGTTTTCATTTTCATTTGTTTCCAGGTATATATGTATATTTTTTAATTTCTCCTTGACCTACTGATTGTTAGGTACTATGTTTTTTAGCCCCCACATGTTTGTGAGTTTTTTCTTGTAATTGACTTCTAGTTTCATACTGTTGTGGTCAGGAAAGATACATAGTGTAATTCCAGTCTCCATAAATTTATTGAGACTTCTTTTGCAGCTTAACATGTGATCTTTTTTTTTTTTTAGCATTTTTTTATTAACATATAATATATTATTTGCCCCAGGGTACATGTCTGTGAATCGTCAGGCTTACACATTTCACAGCAGTTACCATAGCACATACCCTCTCCAATGTCCATAACCCAGCCACCTTAACATGTGATGTATTCTGCAGTGTTCGATGTGTAATTGAAAAGAATGTGTATTCTGTTGTTTTTGATGGAATATTCTGTATATATTTGTTATGTCCATCTGGTCTAATGTGTAATTCAAAAACACTGTTTCCTTATTGATTTTTCTGCCTGGATGATCTATTCAGTGATGTAAGTGGGGTGTTAAAGTCCCCTACTGTTACTGTATTAACATAAATTTTTCTCTTTATGTCCGTTAGGATTTGCTTTATGTATTTAGAAGCTCCGATGTTGGGTTTGTAGATATTTATAATTGTTATATCCTCTTATTGATTAATCCCTTTATCATTATGTAATGCCCTTTTCTGGTCTTTGTTTGGAAGTCTATTTTGTATGATTAACTACTGCTACCTGGCTTTTTTTTTCCTGCTTCCATTTGCATGGCAAATGCTTTTCCAGCCCTTTAAGTCTGTATGGGTTTTTAGATCTGAAATGAGTCTTTTGTAGGCAGCACATAAATGGGTCTTTTTTTTTTTTCTTAATCCATTATTCCTACTGCCCCCCACCTCTTTTGACTAGAACATTGAGACTATTTACATTTAAAGTAATTATTGATAGGTATGTACTTTTTGCTATTTTCACTGTTTTCTACTTGTTCTTGTGGATTTTCAGTTTCTTGCTATCTTTGTGACTGAATTTCTGTAGTGTTATGTTTGGCTTTCTTTTATTTTTTTGTGTATTAAAGGTTTAGGTTTGTGTTTACAATGAGGTTCATATATAACATCTTAGGTTTTGGTATTTTATCTTAAGTTGATGTATACCACATCTTCCTTATCCATTCATCTATCGATGGACACTTAGGTTGTTTCCCTATCTTGGCTATTATAAGTAATGCTGCAATGAACAGAAGGGAGCTTATCTTTTCGAATTAGTGTTTTTGTTTTCTTTAGGAAAACACCAAGTAGCAGAATTACTGATCATCTGGTAATTCTATTTAACTTTTTGAGGAACCACCATACTGTTTTCCATAATGGCTGCACAAATTTACATTCCTACCAAAGCATACAAGGGTTCCCTTTTCTCTATGTCTTTGCCAACATGTGCTATTTCTTGTCTTTTGATAGTAGGTATTCTCAGTGATGTGAGGTGGCATTTCATTGTGGTTTTAACTTGCATTTCCCTGATGATTAGTAATGGTGAGCATCTTTTCATGTAACTGTTGGCCATCTGTATGTCATCTTTGAAAAATGCTTATTAAGATCTTCTGCATATTTCTTAATCAGATTATGTGGGGGTTTTTTTTGGTGTTGAGTTGTAGGAGTTCTTTATATATTTTGGATATTAACCCCTTATTAGATATCTTCTAATATCTAGAAGATATCTTCTAATATCTGCAAATATCTTCTCCTCCTCCTCGGTTGCTTACCATTTTGTTCTATTGATTGCTGTGCAAAGCTTCTTCATTGATGTAGTCCTAATAGTTTATTTTCGCTCCCATTTCCTTTGCCTTAGGAGAAAGACCCAGAAAAATATGGCTGGGCTGATGCTTTAAATTACTGCCTGTATTTTCTTTTAAAAGTTTTACAGTTTCAGATCTCATTTAGGTGTTTAGTCTATTTTCGGTTTATTTTTGTGGATGGTGTAAGAAGGTGGTTCAGTTTCATTCTTTTGCATGCAGCTGTCCAATTTTTCCCAACGCTATTTGTTGAAGAGACTGTCTTTCCCCCATTGTATATTCATGCCTCCTTTGTCATACATTAATTGAATTTATGAGTTTAAATATGAGTTTATTCCTGGGCTCTCTATTCTTTGGATCTATATGTCTATGTTTGTGCCAGTACCATCTTATATTAGTTACTACAGCTTTGTGGTATAGTATGAAATCTTGAATTGTGATATCTCTAGTTTTGTTTTTCTTTCTTAAGATTGCTTTTGGCTATTTGGGGTCTTTTGTAGTTCCACGCAAATTTTAGTATTTGTTTTAGTTTTATGAAAAATGACATTGGTATCTTGATGGGGATTGCATTAAATCTGTAGATTGTTTTGGGTAGTATACTATCCCCCTCTTCTCAAGGCCTTCTTTTCTTTGTATTTCTAAGTTCCCAATTAATGTATCCAACAACTACTTCACTGTTCATCAAAGCTCTATAAAAGTATAAAATATATTCCTAGCTTCACTTTCTTCTCCTGCTTTATCTTCTATAGCTCAGGAATTATTAAGCCCAATTGAAATATGTTCTAATGTCTTTTATAGTAATTGCCTCCCTTATCCCAATATCACTATTAGATTCTAGAATATTATAGTGACCCTTCTAATTTCTTCATAATGCTACCAGATATGGCCTTTCTAGAGCACAGATATGACTGTACAAAAACTTTTGCTGGTTCAATAGAGTGTCAACCTATTTTTCAGTATCCTCTCCCATCTCTTCTCCTGGCCTCACAGTCAGTCATGCGGGACCACTTGCAGCTTCCTAAATGTGCACGTGCCTTCCCCCATTTTCCAACCAAATGAATTCCTACTCATTTTAAGGGCCAAATGAAACTTTAACTCCTACATGGTAATTTTCCTAATCCTCCCTAATTTGAATTAAGTATTCCCACTTTAATGCTCCCCTAGCACTTTAAAAAATATTTCTATTTCCTCAATTTGAGCATTGTCATTCTAATTTCTATAGTATTATGTAGCATACACATTTGACTCTACCATTAGGCTGTGAGCAGGACCGTATCCTCATCATTATTATCCTCATCCCCTAACCTGGAATTTGGCCCATCAGGGGCCTATGGGAACATAGCTACTACTCTTGGCAAAGTTTTACTTTGATTTAATATATCCTTAATGTCCACAGAGAAAAGTCTGAATTACAAATGGAATTTCAGTTTTCTTTTTCCTGTATGTCCACTATATGCAAATTCCATTAGTCCTTTCTTAATTCATTGCTTCCCTTTCTGGTACTCAACTTTATTCTGGTTTTATTCTTTTTCCAGAGGTCTTACGTCTTATTTTAACAATATGCAGCTTCTAGGGCTCTTCTCAAAATTTGTTTTTAATAAGGAAAAATCTAGTTCTGGATATCTGCCTCCCTCCTTTCCATTTCATTTTGAATGGTCTTTACGTTCCAGAGAGGCTTTGGCAATATGAGTCCAGTGAAAATAAGAAATGGTTTTAGACATAGCATAGAATGTGCTTACAGCTGACTTCAAGAACTAAATAAGAGGTGAACTATTTTCTGAGCTGTAAGTGACTTTTAAATTGCTCATGAAAATAGCGAAGTCTTGGCAGAGAAACCAGATGACTTTGAGTGGATAATGGGCGAGAAAGCTTTTGTCATGTGGGGTAGTTATCTTATGAGATTTTATAATTCAGCCATACTTAATAGTGATTGAAGGGTATCTGTGAAGTGAAATGTAGGTTGATGGCTTCAGTTCATTTTCCAATAGAGAGATGTCAGAATTTAAATGAACCCCAAAGGGTTATAGGAAGCTGTGATCTTCTAAAGGAAAAATTATTGAATGGGAAAACTGACTTGGTCCTGGATTACCAACAGAAACATTTGCTTGAAGGCTGGTTTAACACTTTCTCTCATAATGTATGCACTGGATGTGGAGTTTATACAGTGCAGACAAGGACTGAGGCAATCAGAAAGGAGCAGGGAAAAGAAGACATGATCTGACAACATACATATACGCACTATTCACTGCTTTGTTTAGATGTTGCCATTCTATGCAACATTGTCAAATTATCAAATGAATACTTAATTTTTTATCAGGAATATTTTGGTTGCATGCAAATAAAGTGAAAGCATTCAAAGTCTACTTTCCCTCTCTTAATTACTTTAGAGGAAATAAAAATTGAGGGAATTGTTAACATTTTAATTTAACGTACACAATCCAGTTTTAATTTTAATTAAACCCCAAATATTTTTGAAAGTCTATTATATGCTGAGTATTTATATGTGGTACTGACAAGAATGCAAAGCTATTACAGGGCCTTTGTGAGAAAGAAAAAAGGAAAGATTTCTTTAGGGGGTGTTTGAAAGCTATATAAGAAAATTTAAATGTCATTTATAACAATTATTATATAGATATCCTGTGTCCCAGAACTCATAATCTAATGGGGGATTTATATTTCTAAAATATTAATACAAACGGGCTCGAATGAGCACACAACAAAATTACATAGGAATATGAGGGAGAATGAAGTTTATTTAGGAAACTTAGAAAGGCTTCTTAGAAGAGGTAGTCTATATAAAATAGTCTTAGACTATTTTATAAAAAATAAGTTAAAAAGTTATGCTGGTTCTCTTAGTGTTTGTTTTATTTACCTGTTTTCATATCACTTCAATATCAATTTTTAAATGTACCTGATCAAAAGACAGAAAGGATTATTTTCTAAGTTACTTTTTATAAAACTTGTCAAGTTATTTATCTTTGGAATGTTCCTCCCCAAAAGAGAAAGCCAGAAGAATTTAGTGTGTACTTATATTCTGAAAATATTTCTAGATATACATAGACAGATACATGTGTTCATAGTTGTATTATATGTATGTTGTGTGTCTGTATATATGTCAAAGCTTATATATCTTTGAGCTTATCTCTCCACTAGAGAAGCATTTCAACCTATATGCAACATTAATTTTTAAGTTACCTTCTCCTTCTGGTCTCCCAAAGGCTGAGAAGATAGAAACATCTGGCTATAATAATAGCTAATGTATATTAAGTGCTTATCATTTCTAATCACTTTCTATGTAATTTTTCAATTTCCCATTAACAGCTTATGAATTAGGCATTCACTCCCTTTTTATGAAGATGATTGGGCTGGGATGCGAATCTAAGATAAAGATCTCCAGTGCCTATGTTCTCCATTACAATGCTGTATTTCCTCTCTGCAAGTGGGGATTATTCTTAGATCTCTATTCCTCCTCATGGTAAATCATTCTCTCGATGTTACTTAACCACTTGGGGAGACTCAGTTTTCTATCTGGTTCATTACTATACTATTTTAAAGCAAGGTAGATACATTCTATCAAAATGAATTTCCATAAAGTGAATCAAGTTTTTGAGTATCATAAAATCAGAGGTGTGTTTCTATAGGGAAAAATATTTCTCAGTAAGTAATGACAAAGTTTTGATAAGGAGAGGATTAAGATGGTGGCTAGTCCAGACTCATTTGGAACCAACAAATCAGTACTGAATTACTGTCTTGAGATGGCAGCATACTTCTCCATTAGAGTACCCTGTTGACTGTCAAATGCCTCCTTTGTCTTCATTTGCTCACCTCACCATTCCTGCTGGGTCCTAGTTAATAAACCATAATATCCAAACATGGCTGTACCCCTGACGACCTCTACATTGAACAATTCTCAGAATTTTTGTGTCTGATTTGCATTTCCAGTGTCTAATTGAGTTGGACTGCCACCACACATTTAAACTATAATTTCCACCATATTCTTTTATTTCTAACAGGTTTTTGTGGACAACTGTGGTGTATTGAATAACCATGCTCAATTCTTCACCCCCTCCGACTAGTACTGCACATCTACACTCCTGGCATGGGCTCAGGTAGGCTGAGTACTGTACTTCCTGCTGTTGACTTTGGGGTTAGCCAGATGATTTGCCTCAATGAAGGGGATGCCAGTACATGTGATGTAGACGGAGGTTTGACAGTGGCCTTTACTCCTGACTTTGTCATGAGAAAAATGTACTTTAGGTAAGTGTAAGAAATATATATTTGGTCTTTGTCCTGAATAGGTGGCAACCTGAGGCTTTTCATTGGTGTCTGTGTTAGGGACAGTCTTGTGAGACCGAACCCTTAACGTATGGGGTCTGTGCTAATTCCAGGTAATTAGAATTAGAATTGAATTGTAGGACACCCAGTTAAGGAGTTGGAGAACTGGTAGTTGGTGTGGGGAAAAACCATACACATTTGGTGTCAGAAGTGTTGTGAGTAAAAATAGTTCACAAGTAGTGTTTGAACCAACAAGAAGACCAGGCCTAGAGCTAAGCCTGTTCTCAAACCTGCAGCTTAGAGCTAAGCTAAGCCTAAACCAGCTGAAACCCAGCCAACCCAACAATGCATAAAGGAAAAATACTTGTTTTTTAAAACCACTGAGTTTTAATATGGTTTGCTACACAGCATAAACTGATATGCAGTTGTGTGCCAGGTAGTCTTTTAAGCAGTGGATGGCTTATCTTAGAATTCTGTAGGTTTGCATTTATATAATGAAAAGTAAGTTACCTGTCTTATTCTTGAAGTACAGAATTTTACATATTGAGCACAGTGTATGTAATTCTACATAAGAATATGATAGGAACAGGTTTGGTAGCTGTACAGGTTTAGAGAATTTGATAATACAAAGATGGGAAAGAGAGGCCAGTTAACCAATTAGGCAAGACCTTATAGGTTATCCTCAGTTTTGCAGAACTCCCTAAGCCATTTTTTTCAGTGCACTCAAGAATCGATGAGCCTCTCAGGAGCTGATACACAATAACAGAAACAGTAGAAGGAACTAATGCACAAACCCCAGAACAATTGCTTCTTCTATTATGAGAGATACTCCCTTTCTAGTGACTATAATACATATATCCACTTCCCTAGATACCCCATCCCAATATCATGTACCAGGGAAGCAGAATCATTGTATACACCAGTTAGGATAGGTTTGGCTGCGTATAGCAGATAACTACCAAATACAATAGTTTTAACAAGATAGAAATTTATGTTTCTCTCATAGTAAGGAAATCCGAAAATACCCAATCCAGTGCTGGTATGGCCTATGGGTTTCATTAGGGACCTACCCTCTTATCTCCCTGTTACATCATTTTCAGCATGTAGCTCCCATGTTCAAAATTGAAAACCCAAGATGCTAAAACTCTAGCTATTACTTCCATATTCCAGGGAGCACAAGAGGGAGGAAGGAAAGCAAAGGAGGAAAGGAAAGAAGTCTTCACTGGATTTCACTTATATCACATTTGCTAGAATTTATTATTGTAACTGGTGCAAGAGAGTCTCAAAATTTTAATCTTTTAAATGCATGCATGCATTGCTGTCCTGAAGTACTATTTTGACTACTAAGCAGAAAGGGAAAATTGGATGTTGAACATAGCAAGTAATAATCTCTGCTTACCATATCTGTCTCATTCTAGTTGTCTATTTCACATTTCGATGTTCCTTAAATCAGATACATTGTACTAACATGGATATATACATTATTTTTTCCTGAACACCCATTATCAAATTGATAGAATGTTTACTGATTTTTTTTAGTGTGGTAATGTTAGGAATATTCTTAGAATAAAATCAGAGCACAGTGAGTTTTGTGAATTACCCCTGTCCTCCAAAAGGGATAACATTTTCAGGATTAAAATATTTGGGTCTGTTACACTCATAGTGTCTATTCCATGAACAAGAAACTCCAAATTTTTACCTTTTAGGGTTCCCTTTTTCAAGAATCCTTGACATCTCCCCTCCTAAAATGGTTTCTGATTATGGAAACTTTTGGTTTTGGCCATCTTTGCTCTGGTCTTTCCTCTCTGTGATTACTCTCTGTTCACTTCAAACTTCTCTGTTGCCAAAGTTTTCCAGACAGGATGAGTTAAACTATTTCTTAGGATTTGCGATTTCTGTACATAACTACTTGCATCCACTATGTGTTAATTTTAACTAATTTAACTAGCGAAGTTCACCTCACTTTCTAGTTCTAGGAACACCTGTCTCTTTCAAGTAGTTCTAACATGGGCCACTTTCCTTAGCCCAAAGAAAAAATTGTCCATGTATTTAATTTGGAAAAAATTTCCAGTAATTCTTTAATTTCCAAATTCACAAAGTCATAGCTTCAGATAAGAAGGGAAAAGAAAGATATACATTAAACCTTGTTGTCTGTTTCATAAAATCACTTATGAATTTGTTATGTTTCCTATATTTATAAAAAGTATAAAATTTGTTGAATGTTTTCATTTCTCTTACAAGCAAATGCTTTATGTGCTAAAGATATATTTTGCTATATATTTGGCAAGTTTTAGATACAGCATTCGAGATCCTTTGTTGCTTAGGGTTACTACTGATAAGAATAAAGCAACTATATCTTATTAAAAATGAGACAACATCAGCTTTAAAATCCTGATTTCTGCCATGTGAAAATGGGGGGAGAAATGTGCATCTTAGAATCACTGAAATATGATTTAGCAGAATTTTTAATGACAATTACTAGTATAAAATATAAAATATATAAAATATAAAGCCTATTTATAGGACTATGTAAAACTAAGGGGCTTAGAGTCTGGAATTAAAAATATTAGAGTCTTCCAGTTCTAGAAAACATATGCTTATGTTTGCACATAGCTCATGTGCATCAAAGATTTATTATGGAAACTCACAATCTTTGTACTTATCAGAGACTTGAAGAGGGTAATGGCTGAAAGTTTAAACATCATTAAAAGCATGGAGTTAACTACCAAATATTTAACTGCCTGGACCAAGAAGTCAACTACTAAAGAGAAGAAAATCAAACTTCTATCTGCTATAGTTCTTGAGATTTCCAGGTTCCCCCTTTATCACAGAAGGAATGAATTTGCCAGTGCATGCAGTGAAGTGTCTGCTATAGGGATGTAGGTCTCTGTAACTTTCAAAGACTATTCTTTTGTGCTTTAATTTCATATTTCTCCATAATTCATATTCTTAGCTCATATGAGCTCCCCAAACAATGTGAACCCTATGAACACACAAGAATTATTGAGTGTTTATTCTGTGCCAGGCTCTCTGTGAGGAAGTGGGGATAAACGAACAAATTCTCTTGACCGTCACATGAGCAGTCTTACAGAAGAGACGGTTTCAGTAATGCTGCAATAGCACTTCTACAGCTTGTAAATTTAATAGTACAACTAATGGCCCAAAGGAGAATGTAATCCTAATTTATGGGGTTAGGAGATAGAGATGTGGCGATTGAGTCTTGAAAATAAAAAGGCAGGGATTTAGCAGGATTACACAGTGAGGGGGTAATGGTTGCATTTCAAGTAAAGTGAACATGGGCACATCTTTTTTTATGTTTCTTACTAACTAGATGTTCTAGAATGAAAAACCTCACCACCTCAAACTCTGGTAATACCCACCATCCAGCCAAGTGTAGGACAAGTGTTTTTTTGTTGTAGTTTTGTTTTTTGTTTGTTTTTCCAGTAAAAATGAATGATTTACTCTAGAGAGCATTGAGAATGGTCAAGAAACCAGTTAGTGCGTCTCACTTTGTTAAGCCTGAGAATCACTTGGGGTCCTTGTTCCTATGCATCACCTGAGTTGCTGTTTCAATAGATCCGGAGTGGAGGCCAGAAATTTGCATTTTCCATAAGCCCTATCCCCAACTCCCAAACCCCATTGTGACTCTAATGTAGTGGGTCCACAGAGTGCAGAGATGTAGGTAGAAAAGAATTTGTGGATACTTTGGAGATACTTACATGCTGGTTCTTATCAACTACCTACAGCACCAAATATACCTCAAGGTACACCTCCTGTCAGCCATCAAAAGCTTTTTAATCAACCTTAACCTCTGCTGCTCAGACCTGTAAGTTATTTTTCTGGCAAATATGATGAGAGGAAAATAAATCTGCCTCCTGAGACTTAACAGGTCTTCTTGATTTTTAAGTATTAGCATGTTTTTCAAGTACTGTGAAACTGAAAAATGCTAAAAAAGCTCCAGGATTAGTCATTTCTCTTTTAAAAAAAAAAGTTTCCAGTGGCACAATACTTACCTTGAAAGATGAAAATTTCCACCTAAGGCATTTTTTTCCTATATTTTGTAATCACAATTGAGAATTTATGCCAACTCTACCTTTTTAGCTATTCAATGAAACCTTTCTAAACTGAGTTGAAAATAATTCCATCATGCCTTTAACACCCACTTGCTCTAATTTAACTCCATTTGTCTCTCCCTTACTTACTTTTTATTTTCTTGAGCATTCCAGCTGTTAACATTAAATCTAATTTTTGAATGTCAGCCCATGTCAAAGCAAGCCTTAATCCTTTTAATGTTAACCTATCACCAGCTCAAAGCTGCTTTATATCATGAGATATAGCTGTGTTTCCAACCCTGTGGGCATGGAGTGTGATTATACACACACACACACACACACACACACACACACACACACACACACACACACTAGAGCTTCCCTATAACACTACTTTGGTGTAGTCTGGAATTTTATTTGGGGTAAGTAGGGATTGAACCCCATCCAAAGTGCTTTGGTTACACAAAGAGAAAAGGCTTTGTTACAGGGTGATAGTGCTGCAGAAGTATTGGAAAGAATGTTGGCTATCATCTAGTCTTACACATTCATTTATTGATTGATTAAGAAAGAGTAGAATGTCATGGACAAAGCATACAGTTAATGGCAGAGGTGTTGAAACCAGAACCAGACAGGAAACCTTAAGATCCATAGAGTAACACTTTGTTAATAGACTTAAATGTCATTGTCATTTACACTCTTCTCTCTTTCTCTCTTGAATGAAATGTAATTAAAAAACATTACTGTTCTTATACTTCCCATTTGGACATTTTTTGAGGTGCAAGAAAGTCAACTGTGTCTTGAAAGTTTGGCATAGATTTTTCTCCTATGCTTTCAGAGCAGATACACTTCACATTTAGAAAACTGGTCAATGAAATAGGCCATTATCATTGGTGAAACCACATGTGGAAGGAACTTCGAGTAAAGAACAGGTGACTTTTTTTGTTAGTCTAGCAGGACACTGAGCTTTGTACAGCAATATACTAATAAAGAATTCTGTTTATGAGGAAGATCACCAAATGAAAATAAGTACCATTGCCATTTTATTTTATGGCTCTTGGTGCAATATAATTAGAACTTTAGTAAGAGCTTATATCTTAATTAAATGAAAGAAATGATAAATGTACTTTAAATGAGGGTGAATAGACGTAAACTACACAAGTTAAGTGTCCAGTTAAATGTTCACATTAAAAAGCCAATAATAAAAAAAGGATAAAGAAAACAGTCTTCTATTCATATTATGTACCTTCACACTGAGGTTGTCAGTCACAATATTTTTCCTAGAGGAACGCATGGCATGCCTAGGAAGGGAAGAACAATACCAAAAACGTTAACTATAAGTACTACAGGAAAATACAGTTCAAAGTCCTAGGAGACCTTAAGGGGAGAGTAATTAATTTTGTTTTGGAAGTTGGAAAAGGCTTCAGGGAGAGTATAATGTTTGAAAGAAGTGCAAGCTCAATAAAAAAAACCAAGCAGATGTTTTTTTAAAGGTATAAATACAGCAGCATGATATTTTTTCTGAACATTAAAAAGGCTTTTTATGAAGCATAATTAAAATAATGATTTCTGTAGAATAAATTTTCCACATCCCATCTCTCCGACTGAGATAATAATGCCTGCCTTTTATTTTTATTTACTATTTTGTCAGTCTTTCCATTAAGTCTAGTTTCTGTAGTTCATGATTTTTTTTATGTCACTTATTTGGATAGGAGCTTCTTGAAAAAAATCTGTTTACATTTTCCTGTAGAAGAGTCACTTTATATTCTCTTATATAATTCACATTCTTCTCTCCTTTCCCATTTATTTTATTTTTTCATAATATTTCAGTTCTTAGGTTATAAAGAACTGGGAACAATGATATATATTAACATTTTTATATTTTACCTTGTGATAAATTTAGAAACAAAATCGTAACCTCCTAGACCTAGATAATGGTCGCTAGACCAGTTGCTTATCATTTAAAATGTCCAAGACTTGTTGCAGGATTCTCACTGACATATTCTGAGAAAAAGATTCATGATTTGGGATCTCGAAGGAAGGAGTTAAAGGGAAGAAAATCTTGGAGGATTAGATTGATCCCCAGGGATTTGGAAACTAGGCAGACAATCTGAAGATGAAAGGAAAGATTTGATTCTATGCTGAATTACAAGTTTTGAAGGAAATTACAGTGTAATTTTGTTCAGCTATAGATAAGGATCCACAGCCTAAATTAGTAAAGTTCTTATAACTTATCTTTTAAAATCATCATTAAAAAGTATTTCTGAAACTGTGTCACTTGTGAGCAATCACCCTTGAGGTACATGTGTAATATGAAAAACCTAAAAAAGAACAGTAGCAAACAGTGCATATTAAACATCATTGGCAAAGGCGGGGGGTGGGGGCATCTAAAAGGCCTGTCATTGCATTAAATCTTTTCTCTGGGTCAGGGAGAAAGGAAAAGGGCAAACCAATGCTGTCATGCCTTATTTACACACCTCACAAAAGCATCGCCATGTACTAGTCAGCCTTGTGCTTTTAGGGGAGTTGTTGCAGCCTTGGATTCTCTCGCCCTCCCCCTGAGGAGAAGGCCCCATTTAACCAGGCCCCAAGGAGCAATAGCTTGGAACCCCCTATAGCCCATTTGTTAGATTTGGCCCCCAACTCAGTCACAGGTAACACCCTCAGTCTATATTTAAATGCATTTGCCATGTTGCCCAAACCAGTTAGGGTCATTGCTGTCCACGGTTAGTTTCTAGGAACAGCCTGTCTTGCCGCAAAAACAGCAAGTTCTTTCCTCAGTTGCCAAGTATATACCTGATTGGTGTGATTTCCAACTGAATTCCTATTTCCCATAGGGACGTGCTTATGGAAAGTTAGAGTGGCCCTTTTGTAAAAACAAAACAAAAACAAAAAAACCAAAAAACTCCCCAAAACAAGCCACCATGAATTGAGCACACACACACACACACACACACTCACATCTATGTTCCTTCAGAAGTTCTCTCAAACAGTAAAGGTGGGGGGAAAAGAAAGGAGAAGGCAGTGAAACCTGCATGGTTGTTGGGTGTGTGGTAACTAATGTAGCAGATCCAAGAAAGCCAGACCATCAGTGGAAAAGTTTAGAAGCACACCGATTTCCGTTGCAGAATCTGCAAAGGATTTATGACCCTAGTAATTCTGGATGTCTGGTGGAAGGTGGAGCTGAAACAAAAGGATTTGATTGGCAGTCTAAGACCTCACCTCCACTCCCCACTTAAATTCTAGCATAGGTTTTGCTTGATTTAAGGAATGAACTGCAAATGGCAAAAACCGAAACAAAAACATGTTTCTTGTCTGCTTGTTTCTGCATACTTTGTTAGAATCTTTACCTGGGTACTTTAAAATTTTTTGCTGTTAAGAATAGTATATTCCTAAGTTTTCATTTTTCTAGCAGTTTGTTGCTGGTATACAAAAATGCCATTGACTTTGGTTACCGATCTTTTCTGGTAATTTTGCTAAAATCTATGATTAATTATAATAATTTGGGTAGATTCCTTTGGATTTTCCATTTTAACAATCTTATCTCTGAGTAATGACAATTGACTTTACTTCCAATCTTTAGAGATTTTCCTTTTTTTCCTTTAGTGCATGAACTATTAAATTTAGTCCAAGGTTGAATAAAAAGTTATATTGGGAATAATTATAAAGGTTCACCATTAATAATAATGTTTGCTATAACTTTTCTATATACACTATGTTCAGGTTAAAAAAAATCCTTTGTATGCCTTACCCACTAAAAATTTTTATCAAAAATTATTAAAGGGTATTAACTGCTTATTCTGCATTTATTGAAATTATATAAATTTTCTTTTATATGTTAATGTAATACATTACTTAATAGATTTTCTAACATTAAATCAACTTATATTCCTAGGATGTATACAACTCCATGATGAAAGATTATCTTTTTATGCATTGCTAAATTAAATCTATACTTTTCCTTTTTTAGAAACTTTTTAGCTCCTGCATTAATAAAAGATTGGTTTGTTCCCCCCCCTTTTTTTTGTTTTTCCCCCTTCTATTTACTTTTTATAACAAAAGGAATTAGATATAAAAACTAAATTGGAGAATCTTTTATTAATTGAAAGCTTAGTTTTGGAGTTATCTCTGTTTTGAATATTTTGTTGAACTCACCTATAAAATTACCTGGTCTTGCTATTTTCTTTGAGGGAGAATTATGAACTAAAAATAATTCTATTTTTATTTCTGGTCTAATCTTGAGTCAATTTTGATGACTTTTAAAAGTATTTTATTTATTTCACCTGATTTTTCAATTTTATTAGAGTTATTTATATTTTATTTCAATCTCTGCTGCCTCTTTAGTTATGCCATTTTCAATTGCTAATATTTTGTGCTGTTTCCTTTGCTTCCCTAACCAATCTTACCTGAGGTTTGTCAACTTCATTAGTTCCTTTTTTTTTCCCTCAAAAAAAAAAACACTTTTGGTTTTGTCAATCCTCTCATATCTTTTTTTTTACTTCATACTTTTCCATTCTTAATTTATTATTTCTACATTTTCTGGGTTTATTTTGCTCATTTTCTAATGTCTTAAATGCTTATGCCATTGACTTTGAGTTATGCTTTTTTCCCCCCACCTAATATTAGCATTTTAGGCTTTAGATTTCCCTCTAAAAACTTTTGGGTACGGGGATGCCTGAGTGGCTGAGTTCGTTAAGCGTCTGCCTTTGGTTCAGGTCATGAACCCAGGGTTCTGGGATGGAGTTCCACCTTGGGCTCCTTGCTTCTCTCTCTGCCTGCTGCTTCCCCTACATGTGCTCTCTCCTGCACTGACAGATAAGTAAAGATTAAAAACCCCAAACTTTTGGCTACATTTCAGAAGTCTTGAAACTTGGTATTTTTATTAATGTATAGTTGCTTCTGTTGTTCTTATACACTGCTTCTGGTTGCTTATTTCCTGAAGTGTTACTCTTTTAACCTCATATGTTAATTTTTTGTTGCAATTTCCTAATCCTTGGATTTCCCTTTGGGGGAATTCATTGAAGCCAGCATTTAAAGTGTAATTTTCCATAATTGTAGTACCTGAAGTTACAACCTTGGATCCCTTTAAACTAAAATTTCAGTTTGTTTCCAGGCAGTATAAATTTCAGGGCAAACCCATGTAAATATGACTTGTGGTTAAGAAATCTCAAGGGTGAATTTTTTTTCTTTACTTCGCCTCTATCCAGGGAGAAAGTTGAGGCAAACATCTTTCCCTCTGTAAGTCACATTTATTTTCTCATTCCCCCAGTGTAGATGTTGCTCTACAAGTGGTTCTGTTTGATGCAAGTGTCTCTGATCCCACCTTCCACTCTGCTCTGGACCCTGGTTTTGAATTCTGTTCCACCAAACACATGGCCAGTTAAAAACTCAGTTGTGGCTATTAGATAATGAGCAGATACCCTCAGGGACGAGGCCAGCTCCAGCGCTCACCTAACCCTTATGGAACCACACTTGCTCATTGTTTGTCTCCTCTTTCTCTGAAGGGATTTCTCTGCATATGTAGCCTGCCATACTTCGGGAAAGGGAAGACTGAATTTGTGACACTTTCTGTTGTAATTTACAGAAAACTCATATGAGCTTGCCTTAAAGAGACATAGATAAAAACTCCAGAAATATGGTGACTTTTCTATTTCATTTGAGTCAGCATATAAATTATATTCTCAAAGCCATAGATTATTTGTCTCTTCACTCTGCCTTTCATGATGTCAGCTTCAATCCAAAGTTACCTGTCTCCCTGACATAGTCACAAAATGGCTGCCGGTTACTTACAGAGCTACGCATTTCACTATCCACATTCAGGTAGGAAGAGTGAGTCCCTTTTCTAACCATCAAATGAGTTTCCTGAACTATTCCCAATGAAATTTAATGAAAACACTGAACTACATTTTATAGCCAAAGAAATGTCATGTTCAGATTGACTTCGTTACTGGAAACAATTACACCTGTCCCTTGTTTATGACTAATTCCTTCCTGAAATCCGGGATGTTAAGTGAAAAGTCATTAAGTAGAGTACCAATTTCCATCAATTTTAAAAGAAAAATTACAATGCATTTTATCCCAATTTTCAATAACAATCGAACAATGCAAATAACTTTATGTAACTTAAAAATCCAGTAATTTGAAAGTAAATACAGGGCGCCTGGGTGGCGCAGTTGGTTGAGCGACTGCCTTCGGCTCAGGTCGTGATCCCGGAGTCCCGGGATCGAGTCCCACATCGGGCTCCCAGCTCCATGGGGAGTCCGCTTCTCACCCTGACCTTCTCCCTTCTCATGCTCTCTCTCACTCTCTCACTTTCCTAATAAATAAATAAATAAAATCTTAAATAAAAAAGAAAGTAAATACAAATTTATACATAAAATAGGATTAGTAAGGGTTTATCCTTTAGCACTTTCTCTGCTTGTCCAATCTTTTGGGGTTCAGTTCAACTTGCACTCCAAAAGTATTTAAAAGTTATATCATATAAAAACACCTTTAGGATAAAGTAAAAGCAAAGCAGAAGAATGCTTTGAAACACATGGAAATGGTACATGTTCATAACAGACTAAGAGTTGTTGAAACTGCGAACATTTTATCCCCTTCATTTGGCATACATAAGCAAAGTCAATTATTTTGGGTTTATCTAAGCATTGCATGCAATTCAAATTAGATTCATATGATATTGCCTCACTAGAAAATGTGTTGAGTACATTGATTAGCACGTCTTCTCCTGAACCATAATCTTGAAAATATTATTTATATTATTCTATTTTTAGTGTGTTCTAGGATAAAAAGGAAAAGCCTCATGTAGGTAAAAGGAATTGTCTGAAAATGGTTAGACTTTTCAAAAACTATATACTATTCTAGCACAAAGCAGGACATTTTATATAAGGTAGGTCTGTACTGTGGCAAAGGAGATGGGTTTATGCTGACTCAGACTGATCAGGGCTTGTCATTGGGGATCAGTCTCTGCCAACCTCCATGCTATACACAAAGGGTGAGGAAGAGAATGAATATCAATGAGATAATCACAATGTCTTTCAGCCAGCTTTATTGCAGCATTACTCTAAATCAAATTTCATCTACACTGAGATCCAACTCACATAAGTGGTGGGACATTTAATTTTCATAATCTTGGGGTTTCTTCCCTCTCTGTGAGATCAGACCTGGGAAGGTGCTAGTTAGTCATGGTGGTCACCAGTATTGATGCTGCTCCTTCTCCTTATTGATGCCATCAAGGATTAACTTCCGATATCATTCAAGCATTTAGCTCTGGGTGGACTGAGGGATGAACCCATCAGCCAATTATTCCACCAATGCTAGACTTTGCCTTCTGCTCACCATGGCACAATCTATAATGCCCAGCTTTGGTGTTTCACTTTTGTTGTTTCCTGCTCTTTTCTGCTTTTTCTTCTTTCTTGTTCTAAAACTTTGCTTCCCATTTTCTTGCTTTCTAAGAAAATAATTTTATTGCTATGATTCACATACCACACTATTCACTCATTCAAAGCCTAGAATTCAATGGTTTCATTATATACACAGAGCTGTTCAGTAATCAGCACAATCAATTTTAGAATGTCTTTATCATCCCCAAAGAAATCCCCTACCCATTATCAGCCATTCCCCATTTTTCTCCAGCTCCCCTAATCCCTGAAGCCCTAGGCAATTACTGATCTACTTTCTGTATGCATAGATTTTCTTATTCTGGACATTTGATATAAATGAAGACATAAAAAAAGTCTTTTACATCTGGCTTCTTTCACTTAGCATAGTGATTTGCATTTCACTCATGCTATAGTATATATTAGTAGATAATTCCTTTTTATAGTTGAATAATATTCCATTATATGGATACTACACTTTATTAATTCACCAGTTGGTGGACATTTGAGTTCTCTGTTTGGGGCTATCATGAATAATGCTGATATAAACTCTTGCAAAATGCCTTTGTGTGGATTATGATTTTATTTCGGTTGGGTAAATTCCTAGGAGTAGGATTACTAAGTCGTATGTTAACCTTAACTTTTTAAGATGTAGCTATATAGTTTTCTAAGAAATTGTACTATCTTATATTATGACCAGCAATATTATGAGGGTTCTAGTTTCTCCACATCCTTACCAACACTTGTTACTATTTATCTTTTGAGTTATACCCCTTCTTCTGTGTGGTGATGTGTATTATATATATATATATATTTTAAATTTATTTATTAGAGAGAGAGAGACTGAGAATGAGAGGTGAGAAGGTCAGAGGGAGAAGCAGACCTCCCGCAGAGCCGGGAGTCCGATATGGGACTCGATCCCGGGACTCCGGGATCATGACCTGAGCCGAAGGCAGTCGCCCAACCAACTGAGCCACCCAGGCGTCCGATGTGTATTATATTTTTAAAATTGTAATTAGTTATATTTAAAACTTGGGAGAAAATTTAGGCATCTGCCATTTTTGGAAATAGATGTTCTAGCTACAATGGGTCTCAGCACTGTAAGGCAGTGATTAGTTGAAGCTTTGTCATTGCCATTCTCTTCATTCTGGTGTACTCTACAGTTTTTTGCAGTCACTTTTTATTTTATGAGCCTGACACAGGGTAAGTGTCCATTTTCATTTTTTTTGTAGTTGTGCTGTTATTTTTCTGTAGGTAAGAAATGTTTTATGTCCTATGTCTCTAGCAAAAGTAGAAAATGAGATAGACACTTGGAGGGCAATATAATTAAAGTAGGAGAGAGCAGAGTTCTTCATTGAATTAAAGACCACTCCTAAGTGTTTATAAAAAATAAATTCAAATTGATTAAAGATCTAAATGTGACTCTTGAAAACATAAAAATCCTAGACAACACAGGCAGTAACCTCTTTGATATCAGCCATAACAGCTTCTTTCTAGAAATGTCTCCTGAGGCAAGGGAAACAAAAGCAAAAATAAACTATTGGGGTTACATCAAAATAAAAGGCTTTTGCATAGTGAAGGAAACAATCAACAAAACTAAAAGGCAACTTTCAGAATGGGAGAAGATATTTGCTCATGGCATAACTGATAAAGGGTTAGTACTCAAAATCTAACAAGAACTTATCAAACTCAATGCCCCCCCAAATAATCTGGTTAAAAATGGGGTGAAGACCTGAGTAGACATTTTTCCAAGAAGACATCTGGATGGCCAACAGACACATGAAGAGATGCTCAACATCACTGGTAATCAGGGAAATACGAATCAAAACTACAATGAGCTATTACCTCACATGGGTTAGAATGACTAAAATCAACAACATAAGGAACTGGTGTTGGTGAGGATGTGGAGAAAAGGGAATCCTCCTGCATTGTTAGTGGGAATTCAAACTGGCTTATCCCTTGTGGAAAATGGTATGGAAGTTCCTCAAAAAGTTAAAAATAGAACTACCCTACAATCTAGCAATTGCACTACCAGATATTTACCCAAAGAATATAAAATACTAATTCAAAGGGATCCATGCATCCCAATGTTTATAGCAGCATTATCTACAATAGCCAAATCAGTGAAACAGTCCAAGTGTCCACAGACATACATACACACACACTCCATACACAATGAAATATTACTCAGCCATAAAAAGAATGAAATCTTGCCAGTTAGTATCATGTTAAATGAGAAAGACAAATACCATATGATTTCACTCATACGTGGAATTTAAGAAACAAAATAAATGGGCAAAGGGAAAAAAGAGGCACTCCATGAAACAGACTCTTAGCCATAGAGAACAAAGTGATGATTAGCAGAATGGAGGTGGGAGAATGGGTTAATTAGGTGACAGGGATTAAGAATACTTGTGATGAGCTGGGTGTTTATGGAAGTGTTGAATCAGTATATTGTACACCTATAATTTATATTACACTGTATGTTAACTAACTGGAATTCAAATAAAAACTGAAAAGGCTTCTCTTACATGTTTACAATATGCAAAGTATGTCTTTGTCAAAACAAGGCAATTTAAAGCATTATGAACTAACCATACAGAGACAATATATGATGGAAATTTTAATGAACTGAGAAAAATAGAAATTTCAATGGAGTCCTATTTTGAATTAAATAAGTAATGCTACCATGAAAAGTTATCTATTAATACTAACGTAAAAGAGCTTATAAATTTTAAAATACTTTTTTAATTAATCTTAGGAAAACCATTTCTTTGGCAAGCAATAATGGAGTATACTTTAAACTAAAATTGGTTTTCAGAATTGGACATTTTAAGAATTCCCCAGTTAAAAAGTTGAAGATCTAATTCCAAACGGGATTTTCTCCTTCAAACTTCTCCAAAATTGAGGTTGTTCACTTCATCTTTCACAATTAATGCTGATAGAATGAATGAAGAGTTATCAAATAAAACCATATAGCAGGATCATATACTGAATGCTAAATATGATGGTGTTGGAAAATTAGATTTCTTTAAATGTCTTGAGAGTAGTTACTCTAAATATAAAGCCAAACTATGTTTGGAAGTAACTACATTTGGATACATCTGTTCTCCATTATGCAATGGAATAAAACTAAATATTGTTCCCAATTAAGGGATTTAAGGCTAAATTCTGGACTGTCTATTTCAAAGAGAAATGAAGACTTAATACATCTTATTTAGAAAAAAAAATTTTAAAATTCTAATTCAGAAGAATTGGAATTAGAAATGCTTAAAGTTTTTGTTTTGAATTTCATCTATAACCCAAAATACCATTATCTGTTTAGAATTTGTAGTATACTTCTAATATAGTAAAAATAAAAACATGTTGATTCTATTTCAGGAAGTTAATATTCTTGTCCTTGGGGTGCCACACACACATTACCTACTTGGATTTTTTGACTTTTGATTTTTGAACACCTGTGTAAAGGAAAGTGTTCAGGAATTCTTCTTCTAGGAATATTTCTTCCTGATCCAACCCAGCTTATCAGGATGGGAGGATGCATAGAAACCATGAGCAGATGCTCAAAAATAGAGAATCTTTATTTGTTGAAGAGCACAGAATGAACTAGCAGGAAACAGGTACTAGGCTGATGGAGAAGGGGGATACCCACCATTTATTTTGATCCGCAGGATAGAACTCTGGTTTGTGGCTGGTGGAGTGGGTAAATACGAGTGGCAAGAGAAACAGTCTTGACTTGTGTTTGCTTGTTGGTTTTATCTCATGGGCTGCAGAAGCTCAGCACAGGCATTCCACTGACCATCTTAAATACTTACGTCTCTAGCAACCCTTCTCCTGGGCAAGCATATGAAACTCTGATTTTGGGGGACTGGGGCAAAACCTAGTTAGAGCAGAGGGGTAAAATGATTTCTGGGTTTGGTACCGCTAGTTGCATATCCATGTTTACAAAGGATAAGATCCCTGCTTCTAACCCCTGCAGCAATTGGCCTGTTCTCTCAAATATGTACTTTGAGCACCCCTTTTATTGTGACATGAAGAGCTGGAACTGGCATTTAATAATCATAAAGTTATTCATTCTGCTTTAAATCTGATGACAGTGCTCAACTCTATAACCTCCCATGGCAGTGGGTATCACAGGTTGGCTAAATGTGGCACAAAGTAGTAGTTTCTTCAACTTGCTCTAAATTTATCGGCCATTAATTCCACCAGATGACATTTCATTCTTCTGTGACATTATGGAACATTCAGTTCTTTGGCTGAGAGTACAAACAAAACCCTCTGTCAGGCTCTCAGACGCTAAATAATCACCACTTGCCATTTTCCCTTTAAATATGTTAGCCTGGTTTGATTGACTTGGAGAAAAATCTTAAACTCTTCTAATTTGTCATAATCATATTCAAAGTTTATTCTCCTCTCCCAGTCTTTCTTGGGAATCGATTCAAATGTATACTTATTATTAGCTATATATGTGAAGTAGCCTATTTGGTAGAATTAGTATCAACTCGTGTGAAGGGTGCACTGAGGGCTCCTAAGGTATCCGGTGTCTTGTGATGATGACTCACAATAAATTGTCTGTGGCCGGCACTTCGGGGAGTAGGTGATAGGACACATTCATGATTTTAAAACCATTGAATTGGTTCCATCCTGCCACCACCTCCCTCCACTGCTAGTTTTTCCACTCACTCTAATTTATGAAATTTCTCTATTGAGGCTCAGTGCCTTTGATCCCTAGTCCAGTGAAAACTCCTTCAGAGAAAGAGGTGTTATTTAAGCTACTGTCAGCCATTTTCTCCTGGGCACAAATTGTCATGATGTATGAAGCCTCTTTTCCTTTAAACCAGTTGTTTTCAAATCATGTCCTGTAGAATCCCAGAGTCCCAAGGGTATCATAGGGATTGTTGCAGGATAAGAAGAGATTGGATAGGCTTGACTTCAACAGCCACTCTGCTTACCTGCTGTAGATATTTAACTTCTGTGTAAGATTTCCTGCAATAAGAAAATATTATTTTACTGTTATTACATCTGTTTTAGACTTTGAGTTAGGCCCTTACCATGAGGCCAGGAATGAGACTCCATTATTTTTGTTGTTACCCTTAGTTGATGCTCTCCTATTCTACATTCTCCCATGTGGCACTTGATCTTGATTAGGGTACTCTTCCAGCATCCACCATTGCTTCCCTCTCCCAGATTATAGTCCAGAGCCACTCTCTTACCTCCTATATGACTCTCATCTTTGCTGTACTAGAATGAAAAAAGAAATAAGACTAGGAAGAGAAAGAACAGCTATGAACATGTTTCCAATACTTCCTGCCTTTCTAATGTGTGTGTGTGTGTGTGTGTGTGTGTGTGTGTATACATACATACATATAATCACTATCTTAAGAGCTTTGGAACAGATTCCTCCAAAAGAGGAAAGTAGCTATTTCACCCTAAACTCAAACACATTGAGAGCCTGAATAGTTGGAACTATAAAAAAAAAAATCTAAAGTCACTTGCTACTAGAAAATGTGAAAAAAAGAATAACCTTTAGAAATAACAGAAAATGGGCATACATTAGAATGATTCAGATTAATCTCTTCACTTTCTCTTTTGATTGTATTATTGCCTGACAAAGGGAAGCTAATATTTTAGCTTTGAAGGCATTGGGAAAAAGTCATATAAAAAGATCTAAAAACTTAATATTACAAAATTCCACAAAATTGATATCTTCTAAACAGTAAAAATAATAAAACTAAGTATAAAATAATATAAATAGCAAAACTAAAATTTAAAAGGAGTAAATGAACTGGCAAAAATATTACATAAAATTTGACTAAGGACTATATAGTCAAATTAAAACAATAGAAACCAACTATAGTTAAAAATTTTATTTTAAAAATTTGGAAATAAGTTTTATGATGTAGCTTGTAAAACTAAGCTGGAAAACAGGGGAAGTACGTAAATACGGGTAACTCTAAAGGTTGAGTAGTCTTCTCAGAAGCTGCGAGAATCCTAACGTAGCTTTCATCATTTTCTATTTTTGCTTCATTCTTAAAATTCAAATTGCAGGGGCCATATAATTGGCCAGGGAACAGGGACATGCTAGATGCCCCACCAGTGTAGCCTGCAGAGGAGCGGTAGTTCCCAAAGGAAGATCCAGGTGTGAGAGGGAAAGGACTCTGCAGACCAAAGGGGCAGATGCCCACCATAGAGCTCACTCAGAGTTTCAGGAAAAACAGAGGGGGGGAAAAATCAATAAATGGACAGAGGCCATGAATTATAATTCCTAGAAGATGTAATGTAAAGCAATACAGGTGAAGAAAATCTTATAAAAAATAAAATACCATCGCTTCTCAGCCTTTTGGCTAAGATCAAGTGTAGTATCTGTTCTTATCAGTTTAATATCTGATACATCCTCTATCTGAGGACAATATATTAAATGGATTTTTGGAGCAGGCAGATGAAATAGGAGCTTGCTCCATCCACTCCACGCATCGACCTGGTATTGCAGTACTTCCGGGAATGGTGCACCCCCTCGGGGGTTAAGAAAAAAAATAAAAAAATAAAATAAAATACCAAGTAAAACAGAACTTTTTTTAACCATTAAGAGAATAGCATCCCTCAAAAGTTAGGCATAAAATTACCATCTAATCCCTCAATTCTACTTCTCAGTATATATTCAAAAGAATTGAAAGTTAAGAACTCAGACATGGTACACCATTGTTCAAAGCAGCATTATTCACAATATCCAAAAGGTGGAAGCAACCCAAATGCTTGACAGATGGAGGAATAAACACAACGTGGTATATAAATACAATGGAATATTATGTAGCCTTGAAAAAGTATGAAATTAGGATACATGATACAATATGGATGAAGCTTAAACATTTTGCTGAGTGGAAAGCCAAACGTGGAAAAAAAAATAAACTGCATGATTCCATTTAAATGGGGTACCTAGGTTAGGTCTCATAGACACAGAAAATAGAATACAAGTTACCAGAGACTGGGAAGAGGGAAGAATGAGAAATTGTTTAATAGGAACAGAGTTTCTGTGTAGTATGATTTTTTTTTTTAAGATTTTATTTATTTATTTGACAGCGATCACAAGTAGGCAGAGAGGCAGGCAGAGAGAGGCAGGGGGAAGCAGGCTCCCTGCCAAGCAGACCCCGATGTGGGGCTCAATCCCAGGACCCTGAGATCATGACCTGAGCCAAAGGCAGAGGCTTTAACCCACTGAGCCACTCAGGTGCCCCTGTGTAGTATGATTTTAGAAAGTTCTGGAAATGGATAATGGTAATGGTTGTACAATATTATGAATGCACTTAATACCACTAAGTTGTATACTTAAAATTTACCCTTTTAACCATTTTTTCTTACATGTATTTGATCACACTCTTTTAAAAGATGAGTAACTGCTTAGAATAATGTTGTATTTAACTAGTACATTTATACTGAGGGTGGGAATGCAAATTTATACAACCCATTTTGGAAAATAATATAATTCTTATCAGGAAACTCTGAAATGTTCCTATCTTTTGACTTAGCTGTCCTGTTCCTGAAGATATCACCTTAAAGTAGTGAAAGGCTATTTGTATGAAGATAATGCTAGCAGTATCAAAAAATAATGGGTTAATGGGTCGCCTGGGTGGCTCAGTGGGTTAAAGCCTCTGCCTTCGGCTCAGGTCATGATCTCGGGGTCCTGGGATCGAGCCCCACATTGGGCTCTCTGATAGGCGGGGATCCTGCTTCCCTCTCTCTCTGCCTGTCTCTCTGCCTACTTCTGATCTCTCTCTCTCTGTCAAATAAATAAATAAAATCTTTAAAAAAAATAATAATGGGTTAACAAACCTAAATGTGCAAAAAGGGAAACTATTGTCACACTAACTCATTGAAACATTGTGCAATAATTAAAAATTATGACTGAGATAATATTTCACATATTAACAAGATTACAAGGTGTCATATGCAATGAATATGATTTTGTTAAAATATTCCTGTCAACAACATGAAAACTTCTGTGGTTAGCTGAGGGAATTGTAATTAATGTATTTCCTTTTAAATTTGTCTTTACCTTTTGTTATTTTGCCTTAATAAAAAGTGATAATACTTAGCATCAAACAAAATTACATACATTTAAAATATATTGTTACAAAAAATAGAAAAGAGAAACAATTCTTAAATACTTGTAGCAGAAATTACAAGGAAAATTTGAGAAGCAATCTTCTTCCCCGTGATCATTTGTATTGTAAAAGTAAAGATATTTAAATGTTACCTATCAACTAGATTAATAGGAATCCACTTTATAAAAACCTTATTTATAAAAATATACACACCCTTTTAGGGCTGGAAGGAGGCTGGGGACTTATATAATATGTGACTATATTATGAAATGCACATTTTACAGAGCAATGGAAAAGAGAAATTGTGAGATGAAGTGGAAAATGGTTTTAAAGATATTGGCAAAAAGAAGACAGGATAATAAAACAGAATGTCTCAGGAAGATTCTCAGATGCAAAAATCTTCAAAGAAGACATTTCTCACAAGAAGTGGCAGGAAAGAATATCCGCATGCTAAAAAGTCTCGGAATAACTACATATAACAGCAAATGGCATTGCTTCTCTTAAGAAATTAAAAATATGTAGAAAATATGGAGAAAAAAATTTAATGAGCAAATAATTTGAAATTAGGAAAAGAGAGCTGAGAACAAAGGAACTGACAACTTTCACAGCCAGAAACTACTTCCTTAGTGTAACACCAATCTTTCTGGTACTTTTCCTAGATAGGAATAAATTCCCAGAATCTATAGCATCGGAAGGGATTTTAGAGATCACATAATAAAATTTCCTTTTCTAGTTGGGTACTCTAAAGTCTACAGGTAACACAGCATGTAATGAGGACAGAGTTAGCCAGAACCCGGGCTCTGTGGGACTTCACATTGCTTATGCATTGTCTCCATGTTCCCACATGTATAGTGGCACTGAGGGAGGGGACTGCACCCTTGCCCTACACTGGGCTTCCTTTGCTGAATGCCTTTGCTTTCTGCCATGGCCTCAAGGCTATAAATAACTCTATCCTTCTGCCATCAAGGGGTCTTTGTTCCATGAACCTTCCATGCAATATTATCATCGTACGTTATCATACCGTGAGGTTCCTCCCGGGCATGTTTAGTAGAATTTAGAACTGAGATAAAACCACATGAAATAGTCCAAAAAGATAAATTATTCAGGGCTAAATCAGAGATGAACATACCAGTCTAGAGTCTGAGGAACAAATCCTTGTAAATAAGCTCTAATAAGGAGGCAGAAAAGGGAAAAATGAAGCAGTGCTTGTTAAAATAGGATCTGAAGATCATCTGTAATTGAATCGCTGGGCAAACTAGTTTTAAAGTGTGAAACCAGGAGTCAGCATTTCAACAAGATCCCAGGTGACTTTTGTGCATGGAAAGGTTTAAGAATCACTTTCAGGTATTTGGGAGTTGGTGTAGAAAATGAACCTGCAGCAAGAAGAAACACGACGTGTTCTGGAACTGTCCATGAAGTCAGATGGCTCAAATAATACGATATGGGAACTAATATAAAAAGATGCCTCAGCAAGAAGCCATGAAGCAGAATAATGTTTAACTTGTATAAATAGAAGAGAATAATGATGACGTTTAACCTTGTGTCACTACTGATATGGAAATAGAGGTACATGGGAGAAAAGAATGCAGGGTGGATTCTCTGAAATTGTGAGTCAAGATGACACATTTAATGGTGTTTACTAGAATCAAATGGGTATCTTAAAATTTCTCTAGGTATAACTCCTAATTCAGATGATTCACTATTAGAGAAAAAAAAGTACAAATGATTTAGTAACTAGATTTAGGATTTCCTATTATTTTTGCCTTACACTGGATCTTGAAAAGATGAGTTTCTTTTTCATCTTATAGTTCAGCATACCAATTTATACTATAACAGAGGATATCTAGTGGAAATGATTCAATTGTAGTCTCCTCAGAGCAGTTCAATTGAAAAAACAATCACGTTAGTTTGAATCAGTCAGTTGGAGAGAGCCACTGTGGAATATCTTTTGGATAAAACTCCTGGGTCCCCTGCTCCATCCCAAGCAGGCCTTCCCATGGCCTCTCATGAATCCCAGATCGCAGAGATGTGGTTGATTCTCTCCCTTCTCTCTAGCTGCTCTCACTCTCAAGACTGTATACGTACTTAAGATAAAGACGTCTTCGCTTTCTGGCTTTTCTTTGACCCAGAATTCAAAGATCACGCACTCTTCTTATTTTAGGGTTTTGCTCCTAATACTGTCTGAAACAGAGGAGGACACAAAAACAATGAACTTCGGAGTGCTGAAAGCTTTCAGAATTTTCCAAAAGCTCTCATAGTGGTTATTCTTGTTCTATCCTAGCCTGCAATTGGGGCTGATCTTGTCCTGCCTTCTGCATGGACTCCCTCTCTGCATTATCCTGATGAAGTCTCTATGGTGTCTTTCACGTTTAAAAAACACTGGAGGGGAGCAAAAGGCTGACATCAGAAAGGCTCCCTTTCTCCTTCTTCACATTCCCACCCATAAAGGAGTTTCTTTTTAGAAAGCTTTTCTGGAGGGTTGAAATGAGGGGTGGGAACTCCGAGGAGATCTGTTTCCCTAAGCACATCTCCCCAGCAGCCTCCCCACCAGCCTTTCGTCTCCATGTCCTTTAGATTCACATAGGGAAATGTGAGTTGGGTGAGACCTAGACCGTGATCATCTATCCTATCCTGGAAAGTTCTAATTACCTTGGACCTCATGAGAGACACTTTCATGAAGAAAGACATTTTTGTTCTCCCCAGGGATGATTTCAATTCCCTTAAATTGGGCCTTTCTGTTGTCCTGGGCTCGTCTTGAGTCATCTTGCCTTAGAATCCTCCCCCTCCTTGTTCCTGAAATACTGACCCTGTAACAGTTTTCCAGGCTTCCTTCTTTAATCACACTCATAGTTCCTAAAACTCGATTCTGGGGCTGTAAGGAAGACAAAAGGCAAGTGTTTCTGTAATTCTCACCTGGAATTCCTACAGCTGCCTCTTTAATTACCACTTCACTGAGGACATTTACCACTCCATTTGTACCCAGTGAATAAAGTCTTTCAAACAAGGTGGATTTGGTTATGTGGTAGGAATGTTAATGTTTTTGTTGTCATTTATTCATTGTAAGCCCCATATCTATTTCCCGGGAGCACCTGCCCTGTGTTGCATAAAAGGGGAGTAGGCAGCAAATGCTCTAGATGTGAGAAGGGGTTTTGTGTTGCTATGTATATCTCGTTTTTCTAATGCAGCTAAGCACGATTATTAAGTACTGTGTGGGGTCTGTATTTCTTTCACACATTCCTTCAAATTCCCAGAGGAATTGTGCTTTTAATAAATACTACACATAGCAGAAAAGCCAAACAGTGCTCTAAGGACGAGCTAAGGAACAAAAAAGTACAGACTCATATTTCCCCTATTCCAAGGCATATTCTCATCCTTAAAAATGATAAATGTTTCTGTAAGACTAGCCTTAAATGTACAGGAAATTACAACAGTAATGATAAGTTTAGAGTCCCCAAGGTTAAAATTGAGGAATACCTTTCTCAACTCATGGTAATAAAGGTTAATTTAGAAATATGCAAGTTCTTAGTGATTGTATTTTGATTCTATAGTGAATGAATATGGGTATTTAGAGAAATAACCTAATTTGAAAATTTAAAAATACCTTTTATTTATAAGAGTCATACAATTTAAGAAAGTTTCACCATAACCCCAAATACTTGCATTGTATTTCAATCAAGGAGACTATGCTGAAATCTTTAAATTTCCGTTCTAGTGAACGGATTTCTCTACCAGTAATTTTTTTTGTAGCAAGAAATAACTTTAAATATTCAAGCAATTTCATTTTTTATCTTTACATGTAGCTGGTTTAATAAAGTACTATACTGAAAAATCACGTGTTTTTTAATTGTTGTAAAAAAACACAAAATTTAACCATTCCAACCATTTTAAGTCTACAATTAAGTATATTCGCATCCTAAAAGTTCTAAGAAATTCTGAACAGTTTTTTTTCTTTGAGGTCTTTCCCAAACTTATTTCGCTAAGGAACTCTTTTTCTCAGAAAACCTATAAATGTTGAAGGAAAAAGCATAGCCTCTAAAACAAGACTACGTCTTCTCAGCTGTATCTCTCAGCATTGGAAGAGTGTTTTTCGGCTTGGAGTCTTGATTTGACACTCAACCATCCTCCTTTATACCATATTTTCATATTTACTTGTAGATAGAGATTTCTGAATGCTCCATAAATGCTGTCACCAAGATACTCCTTACTGTAAATGTCAAGTTGATTAAACTTTCATTTGAAAGGATGGTAAAGCAAGCCTGACAATACATTTTTCTTAGCTTGGGGTTTGAAATGACTGCATAAATCCCAGGGGGCAGATCTACGATCCTCGAGGCTAAAATAAAAACTGTTTAGCTATTACACCTCCACCGTATATGAGCTATAAGCCCATCTCACACTATGAGAGAAACAAACGACTCAGCTGCAAATGCTTTTAAAGCACTAGAATAGGAACAGCAAAGACAGGTAAATGAGAACATTTCTATGCACATGCAACATTAATATTGCATTGAAAATCTGAGCCTGTGTGGACTGTATTTAGAGATACAAACAATAATTCCAGAAAAGACTACATAAAATACAAGATGAATCATTGTTACTATACAAAAGCTTCTGAAATTATGCACAGAATCTAAGTGGGGAAGGCTTGAGTAATAACTAGGAAATGACGGATTTTCCACTGGAGATATTTTGTTAATTATTTCAAGGCTCTGTAGGCAATTTAACACCTTGTGGGGCTGTCATTATGCTCCATTTACAATAACAGCAATTTCTCTCTAAATATTTGGCAGTCCATAAATTAACTCCTTCGCTATATGCCTTCCCCAATTATGATTGAATATTCGTACTCATGTCTAACCACTTTAACTAAATTTAAGCTCCTTGAGGGCAGCAGTGATATTTAAATCAATTTGGTATGCCCTTCAGAAAAAAATCCAGTATCAAGTATAATTTTTTGTTTCAGATGTAGAGTACTTTAGTTCAACATCTGTATTCATTACAAAGTGATCACTCCCAAAAGTCTAGTTACCATTCATCTCCCTACAGTTGATGCCTTTCATCCAGCCAACCCATTTCCCTCTGGTAACTACCAATCTGTTCTCTGTCTCTATGAGTTTGTTTTTGTACTGTTTTGTTTGTTCATTTATTTTGTTTTTAGATTCCACATATGAGCCAAATCATACAGGATTTATTTTTCTCCTTCTGATTTATTCCACTTAGCATAATGTTCTCAGAGTCTATCCATTTTGTTGTAAATGACAAGATTTCATTCTTCTTTATGGCTGAGCAAGTACTCCATTGTGTGTATATATAACAGATCTTTATCCATTCATTCCTTGATGGATATTCAGGGGTTTTTTTGGATATGTATAGCTATTGTAAATAATGCTGCAATGAGTATAGGTATGCATATATCATTTTGAGTTAGTGTTTTCATATTCTTCAGATAAATACCCAATAGTGGAATAGCTATATCTTCTGGTAGATAGATTCTTTTTTTGAGAAACTTCCATAGTGGCTCTACCAATTTACAGTCTCACCAACAGTGTACAAGGGTTCCCTTTTCTTCACATCCTAACACTTATAATTTCTTACCTTTTTGATAGTAGACCTTTTAATTAGTGCGAAGTAACCTTATTGCAGTTTTGATTTTCATTTCCCCAATTAGTGAGTTGAACATCTTTTCATATGCCTGTTGGCCATCTAAATGTCTTCTTTGGGGGAAAAAAAGGCTATTGAGATCCTTTGTCCATTTTTTAAATTGGGTTGTTTGGGGTTTTTTTGTTGTTGTTGTATAAGTTCTTTATGTCTTGGATGTTAACCCCGTGGATATATGATATGTGAATATTTTTTCCCATTCGGTAAGTAGCCTATTGATTTTGATGATGGTTTCCTTTGTTGTACAGAAGCTTTTTAGTTTGATACGGTCCCTTATATTTATTTTTTCTTTCATTTATCTTGCCTTTAGAGTCAGATTAAAAAAAAACAACACTTGACGATCAATGTCTAGGAGCTTACTGCCTAGGTTTTCTTCTAGAGATTTAATGTTTTCTGGTCTTACATTCAAGTCTTCACACAAAAATTAACTCAGGGCACCAGGGTGGCTCAGTTGGTTGAGCAACTGCCTTCGGCTCAGGTCAGGATGCTTGAGTTCCGGGATTGAGTCCCACATCGGGCTCCCAGCTCCACAGGGAGTCTGCTTCTTCCTCTAACCTTCTTGCCTCTCATGCTCTCTCTCACTTTCTCTGTCTCTCAGATAAATAAATAAAATCTTTAAAAAATAATTTAAAAAAAATTAACTCAAAACGGAGTATAAGATAGTGGTCTGATTTCATTCTTTTGCAAGTGGTTCACCAGTTTTCCCAACACTATTCATCCAAGAGATTATCCTTGCTCTGTGGTATGTTATTAGTACTTTGTCTTAAATTAATTGACCATAGGGTGAGCTTATTTCTGGGTTCTCAATTCTGTGTCATTGATCTATTTGTCTGTTTATGTCCCAGTACCATACTGTTTTGTTTACGATAGCTTTTACTGTAGTTTGAATCAGGGAGTGTGATACAGATTTGGTCTTTCTTTTCTTTTTTTTTTTTTTTTAATTTTAATTCCAGTGTAGTTAACATATGGTATTATATTAGTTTGGGTATACAATATAGTAACTCAACAATTCAATAGATTACTCAGTACTCATCAAGATAGGTGATGAGCACTGAGGTGATGAGCACCTTAAACTCCTTCATCTAATTTACCCATCCTACCCCCACACCACCCTCTGCTAACCATCTGTTTGTTCTTTATAGTTGAGTCTGTTTTGGGTTTCTTTCTCTCTCTCTCTTTCTCTCTCTCTCTGTTTTTGTTTTGTTTTGTTTTTGCTTTGTTCATTTTGTTTCTTAAATTCCACGTAGGAATAAAATCATATGGTATTTGTCTTTCTCTGAGTGGTTTATTTCACTTAGCATTATATTCTCTAGATCCATCCATGTCATTGCCAATGGCAAGATTTTTTTTATGGCTGAATAATATTCCATTACATACATATACAATATCTTCTTTATCCATTCATCTATCAATGGACATAGGCTGCTACCATAAGTTGGTTATTGTAAATAAAGCTGTGATAAATATAGGCATGCATATATCCCCTTCAGTCAGTGTTTCCATACGCTTTGGGTAGATACCTAGTAGTGTAATCACTGGATCATAGGGTAGTTCTATTTTTATTTTTTTTTTGAGAAACCTCCATACTGTCTTCCACAGTAGCTGCATCAGTGTGCGTTCCCACCAATAATTTATGAGGGTTCTTTTTTTCTATATCCTTGCCAACACTTGTTTCTGGAGTTTTTTTGCCATTCTGACAGGTGTGAGGTTATATATGGTTTTGATTTGCATTTGATTTGCATATATATATGGTTTTGATTTGCATTTACCTGATGATGAGTGATGTTAAGCATCTTTATATGTATCTATTGTCCATCTGGATGTCTTCTTTTGAAAAATATTTGTGTCTTCTGACCATTTTTTAAATTAGATTATTTGGGTTTTTGGTGTTGAGTTCCATAAGTTCTTTACCTATTTTAGATACTAACCTGTCTATACTAACCTACCTGATATGTCATTTGCAAATATCTTTTCCCATTTTGTAGGTTGCCTTTTAGTTTTGTAGGTTGTTTCCTTTGTTGTGCAGAAGCTTTTTATTTTGATGTAGTCCCAATAGTTTATTTTTGCTATTGTTTCTCTTGTCTCAGGAAACAGATCCAGAAATGTTGCTACAACCGATGTCAGAGAAATGTACTGCTTGTGTTATCTTCTAGGAGTTCTATTGTTTCAGGTTTCTCACATTTAGGTCCTTAATCCATTCTGGGTTTATTTTTGTGTATGGTGTAATAAAGTGATCCAGTTTCATTTTTTTTCTCATGTAGCTGTCCAGTGTTCCCAACACCACTTGTTGAAGAGACTCTTTCCCATTGCATATTCTTGACACCTTTCTTGAAGATTAATGGACCCTATAATTGTGGGTTTTTCTTGGCTTTCTATTCTGGTCTAGTGATCCATGTGTTTTGTTCAGTACCATACTGTTTTGATTGGCACAGGCTTTTAACATAACTTGAAGTCTGAAATTGTGATACCTCCAATTTTATTTCTCTTTTTCAAGATTGCTTTGGCTATTTAATATTATTTATTGTTCCATATAAATTTTAGGATTGTTCCAATTTTGTAAAAAAATGCTCTTGGTATTTTGATAGGGATTGCATTAAATGTATAGATTGCTTTGGGTTCTATAGATATCTTACCAATATTAATTCTTCTAAGACATGAGCATGGAATGTCTTCCCATATGTTTGTATCATCGTCAATTTTTTTCATGAATGTTTTATAGCTTTTAGAGTACAGGTCTTTCACCTCTTTTGTTAAGTTTATTCCTAGGTACTTTATTATTTTGAGGGCAATTGTAAATGGGATTGTTTTCTTTCTGCTGCTTCATTATTAGTGTATAGATATGCAATGGATTCCTGTACATTGATTTTATATCCTGTGATTTTACTGAATTCATTTATCAGTTCTAGTAGTCTTTTGGTATGGTCTTTAGGGTTTTATATAATATCATGTCATCTGCAAATAGTGTGAGTTTTGCTTTTTCCTTATCAATTTGGATGCCTTTTATTTCTGATTGCTGTGTCTAGGACTTCAGAACTATGTTGAATAAAAGTGGGAAGAATGGATATCTTTGTCTTGTTTGAGCCTAGGGGAAAAGCTCAGTTTTCCCTCATTGCATATGATAAGGCCTTTATTATGTTCTGGTATGTTCCCTCTAACCTTATTTTATTGAGGGTTTTTATCATGAATGGATATTGTACTTTGTCAAATATTTTTTCTGCATCTATTGAAATGATCATATGGTTTTTATCTTTTCTGTTATTGGTGTGATATATCATGTTGATTGATTTGTGAATATGGAGCCACTCTTGCATCCCAGGAATAAATCCCACTTGAATGTGGTGAATGATTTTTTCAGTATATTGTTGGATTCGGTTTGCTAATATTTTGATAAAGAATTTGCATCTATGTTCATTAGAGTTATTGGCTTATAGTTCACTTTTTTTGTCATATCTTTATCTGGTTTTGGAATCAGGTTAATGCTGGCCTCATTTAGTGAATTTGGAAGTTTTTCTTCCTCATCTATTTTTTGCAAAAGTTTGAAAAGAATAGTTATTAATTCTTCTTTAAATGTTTGGTAAAATTCACCTATGAAGCCATCTGGTCTGGACTTTGTTGGGAATTTTTTTTATTGCTGATTTCATTTCAATTTTCATTGCTGGTAGTTGATCTGTTCAAATTTTCTATTTTTTCCTCCTTCGGTTTTGGTAGTGTATATGTTTCTAGGAATTTATCCATTTTATTCTATGTTGTCCCATTTATTGGCATAATTCTTCATAATATTCTCCTAAAATTTTTTGTTTCTATGGCATTGGTTTTTATTTCTCCTCTTTCATTTCTGATTGTGAGTCTTTTATTTTTTTAAGGTGAGTCTGGCTGTAGTTTTATCAATTTTGTTGATAAAACTTTACTCAAAGAACCAACTCCTGGTTTCATTGATTGATCTCTTCTGTTATTTTTTTTTTTAGGCTCTATTTCATTTTTTTTCTGGTCTAATCTTATTTTCTTCCTTCTGCTGGGTTTGGAGCTTTGTTCTTTTCTTTCTAGCTCCTTTAGGTGTAAGGTTAGGTTGTGTATTTCAGATTTTTCTTCATGAGGTAGGCTTGTATTGCTATAAACTTCCCTCTTATAATCACTTTCGCTGCTTCCCAAAGATTTTGGATTATTGTATTTTCATTTGTCCCTATGTATTTTTTTTACTTCCTCTTTGATTTCTTGGATGACCCATTCCATATTGAGTGGCATGTTTTTTAACCTCAATATATTTGTGCTCTTTCAAGATTTTTTCTTGTGGTTGATTTCTAGTTTCATTGTGTTGGAGTTGGAAAAGATCCATGGTATAGCTTTGATTATTTTTTTAAATTGTTGAAACTTGTAACCTAGTATATGATCTTCTCTGGAGAATGTTCCAAGTGCACTCAAAAAGAATGTGTATTCTGCAGTTTTAGGATGAAATGTTCTGAATATATCTATTAAATCTATCTGGTCCAGTGTGTCATTCAAAGCTACTGTTTCCTTGTTGATTTTCTGTTTAGATGATCTGTCCATTGATATAAGTGGGGGTGTTAAAATCCCCTACTATTTTTGTATTACTATCAGTTCCTTTGTATTTTTATTAATGTTTAATGCATTTGGGTGCTCCCATGTTAGATACATAAATATTTACAATTGTTATGTCTTCTTATTGGATTTTCATCTTAATAATTATAATGTCCTTCTTTATCTCTTATTACAGTCTTTTTTTTAAGTTGTTTTGGCTGATGGAAGTATTGCTACCCCAGCTTTTTTACACATCCTTTGCATAACGAATGTTTCTTCATCACCTCACTTTCCTCTTTTTTTTGCCCCATCCCCTCACTTTCAATCTGTGTGTATCTTTAGGTCCAAAGTGAGTCTTTTGCAAGTAGCATATAAATAAATATTGTTTTTTTTTAAATCCATTCCATTACCCTGTCTTGATTGGAGCATTTAGTCCATTTACATTCAAAGTGATTATTAATAGCTATATCTTTATTGCTGTTTTGTTATTTGTGTTTATTTTTGTGGATCTTCTCTGTTCCTTTCTACCCTTGCTCTTTTCTCTCACCATAAGTTGGCTTTCTTTAGTGATATACTTGGATTTTTTTTATTTTTTGCATATCTGTAACTGATTTTTTGTTACTATTAGATTTGTATATAACAACTTCTGTATAAAGCAGTCTATATTAAGTTGATGGTCACTTAAGTTTGAACTCATTCTTTACTCCCCTTCCCTGGCCCCCATGTTTTAAGTATATGGTATCATACTTTACAACCTTTTATTTTGTTAATCCCTTGACTGAATTTTACAGATATACTTATTTTTACTACTTTTGTGCTTCCTACTTATCTTACTCTCACTTATGGTCTTTCCTTTTCACTCAAAGAGTCTTCTTTAACATTTCTCGTAAGGCTGGCTTAGTGGTCACAAACTCTTTTAACTTTTGTTTGTTGGGAAACTATCTCTCCTTCTGTTCTGGATGATAGCCTTGCTGGATAGAGCCTTATTGGCTGCAGATTTTTCCTTTTCATCACTTTGAATATATCATGCCACTCTCTTCAGACCCGCAAAGTTTCTGCTGAAAAATCCACTGATAACCTTGTGAGGTTGTCACAAGGTTCAACTGTATGTAACTGTTCTTTTGCTGCTTTAAAAATTTTCTTCTTTAATGCTACTTTTTGCCATTTTAAGTATTATGTGTCTTGGTAAGGACCTCCTTCAGTTGATTTTAATTTCTGTGCTTCCTAGATCTGAATTTCTGTTTCCTTATTCAACTTCAGGAAGTTTTCAGCTATTTTTCCTTAAATAAAATTTCTTTTCAGGGCACCTGGGTGGCTCAGTGGGTTAAAGCCTCTGCCTTCAGCTCAGGTCAATATTTCAGGGTCCTGGGATCGAGCCCCACATCGGGCTCTCTGCTCAGGAGGGAGTCTGCTTCCCCCCCCACCCCGCCTACTTGTGATCTCTCTCTCTTTCTGTCAAATAATTAAATAAAATCTTAAAAAAAAATTCTTCCCCCTTTTACCTCTCTTCTGGGATCCCTGTAAGGCAAATGTTATTACACTTGATGGAGTCACTATGTTCCCTGAGTCTGTTCTCATTTTACGTAGTCTTTTTTTTTCCTCTCACCTGATCAACTTGATTACTTTCCATTACTTTGTCCTTTTCAGGTCACTGATTCCATTTTCTGCTTCTTTCATCCTGCTGTTTATTCCATCTAGTGTATATTTAATTCCAGTTCTTTATCTCTGATTGATTCTTTTTTATCTCTTTGTTAAGGGATGTCCTCCACTCTTTTCTCAAGTCCAATGAGTATCTTTATGATCATTACTTTATTCTTTTAAAGATTGTATTTATTTATTTGAGAGAGAGAGAGATCATGCATAAGCAGGGAGAGGGGCAGAGGGAGAGGAAGAAGCAGACTTGCTGCTTAGCAGGGAGCCTGATGTGGTGCTAGATCACAGAACCCTGGGATCATGACCTGACTGAACAACCCAGGTATCCAGTGATTGCATTACTTTAAATTCTCTACCGGGTATATTACTTATATATGTTTCACTTAGATTTCTTGCTGTGATTTTGTCCTGTTTTTTCATTCAGGACATATTCCTGTTTCCTTATTTTTGTCCAACTGTCTGTGCTTGTTTCTTGGTGTTAAGAAAGTCAGTTACCTTGCTTGCTCTTGAAAGTAGTGGACAGGGTATGCACTTTTAAGAAGGTGGTGTGAGTCCTCCTCCACAGGAAGGGGGGGGCATGCAACTGCTGCCGAGATATGCACAGGGGACACACAACTCCTGCCAAGACTGGGATGGCCAGACTGCTTTGCAAAGCAAGTATGGGTCTGTCACACATTTTTAATAAGGTGCATATGTCCTCTGTGGGAAATGACCAGCCACCACTGCTACACCAAGGCTCTGTAAAACCTGCAGTTGGGAGATGTGTTGGCAATGTTTGTGCAGGTCTCCTGGGGGAGGGTACCTGCAGCACTCAGACTGAAACAGATACAGTGGTGGGGTGGGATGGTCTAAGCAAGTTAGGTAATGAATGCTGGGGCTGTGCTGGTTCCTACAGGTGGCCATGTGTTTATTATAGGAAGCAGGGTAGGGAAATGGTGCCTGCCAGCTCCTTTGTTTCTGTAGAAGTGTCTCAGCAAACTCTGAGATGAATAAATAATTCTCCTTCCCATATGCTGCAGGTGTTTTTCAAACCACTGTTTGTATGCTGTGTCTCCATGCTCTGTTTGTTGTGCTGTATCTTTAACGTGGGGATCCAGCATCCTTTCTCCCAGAGGAGATACGTGGTGTATCATGTTGATTGATTTGAGGATGTTGAATCATACTTACATCCCTAGAATAAATCTATTTGATCATGATGTGTAATCCTTTTAATATATTTTTGAATTTTCTCTGCTAATATTTTGTTGAGAATTTTTTTACCTATGTTATTTGGTCTATCCAATCCAAATGGATTTCTCCATTTCTTGTAAGTTGTTCAATTTCTTGACTATAATTGTTCATAGTAGTCTCTCATGATCCTTTGCATTTCTGTGGTATCAGTTCTAATTTCTTCTCTTTCATTTCTGATTTATTTTTATTTGAGCCCTCCTATTTTTTTTTTTTTTTGGTTAGTCTAAAGATTTTTTACTTTTGTTTGTCTGTTTAAAGAACCAGCTTTTAGTTTCATTGATCTTTTCTATTGTCTTTTTTAGACTCCATTTCATTTATTTCTGCCCTAATCTTATTATTTCCCTTTCTCTGTTAACTTTGGGGTTTATTTGTTCTTTTTTTTTTCTTTTTCTTTTTTTCTTTGTTTTTTTGTTCCTTTAGATCTAAAGTTAGATCATTTACTTAGGATTTTCTTGTTTCTTGAGGTAGGCCTGTATTGCTATGAACTTTCCTCTTAGAATCACTTTTGCTGCATCCCATAGGTTTTGTCCTTAGGTATTTTTTTATTTCACCTTTGATTTCTTCAATCCATTGGTTGTTCAGTGTCATGTTGTTTATCCATGTTTTTATGGTTTTTCCAGTTTTCTTATTGTAATTTAGTTTTGGTTTTATACAATGTAGTCAAAGAATATACTTGATATGATTCATTAAACATTAAATTATATTAAATACTCTTTAAATATTAAATTTAGAATGACTTTATGAGAGGTCTGATTAGAAATGCAACAAAACGTAAAATTGTTTCAAATTTCTCTGATGTTTTACACTCCCTTCATGCTTGACAATCCAGTTACAGTAACTCTTTGGTAGGTACTTAGTAAAAGCTCTCTAGTGTTGAGTTGCACTTTCTACAAGAGGCTTTCCCACTCTTTGTCTAGCCAGTGCCTGGCATAGAACAAATACTCCAGAATTCTTTATTTAATGAATGAATGAAAAAAGCCAATACCTTGCATTTGTATAGCTTGTTTAATGTTGGAACATTGTTGTCACACACGTTATTTAATTTCTTTTATTTTCTCATTCAGTAATATTATTGGAAAATAGAGGAATTGCCAAGTAGTAGGTATTAACCATTCAAAGAAAATTAGTCATAGCTTTTACAATGAAAGAATACCAACTCTACTGGAGAAAATATCATAGCCAAGGGAAGTTAGAATTTTTTAGAAAAGTGTCAAAAATTTATTATGCATTAACAGATATTAGAAAGATATTGCAAGTAGATGTTTAATCCTTAAGCCACTGTTAGATTGACAGAAATTACTATTGTTAAGTCCAAGGTCTCCAGTAGTTGAATGACTTGCCCGACGTCTTACAAATAAAATAAAGATGGCTGAGACTAGAATGTGAGATTTTTCTCTTGTATGACATTGTTTACTCTTTTCCCCCAGACTGATCAAGTATGGAGGCTCTTTTTGCTTCAGCCAACTTCAGGTTGGAGGTGAGCTCAGATCTGAGAGAGCTTTGAAACACAAAATGTTCATGGACTGTTCAGAGTTAATACTGATGAAGAAAAGCAAACAAAAAGAAAAACTTGGAAGGATAAAGCAAAATATTAAGAGGGAGTGGTTTTCTTGATCACAGTGGAGCATGGAGGAAAATATTAGGGGAAGAGGTTGAGGGTGGTCTTGAAGCTGACACACATACTCCTGAACACTAGTGAAAATGACTCTTATATGTACAAAAGAAAGAAATGGAGGTAGGGATAAAATCATAAACTGTAGCAATAGCAAATTTTCTCCACATTTCCCATGGACTGTATTTATGTTTCTGCAGAGAAATCTTTCTGTAAGTTGTCTTCCTACTTCCTGACCTCCAGTCAAACCCAATTCAAAGCACAGTGTAGTGAAGAAAGAAACTACTGAAGATATGAGTCTGAGATTTCTGATAGGTACTGTAAAAACTGACCCTTGAGTATGTTCGGCTGCCCAGTAGAAGACCCTTTTGGGGATTACTATATCAGAAAAACTCTCTTGTAAAGCATAAAGCACTTATCCTCCATTTCTACAGCTTGTTTAATAAAATTTAAACTACTTGTGACATAAAATATATGAGCAATAAATATTAACAAAAATATTTAACATCTTTCAATTTATTTTTCCTTCTCTCTCTGGGCCCTTCCACCCTGCCACAATGAAGAATCTAATAAATATGAGAGCTTAAGATTTTCTGTTTTGTATTATTTCTTAGGCATGATGTGGAGAGTTTACCTAACTGAATTGACTTTGATGTTGTATAACTAAGCTTATGCTGAGTAAATTTGGTTATGCTTTGATTCTATAAGTTACCATAGCTCTCAACTCTTAATATTTAAGTATTTTATTTTGCATTAAATTAATATTAATTATTTTCATGTGTACTATAAGGCTATTACACATATAGTAACATAAAGGAAATATATTTACTAAAATTCTTTGTGTGAATAGCATATATATAGGAGTTTGGAAGTATGGGTTCTTATGAAGGTATTCAAACTGTGTCATGCTTTGCATAATTTAAAAGCAAAACAAACAAAATAAGGCCAATTTAAGACAAAGTAACATAATTTGAAGCTTATATTTCATAGAACCCACAGTGAAAATAATTGACTTTTGCAAAGTCCTAATGTTCTCCACATATTTGAATTCCTACTTTTAAAGTGATGATTTTGGTCAGTGGATCTGAACTAAGTTTACTGTGGTTGGATTCTCTTGTGGCCCATTTATTTTCTAAATTTTAATTAATATTTTAATGAAGTATAGTTGACACAATGTTATATTAGTTTCAGGTGTTACAATATGGTGATTTTTTTAACAACTCTATGTTACAGAATGCTCACCACACCTGCAGTTACCATCTGTTACCAGACAACACTATTATAATACCATTGACCAATTCCCCATCTGTACCTTTTCTCCCCATGACCGATTCATTCCGTGATTGGAAACCCGTACCTCCCACTCCCCTTTACATCCATCCCATCATCACCCTCCCCTTGGGCAACAACAATTTTGTTCTCTGCATGGATGAGTCTGTTCCTATTTTTTTTCTTTGCTAATTTGTTTTGCTTTTCAGATTCCACACATAAGTGAAATCACATGGTGTTTGTCTTTGTTGGACCTATTTCACTTAATACCGTCTAGGTCCATCTATGTTGTCACAAATGGCAAGATTTCATTCTTCTTTATGGCTGAGTAATATTCCACTGTATATATACACAACATCTTAATTCATTGATGGACACTTAGGTTGGTTCCATATTTTGGCTATTGTAAATAATAATGTAAATAATGTAATAAACATAGGGCTACATGTACTCTTCAAATTAGTGTTTTCATTTTCTTTAGGTAAATACCCAATATAGAATTACTGGATCACATAGTATTCCTATTTTTAATTTTTTGAGGAACCTCCACACTTAATTTCTACAGTGGCTGTACAAATTTACATTCCCACTAACAGTGCAGGAGAGTTTCTTTTTCTCTGCATTCTTGCTGACACTTGTTATATTTTATCTTTTCCACACTAACCATTTTGACAGGCGTAAGGTGATAACTTACTAGTTTTGATTTATATTTCCTTGACGGTTAGTGATGTTCAGCATCTTTTCATTTGTTTATTGGCCATCTGTATGTCTTTGGAAAAATATCCACTCAGGTCTTCTGTCCATTTTTTAATTAATTGCTTGGGATTTGGGGTTTTGAGTTGTGTCGGTACTTTATATATTTTGGATACTAAGCCCTTATCGGATATGTCATTTGCGAATACTTTTTGCCATTCAGTATGTCACCTTTTTGTTTTGTCGATTGTTTCCTTCACTGTGCAAAAGCCTTTTCTTTTGACATAGTCCCTATATTTTTGCTTGTTTCCCTTGCCTGAGGAGACGTATCTAGAAAATGCTGCTGAGGCCAATATCAGAGAGATTATACCTATGTTTCCTAGGGATATTAGAGTGTCAAGTTTTAAATATATATTGAGCTTATCTTAGTATGTGGTGTAAGAAAATAGTTCAGTTTCATTCATTTGCATGTAGCTGCCTAGTTTTCCCAATACTATTTTTTTAAGAGACTGTCTTTTCTCATTGCATATTCTTGCCTCCTTTGTCATAGATTAATTGACCATATAATTCTGGGTATATTTCTGGCTTTTCTCTCCCATTCTATTATTCTATGTGTCTATTTTTGTGTCAGTACCATACTATTTTGATTACTATAGTTTTGTAGCATATCTTAAAATGCAGGATTGTGATACCTCCAACTTTTTTTTTTTATTTATTTCTCAAGATTGGTTTGGCTATTCAGGGTCTTTTGTGAATCCGTAGAAATTTTAGGATTATTTGTTCTAGTTCTGTGAAAAATACTGTCGGTATTTTGATAGGGATTGCATTTGAATCTGTAGATTACTTTGGGTAGTATGGACATTTTAACAATATTCTTTCAGTCCATGTACATGGAACATCTATCCATTTGTTTGTGTTGTCTTCAATTTCCTTCATCAGTATTTTCTAATTTTCAGAGTACAGGTCTTTCATTTCCTTGGTTAAATTTATTCCTAGGTGTTTTATTCTTGGTGCAATTTTAAATGGAATTTTTTTCTTTATTTCTCTTTCTGATAGTTTGCTATTAGTGGACAGAAACTGTTTACTACAGTGGATTTTGATATATTAATTTGTATCCTGCAACTTTACTGAAATCACTTATTCTAACAGTTATTTTTTGTACAGTCCTTGGATTTTTCTATGTGTAATATCATGTCATCTGCAAATAGTGACAGTTTAACTACTTTCTTACCAATTTGAATTCCTTTTATTTCTTTCCTAATTGCTGTGGCTAGAACAAAAGTGGTAAGAGTAGACATTCTTATCTTCCCCCTCCTCTTCTGATCTTAAAGAAAAAGCTCTCAGTTTTTTACCATTGAGTATGATCTTAGCTGTTGGTTTGTCATATATGGCCTTTAATGTGTTGAGTTATGTTCCCTCTAAAAACCACTTTGTTGGTAGTTTTTTAATGAACAGATATGGAATTTTGTCAGATGCTTTTTTTTTTTGCATCCATTGAGATGATATGATTTTTATCCTTCATTTTGTTAATATGGTATATTATGTTGATTGATTTGTGAATATGAAACTATCCTAACATCACTGGAATAACTCCCAGTTGATTATGCTGGGTGATTCAATACATTGCTGAATGCAGTTGGGTATTATTTTATTGAGAATTTTGCCTTTGTGTTAATCAGGGTTATTGGCCTATAGTTTTTCTTTTTTGTTGTTAGTTTTTTGTAGTGTCTATCTGCTTTTGTATAAGAGAATGCTGATTTTGTAAAATGTCTTTGGAAGCTTTATTGTTTGGAATAGTTTGGAAAATATATATTAACTCTTTCTTTATTTCTTTGGTGTTAACTCTTCTTTAAATGATGGGTAGAATTCATTTGTGAATCTGAATATTTTTGAACTTTGTCTGATAGGGGTGTTTTGATTGCCAGTTCAATTTCTTTACTAGTAAATGGTCTGTCAGATTTTCTATTTCTTCCTGATTAAGTTTTAGAAGATCGTATGTTTCTAGAAATTTATCCATTTCTTCTAAGTTGTCCAACTTTTTAGCATATAATTTTTTGCAATAGTCTTATATAATCCTTTGTGTTTCTGTGCTGTTTGTTGTTACTTCTCTTTATTTCTAATTTTGTTTATTTTGGCCTTCTTTCTTTTTCTTGATGAGTCTGGCTAAATGTTTATCAATTTTTGTTTGTCTTACCTAAGAATTAGCTCTTCATTTTATTGATCTATTTTATTTTCTTCCTTCCTTCCTCCCTCCCTCTTAAACACCCTCCCTTCTTTCCTTCCTTTTTCTTCTTTCTTTGGAGGGTCAGAGGGAGAGAGAGAGACTCTTAATCAGGCTCCATGACCAGTGTAGAGCCCATTGCAGGGCTCAATCTCACAACCCTGAGATCATGACCTGAGCCAAAATCAAGAGTTGGAAACTTAACTGAGCCACCCAGGTGCCCCTGTTCTATTTTCGTTTTAGTCTCTGTTTTATATATCAACACACTAATCTTTATTATTTCCTTCCTTCTACTAGCTTTGGATTTTGCTCTTCTTATTTGGGTTCCGTTAGGTTTAAATTTAGGTTGTTTATTTGAGATTTTGCTTGTTTCATGAAGTTGGCCTGTATCACCACATATTTCTCTTTTAGAACTTCTTCTACTGCATCCCAAAGATTTTGAGCCACTGTGTTTTCATTTTTACTTGTCTCCATGTATTTTTTATGTCATCTTTGATTTCTTTGTTGACTCTTTGGTCAGTTAGTAGCATGCTTTTAACTTCCATGTTTGTGTTTTTCCTGTGTTTTTTTTCCTGTAATTGATCTTGATTTCATACCATTGTATGAAAAGATGCTTGATATGACTTCAGTATTTTTTAATTCATTGAGACTTATTTTATGGCTAAACACGTGGTCTGTTTGGGAGAATGTTCTATGTGCACTTGAGAAGAAAGTGAATTCTGTTGGTTTGGGGTAGAACGTTTTATATATATCTGTTAATCCATCCAGTCTAATGCGTCAAAGACGTTTCCTTCTTTGGCCTTGATGATCTATTTGTTGATGTAAGTGGGGTGCTAAAGCCCCTTACTATTATTGTATCACTGTCAGTTTCTCTAATTATGTCTGTTAATACTTGCTTTTTGTATTTACATGCTTCAATGTTGGGAACATATCTATTTACAATTATTGTATGCACTTGTTGGATTGATCTCTTTATCATTATGTAATGCCTTTCTTTTTCTCTTGTTACTGTCTTTGTTTTAAATTCTTTTTTGCTGATATGAGTATTGCTACCGTGGCTTTTTTTTTTATTCTAAGTATGGAACATCTTTTTCCATTGTTTCACTTTCAATCTGTGTGTGTCTAAGTCTGAAGTGAGTCTCTTTTAGGCAGCATAGAGTTGGGTCTTGTTATTTATTCATTCAGCCTCTCTTTTTTTGATTGGAGCATTATTACATTTACATTTAAATTAATTAATGATAGGTATATATTCATTACCATTTTGTTTATTGTTTTCTGGTTGTTTTTGTAGTACTGCATTCCTTCTTCTCTTGCTCTCTTTCCATGTGAATTATGACTTTCTTTACTGTTATGTTTGGCTTTCTTATTGTTTTTGTGTGTATCTATTATAGGTTTTAGTTTATGGTTACTCTAAGGTTCATATATAACATCCTAAGTGTATAGCAGTCTATATTAACTTGCCGGTCACTTAAGTTTGAACACATTCTAAGACAACTTCATCTTTTATAATATATATACATATATATATATGATCTATATAGAGAGATATGATATATAGATAGGTAGATCTATATCTATAGATATATCTTATTAGAGTATAACAAAAGACAGAGGAAAAAAATTGAAGACTGTGGTGGGATTCAGAAGCGGTCTCAATCCTTCCCACCTCCTTGCATCAGGAGGTAAAATAAGGGCTGACTTGTGACTTGCTTTGGCCAGTTGAATATGGCAGAATCAGTATCATGTGAGTTCTGAGCCTGGCCTTGAGAGGCTTGGCAAGCTCTCTCATATATAATTCTTACATTGTTTTATTTTGTGACTCCCTTCATTTTTTTAGGTGTAATTGACTTTATTAGTTTAGTCTTAAATTGACTAAATTACTTCTCTTAACCTTCATATAGCTTTATAAATGATTGCTCTATTACTTTATGTTTCCTTTTATCCATGGAATTTTGCTTTTCATAATTTTTTTCTCATTATGGCCTTTTTTTCCCTACTTAAAGAAGCCCTTTTAAAATTTCTTGTAAGACTGGTTTAGTGGTGATGAACTCCTTTAACTCTTCCAGGGTGCTCTGGACTGAAGATGCCATGGCAAGTTGTTTGGAGCTAATGTGGTATGGGCTTGGCATGTTCCAGGATGCTTTTTGCCTGTGTCACCTTGGTGAGATGGCTGGAGCTGTAGTAAGCACTAACCAGGAGTGTCCTGGTATGCACAGTGCTAGGGCCACCTTCAAATAACATCTGGGGCTGGAATGGGCTAGGGGCCCTGGGATCACTGAGTTGGTAGGCTAGCCATGGTGCCCAGAACCTGCTCCCAGCTGTACTGTTAGATGGAAAGTGTGCATAAACTGTCATGCTATAAACAACCCAGAGTTCTAGCACTTCCCCTGCTATTTGCCAGGGTTCTAGAGCTGATTTCTTTATATTATAGTTGCCCTTTTAAGCTTTCTTTCTTTTTTTTTTTTTTCCTGTGACCCAGGACAAATGAATCTGCTCATGATCCCTCAGTGTTATCTTTCCTCATTGCAGTTTGCAGCATCAGGGGTTCACTTCATTATCGTGTTTCCATCTCTCTTGTTGTTCCCTATGTGGTCTCTCTATCTTTTGTTGTGCAGAAGCTCTTCAGTCAGCCCTCAGTTCTTTTTCAGGAAAAGTTCCTCTTTATTAGGTTAAGATTTGGTTTGTCTGTGGAGAAGGTGAGTTCAGGGTCTTCCTAAATTGCCATCTTGGAACAGAATCTGTTGTGACCCATTATGAAAATTAGCCATATGTTGCTGCACAGATAGAATCTACTTACTTAAAAAAATTAAATTTAAAATTTATTGATTAAATATTAAAAATAATTTTGCTACTCAATAGCAAATGAGTTGTAAATCTGAGTAAACATTATAAAAATGGTGAGATGTTTAGCTAACACAACTTAAAGGGCATTGGGTTATTTAAATTTTTCTCTACCTGTAGGCCACCAAGTCCTAGCTACCAAATCAAGGATAGTTCAGTCTGGGGCACCTGGGTGGCCCAGTTGGTTAAGCCTCTGCCTTCGGCTCAGGTCATGATCTCAGGGTCCTGGGATCGAGCCCCGCATCAGGCTCTCTGCTCAGCGGGAAGCCTGCTTCCCCTTCTCCTTCTGCCTGCCTTTCTGCCTACTTGTGATCTCTTTCTCTCGGTCAAATGAATAAATAAAATCTTTAAAAAAAAAAGATTTCTTAAAAAAAAAAAGGATAGTTCAGTCCATTGATTAGACTGATTTATCAGGATTAGAAAAACACCACTATCTCATGATTAACAAACTCTTACTGCATTGACACAGCCAAATGATTGTACTGAATCTTGTCATGTTATACACTAGAAATTTATGAGATAAAGCAGTGAAATAATGTAAAAAACAAAATAGCCTGGACTGACTGTCTAGGTGTGCTTTACCATCTCTTTTCTCTCAGCATAGAAATACGCTCCAAGCTCTTCCATAAATATAATAAAAATGCGATGTGAGGGCAATCTGGCTGCAACAACTGCCACCCCATTGATGACCAGGGTGGATTCAGCTCATCTCACTGGTTAGACAGGAGGTGTCCCCTTCCTCCCTGACAACTCTGTGTTCAGTCTTCCCAAAGCTGTGCACTCAGTCAAAGAGGACAACCTTCCCCAAAAGAGGAAGACCATTCTTTAAGTCAAGAGTATATGAGTAGCTGCACTTCCCTGCTAGAACCTCTAAATAAGTCTTCAAGGTCTATTTGTAGGAGAAGGTAGGGTACTCAAGCTTCCAAGATTCCAGAATGAGGCACTGCATGTGGCAGTCTACTTTCTTAAAAAAGAAGAAGAAGGAGAAGGAGGAGGAGAAGGACAAGGAAGGGGAGAGGGGGGAGGAGGAGGAGGAAGAGAAAGAAGAAATTTTTGACTCATATATTCTGCTCTAGGTACCACCATATTATTCTCTCTTTTACTCTTTATTAGTTTGCTAGGGCTGCCATAACAAAATATAACAGATTGTGTTACTTGAACAAAAGAAATTTATTTTCTTTTTTCTTTTTCTTTTATTTTCTATTTTCTTATTTTTTTCATATGTGTGTCCCTCTGTCTCTATGTCCTAATCTTCTCCCCTTATGAGGACACCAGTCCATATTGGATTAGGACCTACCCACCCCGATGAGCTCATTTAATCTCAGTCATCAAAGGTATACCTTAGAGATAGTGTGTGTTTGGTTCCAGACCACTGCACTAAAGTGACTATCACAGTAAAGCAAGTCATATAAATTGGAGTCTCGTTGCAAATAAAAGTTATGTTTATACTGTGCTATAGTATATTAAGTGTGCAATGGCATTATGTCTAAAAAATGCATGTACCTTAATTTAAAAAATACTTTATTGCTAAAAAATGCTAAACATCATCTGAGCCTTCATCAAATCGTAACTTTTTTCTGGTGGAAGGTCTTGCCTCAATATTGGTGGCTGCTGACAGATGAGGGTGGTAGTTGCTGAAGGTGGGGTTGGCTGTGACAATATCTTAAAATTAGACAACAATTAAATTTGCCACATCAATTGATTGTTCTTTTCATGAACAATTTCTCTGTAGGGTGTGATGCTGTTTGATAGCATTTTACCCCCAGTATGACTTCTTTCAAAATTAGTCAGTTCTCTTAAGCAATACCACAGTTTATTAATTAAATTTATGTAGCATTAAAACCCTTTATCATGTCAACAATCTCCACAGCATCTTTACCAGGAGGAAATTCCTTTTCAAGAAACCACTTCTTTGCTTGTCCATGAGAAGCAGCTCCTCATCCCTTCAAGTTTGATCATGAGACTATAGAATTCAGTCACATTTTCAAGCTCCACTTCTAATTCTAGTTTTTTGTATTTTGCTATTTCCACCACATCTGCAGTTGCTTCTTCCACTGAAGTCTTAAGACCCTCAAAGTCATCCATGAGGGTTGAAATCAGCATCTTCCAAACTCCTGTTAATGTTGGTAATGAATCACAAATACTCTTAAACATCTACAATGGCGAATCATTTCCAGAAGGTTTTCAACTTGCTTTGGCCAGATGCATTGAAGGAATCATTACCTATAGCAGCCACAATCTTACAAAATGTATTTCCTAAATAAGATTTGAGAGTCAAAATGACTTGATCCATGGCAACAGAATGGATGATGTATTAACAGGCATGAAAACAACATGAATCTTGCTGTACATCATCAGAGTTCCTGGGTGACCTGATGAGTTGTCAATGAACAGTAATAATTTGAAAGAAGTCTTTTTTTTCTGAGTAGTGGTCTCAACAGTGTGCTCTCTCTCTCTATAAGTATATATATATGTACATATATACATATATGTACATATATACATATATACGTATATATATGGAGAGAGAGAGAGAGACATACATACATACATATACACACACACGTATATACTCACACATTTTCTTTATTCATCATCCATTTGTGGAAATTTAAATTTTCTCCATGTCTTGGCTATTGCAAATAATGCTATTGCAGCTATTGCTGCAATATTGCTGAGCAAGGAGCAGCACTTGTTATTTCTTGTCTTTTTGATACTAGCCATTCTAATTGGTGGAAGGTAATATCTCATTGTGGGTTTGATTTGCATTTTCCTAATGATTTTTGATGGTGAGCATCTTTTCATGTGTTTGTTGGCCATCTGTATGTCTTCTTCTTCTTTGAAAAAGTGTCTATTCAGATCCTCTGCACATTTTTTAATCAGATTGGGGTTTTTGTTTTTTGGTAGAGAGAAAGAGCATGTGTACATGTAGATGTGGGGGAGGAACAGAGGAAGAGGGATAGAGAGAATCCCAAGAAAGCTCCAAGCTCAGGGTGGAGGCAGACAGAGAGCTCAGTCCCATAACCCTGAGACCATCACCTGAGTCAGATGTTTAACCTACCTACCCACCCAGGCATCTCTGTATGGGTTCTTTATATGAGTTGAGTATGACATTATAAAAAGTATACACTAAACAGCAACTATAGTAATATTAATGAACTAAATACAATACAAAGACAATGAAAACCTCATATATGAAACTTCAAGGGTCAATGGGATCTGGACAAACTTATTATCTCCTTCATTATATTTTTTTTCTATTTAGAAATCACCCTGATGCTCTATTTTCAGAAAGTCCCATTAAATGAGCTCCTGAAAATGGCACTAAATAAAAACTTAAATGGGCAACTTAATTATAAGTATAGAGTACAGTAAAAATGGAGTAGGGGGTCCCCACAGACCACTCCTAGGTTTGGTAATTGGGTAAATAACAGCCTGGGTTCAGCCTATAGTTGTCTTATAGCTATGATTGATTATAGCCCAAGGATGCAAAACAAAATCAGTAAAAGAAAGAAAGCACATGGAGCAAAGTCTGGAGGAAGCCAAGATGTGGTTGTGCTTTCAAGAGTTCTCTCCCAGTAGAGACACCCAGGATATACTTAATTAATCCAACAAGATGTAAAAACACATGAAATGCCTACTAGAGGAATTCATTAAAGACTTAATACTCAGTGTTTTTATTGTATCCTGGTCAGGTATGCACTCTTTGCCTACCTCATTCCAAAATTCCAGAGTTCCAGAAAGAAAGTCAGTGTTCAGTATAAATGATATTGTTAGTACAAACAATTTAGTCACATTAGACCACCCTTATCGGTCAAGAAAATACCTTCCAAATTCAAATTGTCAGATGCCAGCCGAGGGCCAACCTTGCAAGCATGCCTTTCTAAGGATAGAAGTTTCAGACCTGCTATGTTAACTGTTGTTTTCTGCACAGATATAAAAGCAGAAGCCTGCTCCATGGAGACTGGCTGGCTGGCTGCTGTTTCTCCTCTAAATTTATCATACTATAAGGAATCATGTAAAGGACCCAGTGGGTTCCTTTCAAACATGTCATTTTGCTTGCCATTTTTGTCCCAAGGTTTCACCCTTTAGCACCTATTTTGTTGAATAATGAGTGCTTCTTTCCTTCCCTACCCTTTTTGCCCTACAGAAACAGGACCAGAACTTTACTGAGAAATCCATATTGAAACTTACAGAGGGTTAATTTAGAGCGTGGTTATAAAGCTACAGAGCTGCTTTTCTGGCATTTTTGGGAAGCTGACTCTATAGAGTCAACTCCCAGAGAGAAATTCCCTTCCTGGTCTGGACAGTGGTCTCCTTGCTGGAATGAATGACTGTGGGGAGGTAGACTGAGTGTTCCAAAGGAGGAGTTCATCTGACTGCTCAACTAAATACCAGTTGCATAGATTCTAACGTTTTCTTGAAAAATCGCTCTCATTATTTTATATTTATATTTACTCAGTTTTCAAGCTAAACAGAATGTTAAGTAATGTGTCTTTTCAGAGATAAAAGTAAAAAACTCTCCTGTTTCATACGTGGACCCGTTGAGGAAATCGGACATGAATTCAGCTACTTCTAAAGTCACTTGCATTTCAAAAAAATTTTTTTAAAGTTTATTTTCTTGTTTTGAGGAGAAAGTTGTTGTTCTGTCAAAGGTCCACCAATGGACCTTTTCCTTCCTCCCTTGGATACTCCATGATTTCTCTTCGGGTGACTGCAGAGTTTCCCACCAGAGCTTCATGCATCACTTTGCCAAATGCTGCCCCTATAATTTGACAACAGAAAGTGGTCCCTGGAATTTATTAGTATAAAGAGCTTCCAATTCTTCCTGTTCTCTGCAGTCAAACAGTAAATATTTCATCTGACATGAATTTTATTTATTTCCTTTCTGCAACATGTAGTCAAGAAAACAGCAACAGGCCCTAGGACTTTTATGCTTCAGTAACTCAGACTTCTACTTAGCTTTCTAAATTCTCTATTTCTCTTTATACGTATTACATTGCTTGTTAGAATAACAAAGGTTGCCCCTATTTCTTGCTTATATTTCTTAAAATGGCAAAGGTCTTTCACCAATTCATAGTTTTCCTGAACCCGTATCCTTGCTGAATAGTAAATGTAATCAGACAAGCCTACAGATTAGCTGTATTTTGTGTATGGATGTCCTGGAAAATAGGAAATAGGGTGATCTTTGCCTTTCACTACACAGTCATCTATTTAATTTTGCAGCTTTCCATTTGATGATACTCTTTTTTTTTTTTACAGTATTCTGTTGTATTTGAATTTCTTCCTCCAAATATGTTTACTTTATTTTTTCAGTGTTACAAGATTGATTGTTCATGCACCACAACCAGTGTTCCATGCAATACGTGCCCTTCTCAATACCTCTTACTACCTCTCACTCTCCCCTAAATAAAATGCTGGACACTGCTCCGTGGTATACAGATGGTAATAAAAATGTTAATTGTGTTTCCTCTATTCTCACTGTGATGCTTTTTCTGCCAACTGAATCAAGTCTGATTTGATTTGGGTAGTTTTATGCATTCACCCTCTCATATCTTGACTATTTGAAGAGTTGTTTGTTTGTTTGTTTTAACTGTTCTTGTCTTCCATCCTTCAGCCAGGTCTGATGATACCATTACTTGGATAAAAATTTTAGTGGTTTCCCCCTGTCCTCAGAATAAACCCAAGTACCTTAGTCTGGCATTCACAGTTGTCTATAGTTGAGCACCAACCTCCTTTTCATTTCTTTATGTAATATTATTTTATCTCACACTTGATTATTTATTGGCATATTCATCTATTCAACAAAAATTTTTAATGGTCTGTTTTGTTTTGAGCACTAGCCCTAGCAGATAAAAAAAGAAAAGACATCTCACTTAGTCCCAAAAGACTGATCATCAACTAAGGGTGGAAATCATAATAGAGTTTAATAAGTGGAGATCTGCACATGACAGTATGCATTAAATAATTAATGATAATTTAATTGACTTGGTCCACAAATACTCATCAAACACCTAGGACAATACAAACAATGGGCAAACACATAAAAAATCTAAATTAAAGATCATGGAAAGTTTTTTAGAGTTGCTAATGTGTCAGTTCAGTCCTTTAGGACCCCTGAGCAGTTAGGCCATCTACTATTTGTTGTCAAAATGCTCCTTGTAGAATGGACACCCTGTTTTCTTTTCATTCTCATTTCCTCATCTGGAATACTTTGTTTAAAAACCCTTCTGATCTTTTGGAGCCCTTAGCTCCAAAGCTAGCATTCTTTTTTAATGCTATATAAACTTTCTAGTTTTCATCTAGAAAACTGAAAAGAGCTAAATGTATCTCTTCATCCTCTATGATTTCCCTAGGCCAGAAAGAATCTATTACTGTTCTGAATTCCTACAGCATGCTGTCCTTTTCTCATGGCACAACTTTCAAGCTATTTTAAATGAATATTGAAGGTAATAAAAGGCAATTTAAATTACATAGAACTATGTGTGGTAAAAAGTGGAAGAGCATCTTTACCCCGACTCTCTATCCCATTCCTGTCTCCAGAAGGAAGTCCTATCAAAAATTTGTTGTGTGCCCACCCAAAGCTTTCTCTTGGCATTTCTATACACGTGTGCACACGTGTGCACATGTGTGCAGGCACTCACATGTAATAGGAGGTAATGTTTTTCATAAATGAAATCATACTCTGCATTGTTTTAGGAATTACATATGAAGATGATATTTAGACAGTTTGTGTCAGTACATAAAAATATATTTGTTCTTTTCAATGCAATATTTAGATGGAGATGTATTTTCTGACATTATATTGTTAAAAAAAAACCTGCCATGTACACTTAAATATACCTTTGCATATGTATGTAAGAACTTCCATGGATGAACTTATAGCTGTGAAATTCCTGTATCAAAGAGTGTACATTTATAAAATGTTAGTTGATACTGCAAAATTATCTTCCAAATAGACTATCCCAGTTTAAACTCCCACAAAGAGTCCTTAGACCCTCATTTAATGGCATCTTGTACATATTTGATCTCCCTTAGTTGATGAAAACATAATTTCCTTTGGACAGGGACTATGCCTTTTATATTTTAGCATTCCAGGTGACTTCTGGCACAGAGCAGTGCTTGGCACATGATATAAACTTGACAAATATTTGTGGACACAAAATGAACTGCGTAGATGTAAAATATCAGGTTTTTCCTAAGTCAAGGAAGGTGCTATTTAATCCTTTTGGAAGCTCTCTGATCTGGCTCCTATAGATTGAGCTCCTATTTCTAGCCCCTAACCAAGTGCCAGTTTTTAATTAATGAAAGAGTCTACCTAGATGTCGTTTGTTTTT
>CM052802.1:70676156-70783717 GCA_028533885.1 Nasua narica | reverse complement strand
TAATTTTTTTTTTTAAAGATTTTATTTATTCATTTAACAGAGAGAGAACACAAGCAGGCAGAGAGGCAGGCAGAAGCAGAGAGAGGAGCAGGCTCCCCGCGGAGCAAGGAGCCCGATGCGGGACTCGATCCCAAGATGCCGGGATCATGACCTGAGCCAAAGGCAGTTGCCCAACCAACTGCGCCACCCAGGCGTCCCTACCTAGATGTCGTTTTATAATGAAGATCTTAGATGAGATTTTCTGAGGAGTTAACAGGAAGTTCTGAGAGTAAAGCCCCTGGACCAGGACCAGAAAATAAATAATGAAAAGGCCTGGAGGTCTAGGGCCTCCTCTTGGCACTGTCGGAATGTGGCAGGCAATCCCAAGTGTACAAGAAGGACATAGGTTCATAGTAATCTGCCAATGGATCCCGGAAGCCTGAATAGGAAATGGTAACTGATGTTTAATTGCTTTTACATTTGTGTGCTTTAAGTTAGAAGGACTGGGTTAAACCCCAGTTTCATGACCTTTGGTACTCTGCTCTTTTTGAAAGTCCCTTTGCTCTTTGTAAATGGAAAGCACAGTCCTCCAGGTTTTTGTAAGGATTAAGAATGATCAAGTGAGAAAAAAAAAAAAAGAATGATCAAGTGAAAGGAACTAATACCAAGCCCAGTGTGTAGTAACAGCCTTCTAGTACTGAGTGCTGCCTTCCAGGGCACAGAAAAGGACTGCCTTCACTGGACTCACAGGACTCACACAGGAATATTGTTTCTGAAGACCTACTTTTGGATAGCTGTTTTGTCAATTTTATGCATGAGTTTCAAAGCTACCTCCTCAGAAAAATAAATCCAGAAATCCATGTAACTATTTTTTACTTCTCTGTTTTTATAGTTGTTAAATTCTTTTCAAAAAAGGGAAACTTTATTTCTTGACTTAAAAGTCCCATATGGATATCATGCCCAAAGTAATGAAAAGGGCAGTTATAGCAATCACAATGGCTATAATGTCCCTCTAAGTTCTAGGTGAGGAGTCACTTATCTGGAGATTCTGTGGCCATGAACCATTTGTGAGCCTTTGGGAAGGAAGGCCATAAGTGCTGAGTGACAGCTTGAGTTTCTAGGTTAAGTTATTCTCCAAAAAATCGAAATGGGCAATGTGCAGATTGCCAAAGCAAAGGGTATGTGATTGCCACCAAAACATAACATGATATGTTCTTTTGCTCTGTGTCACTTTTGTTTGTTATTGCTTTCATTCTTCCTTCTCATTTCTACCTGGCAAAGTCCTCTCATCATTTAAGGGCCATTGCAAGACTTCTCACTCAATTCATAGCATTCTTCTTTATATCCTTGTTCTGACATAGCATTTTTCAGATTATGGTTTCCTGCTGATTTGTCTGTTTTCCTCTCATAGACTATAAGCACCTCAAAGCTGTCACTTTCATATTTCAATTTCTCTTTCCCAAGGCCTGAGCTTTACATAATGCCTTGTACTAAGTACTTCTCCAGTAATAATTTTTAAAGAATGAATAAATGACAACAAGAAGAAATATGGGCTCTCAGGTATAATGCGTGGATTTGTGACTAGTAGAATGATTGTCCCAAAAACTGTTGGAGATGTTCCAGATCTACTTCTTTCATAGGGTAATTCTCAGAATTTAGAATGTGACTCTTTTACAAATTTGCTTATCAACGGCTACAAATACACAAATAAATGGAACTTCACAGAGTAAGCCCTTAATTAATAGTAAAAAGAACCAGAGTTAATCAATGGTATACTTTCCTGGAAAATTACATAATCCATGAGCAGTCTGTAAACAGTGACTCGGGATGCATTGAAAGAATGTACAGCCATCATCTTGGATTATCATCCTGGATAATTTCAGTCCAGACCTTCCATCTCAGCTCCAAACTTATTAAATTCTCTCCTGACTGAATGACTCTGGGAAGATTACTTAACCTCTCTGTGGTCTCTCTTACCCCTACTATAAAATGAGATTAGTAACAGTACCCACCAAATAGGATTACTATAAAGAGTAAATTAATTCATATGTATATAAAGTGTTTTGAACAGCACCTGACATGTAATAGATGACATGTTTGCTGCTTCTAGTTTCAAGATCTCTATTTGATCATTTCAGTGGAACCCAAACCTACATGTCTGAAATCAAACATACTCACTTCCCAAACCTGCTGTACCTCCAGTACTCCCTGACATAATCAAGGGCACCACTACTCATGTAGTTATAAAAATGAAAAGCTAAGGGCTATCCTTTATACCTCTTCTCCTTAGTTCTCATATCCAAGCTATCAATAAGGACTGTCTATTTTATTCCTAAGGCCTCTCGAATCCATCCATTTCTCTCTATCTCCACTGCTGGGACCCTAGTCCAAAGAGCTTTCATCTCTTACCTGTTACTACAATAGCCTCCTGAATGATCTCCCCATAAACACTCTTGCCTTCTCTAAACCTCTCTCCACCAATTGATCTTTTAAGAATAAAGATCTTACTGTGCTCTTTCCCTGCTTTGAAACTTTCAAAGCTTTCTACTGCTCCCTCAATAAAGACCCAGCTTCTAAATTGGCCCTTGCCTTATGCCACTCCCTTGTGTCTGTGCCCTAGGACTACTACTTTCTCTCATCTCTTGACCATGCAGGCTCCATCACTAACCTTTTGCCTACAGTGCCCTTCCCTCTTCATCTTGATGATTCCCAGCTCAAACAGCACCTGCTCAGGGAACTGTCTTGAATCCTCACACCAGGTGAAGTATGGGATTTCACACCCTCTATTTTTCTTCTTATAATTTATACATTTATATATATGACTGTATAGTCCATGTCTGTTTTCTCCACTAAACTGTAAGCTCCACGACAGTGGGGACCATGGCTGTTTTTCTCATGTCACTGTATCCCTACTACTTTGCAAGTAGCCTGGAATTTAGTATATGCTTAATATGTTGTTGACAGAGCCCTGCTAAACATATCTATTAGTGATTTGGATAAAATCATAAAGATAACATTGATCAAAATTACAGAGGTAAAATTTCAAAAAATTAGAACTGCCATATAATCCAGTAATCCCACTGAATATATATCCAAAAAAACTGAAATCAGGATCTAGAAGCTGTATCTGTACTCCTATGTTTATTAAAACATTATTCATGATAGTGAAAATATGAAAACAACACAAGGGTCTACTCACAGACAAATGGATGAAGAAAATGTGGGAGATACATATGGTGGAATATTATTCAGCCTTTAAAAAGAAAGAAATCCTATCATTTGCAACAACATGGATGCACCTGAAAGACATTATGTTAAGTGAAGTAAGTTGGCCACAGAAGGACAAATACTGCATGATTCCGCTTATATGAGGCATCTAAAATAGTCAAACTAAGGGTGCCTGGGTGGCTTAGTCATTAAGTGTCTGCCTTCAGCTCGGGTCATGATCTCAGGGTCCTGGGATCGATACCCTCATCGGGCTCCTGATCGGCGGCAAGCCTGCTTCTTCCTCTCCCACCCACCACTGCTTGTGTTTCCTCTCTCACTATGTCCCTCTCTGTCAAATAAATTTTAAAAATATTAAAAAAGAGAAAAAAAATAAAATAGCCAAACTCATAGAAGCAGAAAACAGAGTGGTGTTTGCCAAGAGATAGGGGGAAAGGAGAAAGTGGTGAGTTGTTATTCAGTGGGTATAACGTGAACAGTTATACAAGATGAATACAGTCTGGAGATTTGCTATATGATATAGTACCTGTAGTTAACAATTTGGTATAAAAAATTATAGAGGTTAAGGGGAAAAAACTGGGGCAAGTACAACAAATTCAAGATTCAAAAATATCTTAAAAGCATGAAATAATCCTAGTTAGAAGCAAAATTTAATCAGGATATGTATAAAACCATACATTAGATTTTAGGAAAAGTTTCCTGCAGAAATAGAGTATCAAGAAGACTACTAGATAAAAGTGTAGGGGCTCCTGGGTAGTTTAGTGAGTTAAGCAATTGCCTTCGGCTCGGGTTATGATCTTGGGGCCTGGGATGGAGCCCCGCATTGGGCTCCCTGCTTGGCAGGGAGCCTGCTGTTCCCCTTGCTTGTTCACTCTCTCTCTGTCAAACAAATAAATCTTATGAAAAAAAAATTGCTTTTGGACACAGCTAAGTGAGAGTGGGAGGATGCATCCTGGGGTGAATTAACAACATGCTCGTACTGCTGAATGCCTAATGCCACCTTGGTCTACACTAAGAAGCCAACCATCCTGAGAGTCAGGGGGGATATGGATGCTTTCCCTTGTCCCTATTGAGATCATAACTGACAAACAGTATTAAACCAGAGGATGAGGAGAAGGAAACATGCATACAACACAGACAAGGGACTGCATACTTTGTGTGGACTCCAAGATCTAGAACTAAGGTATATGAATGAAAGGAAGCAGATTTATGTGTAATTTAAGAGTTTTCCAACATGAGAACTTTATAAAATGCTTTCTCAAAGATAAAGTTCTAGATTGAGTAACATATTAAATTGGGGCTCCACGCCACCTCTCAGAAATGCTTTGGAGGATATTCCTCTATTGCGGAAGAGAGTTTGTGCTAGATGACAATTAACTTCTCCAACTCTAAGCTGCTGGGTTTCAGTGAATTGGTGGTGAGAACCTCACCTGGCTGAACCTGATGTGATAGAATGGATTATTGGTTAGCAAATAGTCCTTTGATTCCTTCTTCCTGGGGTAGAGTGTAATTCCTTAGCCCCATTGATTTTAGGCTTGGCCATGTGACTTGCTTTGGTCAATGAAATATTGGAGGCTGTGGCTCAAGTAGAGTCTTTAAATGTGCTTGCTCAATTCAGCTTGGCTCTTGAGACCCTGCGATCAACAACTAAGAGATACTCCCAGTAGCGACTGCCCCTTCAGCCTCAGCTTCAGAATCAACACGTGTAGATCTAGGCCTGAACCCAGTCCACAGTCTGCAGCCAAGATCAGCAGATCGCAGCTGATTCCCGGATCCATGAGTATGAGGATAAATGCTTCTTATTGTAAGCCACTGAGTGTGAAGTAGTTCATTTGGGAATTTTATGACAAAAGCTGACTTACAAATACTTGATTTTCCCTAAACTGAGATAATCCCAACTTTTATTCATGTCAGGCCCTTTACTGGTCATGGTTCTCCTTGCAACTCTCTTGCCTTTGATTCCACCTTGTACAGTTGTATGGGGGCAGAGAAGGAAGGTGAGTGAGTGCCATAGAGTTGACATGCTATCCTTGTTTATAAGGATGGCCTTGAGACTAAAGCCATTCAAGGAACTACCAGCTTTGTTTTTTCTCTACCTCCATGAAACAACAGAAGGAAAAACTATAGTAGTCCTGTGCTGTGCCCTTCTTTTTATGGTCTCCTGCTAGTGTTTTACACTCTCGTATTGTTCTCTCCTTACTTAGGTAATAGTACTTGGGGAAATCTATCAGATTATGGAAAAGGCTTCTTCCTTTTCTGGGCCCCAGGTTTTGAATCCATGTTATATTGTTCTCTGAGAACTCATTCAGAAGAATTTAACAGGAAGGCAAAATCCACTTCTGCCCTCATTCTACCTTCCAGACAAGCAGAAACCAGCCTGAGCTTCCAAGAGTCAGAGCTGGGCATTTGCGGATTGAGGGGAGAGATACCGGACTGTGGGCTGGGTAGAAAGGTAGAAACTAGGCTTAAAATGGGAAGGATGAGCCCACAGAGATACCCAAAGGTGATCTGGTGCTTTCTCTAAGTCATCTGTGGCAGCTCCGGGGGTGGATGGTCCTTTCAGATACTTTTCCTTTAAAGCCTTAAATTCTAAAATTGCTTGTGCCAGCTTTCTTTGGTAACCTTTCATTTCTGGGTTCCATATGGCATGTGAAAGTAGAAGAGGGAAGAAAGGGTGGATGTGAATGACAGTACAAGAAACATTTCCTTTACATTTGGACAGAGGGAACAAGTGGCAAACCTCGGATCTGCAGGAATCCAGCCTGATTTTTAGCTCTGCCTGTTTTTTTTTTTTTTTCCTTTCCTCCTAAGTCTCCAGAATAAGATACTTTAACAAAAAAGACAAGTATACTTACATGAATAACAAAGGGTTGTGAGTCAATGGGAAAGGAGAGAGAAAGCAATATATGTGCGTAAGGATGATAGGAAAGAAAGATGAACAGAAAGAACTTGTGCCAGACACCATACCAGAGAGTTGACATATGTTTTTTCACTCAATACTCACAGTAGTCCTTTCTTAATCTTTTTGACACAGAAATAAGGAAACAGATAAAGAGAAGTCCAGTAACTTGCTCTAGATCCCACAGCTAATTGGAGAGTTGAGAAAAGATTCCAGACAGAGCTAGGATTAGAACCCAGATCTACCTCTAGAAAGTGGAACAAAGGATGAATATCCTTCATACTCAATCCTACACATAGATGTTCAAATGTTGCACGATTTGAGAGATAAAAAAAAAAAGGTCCTCTAGTCCAAAGTGGATCTTGCATTTACTTATCCTGAGGCCTAGATTTCCACTATTATGTTTCCCTTTCACTGAGCTAAACCCACATTTGTCTGACCAGGTTACACATAGCTTGGCAGGTATGTGGCAGTGTACTTGGAGATAGTTATAGGAGAGTCATGGTATGTTGTTCAAGAACAGTGATTTCATGCCAAATTCTGAAAGAAAAGTTTTAGCAAAACAAACATTGATATTTTATAAAATGCAGATTTGAAATGAGTTTAAAAGCTAAAATGTGAGAAATTTCATGTTTGCTTTATGCCACAATCCCAGCATGTGAATCCAGGCATACAAATTCTTTCAGAGACTCCTCATGGGCTACTTTGTTGGAACAGTTTGAGGTGTCCCAGTTGAAGGTACCTTGTCCCTAGGAAGCCTCTAGGAAAACGAAAACCTGTTGACTGGTAGTGGTGAGGGAACATTTACATTCCCTGCCAAATATGAGGACTTGAGGACAGATGAATTTATTAGCTTAGATCCACCAGCCCAGAGAAAATACTTGAAGTAATGAGACCCCAGAAGCATAAGTTTGATTGAATTCTGGGAGCATGGAAATAATTTCCGTTGAGCAACATCGGGGAAGTGCCTCGGTGGGATGTCAGAATAATACATGCAAGGGATGGAGTTACTAAAGAGGTCAGCTTTTCCTCTATCAACCACCCACACCCCTTGTTAGGGAATCTTCCCAGGCTCCCATGCCTAGGAGTGAGAATGCTCACAGAGGCCTGTTAAATAGGGGGACCAACCCTGTGATACACTCTTTCCTCTGTAGTCACAGCCGACTTGGCCATACGCAGATACCAGACCCAAAGCAATGCATTTGGAATGTGTTTGTGTACATGAAAAAAGCCAGGAATCCTTGTATTCAGGGATATGAAAGTCGAAGTTCAAGATCTAACTTTAGTCCTTGTGAGTTGAAGATGATATAAAGCTAGAGATAATGATAGCCACGTGCGTGCTAAAGCAGGGAAAGCCAGCATGCCAAAGAGAAAAGACAAAACCAGATGTGCAAGGAGAAGCAATCAAGAGAACAGACAGCTCTGGAGAGAGAAAAACTGGGACTTCAATTTCTGAGTTGTGGTCCCTTGTGAAGTCTGGCTGTTTGGTGAACTACCTCTGTACCTTACCCATGAATTCAATTCCCCTCCTTGCTTAAGCTGGCTAAAGTGGGTTTTATTCTATGTCACTAAAGTTCCTTGACATAGACAGAGGGATGTGATCAAAACCCTTTTACTTGGGTGTAGAGTTACTGTGCAATTTATCATCCTAACTGGGACACTTGGGGGCGCTATTAATAATTACACTGACAAAACAGGAAACCCAGAATGTATAACCATCCTTCCTATGTGGTTAAGAAGGGAAATGAGATGTTAACTGCTTGTATTTCCCAGGCACTGTTAGCTGCTTAATATAGGCCATCTTGTCTGATGGTCACAAAAATTCTATCAAGCTTGTCCTCTTTAAGGAAAGGGGGCCAGGTCTAGCTGACCCCAGGTTCTGTGCTCTTTTCTCCAAGCTCTTTTCCTCCATACCGGTGTTGTATGGGGCTCAAGCTGTACTAGCCCATAGTCCCCAGATCAGCATTCTGGGGTGCTGACAGCAATGATCAGTGAAAAGAAACATATGCAATTACACTAATCTCTCAGAAAACCCATGCCCACCCTTGACACAAGGACAATGTCTATCTAGCCTCATTCTTGTTTGAAGCACCTTTCAGCTGAAAAAACACAATACAACAAAATTTCCACTGTCAAGGAAGGAAACTGAAGCAATTCTGAGACAATTTAGGAGAAGCCCCCATCTGCACTTGAGTTATCTGAGCAGGGCAGGACACGAAAGATTAGGGGTCAGAATTTTTCAAATTATAATTGCTCGTTTTCCTGGTCCAGCAGGTTTAACTCGCAGGCTTGCTTTTGTGAGCACGTATTGTCCTCACCACGCAGTGCACAAGCACCAATTTCTAGGGAAGAGCTGTATGGCAAAAGAAAGGCGATGGGAGAGTAGAACTCGATATTCTAATTAAGACTCAAGTGAAAAATCTCTTCATTAAAATTCTAATGTGATCCCAGTTTTATTTCCACTAAAATGCCAAATATAACAGGCAACTAATTTGTTCTAATTTCTATATTCCTTTTCTTATCAGGCACTTTTAGCCCCCAGGACTAATCCAGTCACAATCAAGCAATTATCTGATGATTGGGGCTTCTGGGAATTGCCAGCCATTGTGGGGAGTGTGCCAGGTTCTTTCTGAGTTAGAAAAAGGGATCAGTACTGCCAACTTCACCCACCTGTTTATCCTTGGTAAGGAGTAGACTGCCAGAATAGTAATTACATCTTAATTCAAGGCGGCATGACCTAGATAGACAGCGAGCTCTCCTACCACATTGATCTAGCTTGAAGAACAGGCTCCAGCAACAGGCTGAGGAGCAAGCAGGGCTGTATTTCCTTAGAGTCCCAGCTATTTTTCTTGACACTACTTTTAGAACTACTGATGAGTTTGCCCTTTTACGGTTTGTTCATGGCATGCATTTCCAATGGAATCCCTGACCTTGTGAAAAGGTGGAATGACAGAAGAATTTGGAAAGAAGTTGTAGAATGGATAGGAGAACACAATTTGGGTTGAAGAACTATTATAGCCACATAGTACTGTGCATTCTGAGGTCTGAGGTCTGATCTCATAAGCTGTGATTCTGAACACCTATGGCTGAGGCCATGTAAAAACCATTGCTGGCATTTTGCAAGTTATTTGAAGGCCAGAAAAATACATTTGACACAAGGCAAATCTTATTGAACCTTGTAAAATGGAAATGTGAATTTTTTTATACTGCAGCGATAACATAATTGAGAAAAAAATCTTTTTAAAGTAAAGGGCATAAAACATGATTATTTTTTAAGACCTTTGTGGACTATTGTAGCATTCTTGCTGCTTCATCACAAGCTACACAGTATTTTACCGACTTTTTCCAACACACTGAATTCTATCTTCGCGGTTAAGGGACCTCACGGGCTCTCTCTCGAATGACTCAAATCCTTGAGAATTTTTCAAGTGCATATATTATTCTTACTCTTTCCTCACCCAACTTCCAATTGAGATAAATTATTTTTTTTAATTACCCAAATGCATACCCTCAATGCATATATGCATACCAAGTGTCTTTTAGGGGTCTGCACTTAGGAAACTATTCCTCTACAAATGAATTGCCCTGGTTGGTGCTAAATAATCAGGGAAATTCATTCACTCTAACAGCATAAAGATAATCAGAGTGACACAAAACAACTGTTGAACATAAAGGCTAGTGAATATAAAACACAACTCCTAACTGAGAAATGAATCCCATCACTCGACATAGGATAATTCTGTATTGTTATCTTAGTGATATTTTTACTTTTTTCCTCAAGTAACTTTTTCTTCTAATAGGCCTTAAAGGAAACCTGTTTTTATTCAAAGATGCAATCATGACTTCCACACAGAACCACCATGAAATAATTTTTCCTGAGAACCTTGAATTAATTTTATTTTTCTAGAAATCATTGTTTTGAATCTAGTTTTCTTCCAGCTAGACCTGGCCCCCTTTCCTTAGAGAGGACAAAATAAATAGCTGGCTTCCTAGACCAGGAGGAAGAGGAGGGTCATTCACACAGATTCACAGGCCTGAGACAGTTGGAGGGTGCTTCCTGATGGTGCAGAGGAAGACCCAGGGATCCAGAGAGCACAGCTATTTCTATCAGGCTCAGTTACGTGAAGCAGGGGTGGGGGCGGTGGAGGCAAATGAACTAGAGGTAGGTGAGGATTTCTTTTTTTTTTTTTTTTATTTAGTTCCTAGATTCTTCCTAGTTTTGAACATAAGTCAGAATGCAAATGTTCCAGAAATGTTTGTCTTCTCTCCCAGTTTTTTACCGTAATATTGACTGTGACCTTTAAATTGGACAAAAATCATATAAATAGAGATGACTGTTCCTTAAAAAAATAGCATTTTATTTGTTATAATAATATAGCTTTATAATGATACCAGTTTATCTGGAGGGCTTGAACTTTGTTATGAAATCCTATGCAGTGATTTCAAAAGTGCTGTGTCATTATATTTTTCTGGACCGTGAAGGTATCTTTTTATTCACTAATTACACACAATACCTCAGATTTTAAATTTTGGTCATAGAACTGAACTGATTCCTACTGGGAAAAGAGGGAGCAAGGGGAAAAGAAATAATTAGAGCAAGAATATGATTATAAATATTTGATATAGTTACATTAGGAATTAAAGACGGGTTCAAGCTGAGGTTGAGTAGTTTTAAGAGTGACCCGTTAAGTTTTATTATAGCATTTGGGCTGTCAGTTTGTTCCACCTATTTATACTCTGGTCTTCCTCGTCTGTTAGCAGCTGGTCAGCAGCTCACTTTTGCCCTGGGATTTTTAGTCATGCGAGTATGGTTATTGTCAATGCCTTCTGAAAGATTTATGACTAAAAATATATTTTACAAGCCCTTTGAAAAACAGAGGCTGTCAAATAAATTGGATGACATTTCTGTCCTATTTGATTCCTGGTGTCAGACCGAGACCACTATTAAAATCAAAGAATGCAATCAGCTCTTCAAGCACTATCCCTTTCTGCAGCTGTGGTTGGGCAAAGACTCTGAAGATTTGGTAGCCCAGAAGGCCATGTGTCCTGAGCGGGTACTTTCCTCCTTAGCAGCAGCAGGATAATATGACACTGAGCATCACACAGAGGCCTGAATCCTGCCTTATTCCTTCCACTCAGACATGCTGTCTGTGTGGGAATTGCACCCTGGGGAATGAGACATCAAGATTTCAGTCATTCATTGAAATACTTCTCCATTAAACACCACCTCCACTTTGTTGCACCAGACACATGGGCAGGTACAAGAGCACACGCTTAACTTCTCTGGACTAGGAAGTTGAGAAGAAACAGCAGAGCCAGTAGCAGCAAGCTCCAGGCTCCAAGGTTTCTAACAACAGTACATCTCCTGTCTCATTGGTTTCTATTAATTTTTAAAATGTTCTTCTAAATCAGACAAGAGATTTTCAACCAGGACAGGGTTGTGTTTCCAAGAAAGCAGATAAAACCAAACTTTAAATTTCAGTAAAGAAATCCAACTCGAAGTCTAAGTCAGAAAATTGAGTTTCGTGTTCGTGTTAAGCTTGCCTAGGAGCCTGGGTGTGGGAAGTCTGAGTGAAGAACAAGTTCAGAGATGGGGTGAAGGCCTGACTCTTGAGGCTAGGACCGACAAGGTTTGTTTCTCCAAGGACAGATGCCAAGGGTGGCTCTGGGAAAGGATGGCCCAAGTTCTGGACTTTTCAAGGTGAACTCAGAGCCTCAAAGAAGAAATGATGAAAATAAATAGCTGGCTTCCTAGACCAGGAGGAAGAGGAGGGTCATTCACACAGATTCACAGGCCTGAGACAGTTGGAGGGTGCTTCCTGATGGTGCAGAGGAAGACCCAGGGATCCAGAGAGCACAGCTATTTCTATCAGGCTCAGTTACGTGAAGCAGGGGTGGGGGCGGTGGAGGCAAATGAACTAGAGGTAGGTGAGGATTTCTTTTTTTTTTTTTTATTTAGTTTCCTCTTTATTTGTTTCACAAATTTAACAGCATCTTCCCAGTTTCATTGGCCATTTTCTGCCCCACATCCGATGTATTCCTGGGTGCATAAAGATATCAGTGTACAGTATGAGAACTGGGCATCTTAATCTGGGCCTCACAGCTCACAATAGCATACCACATGCAGGGAGTAAAATACTCTGGTCTCCTGAAGACATTAGAAAAGCACATTAGTCCTGAAGCTATTCAAATAGTTATTCAGAATAGCTAGTTCGAATTGTTATTCTGACTTGACTGCCATGGCTCAGTAGAGAAAAATTCATTTAAAAAGAAAACAGAAGTATTTCAAACCTGATGTTTGAAAATAGGTGCTTACAGGACAGTATTTACCTGGTTCAAAAGACAATCCACAAAAGAATCATTCATTCATAAAGAAGGCTCACAACTGTTAAAGTAAGACAGCTCTGTCTTATTAAGGATTTCTAAAACAGATTTAAAAGTGGTGGAAGGGTTGGGAATCTTTGTCATCTGCTTCCCATCTGGTGGCAGATACAGGCAAGAAAGTATCTACTCTCAGGTGAGGATTATTTTGAAATACAGTTTGGGTTCAGAAACCAAACAGGTGTCAGGGAACTTTCTTCCATTAGAGTTTCTGCAAGAGTGAGCAAAAGGATAAAAGAAGGTTCTAACCTACACGTTGGACTTTGTCCTAGCTTGCACAGTGCAGTGACACTTTAACTTTTTTCTGAATGATTAAAAAAAAAGAACTATTAAATATTATAAGCTAAGAGATTTTCTTACATAAATCACCAAGCTGTATGTCTCTTAGTATTTCCAGTTGAACGATTTTACGACTGCTACGCTTTCTAGACATGCCATAGTCAACATGTAGCAAAGAAGAGGGAGGGGAAGGTTCCAGTCACCTTGCCCTAGTCTCCTACATTGTTGAAAGTTAACTTCTTTGACCTTTATAGTTCAGTGTTTTGTCCCATTCTGTGGTAGACAGAATAATGGCTCCCCAAAGATGTCCATATCTGAATCCCAGAACTTGAGAGTATATTACCTCACATAGCAGAAGGAACTTGGCAGATGTGATAAAGTTAAGGGCTTTTTGATGGAGAATTATCCTAGATTGTCTGGGTAGGCCCAATGTAAACACGAAGGCCCTTAAAAGGGATATAGGGAGGCAGGAGAGTCAGAGAAATAGACATGACAGTGGAAGTAGAGGTCAGCATGATGCACTTCCTAGCCTGGAAGATGGAAGACTGTCACAAGCGCAGGAGTGTGAGCAGCTTCTAGGAGCTGGAAAAAGCAAGGAAATGGATTCTCCTCTAGATCTTCTAGATAGAATGTGGCCATGCCATACGTTGATTTTAGCCCATTAGACCCAGTTTCTGACTTGCAACTTCTAGAACTGTAAGAAAACAGTGTTGTTTTAAGCCACCAAGCTTGTGGTCTTTTGATTCAGCAGCCATAGAAAACTAATTCAATGCCTCACCGCATATCTGGGAATAGAGAAAGATAATCATAACATTCTTTTCCACACTTCTGGTGGTTGATGCCTGGAAGTTCCTGATCCAAAGGTGCTGGGGAACTAGATATTGACCCCTGAGGATTTATTCAGACCCTAAGAAGCAGCCATTTCCTTCTGAGCAGCACCAGCCTTGCCTTGGACTTGGGACACTTGTGTTCCGAACCTGTGGCTCTTGGGAGTTGCACAGAAGAGTATGCATTCCTAATTTCCTCACATTCTATTTCTGTCCCCAAGGCATCGGTGACATCATCCAGAGCACATGGCATGTTGTGTGCAAAGTCTTCTCTGTCAGGGAGGACCTGAGGAAGTTTCTCAGTGCCAAAATAGGGGGTTTGCATCAGCATTAGTGATGTTTGCCATGGTGGCATTCTGAACTTGGTTACAGACCACATAATCCACACAAATTTTCACTGAATCCTTCCTTGGTAAATCTCTCTTCAGGTGGAATATGCAATGAAATAGTGTCCACTTGGATTAAACTATCATTCATGGCAAGATAGAGAACAACTCAGTTTCTTTGACTCTTCTGAAGACATTGTGACTCAATCTAGTGAAAATGGTTCTTTTCTATTCTTTTAAGATATTTATGCTCATTTGTATTGATATGGGGAATGTTATGACTGCTCAAAGTCCATATGCAAGGTTCCAGCCTGTATGGGGCTCTTCTTGAGGAAGTTGGGAGAAGCCAGACTTGAATGTCTTCATTATGACACTCCCCGTCAGCTGTCAGAGCTCGACTTACTGTTCTGACTTCACAGAGCTATAAGGTTGAAGATAGCACATTGATATTTTTAAAAAGCTCTCTGGGTGATTTTAATACACAGCCAAGGTTACAAGCCACCATTTCAAGCGCTTTCTATATTACGAGTTTTAGAATAATTACATATTTTTGTCTTCAAATCATCTCTATAAGTTAAGTACCATTAATATCCCCATTTCACTGAATGAGAAAGCAAAGCATGGAAAGGTCATATAATTGGTCCAAGGATACACAATATGCAAAGGACAAAGCTAGAATTCAAACCCAGTCTCCAGAACCTGAAATATATGTCTTCCCTATTGCCTTGTGTAGAATTGAATCCTAAGTGCACTGCAGAGTCCCTATTACTCAACACATACTTGTTGGATGAATAAATGAAGAAATAAGCAAATGATGGCAGCTGTTTGTGAAATAGGTTTTCAATTAAAATATTGATGGGTGTGGGTCCAGTATTCTTAATTTATAAAGTGTTTTTACGTATTCTTAACTTTTTAACTTTTTCTTTCTTAACTTTTCTTTCTTAACTTTCCTTCTTAACTTTTTCTTTTAATTTTCAAAACAAAAATCTAGAATTAAAAAGTAAAATACTAAGAGAAAAAAATAGCATTTTCATCCAAATCCATGAAAAATTGTTATTTTTTGTGTGTATACTTATATTCCAGGATTCTTAGGTATATAATTTCCAAAATTATGGTTTTATTTTAAATAGATATTTCTTATATTAAGAAATTCAACTTTAGATAGCCCAACAGCTAAATTAATCTGAAATGGTTAAAATACAGTTTATTTGATTCCACTTTTAAAATACTGATTTTTCTAAAAAAACAAAAAAGGCTTTACTTTTATAATGTAACGTATACATTTCATCCCCACAATGTTGGTTTAAAGATTTTATTTATTTATTTGACAGAGATCACAAGTAGGCAGAGAGAGGGGGAAGCAGGCAGGCTCTCTGCTGAGCAGAGAGCCCGATGCGGGGCTTGATCCCAGGACCCTGGGATCATGACCTGAGCTGAAGGCAGAGGCTTTAACCTAACACTGAGCCACCCAGGCACCTCATCCCCAAGTGTTTAAAATAGTGACAGTGTCACCTGCCTGATTATTTGACGATGAAAGAGAATTCACTCTTCATTCTATATAAATCTGAAACTCCGTTTAATATTAGTGGAAGTAGGGAAGCCAGAAATGAGACTAATGCATTTAAATTTAGAGCAACTTGTTCCATGGTGGTATTTCTTTTCTGTAAAAATATATAAAACTCAGGAGATGCAAAAGCAGGTTTTGCTATAAACTGCTTGTGCACTAAAAATAAGATTAGAAAGTGGAGGAAAAGTAGAACAGTAATTGTGAATTGCCTTTTTTATTATGGTTGAAGGCACTTTCCTGTTCAATAATTTTAATAAAGAAGTCCCCCCAGCCATCCCCCCAATCAGTTTGAACATAATTCAAGCATTACACACATTGTTCCCTTGGGTTTATACCTTCATGGTTTCAAATTATGTCTAGCATCCTGCCAAGACTTAGATCAGTGTACCATAGTTAAAAATCAGATTCCAAAGCAACTAGAAATTCATGTTTTTCCTGTTTCAAAACAAAATCCTACTTACAGTAAACCTATCTTTTTTTTTTTTTAATTCAGTAAGTCATCAGTAGAATTATAGATCACTCAAAGAAATAAAGTTCAAATGAACTTGTGGTGCTTTCTTTTTCAAATTCTCAACTAAATATCTTTAGGCATTGGTCCCAAGTTACGTGATGTAGGTCTCTGAGGCTAGGGTGTTACTGCATGGGATTCTCAGCTTTCTAGACGGCTGTTCACTGAATAGTTAAGATGCCACACACACAGCTGTGCTACCATCTTCCATATGGATATGCTAGATGTTAATGGGATTCCTACAATTTCAATTCATTTTTAAGTCTTACTTAAGTCACTATAACTGTGTCATGATATATCTTCTCTGTCAGTGGGCAATTGCTTTGGGGAAAGGATAGTATTATGTAATAATTCTTATAATTAAGAAGAAGTTTTTGATTAAAAACTAGAACAGATGCATAACTAGAGAAAATAGCCATGCCAATGGTCATCTGTCTTGACAAAAATAAATAAAGACGGCAATAAACACCTACCAAACTAATTGTCAAAGATTTGTGCTGCTCTCAGCTCATAGTGATAGCCCTCGGCCAATAACCGCAAGTATGTTAACAACAACAACAGCAACAACAACAATAGTACAATTTAGGTGATACAAACTTTCACACTTCCTGAAGTGAACAGTGCCTTTTCAGAGAACGGTAAAATGGGGGCAGAGGCTGGGGAGGTTTTATAGGATAATAAAGAACAACGAAGAGAAAAGTAGAGGAGATCAGGTTGGCCAAGGCCACATAGTCAACCTTGTTTGGGGATGAGCAGGCCCAGAGATAGCTGGTGTCTGGGGACTGGCCGGCCAGATACACTGTATTTCTGGCCAAGGCGAGCACTTAGCGGCGTGCAAAGGTTTCCATTTGTTGATGTAGCGCCCTGGGCAGGAGTGGCTTCATCTTGGGTCTAGAAAGTTACTTCAACATATCTCAAGCCTCAAATGTATTGCCAGATAATGTGGAAAATATGTTTCAGACCCCTTTACATTTGCAGAGCAGCAGGGTTGTGCTCCCTCTAAAAGGAAGGTGGACAAGCCCAGCAATCCATTGCCAAGGTGTGCATCCTTCCTCTGGGTGGTTTTGACTGAATTAGATACAGGCAAGGCCCTTTCAGGGATTCACATCTGGGGTCCCACTGCACATCTAGGAACACGGGCAGAGAGCAAGAAGTGTCCTAAAATAGAAGTGCACTGTGGTGTCCTAACTGAACTTAAGGGGTTCATTGCTTGGGGTGCATTCAACTGAACACAAGCCAAGGAAGTGTTGAAAGCAAAAAAATTTTATTGTCACAAATAAGGAGACCGAGAGAGAGAGAGAGAGCTGTCAAAGCACTGTCTCCCTGGGGAGTTAGCATAGGAAGCTATTATTTGGTGTATTAGGGGGCCAGGGCGGGGTGCTTGCATATACATTAAGGAACTTACACATATTCTATTATATTTATACACATTTCTGTTCAATTGTGTATGCCTAGTAGGTCAATATGCTAGTCCATACGCTGCATGTTCAAAAACTGGAAGAAAAAGAAAACCCTACCCCAGAAGATCTGGGTGCTAAAAAGAGTTAAAGGTAACTTCAGGACGACTGTGGGAGGATGGGGCTTCCGCACCAGGTCTCAGCTCCAAACCAGCTCAGGCTGGCTCATCTGAGGGGCTGTCGGGTGAAACACCTAACTCCACATCTACTCGGGGAATGGCTGGTTCTGCCAAACAAAACACATTCCTTCCTGGCTTTTGTCCCTTTCCCGCTTCCCTTCCGCTGTCTGATTTGAGTGACTTTCTGCTGCATCCTAGCCAACGGTATCAGCAAATGGCCGACCCACAATCCTGGCTAGAAGCCCTCATAGAGCAGGCTGGAGGCAGGGGAAAGCCTAGTCGTGTCCTCGTGTTATAACTACTCTCTCTCCTCAGGATCACTGCTTCTGTTTATTTTGAATTTATCAGGAGTCAGCAGTTATTCTAAGTTCTTTGCCATTGTTTCATTTAAATCTTGCAACAACCGGATATAGCATATGAAGAAACTGAGGTGGTGAGAAGTTGGGTGGTCTTGGGTGGGGAGTGGTAGACTCAGGTGTGGAATCCACATTTCACTTCAAACCCTTGTGCTTTAGCCAATACTGGTGACAAGCCAAACCCTGGCCAGAGATGTGAACTGGGCAAAGTCCTCTCTCTTCTTTGTTTCCTGTTATTTATTTTGATAAATGTTGCAGGGCACTGGAGCCACTACTTCTGTGTATTGGGAACCAGAATAATTTGGTGGCTCAAAGTGAGGGCTATGGAGTCATACACAGCTGAATTCAGGTCTCTATTCTATTCCTTGCTAATATGGTTATCTTGTGCAACTTACTTAACCGGTAAGGGCAGGGTACAGGGGTGCAAGAGCATCTGGCTCCAGTGGTCCCAGACAGACCAGGTTTGGCCATTTTCCACTGACAAAATCTAAAGGCGGAGAGATGCGTGGTGATGAAACAAGAAAGGAATTTATTTCAGTGTGGGCAACACCCGGAAGACAGCAGATTAGCATCTCAAAGTGCCAAAAATACTTCCAAGTTTATAAACCGACAACCTGGGACAAAGGTGGGTGGGTACATGCAGGTAGGCAGTGAAGGTCAAATCCATCGTCTTGGAGTCAGTCTGGAGCAGGCAGAGTCTTGCTGGCTCGGGGCAGTCCTTATTGCTTGAGGGGATAGTTTCAGTTCCCATCAGGGGATGCTTTGTTTTCAGGTTCTTCCCACTGAACCAAGAGATAAGCTGGAAGGAACCCAACCAGAAAGTTCGAGGTCTAAATGGAGGCAGTTGAACGAAGTTTTCTTTCAAATCTGTCTATTCAACCTTTGTTCCATAAGGTCCTTATGATGAAATCACACAGTACTATCATTCATTCATATTTTAACTAAAAACCCATGCCCTGCCAGCAATCCAGGTATAAGTTAATGACACAGAGTTCTGTCCTCACATAACTCACATTTTAGCTTGGCAATATGATGTTATGATTAACAAAAAACATATATTTGGTCTTCATCTGTTTCTGGTACAGAGCCCCTAAAACTCTCCAAATGTCCTAAGTGATGAGCAAGATAAAGGTACATTTTAATATTTTAAGGAGGTGATTTTGGGAAAGCAACTAAGGATGGAGGCTGGTTGCCAGTAGAGCCAACCACGTGATTAGGAGATTAGTTCTTTTAGTCTTCCCTCCCTCTTCCTCCACCCCACCTCTGGAAAGGGGGGGCTGGAGATTGAGTTCAACCTCCAACAGCAAATGACTTAATCAATCATGCCAATGTAACGAAGCCTCTGTGAAAACCCAAAGGGACGTTTGTAGAACTTCCAGAGAGGTGAACGCGTGGACGTGCTGGGAGAGCGGTGTGCCTCTTCCCACGTACCTTGCCCTACGCATCTCCTCCATCTGGATGTTTCTTTGCATCCTTTATCATCTCCTTATAAAGAGACTTATAAATGTAAGTGCTCCCCGGGTTCTGTGAGCTGCTCTAGAAAATAATCGAATCCAAGGGGAGAAGATGGGGATGTCCAGTTGGTAGCCAAGTCAGAAGTTGTGGGCAACTAGGGGACCTACTGGTTGCCATTGGCATCTGAAGTGGAGATGGTCTCATGGGACTGAGCCCTTAACTTGAGGAACCTGATGCTATCTCTAGGCAGATAGTACCCGTATTGAGTTATATTGCAGGATCCCCAGCTGGTGCCACAGAGAATTGCTTGGTGGGGATGAAACCCCCACACATGTGGTGATCAGAATTGTCAGAAGTGAAGTGTTCTGTGTAAAACTAAAGGAGACATAGGAGGGGAAAGACAGGTTTTTTCCAATACAGAGAGTCAGGAAATAAAAAATAAAACTTGTAATTCAGCAGCAGTGCATGTGAAGAAACATAAAGCATGGTTAAGGGAATGAGGATGATAGAGTGATATGGCTGCTGCTTTCGTTAAGGCTGTAATATACATTAATATCAAACTTTTAACATAGGACCTGACACAAAGAATGACTCAAGAGCTATTGTCCATTGTTGTCATTAGGCCCCTTATACTGACCTGAGTGTTTGGGCAGCTCCGCAAAAGTGGGAGGTCCAGGAGAAAAGATTTCAGTGTGTGGCATTTCGGATCCTAAGGGAGGCATGTAAGGTGGTTACATGGCCCTTCCCTCAGGTAAATCTGTGCTGCTTATGGTTGGACCTGAGTTTTCCTCCAGTCTCAGTGAGGGAATGCTGAATGAATACATCTACTTAGTCATGTTTGGAAGGGTTGAAATTGCTCCCTCTAAACAACATAAGGGCCCTGATGTTCTTGCCTCACTGGGGTCTTCGTTAGGGCCATTCCTGTTTAGTCCAACAAGTTGTCTGAAATTTCACTCTCTAAGAGCAAGTATTCGGTCTCACTGTCTTTCTTTTCAGGAAGTATTTGACTCTTTTATAAATTGGTTCACAGGGTTCTACAAAGTTGGACCTTTAAGACTTTTTAAAGTTGGTTTTATTTTCCCCCCAGGAAAAGCTTTTATTGTTATTTATTTATATCATGGAGTGGGTATCATTTACTGACTTTTCCATAAAAGAAAAAAAAAATCTTTCCAGATGAATTTCTGCCACTGCCTATAAGAGAGGAGTTTCTCTTACTTGAAAAAATAATAGAATCCGTCCCAATGAAACTGCTGACCGTGAATTCTTAGCCTTCTGAACTTTGATGTTGTACCTCAGACATACTTGGTTCTCATAGCTGGCTAGTTCTTTCATTTTCTAGTTTGGGGAATGTAGCAAGTTATTTAACCTACAAATGATGCTGTCCTCACCTGTGACTCAGAAAACACTGCATAATCAATGGAAGAAACTAACTTACTGAGGGGTAAAAGAGACAATAATTAGATTCTGAAATAATCCAAGAATGAAAACGAAACAAGCCTCAGGCAGGATTTGGCCTCTAAGATGACAGGGTGCAGGCGCTATCACGCTGGCAGGATTCTTTGTCCTCTCTCTGTTCCTCCCTGAGCATTAGTTTTATATTTTCAGACAGCTTTACATGGCAGGGGACATGGCCTGCTAATACGTATAGTAACATGTTTATGGAACTTAATCACAGAGGTACCCACAGAAAAGTTCTGGGGAAGGACACTGAGGGGCCTTGTTTGGGTCTCATGCATATATCACTCTGACTAGGCTAATATGCCATCCCGAGTCACATGACTTCCCTCATGGTCAGGAACGAAGGAGACCCTGACCTGATAAGCCCTCACTTGACGTGTGAGGTTGGAGTCAGGGTGGCACAGTTCTCCAAAGAAAAGGGAAGGCTATTCCTATGGCTGGGGGTGGGGAGGACACGTAATAAATACTTGTTAATACAAGTTTCTTGGGAGAATTCAACTAAAAGAAGTTCAGTGGAGAAACATTTTGTATGAAGACTAGGTTCTGACTTCAAAATGTTCTCTTAGTTAGAATCCAGCCTACTTGAACACAGGCAGTTCTAATTCCGGCACTAGAATGATTTACTCTTTCTTTTCTCCTCAGTATTCACTATAAGTGCAATCACCATCTGTCACCATACAATGTTATTACAATATTATTGACTATATTCTCCATGCTGTACTCTTCATCTACCTGACTTATTTATAACCAGAAGGTTGTATTTTATTAGCCCCTTTTATTTTTTTATTTTTATTTTTATTTTTTTGCCCATTCCTCCATCTACCGCCCCAACCACTAGTTCTTTGTTTTTAAGAGTCTGGTTTTTGTTTGTTTCTTCATTTGTTTTGTTCTTTAGATTCCTCATATAAGTGAAATCATATGATACTTGTCTTTCTATCTGACTTATCTCACTTAGCATTATACCTTCTAGGTCCTTCCTTGTTGTTGTAAATGGCAAGATCATTCTTTCCATTGTATACACACCACATCTTCTTTGTCCATTTATCTATCAATGGACGCTTAGGCTGTTCCCATATTTTAGCTATTGTAAATAGTGCTGCAGTAAACAATATAGGTGCACATGTGTTTTCAATTTAGTGTTTTTGTTTTCTTGGGGGACCTACCCAGTAGTCGTATTACTGGATCATATAGTATTTCTATATTTATTTTTTTGAGGAATCTCCATACTGTTTTCTACAGTGGATGCACCAGTTTGCATTCTCACCAACAGGGCACAAGGGTTCCCTTTTCTCCACATTCTCACCAACGCTCATTTCTTGTCTTTTTGATTCCAGCCATTTTAACAGGTGTCAGGTGATACCTCATTGTAATTTTGATTTGGAATTTCCTGATGGTTAAGTGATGCTGAAGATCTTCTCATGTGTCTGTTAGCCATCAGTCTGTAGTCTTTGAACAAAAGATCTATTTAGGTCCTCTGCCCAATTTTAACCACATTATTGTTATTGTCATTGTTAGTGTCGAGTTATATAATTCTTTACATATTTTGAACATTAACCCCTAATCAGGTATATCATTTGCAGATATCTTCTCCTATTCACTAGGTTGCCTTTTTATGATGACTTTCTTTGCTGTATAAAAGTTGTTTTTTTGGCTTTTTCTCTTTTTCTTTCTTTCTTTCTTTCTTTCTTTCTTTCTTTCTTTCTCTCTCTTTCTTTCTTTCATTCTTTCGTTCGTTCTTTCTTTCTTTCGTGTAGTTCCAATAGTTTACTTTGGCTTTTGTTTCCCTTGTCTGAAGAGATATATCCATAAATATGTTGCTAAGGTCTGTGTTCAAGATTACTGCCTATGTTTTAGGAGTTTTATGGTTTCAGGTCTCACATTTAGGTCTTTAATGTATTTTGAATTTGCTTTTGTGTATGTTGTAAGAAAGTATTCTAGTTTCATTCTTTTGTATGTAGTTCTCCAGTTTTCTCAGCACCATTTATTGAAGAGATGGTCTTATTTTCATTGTATATTATTTTCTCCTCTATTATAGGTTAATTGACCGTATAAGCTTGGATTTATTTCTGGGTTCTCTATTCTGTTCTATTGATCTATGTGTCTATTTTTGTGCCAGTACCATAGTGTTTTGATTACTACAGCTTTGTAGTGTAGTTTGAAATCTGGGACTGTGATACCTCCAGCTTTGTTGTACTTTTTTAAGATTGCTTTGACTATTTGAGGTCTTTCATGATTACATACACATTTCAGGACTATTCTAGTTCTGTGAAAAAATACTGTTGGTATTTGATAGGTATTGCACTAGTCTGTAGTTTGCTCTGAGTAGCATGGACATTTTAACAATATTCTTTTAATCTGTGAGCATAGATTATCTTTCCATTTGTGTCATCTTCAATTTTTTGTCATCATTGTCCTATAATTTTCAGAGTATAGGTCTTTCACCTCTTTGGTTAAATTTATTCCTAGATATTTTTTTCTTTTTGTGTAATTGCAAATGGAATTGTTTTCTTAATTTATCTTTCTACTACTTCATTTTTGGTGAATAGAAATGCAAATATTGGTATGTGTTAATTTTTTATTCTGTAACTTGGCTGAATTTATTACTTCTAATAGTTTTTTGGTTGAGTCTTTGAGGTTTTCTAAATACAGAAATCTGCAAATAGTGAAAGTTTTACTACTTCTTTACCAATTTGAATGTCTTTTATTTCTTCTCTGATTGCAGGTAGGACTTCAGTATTATGTTGAATAAAAGTGAAGAGAGTGGATCTTTGTCTTTTTTTTCTGATCTTAAAGGAAAAGCTTTCTGTTTTTCACCATTGAGTGTGATATTAGCTGTGGGTTTGTCATATATGACCTTTATCTTGTTGAGATATGTTCCCTCTAAACCACTTTGTTGAGAATTTTATCATGAACAGATGTATTTTGTCACATGCTTTTTCTGCATCTATTGGGGTGATCATATGGTTTTTATCCTTCCTCTTGTTAATGTGATTTATTGCTTTGATTGATTTGCAAATATTGAACCACTCTTGTATCCCTGTAATAAATCCCACTTGATTGTGGTGAATAATTAAATGTACTGTTGATTTTGGTTTGCAAATATTTTGGTGAGTATTTTTGCATCTATATTCATCAGGGATATTGGCCTATAGTTTTTATTTTTGGTAGTGTCTCTGATTGTGGTATCAGGGTAACTGGCCTGTAGTAAATTTGAAAGTTTTCTTTCTTCTTTGATTTTTTTAGAGTGGTTTGAGAAGACTAGGCATTAACTCTTCTTTAAAAGTTTGGTAGAATTCACCTGTGATTCCATCTGATTCTGGAACTTTTGTTTGTTGGGTTTTTTAAATTACAAATTCAATTTCATTACTAGCTATTGGTCTCTTCCTATTTTCTATTTCTTCTGATTCAACTTTAGAAGATTGTATGTTTCTAGGAATCTATCCATTTCTTATAGTTGTCCAAATTTTTAGCATATAATTTCTCATAATATTTTCTTATAATTCTTTATATTTCTGTAGTATTAGTTGCTATTTCTCCTCCTTCACTTCTGATTTTGAGTTCTGTTTGGGGATGGAATGTTCTATATATATCTGTTATGTCCATCTGGTCTAATGTGTGGTTCAAATAACTGTTTCTCTGTTGATTTTCTGTCTCGATGATCTATCCAGTGATGTAAGTGGGGTGTTAATGTCCCATACTATTAACGTATTAATAGTGTCAGTTTCTCCCTTTATAGCTGTTAACATTTGTTTTATCTATTTAACTATTCCTATGTTGGGTGCATAGATATTTACAATTGTTATATTCTCTTGTTGGATTGAATCCTTTATCATTACACAGTGCCCTTCTTTGCCTCTTGCTATAGTCTGTTTTAAAGTCTATTTTGTCTGATACAAGTATTGCTATCCTGGCTTTTTTATTTGTTTGTTTTGGTCACTTCAGTTGGCATGGTATATGTTTTGCCATCACTTCACTTTCAGTCTGTGTCTTTAGGTCTGAAGTGAGTATCTAGTAGACCCAAAATAGATGTGTCTTTTTTTTTTTTATTATTCATTCAGTTCTCTTTCTTCTTCTCTTGCTCTTTCCTTATGAATGATGACTTTCTTTACTGCTGTGCTTGGCTCTCTCATTATTTTTTGTGTATTTATTATAGGGTTTGGTTTGTGGTTTCTATAAGGTTCATATGTAGCATCCTAGTAGTCTATATTAAGTTGATGGTCCCTTAAGAAGAAGAAAGGAACATAGAAGAATTATAAAAGCAATCAGAAAACAACAAAATGGCAATAAGTACATACCTATCAATAATTATCAATAATAATATCTACAATGTAAATAGGCTAAATGGCCCAATCAAAAGACAAAGTGATTAAGTGACTTTTCTTTCCATTTAAAGAAGTCCCTTTAACATTTCTTGTAGGGCTGGTTTAGAGATGATGAATTCCTTCAACTGGTAAAGTATTCTTGGTTTAGTTCTTTTCCTTTCATCATTTTGGTATCATGCCACTTTCTTCTGACCTGCAAGATTTGTGATGAAAAACCAGCTGATAGCTATAGGTTTCCCTTGTATGTAACTGTTTTGTTTTCCCTCGGGGCTTTTAAAATTTCCTTTATTGTTACTTTTTGCCATTTTAATTATTATGTGTCTTGATGTGGACCTCTTTATGCTCATCTTATTAGGAGTTCTTTGTGCTTCCTGGACCTGAGTGCATCCTTCCAGATTAGGGAAGTTTTAAGCTATTATTCTTCAAAAAAGTTTTCTGCCCTCTTCTTTTCTTCTGGGATTTCTATTATATGAATGTTACTGCATTTAATGATATCACAGAGTTCCCTTAATCTGTTCTCGTTTTTTAAAATTGTTTTTTCTTTTTGCTGTTCAGTTTTGTTGCTTTCTATCACTCTGTCTTCTAGATCACTGATCCATTCCTCTGCATTCTTTTATCTGTTGCTGATTTCCTATAGAGTATTTTATTTCAATTATTGAATTCTTCCACTCTGGTTCTTTTTTATATTTTCTATCTCTTTGTTGAAGTTCTCATAGAATTTATCCCCTCTTTGCTCAACTCAAGTGAATATCTTTATGACCTTCACTTTGAACTCTTTACCAGGTATATTGTTTATCTATGTTTCATTTGGCTCTTTTTCTGTAATTTTTGTCTTGTTTATTCATTTGGGGCATGTTCTCCTGTCTCCTCATTTTGTCTAATGTTCAGTGTTAGTATGTGTTAGGTATGTCAGCTACACCTTCTGGTCTTGAAACTCATGGCATTATGTAGAAGAGTTGCTGTGGTGCCTTATTGCATAATCCCCCCTGGTCACCAGAACCAGGTTTTTTAGGGGTTCTTCCTGTATGGATTGCTTGCACCCCTGTTGTGACTGAGCCATGACTGCCTTCAGTCCAGCTGGTTGCAATGACTCACTTGGCCTACTGTGGGTGCACAAGCAAGGTTTGCTCCCTGCACTGCTGAGAGGTCTATCTAAAGTGGTCACAGGCTCAGTTGTGGGTGGGGCTGGCTGTCGGCCTAGCTGTCCGCAATTAGTCTCTCTGCCATAGTTGTAGGTACAACAAGGGGCAGAGTATGCTCCCTGTGGAGCAAGCTAAGGAGCTTAGCTGCAGGAACTGTGGGTACAATGGTGTGTGGTCATAACTCCCCCTTTCTCGGGGCAGGAGTCACTTTGAAGTGGTACTGGTCCCATCTAGGGCTGCCTACGAGGTGGGTGGGACAGAACCTGCTTTGGAAGTGTGCTTGCTGAGGCAGCCAGTTAGAATGGGGCAGGTCCCCAGGGAACACTGTGGTTCAGCTTGTGGTTGAAGCAAAATAGATGGTGAATGTTAGTGTTGACTCTCACAAGCCTCCAGCTGTCTAGGCTGGAGGAGGGGTAAAGAAATGGCATCCGCCAGCACTTTTGTTCCTGTAGAAATCTCCTGCCAATCCCTGTGCTCCAGCTAATTCTAAGATTAGTCAGTAAATCTTCATGTATACTCCAGGTGCTTTTCAAACTATTGCTCTGTGATGTGTCTCCAGTGAGTTAGTTAGTATATGGCCTCTTCAGAGCAGGGACTCGGTTTCCTATAATTCTCTAGCTCTCCCAGAGTTAAGCTTGCTGATTTTTAAAGCTCTGGGAGTTAGGTCCTGGTTTTCAAAGCCAAACATGGGGACTCATCTTCCCAGTGTTAGAGGTGCCTGGTGTGGGTTCTGATCCTCTTACTTCTCAGTGTTTATAATATTTTTCCCATTCGTGGGTAGTCTACTGGGAATTTGGTTCTCAATCTTATCTCTGCCCCCTCCTACCCTTTTCAATATAGCCTTCTCTCTGTGATTAGCTGCAGAAGGTCTATTCTGCCAGTCTTCAGGTCCTTTCCAGGGTTCTTTGTGTAGATGTAGCTGTTATCTCCATGTGTCTGTGGAACAAGCTGAGCTCAGGACCCTCTCACTCTGTCATCCTCCCAAAAGTCAATTACCAATTCTCTAGTAAAAAATATGAGAGAAATTTGGTGGTGCTTAGGGTTTATGTTACATGACAAAATGCTTTTCTTTAAAGAATCAGAATCACCTTGTCCAGAGTAAGATATCAACTATGAGAGGTATTTCGGAACTGAGTAGCCAAGGGAGTGGAATTCATCTGTATTAAGTCTATTTCAGATATAATCTCTGCAGGAACATTTACTTGTCCATTAAAATCTCTGCAGGAGCATTTATTTGTTCATTAAAATGATGAGTGAATCATCAGAGTTGTTAAATGAATATATATTCATGTATATTTATGGACCTACATATATATTACATAAATATACATAATTATAAAATATATTTATAATTAAAAGAAAAAGACAGTTATGACCATACTTACACACTTTCTCTCTTCCCACCCTGAGATTATATTTTGAATACAAGTAAACTACATAACATTACATGTAGCATGTTACTCTTTGAGAACTTATCCAGGTGCACCCTAAATGTCCGTTGAAATAGAACCTGAATGTTTCTCCCTTCTAAAGGATGACTTTTACTCATGTGGCTATCCTCTCAGCTTCTTGCAGCTTTCTCTGGGAATGATGGGGCTGTTTCAGAGATAATCAGGAGCTCTCAAAATTCTTAGTGTCAGAAAAAAATAGAAGAAGGATTTTTTTTAACATGTTTCTACTCATGATTTGGCCCTTCTCCAAACCCACTCTGAATCTGTTCTTATTTTTCTGCAATAGAATCTTTTCTCAAGCTAAATTTTCAGATATTACTAGTGGCATCTCCCACATTTTATGCACATATATATTACCCACTTCAGTGAAAATAAGGCACACCCGACATTCCATTCTGTGGGAGGGAAAGCACTCAAACACACTGAGTGGAAAACATGCATTTCCTGTTTGTATTGAATTAAGATTCAGGCAACTTCAGAACAGGATATATTATAATATAACCATTGCATGCCTAAAAATGCCCATGAACATTTCATCTACTTCTAATTCCTTTATATAGTCTGGTGTCTTTGAAGAAAGATTAAAAGTGATATGTACAGGGAAATAGTATACATTTAATACAAAAAGGAGTCTTTTTTTGTCAGCAACTGGTAGACTACTAATTTTGCTAAGAAAGTGTGGGACCTAGCTTGTCCACGAGAGAATCTTTACTAGTTGTGATTTTTCCAAAGGCATTTAGTTGTCATTATATCATGATTATCAAAAATATCATTCAGATATTTTTGCCTATTTAGGTTGTCAGGCTGAGCATTTTCAGGAGAGCTTAGGGACCTAATGCAATAAACTGACTTTTTATATTTTATTTTACTATTTCATTGGAGGTGATAATTCATTTACTGAATAACAAATTTGTCCTATTCCACTTAATTACTTTCCTTGACTCTCCTGTCTCATCCCTGAATCACAGTTTGTTCAGAAGTGTAATTAAGGCATTCAGAATGTATGGCAAGGGAAAAAATAGGATTGAGACATGTTTAAAGCCTAAAATTATAGAACTGAATATTGATGTTTTAAAACTGTATTTCAGGAACTGTGCTAGGACCTAGCACATTGGATTTAGCATCTAGGTCATAAAAAACCTTGGAAGGCCCAGTTTTAATATAATGGGTGAGGATGGGGAGTTGGATAGCTGTGGGTTAAGAATGAATAGGAGATAAGGAGGACATGCTAAATACAGTCCTCTGTTTCAAGCAGCTTGACTTTTTAAAAGGACATTATTAGGTGGTCTGTAATTTACTTTAAAATTCTCCAGCAGCCATTATGTGTGCAAATATATGTTTTAGTTTGTTTTCATACAGACCCCAAGGCAGGCAATTGGAAATACAGTTACCCACAATGGTTACTGGTAACATTTAATCAAAATGCCAAACTTCAGAGGCAGCTACAGGGGCCTTAATGCTCATTTACCTCTAACACCAGAGGTTTTGATAATTAGAATAATGAATGTCAGAAGTCAGTTTTCGTCTGTGAAATTCCAGGTACTAGAGATGTGTGGATTAGTTAGATACGATTTAGAAGCATTCTTATATCTTATATGTCTTATGTATATAAGATATGTCTTATATATATTGTATGAACAAGATATAAGAATGTGGTGAATGAAGCTCCCTAGGCTTGATTTTTATGTAGCCATATATCCAGGATAAATGGAACAAGGTCCAAGAGGAAGAAGAGAAAGGATCTAGAATGGAAGTAGTAGGTTGAGTCCAGCACAAGAGGAGGATGCCTAATGACTGGACATGAAATCTGACTTACCTTAAACCTTTCCAAATTTTAGTAACCGTTAGGTCTTGGGATCTATAATTGACATCCCCATGGTCTTCTCACCTTCTCTGCCCATCCCTGAGGGGAGATGCCTGGTTTCTGGATATTCAGTCCCCTTTTTTCAAACTGGGAAAACCTTTTCTGTATCTGAAGCAGATTCAGAGAGACTCTTAAGATTATTAATGGACTTCATCTTTCTGGGGAATGATTAAAACTTACCTAAAATAGAGCTAGAAATTATCCCTGTTTATAAATTATCCTGATTTGTAGTTGTTAATTAATATATACAACCATGAATAGTATATATTTTGATTGGTGTTTTTGATTGGTGAAATATTTTTGATTGGTGAAAGTATTTATATACTTTCAGAGGAGTGTCCGTTTGGTAAATGTGAATATTTACAGTAGCAGTTTTTTCTTTCTTAAAATGATATAAGAAATTTAGGGAGTGAAAGAAGATGGCAATTAACAAAAGAAAAAAAGAGGTCAGCCACTGTGTTAATGCTAAGATAGAGTTGTCAGTAAGGTTAATGAGCTAAGATAGCTTGTGATAAAGTTAACAGTATGCCATGACATTTCACTGGGAAATTGACACTAAAATTTTGCTTATTTCTTGTGCCCACTCTATTCACCATAAACTGACTTTTTCTAAACACATTCTGATCAAAGGTGACTGAAAGAACTATACTCTGGAAGGTGAATAAATGGCTTAATTTTTCTCACATCTAGAATGGTTTAAAAGTATTCTAAAGACCAATATTTTGTTGTATGAAGCAGCACTGCTAAAAAAATTACTACCTGGTATAAACAGTAAAATAGAGCTATTGTGCCACTAAGTAAACTGCATAAAAACTAATGTATGTTTTGGGGGTGGTCTTTTTTTTTTTTCCTTGGGAGATTAAGTTCACATTTTTCAGAGAAAGGACAGTCATGAGATGGATTTCCCTGTGGTCCAACACCATACTTGGGATTACTAGTACCCTCTCCCAATCTAACCACACTGCTTGGTACATATCACAAGCAAAATATAGGGTGCTAGGAGGGTTACGAGGAGTTGTAGAAGTACAGGAAAGGAAATCCATAAAACTCCATGACTGTTTCTATTTGGTTGCAAGGGGTCCTCTCAATGTTGAAAAGAAAGGCAGACCATGTTGCTGAAATAAAGGCCAAGAGTTCTCAATGTAGGGAACCCTGGTTTCTGGAGAATCCTTATTTGGAGTAAAACCAGAATGTGAAGCTCTGTGCTATTGGGAACACCCTTCCACATGGCACTAAATTCATAGGCATTGACTTAAAAAAAAAAAAAAATCCTTAAGTATGGGAAACAAACACTGAATAAATTACATTTGGAAAGCAAAGATGCTATACAACCAGCATTTTTAGGATTTGAACATTACTTACAGAATCAGATTCAAAATGTATCATGACTTATCAGTTTAAAACTAAATAGTAGGCCAAAGGACATGTTTTGAGAACTTTAACCGGATCAGAGAAATGAGAGGTCCTAACATTTGCTGCAGTTTCATACAACAACAAATAGTTCAGTGTTGTGTATTGATCCTCTCTTTACCCAGCTCTGATGTAGGAGCCTTTGGTTTTGAAAAATGTATTAGTTTAAGGGCCAAAAATGGGAATAGGGCAGTGATACATGGACCCATGCAAATCTAACTTGTTACTAGTCTGCAATGAAATAAGCACAGAAATTAGCTTTAGAAGCTTTTATAGCAATTTGACATATAATTTTATATCAATTAAATCTAATAAAAAAATTCAGCTTCTATTTTTGTATTTGTTTTCATTTTCAATTAATTTTCCAGCAATTCATTTTCATCATATTTTCAAAAATGTTCCTTTGCAGATTGGGGAAAAAAAACTGGTTTTTTTTACCAGATAATCTGAGGAGCATTGGCATAGACCATCACTGTGCTGTAATTCTTCTTTAAGAGTTAGGTATGGAAGTGCAAGGACTATCACTTTGTTAACAAGACTTTTTTGATTAAAAAAAGACATGATGGCATCTGAGATTCTTTAACCTCCTCACTCATAGAATGCTTGGGCTTAAGCCCTCCAGGATAAGAAAACTGTTTGTGAAAAAAAGAAAAATGTTTGTGAGCTGTTAATTGACTAATCCTAAATTCCTGACTCAAAAATCTTTGTCTACCCTGGGTAACTTACCTTGGCTGAACTTCCTTTAATTCCTTTTGTCTTCTGATTCCTATTCTATAAAATCATATCAGAGATCCTGACTCAGAGAAATAACATATGGACTTCATTTTTTTAAAATATACTTTTTGACTTTCCATTACTTGTAATCATTAAAGAGCCTAACGCATAAATAGATAGCAGAAATTTCAAGAGTCACTTATAGTTAGCTTTGTAAAACATTTATATACCTTAAAAAAAAATTGTTCTTCCAAGCTGACTTATGTAAAGTTATTGTTAGCTAGCATTTCTGCGCAGAGCCTACTGAAAAGTAGTGTGAAGATCCTAAGTTTTGGTTTTCTTTTTCTTTTCATTTCTTTTTTTTTCCAGTCTGGTTTTTTATTTCATTGCTTTCCTAAGCTGCATATATACAGGATGGTAGTTAAGAGTTGACTGTACACACAGACCTCCCTCTCTTAACTGGCTCCGTGACAAAAGAAAGGCTTCAGTCAAGATAGCTCCGATGTGGGAGGTGCCAATCCTCACTGGATCTCTTTCATCAGAGCATAGAAAAATAAAAATGGTGTTGGCACAGCTAGCAAACAATTTAGAAAAAAAAAATATTTCTCTCTACCTGTATTAATTCTCCATAAATAAATTGTAAATGGATGGCAAAGTCTTTTCTAAGCAAAAACAATGCAGAAAATTAGAAAATTTAAGGAAAAAGAATGATAACTTGGACTTCAGCAAAATAATTACCCCAAAAAAGCATAAATTAGAAAAATATATATGTGACATGGACAACATAAAGGAAAACAAGGAGTTCAACCTCATAAGACACATTTGGAAATACAAAAGCTATAAAAGAAAGGCTAAATGTATTATACTGTATAAATATATTCAGAGTCTGTATGCAAAACAGTACTGTAAATAAAGCCAAAAGACAAACAACACGCAGGAGAAAATATTCATAACATATGATAGATTAATAATAGTAAACACATGCAGCACTTACTCTGTACCAGGTGCTGTTCCAAGACACATTACATGTGCCGACTCATTTAATCCGCCCAAAAATTAATAGTATTTAATGAGGTAGGTACTATTATTACCCCACTTTCCAAAAAAGGAAACTGAGACACAGGGAGGTCATACCAGCAAGTACATGGACAAGGTGGAATTCAAGATCCAGGCAGTGTGGTTCAAGGGTCCATGTTTTCAATCACCAAGCTGTAGTACTTCCTCAGGTCAGGTCTGAGTAAAGTTATTCAATTATAACCTTCAAAAGGGAGGCATGAGAACGTGGAATGGAAGGAAGGAGCGAGAAAAGGAGGAGGGGGAAAGGGAGGGAAGAGCTAAAGAAATAGAAAAAAAATAAAAAGAAAAGAGGGAACATAGAACGTGAGAAGAGGGATGTTTACAATTTTTTTAAAAAAAGCAAGTGTTATATCTTTTTTACGGCATATATCTGTATAGAGAGTTGTATGAAAAGATAGTCGAGAAAAGATTAGTGATGATTACCTCTAGTGATTTTTTTTTTTACATCACTCACTCAACTTTTCTCTATTGTTTGAATCCTTCCATATAAAAAGCTTTAAAATGTTAATACTGCGTCCAGTGTTTAGCAATGCTGTAGATGATGGGGTGGAGGTGAGACTATAAATTGAAGAACTTCTTAAGGTCAATTTGATGATATTTAATGAAAAACTTTTTAGAATTTATTCATGTCATTTGACCCAGAAATTCTATTTGTTTTTATGTCACCATTTTAAAGTCAACCTTTATTCACTGAGACATGAATTTTATTTTTCATTCATTTATAACACTACTAGAGTGCAGTGAGAACTCACTCAAGTATTCAAAAGATGACCCAGTTTAACCAAGTGTAAACTATGGTGTAAACTCTTCCCTCTTCTCCCCACCAGTACAGTTTCTTATCTTGGACACACAGACCACATAGGCTAGTCTCCCTGCAGTTATGTCACATGACTGAGGTCTAGTGATGAATACCCTTTTGAGAAAAGACTTTAAAGAAACAGGTGTGTTTCCTCTATGTTCTCATTTTTTCCCCATGATTGGAGGCAGATGAAGTGCTGGTGGAAAAGAGACAAAATGAGCTTAAGTCCCTGAGTGTGGAGTGTGGAGAACCATCCACCAACCAGGAACTCTGCCGTAGACAGTTAAATGAATAAGGAGTGAACTTCTATTTTGTTTGCACTATTTTATATATCTAGATCTATTTTCCTCTACTGCTTAATTCACAGTTCAAACACAGTATTTTATATTTTAAGATTTATTTAAAAAAACTTGTATTGAAGAATAATTGACATACAGTATTGATTTAGTTTGAGGTGCACACATAGTGACTTGATACTTATATGCATTCCAAAGTGGACACCACAGTAAGTCTAGTCACCGTCTGTCATATACGAAGTTGTGATATGGGACAGATCATAGCCATGTTTGTGGTAGACACAGCATAATGCATAAATTTACATGTCAAATTACTAAGTTGTACACCTGAGACTAACGTAAATTTGTGTGTCAAATATACTCAAATGAAAAAATGAGGTTTATTAAAAGTAGATTTTAGAAACTTCACAAGTTGTTTCAGTATTATGGACTTTAGTCCCTATGATGTACATTACATCCCTTTATCTTATTTATGTATAACTGGAAGCCTGCTCCTTAATCCCCTTCACCTTTTTCATCCTGTCCCCCACCCACCTCTTTTCTGGCAACCATCAGTTTGTTCTCTGTATTTATGAGTCTGTTTCTATTTTGTTTTGCTTTTTGCTTTTTTTCCACATATAAGTGAAATCATATAGTATTTGTCTTTCTCTGACTTACATAGCATAATACTCTCTAGGGCTATCCATGTTGTCACAAAAGATTTTTAATTTTTTATAGCTTTTATAATATTCCATTTAGGTATATATACCACATCTTTATCCATTTATCTATCAAGGGACCTTTAGGTTGTCTCTATATCTTGTTTACTATAAATAATGCTGCAATAAACATAGGAGTGCACATATCTTTTTGAATTAGTGTTTTCATTTACTTCAAATAAGTATCCGGAGGTGGAATTACTGAATCATATGGTAGTTCAATTTTTAATTTTTGGAAGAACCTCCCTGCTGTTTTTCATAGTGACTGCACCAATCTACATTTCCATCAACAATGCATGAGGGTTCCTTTTCTTTTTTCACATCTTCATTAACACTTGCTATTTCTCCTCTTTTTCGATAATAGCCTTTCCGACTAGTGCGAGGCGATATCTCATTATTGTTTTGACTTGTATTTCCCTGATGGTTAGTAAAGTGGGGCATCTTTTCATGTGCTTGTTGGCCATCTGCATGTCTTTGGAAAAATGTCTATTCAGGTCCTCTATCCACGGTTTTTCTTTTTAAAGATTTTATTTATTTGACAGAGAGAGATCACAAGCAGGCAGAGAGAGAGGGGGAAGCAGGCTCCCTGCTGAGCAGAGAGCCCAATGTGGGGCTTGATCCCAGGACCCTAAGATTATGACCTGAGCTGAAGGCTTTAACCCACTGAGCCACCGAGGTGCCCCTCTCTGTCCACTTTTTAATTGGCTTGGGTTTTGTTTTTTTTGTTTTTCGGGAGGGTTTTGGTGTTGAATTGTATCAGTTATTTAAGTATTTTGGATGTTAACCTCTTATCAGATCGACCATTTGCAAATATCTTCTCTAATTTAGTAGGTTGCCCTTTCATCTTGTGCAGATTTCTTTTGTTTTGCAAAAGCTTTTTACTTTAACTAGTCTCATTTGTTTATTTTTACTTGTGTTGTCCTTGCCTGAGGAGACATATCCAGAAAAATACTGCTAAGATCAATGTCAAAATACTTACTGCCTATGTTTGGTTTTTAGTAGTTTTATGTGTTCAGGTCTCATATTAAGTCTTTAATCCTTTGGGGTTTATTTTTGTATGTGGTATAAGAAAGTGGTCCAGTTTCATTCTTTTGCATGTAACTGCCAAGTTTTCCCAACACCATTTATTGAGGACACTCTTTTCTTCACTGTATATTCTTGCCTCCTTTGTTGTAGGTTGACCATATAAGCATGATTTTATTTCTGGGCTCTCTATCCGGTTCTCTTGATTCATGTGTCTGTTTTTGTGCCAGTACCATACTGTTTCAATTACTATAGCTTTGTAGTATAGTTTGAAATCAGGGAGTATGATAGCTCCAGCTTTGTGCTTTCACAGGATTATTCTGGCTATTCAAGGTCTTCTGTGATTCCATACAAATTTTAGGATTTTTTGTTGTAGGTCTTTATTGTATTTAACTACAGTGTTTTAAACTGCCACTGAACTGACTTGGCCACATATTTAAATTTTGCAACAAATCTGTAGAACATGCTTTCTTTCTGGTCAGCACAGTCACTCTCTTTGATAGTGGGCTCAAGGGGCGCCTGGGTGGCTCAGTGGGTTAAGGCTATGACTTCAGCTCAGGTCATGATCTCAGGGTCCTGGGATCGAGCCCCACATCGGGCTCTCTGCTCAGCAGGGAGCCTGCTTCCCCCTCTCTCTGCCTACTTGTGATCTCTCGCGCTGTCAAATAAATAGATAGTGGGCTCAAATAAGGCACGTTTTGACAGGCGAGCTCTGTTGCTGGGAGAGTTTGTCCTCAGCTTCCTGGTAGAGTCTGGAAGATGATGAACTTGCACAATATTGAAATTCTCCAATATTCCTGCTGATACTCAAATTCTTTTTTCACAGCAGGCTAGTTCTTGTTCAGCCAGCTGATGATTTTATTAAATCTTCAAGAATCTTCTGTTTTCCCTCTATTATTGTTTTTGCCTTGAATTCTCCTGTTTTCCATTTTGTCCTTAGTGAAGTCAATGGATTTGAGTGAGTTCTCAGAAGATATCAATCATGTTTCTGTGCTTCTTGTTTTTCTCCCTTGAACTTCTCAGCCTTCTGGACCAAGTAATCAGTAGATTTCTTAACCAATATATTTTCCACATTGTAGTTGAATACTGTTCTTTTGGCCTGTCCTCTTTAGCCTTCAAGTAGCCATCTTGAAGATGTTGTGAACATTGATATCCATAGTTACTTCACTCTGAGGACCATTATTATGTGCAGGGGAATGCCAAGAATGTCTTGCTGTCTTTGGCTATTCTCGCTCACATTATTATGCCTGCATACTGACAGCAAGTAGTGTCTAAGTAACAAAGGTCTTGATAACATAGGGGTACCTGGGTGGTTCAGTTGGTTAAGCATCTGACTGTTGATAGTGGCTCAAGTCATGATCTCATGGTCATGAGATAAAGCTCCATATTCAGTGGGAAGCTTGCTTACGATTCTCTCTCTCTCCCTCCCTCTCTCCCACCCTTCGTTAGTGTTCTTTCTCTCTCTCACTCACTAAAAAAAAAAAGAATATTTAATAACATAAAAAATATTTGTTATTAATATTTTAATGAGCAAAAAGCAGATTGTAAAAGTATAACAGTATGATCCCATATTTGTTAATAAAAATATATATCCATTTAGCAAATAAATATCAAGCACCTACTATGCATGCACCAGGCATTAGATATTGGTATTTGTTATTTCTGTGTGGTATAGCAGATTTTATATTTTCCAATTTCTCTACAATAAGTATTTATCAATCTCCTAATAAAAATCACTATTAGATTTGAAACTTTTTGAGTTATAAGAAAAGGCTAACGTCATAATAAGGTTGTATAAAATAAACTGACAACACATACGTTATTTTGGCCTTGTGCTCCACAGTGACTCACCAAATATACCCTGAAGTGTTTATTTTATTTTTTTCTACTTCACTGTTAAAACGAGCAGATGCATTTCACATCACATGGATCTCATGGAAACACGCCAACCATTTTCTTAGCAACCAAACTCCTGTCTTCTGCACTGTGCATGATTAACTACAACAGCCTGTTGACGGCTTAAAATAAACCTGCCTTTTTCCATTTAGCATTTTATCAAATGAATGTAATTTCATTTGCTGATGAATTTAGTTCAGCTTCAAGGGAATTTTTCTCTTCTTCATGGGGAGGCTGAAGAATCAGAACTGTCATGCCAAAGAAAGAAAAGCAAGCCTAGGGAGAAAAACAGTCTGATGTTTACATGGGTAAAGTAAAAGTATCTTTGTCAATTTCACTCCCACCCCCCTGTTTTTTATGGGGTAGAATGTTGATTTAAATTTAAATTCTATTCTACTTTTGCATTATGATGTTTTGGTTGCTTGATTAAAAGCGTTAATTTAAATGGCTGCTCTGATGATTACTATTGTTATTATGGGTGAGCTCTTATTTTTGTTTATTTCTAGCACTTGAATATGCACTAAAACATAATTAGATTCATCTCACAAAATTGTAGACCCTTTGCTGGGTCTCAGAAATAGAGGACTGGACGAGTATATCATATGGTAAGGGAAGAAGGGTGTACATTATCAGCAATGAGGAAAGTCAGTGTTTTCTTACAGGGGGTGACTCTGCAACTTGGAATAAATTGCTGTTCTGCTTAGTAAATATATCTTTGTGTCTCTATGCACATGTAGACATTTTGTATCTAAGAACTATAGGAATATTTGCTAAATAGGAAAAATGTAAAGCCTAACAGCTTAACACTAAATTCGGCAGCATGTATCTATGGAATCAGTGAAGGGAAGGGTTGACTGAATATAATATAGTCCGAGCAGGTTCCCCCTCATCTTTCATTTGTGTTCTTATTTGGAAATAGACAGTGAAATCCTGCAGTAATGACAAGTTGCAACACTATTTAAATTTCCACTTTATTTCCCCCAGAGCAAATTCTTAAATGTTAACCATCATTAAGCAATCAAGTTGATGTTTTAGCTGCACAGTTTTACATTTTTTTTTCCCTTGCGGCATAAAGATACAACAAATATGTAACCTATTCCTGATAAATCCACATTCTGATTTCTGCATTTATATTTTGAGAAATAATCTTTTTTGTTTTTTCTTATTTTTTTAAAGATATTATTTATTTATTTGACAGAGAGAGATCACAAGTAGGCAGAGAGGCAGGCAGAGAGGGAGAGGAGGAAGCAGGCTCCCTGCTAAGCAGAGAGCCCGATGCAGGGCTTGATCCCAGGACCCTGAGATCACGACCTGAGCCGAAGTCAGAGGCTTTAACACACTGAACCACCCAGGTGCCCCTATTTTTTCTTATTTTTTAAATGTTTTAAAGATTTATTTGTTTGAGAGAGAGGGAAAGTGGGGGAGAATCTCAAGAAGACTCCCTGCTGAGCAGGGAGCAGAACATGGGGCTGGATCTCATCACTGTGAGATTATGACCTAGGCTGAAATCACGAGAGATGTTTAACTGACTGAGCCACACAGCACCCCAGAAATAATCTTTTTTAAAGTCAAGTCAGGGGTGCCTGGGTAGCTCAGTCATGGGCATCTGCCTTTGGCTTGGGTCATGATCCTGGGGTCCTGGGATCGAGCCCTGCATTGGGCTCCAAGTCCAGTGAGAAACCTGCTTCTTCCTCTCCAACTCCCCCTGCTTATATTCCCTCTCTTGCTGTCTCTATCTCTGTCTCTCTCACTCTCTCTCTGTCAAATAAATAAACAAACAAATAAATAAAATAAAGTCAAGTCTATGTCCAACATGGTGCTCAAACTCATGACTCTGGGGTCAAGAGTTGCATACTCTATCAACTGAACCAGTTGGGTACCCTGAGAAATAAATAATCTTGATTTGTATTTTACATTAGATATAAGCAAGATAAAACTGATAGTTTACATTAAACATTATAAAATATCTGTTCCCATATTTCAATATTCTTATAATAAATTTGAATTTTTCATTGCTTAAGCCAGTTCCTGATGCTGGTCAGCCACTTTGGATATCTTTTTTGGGTTAGTGTTTGAAAGAGTTAATACAGTTTCAGTACTGTCCAGCATAGTTTCCAAGTTAAGAAAATCTGATTCAAATGTGTAACCATATGTATTTGAGGCTAATCCTTCTGGTGGCATGACTTCTCTATTGTGATAAGACTTGATGACTAGCAGATGACTCTGATGACTCAGATGACTCTACCTCTGGTCTTCAGAGAGGATTCCTGAGACCACACTTGGAGTTTCCCATGGGAGCCACTGCTCAGGGGGACAAGTACCTTAGAGGTTTATGAGTACACCCTAGTTGGGCTGAGAGAAACTCAAGACAAAATCTGGGAGAGATTCCAAGGTCTGACACATGAGCAGGTACAAACAACATAGGAAAACCTCAGTGCCTCAACTTTCCTTCTTTATATTCTCTCATTAATTTCCTTTCCTCAGATGGATAAAAATCAAGGCTGGTCATGCCTAGCTTGTCAGTAAAAGGGAACCTGATTAACTTAACTATGTTTTGTTTTTTAATAGAAAACTATAAAACCTTGTATTGGGGAATATTGTTTGTGTCAGTATGCTTGGTGTAGCTTTTTCTCTTTATATTGCATAGTCCTTTACTTTATTCCAAAAGATCTTATGTTTCTTAAAAGTTTTTTGTTGTTTTTCTTTGGATAAAATTACATTTAATTTTAGAACTCAATAAAAACAAAACATCAATAGTCAATTATTGGGAGAATAATGTTAGTTGCTCTGCTAAGTCCTATAGATGAATTAATTCTCACAGTGTCACTAAGAAGTAGAGCAAGGTCTTTCTGGTGCTTTATAATTGAGAGGAAAAGAACACACACCACACCCTCATTAAGAATAGATTAAATGTCTTAGTTAATTAGCCAAGGATAAAGAACCTCTCCAGAACAGTGACCAACATGGCCTGTCTTGGCAAGAATTTCTCTGCCTCTATAACCTAGGAGAGTCTACGACGAAGGCAAAGCTACAGAAAGTAAAAAGAGTCAGTGTCCAAGTGTCCTTAATAATACATGAGCCTCCAGCCTTCACAAATAATTACATCCTCACAACCAAGAATTACTATTTTCTAAATCCCATGACCTTCACAATTACAGTAGACTCCAGAGTATTATACTTTTGCAGTGAGGTGACTCCTTTGAAAATTGGGGCACAAACCTCTTATTTAATTATGTAATGAGATGAAACTGTAGTTCAGTTTCAATTCAGTGACGGGGGCAACTAAAATTTGGTTGTTTGAAGAATTTGGAAATCTAATTTTTAGTATAAAAATGAAAAGCTAAAGTATAGAGACTGGGAAGTATAATACTGCAAGTCATCAGGGTAATTTGGGAGTGTTTCTTTCTAGATCAATGGATGGACCAAATAAGGATGTCTTTTTTTTTTTTTTTTTTTTTAGAATGTCTTTGATCTATGATACTAAGATGTGGAACTATCTGCTTTCATATTGGGACTATTGGGAAAAGCTTTATTGTAAAATTGGCTCCATAAAACTGTTTAGATCTTTATTGATAGTACCCATTGAAGTGTAAAATGGAACAGGCAATATTTCCTTGAACCTACAATGATATGGCTACCTGAATATCAAAGGATGATGGTGTCTTTTACTTGCATAGGGAGATAACTAGGAAGATACAGATATGTACATATACTTACATATATTATTACATACACACACACACACATATAAGTTTCTTAGGGCCAAATATAGTAACATGAAAGAGTGCTTCAATTATTAGAAAAAGATACTCTTCCAATGTAAGATCTAAGGTGTATCATCTAATTCAGGAGCTATTAACCATTTGTGATTTTTTAAATATAAATATAAATTAAAGTTCAGCTCCTCTGTTGTACTAACACATTTCAAGTGCTCAACAGCCACATGTGGCTAATGGATACCATATTGGACAGCAGAAATATACCATTCTTTTGTCATTATGGAAAGTTCTATTGGAAAGTGCTTGTCCGGCAGTTGGGGAGATATATCTTAAATAAAATTAATCAGGGCTTTTAAATCTTATCCTTCCAGTAAAATCTTCCATGAACCAATTTCTGTTGTAGATTACTAAAAGCAGTCTATTTTATTATGCTATCCACATAGTGATTCAATTTCTAATTAGAAGTTGATGAAGTTCTTTCATTTACTACAGTATCATTTGCACCACATTTTCCAACTGCATTAAGAAGTTAAATTATCTCACAGAAGATAACAAAAGGCAGGGAAATTTACTCAATAGTCTAGAGAAAATAAATGTATATGAGGCATATGTGTGTGTACACATATGCATGTGTATATGTTTGTGTTGACTGAAAACCAAACTTGAAAATAGTGTGTTTCCACATTCTAAAGTGAAATGCTAGACATACTGTGCTCATCTTTGCAGCATTGCCTAGAAGAGGCCAGTTAAGTCCAGTGACCATCACATACTTCTGGCCCACATAAGGGAATAATTAGGATTCTTGGAAGGAATTCTTAAGAGCAAAGAATTACCAGTGGCTCCTAAAGCTTCTGTTTGAAAGTGGCATGCTGCTCACATTTCATTGCCCAAATCAAGCTAAATGAAACCTGATGTTAATGGAGGTAGCAAAGTATAGTCACCTCACAGAGAGCAACAGCAAATAGTCAGAGACATATATAATACAAGGTCCTTTGCTAATAGTAAATAGCTTACTTGCTTTTTTCTATGTAGCCTGTTAAAATGTAGCTGTTCCTAAGTAGTATTTTTATCTCTGCCTAGAAAAAGGAATCCTATTTTTAGAACATCTCAAGTATCTCGTTCTTCAACATTATCAACAATAGGCCACTGTAGTTTCTGGACTCTGTTACCAGCTTCAACCTAGACTCAGCTACACTGGCTTCCTTCCTATTGTAATCTGCATCTGTAGAATGAATACAAAAGCAGAGAAAACTTGCTCATAACTCTACCTATTATAATCACAAGAATCTCACATGAAGTAAAAAGTCTGTTACTAAATGATTGGAAAAGAAGGTGATAGTTATGGCCATGGGGATACAAGAGTAATGGCCCCTGGAAAACTTTACAAGATGATGTTCACGTTTCTTTCTCATTATCCAGGTATTTCAGAGAAAGATGTATTGTGGTCACTTTATTCTATATGTACAAATATAGCCTGACACTGATCTTTTAGAAGAATCAACATAGAACCAAGAAATGATGCCTACGAGACAGGTGTTTTTATCCACCTTTTGCAAAAGAGCCAACAGAGCAAAGAGAAATTAAACACTTGACCAGGGTCTTGCAACTCTCGGGAGCCAGATCTAGATTTGAATTCAGATCCTGATGATTCCAGAATTACACATGGATCTGATGAGCATGCTTCTACTCACATCAATAAGTAGCATTTGTCAGGTGGCATTACGGCATTTGTCAGAACCATTGCCAAGAGCATAACCTATATTTATTCTTAAAATAACCCTGTGAAATAAGTACCATTTCTTCTTTTTTTGTGACTTAGGAAAAGGAAGCTTAAAGAGGTAAATACTACATACAAGTTACACTAATACTAAGTGTTGGAGTCAGAATTTGAAAATAAGTCTAACTCTAAAGCTACTGTTTATAACTACTTACTAACCTCTGCTGTTAAGTCTTCTCTTCAATGCTTAGCATCTGCATCTAAAACCCAGGGTGCCCTTGGAACACATGGGTCACTCAGTTGGTTAAGTGGCCAACTCTTGATTTCAGCTCAGGTCATGATCTTAGGCTTATGAGATTGAGCCCCATGTTGGGCTCCATGCTGGGCAGAGAGCCTGCTTAAGATTCTCTCTCCCTCGCCCTCTGCTCCTTCCCTCCCCCCAGCTTGTTCGCATTCTCTCTCTCTGTCTCTCTCTGTCTCTGTATCTGTCTCTCTCTCTCTATATATATATATATACATTTATATACATATACATATATGTGTATATATATAATATAAAATAAAATAAAATTTCTTTAAAACCTGGGGTACCTTGAAGTGGAGAGAGAGTCAGTAAACCTAAAGTGATCCCAGAAAGGTAAATAAAAGACAAATGAAAAAAGAACTGAATTACTTGAGATATAACGTATGGGATTAGATAGTGATATGGGTTTATGGTGGAAATGAGAATATTAAAAGAAGTAGAAAAGAAAAGTCACTAATCATGAAATAAAAATGGACTTCGGTCTAGAAGCTCAATTACTAATTTTGCCTTTCAGATCTACTTTTTGTCTTAAGCATGCTTATTTTGATTCTAATCCAGTTGGAGCAAGCTTATAATTAAAGTGGTATTTACTACATTGGATGTTTTTCATAATGATTAGATCGTAATGTCTAGGACAGAGAAAGGCCCTTGGGATCTAGACACATCCAATGTCTTGATCACACAATAGAAACAGGCAGCTGAAAACCAGTGTTAATGGGAGACCATCTGAGTCACAGGCATTTCTGGATGATAAGACAAAGCAGAAGCCAAGGAGTTAAGTTCCCCAGGATATATTTATTGCTAGGGACTCTGTATTCATTATGTTTTCCTCGGTGACCATTAAAAGAGAGCAGGAAAAATGAATAAAGGATTATTAGGATGACTGAATCATGTAATAATTCCACACAGTTAAAACACATCTAGTACTAAAATATGGCATACTATGACTGAAGTTAGGATGCAGATAACTGGCATTTGTTATCATTACTGAGTGCCTTAGAGCCAATCTTTTTTAAAAGAACTACTACTCAAAATAATAGGATAAAGAAGTGAAGCCCTTGCTAGGCCAAGTTTAAGAAGAGTTGGTATATAATTTCTGACTACTTCAACCAGAAATAAGTACCAGGCTATGTAGCTGATGTCCAAAAACCCCTGCAATACTTAGAAATCCCTCCTCAAAAGAATCATTCCCAATTCCTATGTTTTCGGAATGGTGTCCAAAACTGAAAAGTCATATGTCTTATATCTTGCTACTAATTTTCACTCAAAAAGCACATGTCCTTGATATTAGCTAAATAGAAAAATGGCAGAAAACTGATAAAGTTCTCCTGTAAGACAAATGGTCTTAGAGACCTCAGGCTGTGCCAGAATGGAGATAATTATTGTTGGTAAGGCAGTTGGGAATTATAGTTCTGGGCTTAAGGAAGATATTTTTTGCCCATGAGAACCTAGAAAGTACCCTTTAGAAAAACAGATTTTTCAGGATACTCACCGTACTCAGCAGCCACTGAAAAGAATATATAGGCTTCCAGATATCAGATTCTACATGGAAGGACTCTGTTCTTCCTAAGAGGAAGAAATGACCAAGTTCAAAGTGATGTCACCAAGCTGGCAGAATGGGAGACCTCAGCCTCTATCCCCCCAATAAAGATCAACAATTAAAAAGCTATTCCTGAGTAAAACCAGCTTTGGGAGAGTTCTGGAGCTCTGGAGTCCACTTAAGAAACTTTATCTGGGGTTCCTGGGTGGCTCAGTTGGTTAGGTATCTGCCCTTGACTCAGGTCATAATCCTGGGATTGAGCCCCAGGTCAGGCTCCCTGCTTAGCAGGGAGTCTACTGCTCCCTCTTCCCTTACCCCTCTCAACCCATGCTCTCTTACTTGCTCACTCTCAAATAAATAAAAAAATCTAAAAAAAAAAAAAAAAACCAGACAAAACAAAACAAAAAACCTTTAGCAGCACAGTAGAACAAAAAACTTGAAAATAACAGCACACAAAGGGAAGGAAGAATAGCTCTATTTTACCTGCATTGTCCCATCCACCAAGCCAGCATTGCTGAGTACCAAGAGAAACTCCATAGCTACAAAGAATTCCCTTTGCATGGAAAGGAAGAGCATGGAGACCAACCAGTTTTCCCAGTTTTTCAGGACACTACGCAAAGGTCCCACTTCAGTTTCATTCCAACCAAAGAGTGTCAAAGCTGAGACTTACAGAAACAGCTAGGAACAAAGAAAAGCATAGGCTACCAGTATAAACCACACAGTGGGAGTGAATGAGTTTCCCAGTGACCTGCTCAGCAAATGACCTCAGCACCTTTTGCCATTGAATAAATCAACAGTCAGCAAAGCTGCCGTAAGTCCCCTGCAGATTTCACCAGCTTTTACCCCACAAGTATTTGTGTCTGCTTAAAGCAGCCACCTGAGTCCACCCTGCTCCCTCCTCATCCCTGCTCTCACCAGATCCTGAGAACCACACTGGAAGCCCAGGCCTCTGTGGCTTTGTGAAAGCAAGACGTTACCTTACTCCTCTGCATCTATGTGCACTCCGCTACTGTGTGTGCACTCAGGTCTGGCCCCTCCAGCTATGCGTTTGCACACCACCACCCTAACAACTGTCACCAGCCTCCACTGTGATGTGCAGACCTAAGGGAAGTCACAGTAGTATATGCCAACAACCCGTATCATCACAACTACCAGTGTGCTTATACTTGGCCTGACACTTGCTACCTGCCCTGGCCCCCACCACTACATGCATTTGCTATTAGCCCCTACCACTACACCAGCACATGTAGCTGGCCCCCACTGCCAAGCATGTGCATACCACCAGCTCAAGATACTACTTCTGCCTGCCTTCCCACCTAGCCATTGGACCTGAGGCACTGCCAAGTATCCCAGTAGCCCTTTCATGCTCTGTGGACAGCCCCCACCACTAAAATGCTCACCAAGGACCATGTAGTTGTTGTGGACCTCGAAAGCCTGGTCTCCCTACCCTCCCCCCAATCTGGTATCACAACATACCCCAGCACTTAGTGGCCTGCATCACTAGATCCAGGATCATAGAATGGTCCAACATGCCCCACCCATGGGTAAAAGTCATTTCTTACCAAACTTAGGAAAGTCTAGAAGAGGTGACTGCTTTTTCAAATACACAGACACCTATACAAGGCTACTAGGATCATGAAGAACCAGGTAAAAATTACTCCACCAAAGGAATACAGTAAACTTCTAATAACTGGCCCCAAAGAAATGGAGATACAGGAATTTCCCAACAGAGAATTCAAAATAATTGTTCTAAAAGTGCTATCAGAGAGCTACAAGAGAAAATACAAACAACTTAATGATATTAGGAAAATAATACAAGAATAAAATGGGAAATTCAACAAAGAGAGAAAACAGAACCAAACAAATTTTGGAGCTGAAGAATATAACAACTGAACCCAAGTATTCAGTAGAAAGCCTCAGCATCAGACTACTAGATTAGGAGAAGAAAGAACCACTGAGCTCAAAGATAAGTCATTTGAAATTATTTAGTCAAAGAAGAAAAAATTAATGAAAATGATTGTAGAAAACCTCCATATCTTATAGAGCACCACTAAGAAAAACAATCTGCATAATCACTAGAGTCTAGAAAAAGAGTGGGAGAAAGAGAGCTTCTGTAAAGAATTGGCTAAGAACTTCTTAAACCTTAGGAGATATTTGGACATCCAAGTTCATGAAGTTATTAAGTCACCCCAAAGCTTCAAACCAAAATCTTTTCCAAAACACATTATAATAAAATAATTTAAAATCAAAGAAAAGAGAATTTTAAAAGCAGCAAGAAAAAACAAAATTACCCTATACAAGAGGAACCTTCATAAGGCTATCAGCAGCTTTCTTAGATGAGTCCTTGTAAGCCAGGAGAGAGTAGGATGATATATTCAAAAAGTTGAAAGACGGAAATTGCCAATCAAGAATACTTTACCCAGCCAAGCTGTCCTTCAGAAATAAAGATGAGATAAAGACTTTCCAAACAAACAAGGGTTAAGAGAACTCATCACCACTAAACCTGCCTAAGAAATGCTGAAAGAAGTTCTTCAAGTTGAAACATAAGAACACTAACTGTAACATAAAAAATATATAAAAATTTAAAAAACACTGGCAAAGGCAAGTATATAGATTCAGATTACTCTAATGTTATATAATGGTGTGTTAACCACTTTAGTATAAAGGTTTAAGCACAAAAGTATTAAGAACAGATATAGGCTACAGTTTTTCGTTAATTGTTACATAATATAAAAAGATGAAAAGTGTGGGGAAAAAAAATGAAAAGTGTGACATCAAGAACATAAAATGTGGGAAAAAGAGTTTTTGTGTGGGATCAAAGTTAAATTGTTAATAGTTTAAGATTTTCGAGTGAGCTGAAGGGTAATCACAAAACAAAAACCTGTAGTAAATACACACAAAGGGAATTAAAGTATACTACTATAGAAAAAGCATCATGAAGGAATACATCAAGCGTGGAAGAAAGGAACAATAGAACTATGAAATAGCCAGAAAACAATACAAAAAAAAAAAAGATAGCAATAGTAAGTCCTTATTTACCAATAATTACTTTAAATGTATATGGGTAAAATTCTCCAATCAAATAGTGTAGAGTAGATGAATGGATTAAAAAAAAAAAAAGACTCAGCTATATGCTGCCTACAACAGACTCACTTCAGACTCAAAAGACACACACAGGCTCAAAGTATTGGATGGTAAAATCTATTCCATGCAAATGGAAACCAAAAAAGGAGCAGGGCAGCCATACTTAAGTCAGATAAAAAAGACTTTCAGTCAAAACCTGTAATAAAAGACAAAGAAAGTCATTATATAGTGATAAAGGGATCAATTCATCAAAAGGATATAACAATTGTAAGTTTATATATACATCAAATATCAGAGCAAAATATATTGAGCAAATACTAATGATTTGAAAAGAGTAAGGGACAACAATACAATCATAGTTGGGACTTTAATACTCCACTTTCAACAGTGGGTAGATCATCCAGACAGAAAATCAGTAAGGAAACAACAAACTTGAACAACACTATAAAACAAATGGACCTAGAAGACGTAGAGCATTCCATCAAATAGCAGCAGAGTATAAGTTCTTCTTAAGCACACACAGAACATTCTCCAGGATAGATCATATATTTGGTCACAAAACAAGTCTCAGCAAATTTTTAAAAATTGAAAAAGTTACTTGGTATAATGTCAATCATGATAGTGTGAAGCAAGAAATCAAAAACAGGGAAAAAATTGACAAATATGTGGAAATTAAACTCACTTCTGAACAACCAGTTGGTTAAAGGTTAAATAAAAAGGGAAATCAACACATATTAAAACAAACAAAAATGGAAACAACATGCCAAAATTTATAGGGTGTAGCAAGAGCAATGCAGAGGGAAGTTTATAGTGATAAATGCCTACATTAAGAAAAAACTAAATATCTCAAATATATAACATAACTTTATACCTCAAGGAATTAGAAAAACAAGAAAAATCTAAGTTAGCAGAAGGAAGGAAATAACAAAGATCAGAAAAGAAATAGAGAATATAAAAACAATAAAAAAGATGAATAAACTGCATTGATTGTTTAAAAGAAATAAAATTGATGTCTTTAACTAAACTTTATAAGAGAAAAAGAGTATTCAAATAAAGTTATAAATGAAGGAGACATTGCAGCTCTGATACCACAAATACAAAGGGTAAAAAGAGACTACTATGAAAAATTATATGCCTGCAAATCAGACAACCTAGAGAGAATAATAAATTTCTAGAAACATAAACCTACCAAGTGTTAATCATGAAGAAATAGAAAATTTGAGTAGACCAATAATAGGTACAGAGATTGAGTAATCACAAGCCTTCCCCACAAAGGAAAGTTAAGGACAGATTCCTTCACAGTTGAATCCTACCAAACATTAAAGAATTAATGCCAATTACTCTCAAACTTCCAAAAATTGAAGAGCAGGAAATACTCCCAAATTTATTGTATAAGGACACTGTTACCCTGATACTAAAGCCAGATAAGGATACTAAGAGAAAAGAAAACCACAAAATCCTTGATGAATATAGATGGAAATTTTTCAGTGAAATATTAGGAAATCAAATTTAGCAGCACATTAAAAGGATCATACATCATGTGATCAAGTGAAATTTATCCCAGAGAGGCAAGGATGATTCAACATATGCAAATCAGTAAGTGTGATACAGCAGATTAACAAAATTAAGGACAAAAATCATATAATCATCTCAATAGATGCAGAAAAAGCATTTTACAAAATTCAACATCCTTTCATTTTGAAAATGCTCAACGAACTAGGTATAGATGGTACAAATCTCAACATAATGAAGGCCATATATGATGAGCTCACAACTAACATATTCAAAGTTGAAAGTTTAAAAGGTTTCCCTCTAAGGTCAGGAGTAAGACAAAGGTGCCCATCACGTCTGTTCAACATAATACTGTAGGTCCTAGTCAGCACAATTAGGCAAGAAAAATAAAAAAAAGGCTACCAAATCAGAAAGGAAAAATTAAAATTTTCTCTGCTAATGACATGATTTTGTACGTAGAAAATCCTAAAAATGCCATCAAAAAAACCTTAGACCTAATAGATGAATGCAGTAATGTTTTAGGACACAAAATCAATATATAAAAATCAGTTGCATTTTTATACTAACAACTATCTACAAAAAATGAGCAAAAGAGCCCATTTATAGTAGCATGCAAAAGAATAAAATACTTAGCAATACTTAGCCATAAATTTAACCAAGGAAATGGAAAAACTATAGAATAAAACTGTAAGACATTAATTAGATGGGCAAAAATGCAAAAATGAAAGGTGGGGGCTGGACAATACCCATGTTCATAGATCAGAAGAGTTAATATTAAAATGTCCATTTAACCAAAGTGATCTATAGATCAGTGAAATTACTATCAAAATTCCAATTTTTTTTTACAGAAATAGAGAAAAAAAATCCTAATATAGCTTGAAGAAAATTTCAAACTATATTACAAAGCTATAGTAATCAAAACAGTATGGTAATGGCATTCAGACACATATACCAATGGAACAGAACAGAGAGCCCAGAAATAAATCCATGTATATATGGTGAAATAATATTCGATAAGGAAGCTGCGAATATTCAATAGGGGAAAGACAGTCTCTTCAATAAATGGTATCAGGAAAACTGAATATCCATATGCAAAGAATAAAATTGAATCCTTATCTTACACAACGATTAAAAATTAACTGAAAACAGATTAAGGACTTAAATGTAAGACCTGAAACTGTGAAACTCCTAGAAGAAAACCTAGGGAAACATGCTCTTTAACCTCCATCTTGGCAATGATTTTTTGGATATGACAACAAAAGCACAAACAAAAGCAACAATCAATGGAAAGTAAGACTGCAGCAAACTACAGGTTTCTGTACAACAAAAGAGTCAACAAAAAGAAAACGCAGTCTGTGGAATGGGAGAAAATATTGGCAAAACCATATACTTGATAGGGATTAATAACAATATCTGAGGAACTTCTAACACCCAATACCAAATAAACCTCAAACAATCCAATTCAAAAATTGGCAGAGGACTTGAAAAGACATTTTTCCAAAGAAGACATACAAATGGCCAACAAGTATAGAAAATGGTACTCAGACATTACTAATCATTAGGGAAAGCAAATCAAAACCATAATGAGATATTAATAACACCTGTTGGAAAAGCTACTATCAAAAAGATAAGAGGAACAACCTGGGTGACGCAGTTAATTCAGCAGCCACCTCTTGGTTTCTGCTCAGGTCATGATCTCATTGTCCTGGGATCAAGCCCAGCATAGGACTCTGTGCTCAGCAGGGAGTCTGTGTCAGGATTTTCTCTCTCCCTCTGCCCCTCCCTATGCTCGAGTTCTCTCTCTCTCTCTCTCTCTCTCTCTCTCTCTCTCTCTCTTGCTGTCTCTTTGTCCAATAAGTCTTTAAATTATGAGATAAGAGATAACAAATGCTGGGGAGGGGGTAGAGAGAAGGTAATACTTCTGCACCATTGGTGGGAATGCAAACTGGTGTGGCCACTACAGAAAGCAATATAGAGGTTCCCCCCAAAATTAAAATAGAACTATAAAACGATTCAGTAATCACACTACTGGGCATGTACCTAGGAAATGAAATCCCTATCTAGAAGAGATACTTAAACTTTCATGTTCACTGCAGTATTATTCTCAATAGCTAAGACATGGAAACTATTTAGGTATCCATCGATAGATGAATGGATAAAGAAAATGTGAGATATGTACATATGGAATGTAAGATATATATTTAAAATTCATGTACATATAAATAAAATGGAATATGTATAGAGAAGACAAAAATGCCCTTGGAAGTAACACAGATGGACATTAAGGGCATTATGCTAAGTGAAATAATTCAGAGAAGAAATACTATATGATCTCACTTATATGTGGAATCTAAAAACATCGAACTCGCAGAAACAGAGTAGATGGTGGTTGCCAGAGGCTAATGGCAGGAGGGAATAGAGAGATGTTGATCAGAGTACAAACTTTCAGTTGTAAGATAAGTAAGTCTGGAGATCTAATGTACAGCATGCTGACAATAGCTAACAATATGTAATGTATATTTGAAAGATGCTATGACAATAGAGCTTTAATATTCTCACCATAAAAAAAATATTCTCACCATAACAATAACGAGAAAACGGTAATTGGTGTGAGGCAATTTCTGTGACTAATCTTATTGTGGTGAACATTTTATAATATAGGCCTGTATCAAATTGTTACATTATACACTTGAAATTTACATGATGTTATTTGTCAATTATATCTTGAGAAAGCCCCCCTCCCCAAATGTATGTAGGATTTGGGACCTAATTTTTAAGAAAGAGTGAGTATTCACATTCATTTATTATTCCAAATTAGAGTACTAAGTACTCTTAAAGGCTTTTCTCTGATCCTTATTCCTTTCCTCATTCCAGTCTTGGAGCCTGATTGTAAAACTTGGTACCATGTACCTACAAGCATGTATTGGGTTATTAAGAAATTCTCCTCCTATTTGCTATAAAGGCTGACCCCAATCATAGATTCTTATAGGTATTTAGAAGAAAACTTAAAACTAAAGGGAAAGCACAGTTATTTTGTCCCACCATAAACAAATCAATCTGTGATTTGTATATTGAGACTTTCCCAGAGAGAGTTAGGCAATTAAGAATTGGAAGCCCTTAATTAGGATGAAAAAGACTCTGCCATGGTAGATGGAAATGCTGATGAGTTCCAGAAGGGCTCTCTGCTTTGAAAGAGTTAGGTAGTCAATGCAATGTAGTATCTAAAGAAGTGTGGAGCATTTCATTACCAAACATTTTAATCCTGCCTAGAGCTTCCCTGGAGTGACTTCTCATATGCCCTGATCTTTGGGGCCTATTTCTTCAGTGTGGTTTTGGGTACGTTAGGTGGGTGAGTGACCCTGCTTTCCCCCCAAGTAGAACTAAAGAGGGCATGTCAAATACACCACCTTCCAGAGCTTGCACTGGACTTTGCCAGCAGTATGGCATTTATAACCATCGCTTATAAGCAAAGAAAATTTGCTTCGACCCCTCTATCTTCCAGCCATCTCTCTAGTGTCCAAGTTCATCCTCTGCAGCTGAGTGGTTTACGCATCATCCTTTCTATTGGGAATAGCTCCTCCGTTCTATACACCTGAATTCCTCCTGTTCTTTAACAGGGAGTTTGACCGTCCCTGCCTCCAGGCAAGTATCTGCACACTGGTCTCAAATTTTGTTGTAATTTAATTGCGAATTCCTTGATTGTATGGTACTGTAACTCCCTGGGTTTAGAACACAGTACTAACAAGCAGCCTTCAATTAAAATGGAGTAAATGGCGAGTCGTGTGTGAGATACTTGCTGCTTCGGAATTTAGGAAAGCAAATGTCTAAGGGAAAATAGGAAAGTAGAATTCAGCATTGAGACTTTTTCACGATAAAGGCTCCAAATAAAGGACTGCATTTAGGAAACTTAAAATACTGTTAATCACAAATAGAAATCTAAAAATAAGTTCGGATGAGTATATGTGGGAGAGAGAGTAAGAGAATAGGAATTAAGATTTCTGCAAAGTGACACAGGAAAGAGATAATAGCCTGGATATTTCAGGCCAACAACAACAAAATACCTAATGATTATTTTTGGTGTATTGGAAAAAGAAACAAATTTTCAGTTCCTGGGCAATATTAACAAAATTTATTCTACCGTTAGATATTCTCTCTGCCAACTTCCTGAAATCATCTAGGAATATTACTGACTTTTCTAACTTTATTTTCCCTGCTACTGTTATTTTATATATTACTCCATAGGCATGTTATTATTTTCCTGCCTATAAGGAATAATTTTACTTAAATATTAACATTAGTCATTTGAGCGTAGTATTTCAGGAACATTTTTATCCCTCTATTTTTTAAAGACCATCCATTACTTTTATTCTACTTCCTGCGTTGACATTTTTCATGCTGTTTGCAATAATTTTCAGTAGGAAAAAAAAAGCTTAAATGTATACAGTGATACTTCCATAAAAATGGAATTTTCGAAGACATTTGTTTCTTGGATCTGTTCCTACAATTTTAAAATAGGAATGTTATGCCCAGGAAAATAAGCAGTGTGGGAGCAGGACATATTTTACCATTGTGGTTATGTTTAAATATCCCAAAATATTTTTGTTTGTTTTTTTAGTTTGACAAAATATTTTGTGTATTCAGATTTCCGTCCTATTTATTGAGATGGTTTTTCTCATTGTTCCCTGTTGTTGGCTCACCTACATATATGATTTCCATCTGTTTTCTGGTTGGATTCCTGAGAGATGGCAACATCAAACAGGTTTATTTAGCTGCAGATGAACAGAACTGTAGGAAGCAAGCAAAGGCTGTTAGCAGAAGCCAGGAGGAAATCTTGAAAAGCATGATGAGCTATGTCACATATGCTAAGGACACAAAGAAATTGCATTTTGCACCCTCCACGGAGCTATTGATGGTAGATAGTAGGATGTTGAGAAGTCAGAGTGCTTACTGGGGATCAATGCAGCAGCATGGAGGTGAGAGAAAGCCGCCGAGGACTCTGGGAGCTGTCTGGTCCCTATGGCTGACCGAGCAGGACCGCCGCCCCCAGCCTCAAGCTGTTCCTACAGCTTGGAAACCCTGAAGCTAACTGCAAATAAGATAATTAAAAAAAAAAAAAACAAAACTATAGGGAGACAGATCCTTTAGTGCATGGTTATATTAGTCATTAGATCCACAGATGAGCTTAGCTGCTATTTCAAAAAAACTGCAGATCGCTGCAGGGTTAGCTCTTCCTCCTAAAAGCTGTTCACATTGATTTGCTTCATAGATTGATTGCTTTTGGCATTTGCAAACCCCCTGAATAACAGGAGGAAAAAATATCCAGTGGCTGGGCCAAATTCACACTTAAAGAATGAATGTGGAAGACACATTTGTTGTCACATTGACTTGCTATGGATAACAGCACTTAAAAGTAGTAACAGCTGGATTTGGGTTTTTTAAATTAGGGCTGTATTATTAATGGGGGGACCAGGATGATGGAAATCTGAAGGAGATTAAAAGTTTATTTGAAATAAATGGGTTTTATGCTACATCTCATGGTAGTGGCCACCAGATGGACATGACGCATTGCTCTGGTCCCTCCTTGGATGACTTACTCACCTAGCCTTCAGCCTTATGCCTTAGCTTGCAATGAGGTCACTCTAATAAGCAGCACAGAATCTCTTTTGTATTTATTGTGGAGATTTTGTAAAGCATATTGTCCAATAAATCTCATACTGCCTTCTTCATGAAGATACCCAGGAGAAATTCTTCACAAACCTTAGATACAGAAAAAGCTATATCTCCAGAAGGATGGTGATCGTTCTCCTTTATGTACCCTGAATCTGGTGAGTGCCAGCCCCTGTGAAGCAGCAGTTGAATTTAGGGTTAGGATAAGACTTTCCATATACCTTGATGTTCAATACTTTCATTTCTGGCTTCATTTTGTTTTCTTTCTTTTACTTTCTTTTTAGTTTTCTCATTTTTTTCTTGTATTCATTTTTGCAATAGTAGCAAAGTATAAATGAACAGTAAATACAAGTCTTTTTTTTAAGAGCTAAATTGTCATTTAAATTTTTGCCTAAGTGGCATTTTAGTTATGAAACAAACTATCTTTAATTTTTGAGAGATGCATACTAAAGTATACATGGGAGTCGAACGACATGGGACTGTGATTTGGTTTAAAATACTTCAATAAGAAAGATAAAGCAGGGACGGAAAATTTTTGAAAATTGTTGAATGTAGATAGTTTGTTTCCTCTTCTCTCAGTTTCTGTGTATGTTTAAGATTTTAAGTTAGAAATGTTTTCCATTCGGATCAAATTTCTGATGTCAGGGGAAGCCAAGACAGTCAAGTTTCCATTAGAAAAACATTTGTTTATTGTTCATATATTCTTCTGAGCTTGGTTTGGTTGTTTTGTTTTTCTCTGCCTACTCAGCTGAAGCCTCAAGTCATAAAATTTAAGAGAATGAAGGCAGAAAATCTGAAATTCAAGGCTGTGCTAAACTGAGTAAAGAAACACTCATGTGTGCTTAGAAACATTCTGGTTTCCTCAATTACCCAAATACACACATCTGACCTTCCATTTCTCTGTTCCTCACAACCCAGACCCAGATCTGGGAATTTAAAATCTGGAGAAACAGATAGGGCTGACTCATGACAAAAGTCTTGACTTGCAACATAACTTGCAAAGTTCAAAGCGTGTATCTTAACTTGTGCTCTTCATAGATCATTGATGTTGTTGAGTTTAGTCACTCTCTCTGTCTCTGGGTGGTTCCACCCCTGCATAAGACTTTAGATATGAGCCAAAGACTAAGGTTTAAATGAATGTTAGTAAAGAATATATCTTGGTTTAAAAATAGGAGTCTGAAAAATCTGCCATGGGCACTAAGCTGCCTACCAAGGGCAATGGTGATACTAAGAGAAATTCATCACATGACTGCAGAGTATTATCTGGCACTTGATGAATACAGAGGAGGAGTAAAACAACATCTGCTTTCTTTCCATCTCGCACTGATAAAATGGTTAAATAAATGCATTTTGCTTATAGCCATAAAGTGCACAGGGGACTTCATCATTCCAAGTGCTTTCATGCAATGCTCAAGGCTTATTCTTCTGGTCCTGATGTTTTATTTGTTAACACCTGCTGGATCAACAAGCACCCACAGGATTGCTTCTAAGAATTGTCTGAAAGGATTCTGACTATGAGCCATGATCACAATGCAACCCCTTAGGCTACTGAATATAAAATGTTCCGATTGTTTTCAGCATCATCCACTAACTTTTACTTTCTATTTCCACATTCTTCATTCTGAGTGTACTTTTTAAAGAGTCTGAAAGTGTTATACTTATGATTTATGGTGGTAATAATTCACTTAGTGCTATGCAACAAAGTGCTATGCACACTGTTGGTTAATAAGCTTTGGGGGAAATAGAATAGAAATTGTCATTTCTATACCAAAAATGGCCAAATTTTAAAAAGTTTATATGCTTCAACTTAGCAATGATTTCTTACACACAAATTACTCTGTTTATTTGACTTTTCATGACTTTATTTCTCAGATCAACCCCAGGCAGTTTCTACCAGTCATGGCCTGGGTGGGCATGTGTGGATTTCTTTGTGTCCTAAGTGAGGCCAGAGCTGTGGGAGCTAAGACATGTACTTTGTCTCCTACCAGGTCGGAGGCAATAAATGGAGTTCTCTCAGATTTCCTGTGAATTCTTTGGTGTCCATGTCCCCTGACTTTAATCTTTCTCTTTGTGTTCAGTAAGATCTAACCGCCCATAGAATATCAAGGCTATTAATCCCACAGGAGGAATAACTACGTCACAGTCTAAATTCTCATCATCGTAGGCCATGTTTCTCAAACTGGTCTAAATGTACCTGTCATAAAAAACCAGGAGACACTTGGTAAACATGGTCAATTTTACTCAATGATAAATTATTTAAATCACCGTTTTTTGCTTTAAAGGAAACACAAATATACTATGGGAGTAAAACACAAAAATCATGTGTATTTTTAAGATGAAATATGACACTTGAAAGACATGTTCTACCTTTAGAGTTATTGCCAGCTTAAGAACAGTGGGAGTGGATTGTCCTCTACTCAGGACTTTACGGAAGGGTAGAAATCCTGAGTTAGGAAATGCATATATGTGAGAGCAGAGCTCACACAACACTCTGAGAGCTACACCCTAAAATTAGGCATAAGAAGATAGTTAATCCTTTGTGGAATGAGGGTATACATATAATGATGAGGAGGAAAAAGGTGACAATTTTAAAAAGCTAGTATTTACTGAGTTCTTAAAAAGGACCAAGCCACATATTGGTAAACAAGTATTCCAAAGGTTGAAAAACTGTGTCCTACAAGCCAATTATCCCACTGCCTGTTTCTATAAATCAAGTTTTATTAGATAATAACCACACCAAATCATTGGTATACTGTCTAGGGCTGTTTTCTCTCTGCCATGGCATACTTTCGTAGTTACAACAGAGATTATATGTCCTGCAAATCCTAAACTCTTGATTATCTGGCTCTTTATAGAAGAAACTTGCCAATACCTTTATTAGTGTGTTTAATCCTCAAAGTAAGCTTATGAGGGAAATTCTATTATTAACTTCATTACTGATGAGAAAACTAAGGCACAAAGAGGTTACTTATCTTACCCAAGGTCATAGAGCAAGTAAACAGCAGGGGAGGGATTTGAACCCACCAGTCTGGTTACAAAGCCCATAGGTCTTAACTCATTATAGAAATCCTTATAGATAAAAGGAAATATACTCAAGGTCACCTTAAACAACTGACCCTAAGTTGACAGCTTCCTAGTAGATAATGCTACTATATCTATAACTAAAAAGGAAGGTGCCAAATCATGAGGATGTCCAGCAAGAAACTCAAAAAACAAATAATGTCTAGGAAGATCACAGCCCATCCACTTCATGCCCATTTCTTCTGAGTCAGGGGGAAGTTTAGAGTTTGAGGCACCTAATTACAGCCCTATGGAAACCACCCCTCAGGCCAAAGTCATTGTTTCCTGAATCTGGTTCATAAATTTCAATTCCATGCTTGTGCATTCCCCAACTTGTTCTTTTCTACTTTAATGCCCCCCACCCCCAGTACCCACAATGAAAGAGACAGGGAATTCAAGCATCATCTGAGAAAATGTTAATGGTTAAGGGTCAGGTTTACACTGTGGTGGTCATGACAACAGCATTCTTCCAATTTAATATTAGAGGTTCCCAGAGGCAAAGATTATGGCTATTCTAAAATTCTTAAGATCCTGCAAAGTGCATGTGAATAGATCATAACTAGAACAAATGACCTTGTATTCAGGCTTCCATTAATTGTTAATTAATAGGATTAATTAACAATTAAGTTAATTGTTAATTAATTGGGCCTCTCATACTTACATTATGATGGATCTCAGGAACTGTTGAGGTTGTTTCTTAATTGTCTAAAACCCACATTCATTATAGGTCAATATCAAATGTATTTGATTCTTATGCTTTTAAAAATATACAATATCTATATTGTAATATTTTCTCTTAAACTGGATACAGGTTACTTACAAATTGTTGGAAGTTTTCTGTCTCTGGTGATGAAAATGTCAGCTCACCTTCGGAGCTGGTTTCCTTTTGGAGTGCAAAAAAAAATCTCAGAATAACCACTGTGTGATATAAATGTAAAGAAAGTAGCCTCCCAGGTGCTAAGAGGAGGAGATAACTGAGTCTTTGTGGGGTCAAGCTCTGGTTCTATAGATGGATGGAGTCCTGGGACTCTATAAGTCTGTCAGTGTTCTGCTCAGACTCTTTGCTCTCAGGTTCAAAGTTTTCAAATGGCCTGATGGGCCTCAAAAGCCCTGAGGGAGGCCAGATGGCCAGTAAGGATAACTGAATCTCAAGATACAGCTGGCTTATAAGAGAGGACAGTTTGCACTGGTGACAGTGATTCAATGCCATGGCCTTAATCAGCTGAGAACACTAATTCTGGACTCAGTGCATTACCTATACAAGAACCTCTGTACTAGTATTCTCCCCTCCCTCTGCCCTGGCACTGTGAGTGTGTCCTGAGTAGAGATACCTGATTAGAAACAGCTGATTTCTAAAGGATTTGAAGTTCAGGTCTTTGTGGTTGAACACCTATGGCTGAGGCTGTGGAGGAAGGGGTATCTCTCATTGCTCCTCCAAGGAGCTTTGCATAGAATAGAGGCAATAATAGTGAATACAGTGGACTTCCTGTCCACTTGACTTTCTGTCAGGGAGTGAGGGAGTCGGGGATGCCCATTGGAAGGGTTGAGAGGTGGTGGGGGTGATGAAAGTCAGTCACAAGACACCGTCTCATAGATGGACACAGATCTTGATGACCTCTGACTTGGAGCAATGAGAAACTCTATTCATTATAATTCTCTAAATGATATTATTTCTCAGCCCACTGAACTACACATACTTCTGTGTGGGTGAACCCATTGAGTACTATTCGTTACTGGAAATCTCTGCTGCTCCCTTTCTTCCAGAAAAAGAGAAAATTATTTGTTTTATTAAAAATGTTTGAGTCATGCTTTACAGTGGTTTTGAGGGGCTTTAATATATAAAATTCACTTTAAATAGAGCATGAGCATTATCCTCATGATAACCATTCTTTTTCATTGGTATGGGGTGTGTGTATGTATGTGTATGGTCGATAAAGGGATCTTATTGAAATAGTCAAGAGAAATCTTAAACAGATGAACCTCTTCATGTACAAACCAGTAATAATCTACACTATTTATCCCTTCATATATGTGTGTATGTGTGTGTATGCACACTCAACTCTATGTGTAGTAGAATGCCTAGCAGTGTAATCTAGTTTTTTTTGCTTATCCAATATTCCATTAGAATGAATATGCAACTATAACTTCAGCTGGGTAGTTCTGTTGACAGTCTTTGACCCTGAATGTTCCTCTCTGTCCAAGAATTATTGCCTGAGGCTGTGATTTAAATAATAATGGCCCCACTTTTTCTTTGTATCCAAAAAGAAAATTTTATTGAGATGCTAGCTATTTTTCAGAGTTAAGAAATATGTTTGCCTTATAGTAACAACACACAGTCAAGATTTCTCTCCTCCTGTCTTTTCCCCTTATGTGCGAAAGTCTTTATAGAAGGATATTTTGCTCAGAAAAAAATAGATTCCACAACTGCCACTGGAAGGGTGGAAATAAGTTCAAGTGTTTGGAGGAACATCCTTTTTTTTTTTAAGATTTTATTTATTTATCTGACAGAGAGAGAGATCACAAGTAGGCAGAGAGGCAGGCAGGGAGAGAGGGAGGGAAAGAGGCTCCCCACTGAGCAGAGAGCCCGATGGGGGGCTCCATCCCAGGACCCTGAGATCATGACCTGAGCTGAAGGCAGAGGCTTTAATCCACTGATCCACCCAGGCGCCTGGGAAGGAACATCCTTTTATAGAGAAACCCTGTCTTATTGATCCGTGCACGTCCCCAGGGATCAGCAGAGTACCTGGCATATAGGAGGGCCTCTTGGATGATAAAGTGTACCATTTTGAACACGATCACATCCAGATAGGTTTTTGCCTTATAACTCATTGAGGGGCAATTGACAGAAAAACTCAACTCATACTGACTTAACTCAACTCATACTGACTTAAGCAAAGAATAAAATTTTGGCTGGTGTAACTAAAATACCCAAAACCAGGTCTGTTCTCTCTCTCTCTCTGCAGTACACTCTTTGCCCCCGCCCCCTGCCATATTTCAGCTCTACTTTCCCTTTAGCTGTTAATTCCATATAGTAACTCCAGCAGTTCCTAGTCAAGATCATTTTTTTTTCTTTTACCTGTAGTTCTGTAAAAATCCCCAGATTTAGTTTCGCTGGACGATTTGAAGTACATGCCTTCCCTGAACCAATCACAGTAGCTAGAAGAATTTGATTCACTGATGGGCCAACCTGGATGACAGGCCTAGGCCTGGAGCTTTCAGTCTCATGTGGATAGAGTAGAAAGGGGGTGGTCTCCCAAGAAAAATATGGGTATTTTACTACACGGAAGATGAATCGATATCAGGCAAACAGAAATAACCGATTTCACTGTAAATGTTAAAACAGGTTGGTTTTTTTTTTTTTTTTCATCCTTTTACAACAGGTAAATAAATGTCTTTCCCAAGTTCAGGAATGCTTATGATCATTCTTCCATTTCCAAAAGGAGGAAATTATTTACATAATGACTATATACAACAGTGAAACGTAAGAGAGTTAAAGAGTCATAGCCAGGCTGACTTCATGTGTGCGCTCAGCTGTCCTCTTAAAATTGAAAAGCCTGTGAAAGTTCAAGGCTCTGATATTTTGGCTGAAATTACATATTTCAACACCTTATTGTTTGTTTTTGATGTCTGGGTTAGTAATATTAATGCAAAAAGGACCATCTGGGAAAAACATTTTTTTCTATCTCATGTGGTTTTTTATGGATTAGCAAAAATGCTAATTATTTAAGCAAAAATGTTTTTAATATGGAGTGGCAATAGTGTTTTTAATAAGGAGTTACATCACTGTGTTATCCACTTTGAGTCCCAGAAAAACAAAAGCAGATTGCTTTGTATTCATGAGAAAGTGTGGAACTCATTGCTAGAAATGCGTTTTAGAATTTGCCCCAAATGTTAATCTATAAATACCATTCTTTGTTATTAAGCTTTGTTTTAGTAAAGGAAAGAAAAAAAAAACTTAGGAAACCCTTTCAAATGATCTTTCATAAGATCATAAAATTTCTTAAAATATTTTTAGATCAAGAAAGCCACAGATCCACTATATTAATTGGGAAAGGGAATTTTTAAAAAGTAATTCTTAAAAAATAATAGATGAGCATAACTGAATCAGGTGAGTTCTGGTAATTATTGAGAAATAAAACACCTGGATTCAATAAATATTAAAGCAGTTAAGCATGTAGTAAAGCAAAAGGGAGATGGAGTAAAATGTGTAGATTTGAATTCTTAACCAATTCAAAGTCACAAAAATAGGAACCACACAGAATGCTCTTCGCTTCCTGGGCAAATTAGTTCATCAACACTACAGGCTATGGCAGGGTAGTACAAATTAATCCATTATGGATAACCAGTTAAAAAGCTTGATACCAAATAGAAGACAAAAGCAGCACTCCTCAAACTGTGAGAGGTGTACATCGGAGTACATGGAAACTGGTCCTATGAGACCTTGAGCGGGTGGATTTCAAGGATCCAGATCCTCAATCCTCCCCCTCCACCTGCCTATGAGTGCCCCCCCCCCTGCAAGTGCTCCTCTCCTACTTCTCACACTATCTTTCCCCTACTTTGTCAAAGAATCCTCTCCTCTTCTTGAATCCAATCATGTTGTATCCCCTCAGTGTAGAAAGACCTCTCATCAAACCAAAAAGACCATTTGACATGTAAAACATTGCCAGAGAGGAAAAGATAATCAGTAGGAAATATTAAAGGCCTAGATACTTTATTTCATCCAGGTGACAAACTTATGAAATGATTTTTTCATTAAAACTTTTAATCTATCTTGGAATTAGAATATTTAACTGTAAAAAGCATGCTGGGAAGTTCTACTCAGCTAAAGATATGTTCTCTCTGCATGCTTATGATTCTCAATAGTGAAAATGAGCTTGGTAATTTGTGCTAGTAACCTGCATCTTGGCCTGTGTTCCAGTTGCTTATTTTTGCATGATTTCAAGGAAAAAAATTAAAATATGCATGTTTACTTGCATCATCAGCTCTCTTCAAAAGATGATGTATAGCAGAAATCTGTGTTGGTTTTTTTTATATGGACACAAATCTGCTCACTGTCACTCTTCAGTCATTCTGTTTATGTATGTAAACTGGATAATGCACTTAACAGCAATGATTAATTCACTTTCCATAAACTCTGCAGTTACTAGGGACTCAATAGCTTCTCTTTTCTTTGTTGTTAATTCCCAATAGAGTAAACTGTACTGTCCAAGGTAGAACATTTTACTTTGGGTATATGACAAAATATTCTCAAAATGCAATCTAGGATGTAGCACACTGAACTTGAAAAAAATCATCTTTAATCTTTATTTAGTTAGAATTAATTTCTTCCACTCAGATGTTGATATTTTAATAGTGTCAAATGTGTAATCACAAACTTCATAATTTTCAACCATGAAATGAAATTACTAAGCAAACCATATGTAATAATTTCCAAGTGTCTATCTTTAAAGCCAACTGTCACACCTTTTTAAGGCCCTTTAAGTCAGCCTAGAATATTGAAATTGGTTTAAAATAGATCTTTGTTCATGGAGGAAGGAAAAAATTGGGGAAATCTCTGGTTTTACAAGATTGTTTTTGCCAGGTTTTTTCCAAATCCAGCTCCATTAACAAGATGACTCTATAAAAAAAAGTATAACAGGTGTAACTATCAATTGTTTAAGTCTCAATACAGCTTCAAGGTATATTTACCAGAAATTGAGAGACTGAAAGTCTCAGTTTGCCTGGTAAAATACTGAATATTAATCTTAGCATACTATCCAGCTTAGCATTTTTCCTGGGTGTTTTCATATTTTACCCTAACTATTATCAGATGTTAAATTAAAGTCATCTTGAATGATTTTGGTAAACTTCCACTTTATTCTTCCCACTTCTGAAAGGCACATGCAGTTTAGAGAGCTGTCATTCTAACATGGGGTTAAGTCTGAAAGATGGCCAGCAATAATCCATTCTCTCCCTTACCCTTTCAGACTCAACACAACTAACATTTGCCTACCAAAGACAGTATACAGAGTATGTATCCTGATAAGGCGAAGTACTCTAGGACACAAGAGGTATAGGGCCAGCTAAATCCTTGTTGTCTCAAGTGATAGGAGAAGTCGTTGATGCTCCTACTGCTAGCTAAGCACTTGATTCTCCAGTAAGTTGTTCTGTAATCTGTGCCATGGCCTGGAAGATGCATGAAGCCTAGCAGTAGTCAACAAAGCCACTGGCAAATGTGGTGTCTTAGTCTGCTTGGGCTGCCATAACAAAGTACCATAGACTGGGTAGCTTAAAATTTATTTCTCACAGTCTGCAGCCTAGGAAGTTCAAGATCAAGGCTCTGGCTGATTTAGTTCCTGGTGAGGAATCTCTTCCAGGCCTGCATATGACCACCTTCTTGCTTCATCCTCACATGGTCTTTCTTTTGTGTTCACATGGAAAGAGAGTTCTTGGGTGTCTCTTCGTATAGGGAACCTAATCCTGTTGGATTAGGACCTACTCATATCACCCCATTTAACCTTCGTGACTACCTTAGAGGTCCTGTATCCACATACAGCCACACTGAGCAGTTAGGGCTTCAACATATGAACTTTGGGGGACACAACATTCCATCCACAAAATATGGGAAATGACAATGATTTTATAAGTCAGTAAATACAAGAAAAATTGTTAAATTGTGGTTACTATATGGGACAGTATAGGTCTAATAAGTCCTTTTGAAAGTTAGGTGGTATACGGGCGCCTGGGTGGCTCAGTCAATTGAGCAGCCAACTCTTCGTTTTGGCTCACATGCATAAAATAGAGACTAAACAGTCCTGCATAAGAAACCGCTCCAATACTTAATGACTTAAAGCAATCATTTAATTTTGTTGTTCAGAAATTCAAATAGTACTCAGAAGGGAAAGCTCAGTTCTGGAACATGTCTTACTGGTTGGGGAATCCATAACACGTTCACTCACATGTCCGGTTTCTAAGCTGCTCACTGAAATCGCTGGGGGCTAGCTGGGCCCCCGTCTCTCTCTCATTCTCTCTCTCACTCTCCCTCTCTCCCTTCATAGACTCTTATACTTCAGGGCCTTTTTTTCTCTACATGGCCTCTCTTTAGATGGTCTCTGATTTTCCCTGTGATTGAAAACAGAGGCTATACAACCTTTGAAGGCCTCATCATAAAAATCCCAGACTATCACTTCTGTTGCATTCAATTTGTCAAAAACAAATCACAAGTTCATTGTAGATTCAAGGTATGGAAAGATAGTCCCTGCTTTCTTAGTTGGAGAAGTGGCACATGCATACAGGGATGAGAGCAACTGTTATTGGCCCTAGCTTCAGACAAATCTACCGGTTTGTTCAGGCCATAAGAGTTTATATGACTTCTACATGCAAACTCCTCCAAAAGACTCCCAAAGTCTCATCCAGTTCTGACATCAGATTCTATGCCCAATATTTCTTGGTCTATGTTGATGTATATTATTTTTTTGAAAAAGTTTTATTTTTAAAAATAGTTTTTGGGGGTGCCTTGGTGACTCAGTCAGTTGAGCATCCAACTCTTGATTTTGTCTCAGATCATCTCAGGGTTGTGAGATTGAGCCCCACAGTGGACTCTGGTGGGCACGGAGCCTGCTTAAGATTCTTTCTTTCTTCCTCCTTCTGCCTCTCCCCCCTTCTGGCGCTCTCTCTCTCTTTCTCTCTCTCAGGAAGAAAGGAAGGAAATAGTTTTTGAATTGAATATTTTATAAGTCAGTAAATACAAGAAAAATCATTTTCAGTTAATAAGGGAATATTTTTTAAAACTATAAATGCCATCCCAGTATAGGTTTTTAATTTCATAGTCCCCATTCAACTATTGTCTAATACATTGTTTTCTGCAATGATGGAAATGTTCTCTAGCTACACCATTCAGTGCTGAACCAATTAGCAACTTTTGAATATTGAGCACTTGAAATATGGTTTATGTGACCGAGGAATTGCATTTTAAGGTTTATTTAATTTCAATTAATTTAAATTTAGCCAAATGTGACTAGTGGCTACTATATGGGACACTACAGGTCTAACAAGTCCTTTTGAAAGTTAGGTGGCATATGGGCACCTAGGTGGCTCAATCAGCTCAGTGGCCAAGTCTTGATTTTGGCTCACATCATGATCTCAGGGTTGTGGGAGTGAGCCCCCAGTCTGGCTCTGCCTAAGTGCAGAGTATGCTTGAGATTCTCTCCCTCTGCCTCTCCCCCACTCACACACAGGTACACTGTCTCTCTCTCTCTCTCTAAAGTAAATCCTTAGAAAAAAATTTATGTAGTATATAATTCTTATCTGCCAATAAACCTAAGGAGAACGTAATTGTATTCCTCACTTATGACTCATTGACTCATTCACTACACACACACACACACACACACACACACACACACACAAGAATACTACTTGGACATAGAGAAGAGTGAGATCTTGCCATTTGTGACAACATGGATGGATCTTAAGGGTATAGTATAAGGTAAAATAAGCCATATGGAGAAAGAAAAATACTGTATGATTTCATTCGTATGTGGAATCTAAAAAAAAAAAGAGATGAACAAACAAAACAGTACAAAAACAAACAAACTCATAGATACAGAAAATAGATTACTTTTATGAGCAGGAAGGGGTTGGGGTTCAGTGAAATGGGTGAAGGAAACAAGTGTACAGTAATCAATGGTAACTAGAATTTTGGTGATGATCACTTTGTAGTATATACAGATATGGAATTATAAGGTGTATACTTGAAACTTTTTAAATGTTATATACTGATTTTAAATGCAAATTAAAGGGCAAATGTTCTCAAAAGTTTCCAAAAAAATTTATTTTACTTATTTTTATCCCCATAAAAATAAATACCTAAATATATTAAACATTTGATCATTATAATCATATTTCGGCAAACACATCTGAGATACATGGCATTTGCCTTTCTACTCAGTACTTTTGGGTAACTCACTTATTGCTCAGATGAGACAATACTCAGATTGATAACATTTTGGTCACATATGTGAATAAACAGAATATAAAGAATCTAATTGTAGCAATGTTACTCAATTTTCAAAATTCCATCTGAGTTAGATGCCAAAAATGTATAGTAATACAACCTCATTTTATTTAAAATTTTAGTAACTGGGTATCTTCTACTTATTGGATGCCACCTCCTCCAGTCTAATTTCTGTCAGTAGGCTAACCTGTATAGGTTACATCAACATGCTTTCTTGCTTCCAGTTGAATTTGACCAATGAGGATCCCTTCACAGAAGATGATAGGAAGAGGATATTTATTCTCCTAGTGCCTTCCCTGAAAAGTTATATCTCCTTTCTAAGTGACCTTTTCTACATTAACTGTCCCCTTCTGGGTTATAGCAAACTCTCCCTCTTTTTATCCCTTCAGGCCCAAAGATGGTAACAGCCTTCTTGTTACTATCCCTAGGGTATTGCCCTATCTTTGGGATTTCCCTAAATCCTGATCACATGTATAAACAGTCCATTTATTAAACCTTCCTTGAAATATTTTCCTAATGTACAGATGTTTCCTTCCATGTGATTACGGGTGGCAAGATCTCACTCTTCTCTATGGCCAAGTAGTATTCCTCTGTGTGTGTGTGTCTGTACACCAAATCCTCTTTGTTGATTCACCCATCAATGAGCACTTAGGTTGTATCCATATCTTGGTTATTTTTTTTAATATTTTAAAAAAAATATTTTGTTTAAAAAAATATTTTGTTTATTTGACAGAGAGAGGGAGATCACAAGAAGGCAGAGAGGCAGGCAGGGAGGGAGGGGAAGCAGGCTTCTCGCTGAGCAGAGAGCCCAATGCGGGGCTCGATCCCAGGACCCTGAGATCATGACCTGAGCCGAAGGCAGAGACTTTAACCCACTGAGCCCCATATCTTGGTTATTGTAAATAATGCTGCAATGAACACAGGAGTGCATATATCTTTTCAAAATAGTGTTTTGTATTCTTCAGATAAATCCCCAAGGGTGGAGTGGCTGCATTTATATGGGAGATCTATTCTTAATTTTTTAAGGAATCTCCATACTGTTTTCCATAGTGACTGTACCAATTTACATTGCCACCAGTGGTGTATGAGGGTTCCCTTTTCTCCACATTCTCTCCAACACTTCTTATCTTTTTTTTTTAAGATTTTATTTTTAAGTAATCTCTATACCCACCATAGGACTCAAACTTACAACCCTAAGATCAATAGTCACATGCTCGCCCAAACTCAGTCAGCCAGGAAACCCTTATTTCTTGGAATTTTTAAAATAATAGCCATTCTGACAGTTGTGAGGTGATATAATTTTGTGTTTTTGATTTGCATTTCCCTAATAGTGATGCTGTATATCGTTTTATGTGTCTGTTAGTCACCTCTCTGTCTTCTTTGGAAAAATGTCCATTTAGATCCTCTGCCCAGTCTTTAATTATATAGTTTGTTATTTTATTGTTGAGTTGTATGACATATTTTGGGCATTAACCACTTATCAAATACAAGATTTGCAAATATCTTCTCCTATTTAGCATACTGGGTTTTTTTGTTGTGATGATAGCTTTCTTTGCTATACAGAAGTTTTTAAGTTTGGTGTAGTCCTATCTTTAAATCTTTTCTTCTGTTTTGCCTGGCTTTGGGGTCAGACCCACAAATACATTACTAAGGTCAATGTCAAGGAACTTACCACCTATATTTTCCTCTAGGAATTTTATGGTTTCAAGTCTTACATTCAAGTCTTCATTTTTCATTAATTTGTGTGTATGCTGTAAGATAGTGGTCTACTTTTATTCTTTTGCATGTAGCTATCCAGTTTTCCCACCACCACTTATTGAAAAGACTGTTCTTTGTCCATTGTATATTATTGGCTCCTTTGTTATATATTGTCTGTGTATATGTAAGTTTATTTCTGGGCTCTCAATTCTGTTCCATTGGTCTGTGTGTCTATTTTATGCCAATACCAAATTATTTTGTTTGCTATAGCTTTGTAGTGTAGTTTGAAATCTGGGGATATGATATCTCCAGCTTTCTTCTTTCTCAGAATTGTTTTTTAACTATTTGGGTCTTTTTGGTCTTTACAAATTTTAGAATTATTTGTTCTAGTTCTGTGAAAAATACCATTGAAATTTTGATAGAGATTTCATTTAATCTGTAGATTGCTTTGAGCAGTATAGTCATTTTAACAGTATTAATTTTTCCAATTCATGAGCATGAAATATCTTTCCATTCATTTGTGTCTTCAATTTCTTTTATCAGGGTCTTAAAATTTTTAGAGTAAATGTCTTTTACCACCTTGGTTAAATATATGCATAGGTAATTTATTCTGTCTAATGTAGTTGCAAATGGGATTGTTTTCTTAATTTCCCTTTAAGATAGTTTGTTATTAGTGTATAGAAATTCTGTATATTGATTTTGTATCCTGCAACTTCACTGAATTCATTTATTAATTCCAACAGGTTTTTGGTGGAGACTTTAGGTTTTCTATATATAATATCATGTTATTTGCAAGTATTTTTTTTATTTTCTTTTATTTTCTCCTTTCTGATGCTGCTTACTTCTTTTTCTTACCTTATTACTATGGCTAGGATTGCCAATAGGATGTTCAATAAAGTAGTGAGAGTGGGCATCCTTGTCTCATTCCTTATCTTAGTGGAAAAGTTTTCATTGTTTTCACATTGCGTGTGATGTTAACTGTGGGTTTGTTGTATGTAGCCTTTATAATTCCATGGTATATTTCCTCTATACCCATTTTTTTGGTGTTTTTTATAATAAATAGATGTTGAATTTTGTCAAATTCTTTTTCTGCATCTATCGAGATAATCTTTATTCTTTATTTTTATTCTTTATTTTGTTAATGTCATGTATCACATTGAATAATTTGCATAAGACGTTTCTTCTTCATTTCATCCCTGGAATAAATTCCATTTGATTATGGTATATAATCCTTTTAATGTTTTATTTAATTCAGTTTTCTCATATTTTGTTGAGTATTTTTGCATTTATTTTCATTAAGGATATTGACTTGTAATGTCCCCTCCCTCCCTTCCCCCTTCTCTTCCTGACCCAACCCGTCCTGTTCCATCCGATTTTGGTATCAGAGTAATGCTGGCCTCATAAAATGAGTTTGGAAGTGCTCCCTCCTCCTGAATTATTTGGATGAGTTTGAAAAGGATGAGTAATGAATTTGAATGTTTGGTAAGATCACTGTGAAACTGTCTAGTCATAGCTTTTATTTGTTGGGAGACTTTTTATTACTGGTTCAATCTTCTATTAATCTAGGAGCAATCTACCCATAATTGATCAATTCAGATTTTCTATTTCTGCCTGATTTAGCATTGGAAGATTATAAGTCTGTAGGAGTTTATCCATTTATTCTTGGTTTCCAATTTGTTGTTATATAATTTTTCATAGTATCATTTATGATCCTTTGTATTTCTGTGGTATCAGTTGTAATGTCACCTCTTTTATTTCTCATTTTATTTATTTGAGCCATCTCTTTTTCTTTCTTGGTGAGACTAGCTAAAAGTTTGTCAATTTTATCTTTTTTGGAAAACCAGCTCTTAGTTTCATTGATCTTTTCTATTATCTTTTTAGTTTCCGTTTTATTTATTTCCACTCTAATTTTTATTCTTTCTTTCTACTAATTATGGGCCTCATTTCTTCTTCTTTTTCTAGTCCCTTTAGATGTAAATTTAAATGGTTTATTTGATATTTCTTTTGTTTCTTGAGGTAAGCCTGTATTGCTATGAACTTCCCTCTTAGAATCACTTTTGCCGCATCTCACAGATTTTGGTATTTTGCTTTTCTGTTTTCCTTTGTCTCTAGGAGTATTTTGATTTCTCCTCTGATTTCTCTTATGACTCAATAGCTGTTTAGTAACATGTTGCTTATCTCCATGAATTTGTAATTTTTCCAGTTTTTTTTCTTGTAATTGATTTCTAGTTTTATACTATTGTGATTAGAAAAGAAGATTGATATGATTTCAGTTATCTTAAATTTATTGAGACTTGTTTTGTGACCTAATGTGTGATCTATCCTCAAGAATGTTCATATGATGGGGTGCCTGGATGGCTCAGTGGGTTAAAGCCTCTGCCTTCAACTCAGGTCATGATCTCAGGGTCCTGGAATTGAGTCTCGCATCGGGCTCTCTGCTCAGCAGGGAACCTGCCTCCTCCCCGCCCCTCTGCCTGCCTCTCTGCCTGCTTGTGATCTCTCTGTCAAATAAATAAATAAAATCTTAAAAAAAAAAAAAAAAAAGAATGTTCATATGCACTTGAATGTATATCCTGCTGTTTTGGGATGGAATATTCTATATATAACTTTTAGATTCATCAGGTCTAATTTGTTATTCAAAGAACTGTTTCTTTGCTGAATTTCTGTCTTCATGATCTATCCATTGATGTAAGTGGGTACATTAAAGTCCACTACTATCATTTTATTACTGTCATTTCTACCATTATGTCTGTAAATATTTTTATGTATTTAGGAACATGTATGGACCTATGTTGGGTGCGTAGATATTTACAGTTATTCTATCCTCTTGTTGGATTAATCCCTTTATCATTATCCAGTGCCCTTCTTTGTCTCTTTGTTGTAATGTCTATTTTGTTTAAGTATTGTTACCCCAGCTTTTTTTATTGTTGTTGCTTGCTTCCCTTTGTGAGGAATATTTTTCCATCTTTTCACTTTCATTGTATAGTTGTGTTGAGGCCTGATGTGAATCTCTTGTTATCAGTATATAGATGGGTCTTGTTTTTTCACCCATTCAGTCACCCTATGTCTTTTGATTGGAATATTTAGATCATTTACATTTAAAATAATTATTGATAGGTATGCACTTATTGACATTTTTAAAATTATTTTTGGGTTGTTTTTGTAGATCTTCTCTGTTCCTTTTTTCTTTTGCTCTCTCCTCTTGTACTTTGATGGCTTTTTTTAGTGTTATGCTTGGATTCCTTTCTTTTTATTTATTTTGTGTGTGTGTGTATCTATCATAGGTTTTTGATTTGTGATTACCATTCTATTCACATATAATATTCTATGTTTAAAGCGGTCTATATTATTGATGGTTGCTTAATTTCAAACATATTCTAAAACCACTAAATTTTTACTCTCCACATTTTATATATTTTACATCTTTTTATTTTGTGTATTTCTTGACTAATTTTTGTAGATATAATTGATTTTATTATTTTGTGCTTAAATTCCATACTGGCTTTATAAGTGACTAATCTATCTTTACTATAGGTTTGTTTTTACCTGTGAAATTTTTTCCTTTTATAATTTTCTTCTAGTTATGGTCTTTGTACTTACAGAATTTTCTTCAACATTTCTTATAAGGCTGTTTTAGTGATGATGAACTCCTTTAACTTTTGTCTGGGAAAAGTTCTTTATACTTCCTTCAATCCTTAATGATAAACTTGCTGGGTAGAGTATTCTTGGTTGTAGATTTTTTTCCTTTCTGCACTTTGACTATATTTTGCTTCTCCCTCTGGCCTTCAAAGTTTCTGCTGAAAAATCAACTGACAGCCTTATGGGGTTTTCCTTGTATGTAACTATTTTCTTTTTCTCCTGATGTTTTTAAGATTCTATGATATATTTATCATTTTAATTATTATATTTCTTGGTGTGGATCCCTTTGGGTTCATTTTGTTTGGAAATCTCTGTGTGTCCTAAACCTGGATATGTTTCCTTCCCCAGATTAGGGAAGTTTTTAGCTATTAGTTCTTCAAATAAGTTTTCTGTCTCCTTTTCTCTCTCTTTTCCTTCTGTGATCCCTATAATGCAAATGTTATTGCCCTTGATAATGTCACAGAATCCCCTTAGCCTATTCTCATTTATTATTCTTTTTGCCTTTTTGTTCTTCATCCTGGTTGCTTTCTATCTGTTTTATAGATCATTGATTCATTGTGCAATCTCTAATCTGCTGTTGATTCCCTCTAGTGTAGTTTTCATTTTAATTATTGTAGTCTTCAGCTTTGGTTCTTTTTTATATTTTCTATCTCTTCGTTGGAGTTCTTACTGAATTTACCCACTTTTTTCTCAAGTCCAGTGAGTATCTCTATGATCATTACTTTGAACTCTTTATCAGACATATTGTTTATCTGCATTTCATTTAGTTCTTTTTCTGTGATTTTGTCTTATTCTTTCTTTTGGGACATATTCCTCTGTCTCCTCATTTTGTCCAATTCTCTGTGTTTGTTTCTATGTGTTGGGTATATGAGCTACATCTCCTGGTCTTGAAAGTAGTGACATTATATAGAAGACGTCCTATGATGCCCTATAGCATAATCCTCTGCCCTCATGACCAGAACCAGGTGCTTCAGGGATGTCCCCAATGTGGGCTGTGTGCACCCTTCCATTATGGCTGTGTCATATTTGGTATGGGCACACTAGTGGATGAAGTTAGCTTTCAGCATACCTGGTTTCAATGGCCTGCTTTGCCTGCCTAGGATGCACTGGGCAGGGTGTTCTTTCCATGGTATGAAGAGGCCCAGCTCCACCTGCTGTGGGCTCACTAGTGAGTAGGTCTAGAACTCAACCTGCCTGTCTGCAATTAGCTTGTGCCACAGGTGCAGGTGCACTACAGGCTGAGCTTGCTCCCTACATAGCCAGATAAGAGGCCTGGCTGCTGGACATGTGGATGTGTCTATTTTGTAGAGTTGTCTCCTCCACTCTGCAAGGCAGGAGTCACTTTAGAGTGGTACCAGCCCTTTCTGGAACTGCCTGCCAGTTGTGGTGGGACAGGAATTGCTTAGAAGTGATGCCTGTGAAGGTAAGCAGGTTGGGTGGAGTGGTTCTGCAAGGCTATGCCAGTATGGAGCACACAGTGGTAGCAAAGTAAGTGGAGTGTGTTAGAACTGGTTTCTGCAAGCATCTGACTATCTAGACTGGAAGGGCAGGAAAATGAGAAAATGATACTTGGCAGCACTTTTATTCCTGGAGAAATCTGCATATACCTGCCCCTCCAGCACATATTCTAAGATTAATCAATAAATATCCTTCACATATACCCCAAGCTCTTTTCAAACTGCTACTTCTGTGCTGCGTTTTGGGCTAAGTTTTTGTTTTTTTTTTAATTTAATTTTATTTTTTCAGTGTTCCAAGATTCATTGTTTATGCACCACACCCAGTGCTCCATGCAATACATGCCCTCCTTAATACCCACCACCAGGCTCACCCATCCTGGCTCTTTATGGGTCAGGACTGAGTTTCCTATTATTCTGTGGTCTCCCCCAAGAACTGATTGATGTTCAAAGTCAGATGTTATGGGGAGTCATCTTCCCAGTGTAAGTCCCCAAAGTCCAGGCTGCCCAGTGTGGAGTCTGATCCCCTCACTCCTCTGTGCTTGGGATGTCCTCATTTGTGGTCTTTTTGATGTGGCTTTCTCTCTATGGCTAGCTGTGGAAGATCTGTTCTGCTAGTCTTCAGGTTGTTTTTAGAGTTATTTTAATAGATGTTTTGTTGCTCAGTGTGTTTGTAGGATGAGGTGAGCCTAGGATCCTCCTGTTACATCACCTTACCCCTTTCATCATATGTAGTCTTGTTATTAATTAACTCCATTTCTTTTCAGCTTAAGGAAGTTCCTTTAATATTTCTTGTAAGGCTGGTTAGTGGTGATGAAGTCCTTAATTTTTTGCTTATCTGGAAGACTGTTAATCTTTTCAATTCTCAGTGATGACCTTGCCAGGTAGAGAATTCTTGGTTGGCATTTTCTTTTCAGGTCTTTGAATGTGTCATGTCACTTTCTTCTGGCCTGCAAAGTTTCTGATGAAGGATCAGCTGATGGGCTTATGGGTTTTCCTTGTACATAACAAGTTGTTTTTCTCTTGCTGCTTTTAAGATTCTCTTCAACTTTTACCATGTTAATTATAATGTGTCTTTGTATGTGTCTTTGGTATGGACCTGACTCCCATTTCCTTCACCACATTGGGAAATTTTTTAGTCATTATTACTTCAAATAAGTTTTGAGGCCCTTTTTTCTCCTCTCTTCTCCTTTTGAGACCTCTACAATGTGCGTGTTATTCCACTTGATGTTGTTTGAAAGGTCCTTTAAGTATCTTCACTTTTTAATTTTTTTTTCTTTTGCTGCACTGGATGAATTTACTGTTTTGTCATCTAGCTCCCTGATCCATTCTTCTGATTCATTCAGTCTGCTGTTGAACCCCTGTAGTGTTTTGTTTTGTTTTTCCCCCCAGTTAAGTTTCTGTATTCTTCAACGTTGTAACTTCTGATTGGTACTTTCTCATATTTTCCACCTCTTTATTAAAATTCTTGCTATATTCATTTATTATTCTAGTTCATTGAGCATCTTTATGACTTCACTGTGAACTCTTTATTAGGTAGATTGCTTATCTCTATTGCATTAATGTCTTTATCTATATCTTTTATTTGAAGCATATTCCTCTGTCTTCTCATTTTGCCTGGCTCTCTGTTTTTGTGTTAGACAAATCAGCTATTTGTCCCATTGTTGAAGAAGTAATGTTTTATAGAAGATGTCTCATGGAGCTCACAAGTGCTTTCCCTCCTGGCTCTCAGAGCAGGCACTCAAAGGACATCCTGTGTGAGCTGCACATGCCTACCTGATGCAGCACTGGGATAGGCAGGGTCCCTGGTGATAACTTAGAAAATTCTAAAATGGTGCCCACCAGCAGTAGCATCAGCAAGTTAGAATGAGATCAGAAAACTGGTAATCACCAATCTCTATTCCCAGAAGAGTCCCAACAAGTTCCTGTCTCTTCCGCAGATACTTTAAGATTAGTAAGAGGGTGTCCTTCCTCTGTGGTCTAGGTGCTTTTCAAACTGGTGTTTGTGTGCTGGGTTCCAGAGCAAATGAATCTATGTGAAAGCCCTTTAAAAGCAGATTCTCTATTCCTTATGGTTCTGTGATTTTCCTGGATATAATCTCATTGGTTTTCAAAGCCAGGAATTTGGGGTCCCATCTCTCCTATGTAGGATTCAGGGGTTGGGGTGGATAATATGGAGCACAGACCCCTTACTTCTCAGGGAAAATTGCTGTGTTTTTTAGATCCTTCCCAATTATGGATCTGCTGCACCTGGAGCAAGTTTGGGTTTTGTTTTGTTTTGTTTGTACCTTTCCTGCCTGTTTTGATGTTACTCTTTTATCCTTTGTTATTTAGGCTATTTTCATCCAATTTCCAGGTGTTTTTTAGAGTAAATTATTCCAGATGTAGTTGAAAATTTTTTATGTCCCTGGTTGGAGATGAGTACAGGATCTTTCTATGCTGCCATCTTGAACCCCCTCTCTATTTAGAAAAATCAATGATGAATTATAATAATTATAATTTAATCCAGAAGAAATTTTTCAATATCAAGAGCATATAGTCAATTATTTAACTTATTGTAAGTTGACCCTTAAACAGTGTGGAGGCTGGAGCACATACCACTTGTGTAGTCAAAATTCTATAGAATTTTTCTATAGAATTCTATAGAATTCACCTCTAAAACAGAGTAGCCTGCTATTGACTGGAAGTCTTACTAATAACATAAACAGTTGATTAACAAATATTTTATATGTTATATGTATTATATATTGTATTCTTACAATAAATTTAACTAGAGAAAAAATGTTAAAATCATAAGGAAGAGAAAATACATTTATAGAAAGAACTGTACTGTATTAAAAAAAACTCCGCATATAAGTGGACCCACAGAATTCAAACCTGTGTTGTTCAAGGGTCCATTGTGTGTATATTCAGAGAGGGATTATTCCTATTAATCAATAAAAGACTTTTAAGCAGAAATATAGACTTCTTCCTAAATCTGGACAGGGAAATGAGTATCAAGATCCATGAAGTCTAAAAAACTACAACTAGAGTGAACATAAAGTAGAGTTCACCAACAAACACTACAATCAAATTGGCAAAACTCAATAGCAAAGAGAATTTTGAAAGCAGCAAGAGAATAGCAACTCATAACAAGACTGCTAGCAGGTTTCTTTTGAGTGCTGTGAAAGTATTCTGGAATTAGATGGAGGTGATGGATGATAACATCATGAAGGAATTAAAGCTGATGAACTGTAGACTTTTTTCCCAGTAATTTTTTTAAAGAAATAATTCACATACATCATTATATAACTTTAAGATATATAGCATGATGGTTTGGTTTACATATATTGTGAAATTATTACCACAGTAGCTTTAGTTAACATCCATTATCTCATAGAGATGCAATAAAAAGAAAAGAAAAAAAATTCTCCTTGTAATGAGAACTGTTGGAATTTATTCTCAACACCTTTCCTTTACATTATACATAGTGTTAGCTATAGTCGTCATGTTGTACATTCCATCCCTAGAACTTCCTTATTGTATAACTGAAAGTTTGTACCTTTTGACCCTCTTTCTCCAATTCTCCCTACCTATACGCCTGCCTCTGGTAACCACAAATCTTCTCTTTTTCTGTATGAGGTTATTGTTGTTGTTTTAAGATTCACAAAAAAGTGAGATCATTCAGTATTTCTCAGGCTTATTTAACCTAGCATAATGCTTGCGAGATCCATCCAGATTGTCACAAATGGTAGCATTTCCTAATTTTTTTATGGCTGAATAATATTTCAGTGTGTGTCTGTCTCAACTTCTTTATCCATCCTTAGGTTGTTTCGTGTCTTGGCTATTGTAGATAATGCTGCTATGGATATGGGGGTGCAGATTTGTTTTGAGTTAGTGTTGTTTTTCTTTCCTTTGATATGTTGCCAGAGGCAGAATTGCTGGGCCATATTGTAGTTTAAATTTTTTGAGGAATTTACATACTGTTTTCCATAGTGGCTGTACTAATTTACAATCCCACCAACAGTGCACAAATGTTCTTTTTTCTCCATTTCCACACCATTATCCCTTGTCTTTTTGATAATGGTCATTCTAACAAGCATAAGGTTGTATCCCATTGTATTTTTTTTTTTTTTTGCATTTCCTTATGACTAATGATGTTGAGCATCTTTTCTTTTTTTTAATTAACATAAAATGTATTTTTTTTTTCAGGGATACAGGTCTGTGGTTCATCAGTCTTACACAATTCACAGTGCTTACCATAGCAATTGCCTCCCCAATGTCCATCACCCAGCCACCCCACCTCTCCCTCCCACCCCCCTCCACTCAAGCAACCCTCAGTTTATTTCCTGAGATTAAGAGTCTTTTATGGTTCATCTTGCTTCATTCTTCCCTCCCTTCCCTGATGATGTTGTTCCTCAAATTCCTCATATCAGTGAGATCATATGATAATTGTCTTTCTCTGATTGACTTATTTCACTTAGCATAATACCCTCTAGTTCTTCCATCCATGTCATGGCAAAGGCCATGATTTCATTTTGTGATGGCTGCATAATAATATATATACTACATCTTCTTTGTCCATTCATCTGTTGATAGACATCTAGGGTCTTTCTGTAGTTGGACTATTGTGGACATTGCTGCTATAAACATTCAGGTGCATGTCCCCCTTTGGATCACTACATTTGTATCTTTGGGGTAAATACCCAGTAGTGCAATTGCTTAGTTATAGGGTAGCTCTATTTTCAACTTTTTGAGGAACCTCCATACTGTTTTCTGAGTGGCTTCCCTAGCTTCCATTCTTACCAACAGTGTAGGGGGTTCCCCTTTCTTTGCATCCTCACCAGCATATCATTTCTTGACTTGTTAATTTTAGCCATTCTAACTGGTGTGAGGTGGTATCTTATTGTGGTTTTGATTTGTATTTCCCTGATGCTGGGTGATGTTGAGCACTTTTTCATGTGTCTGTTGGCCATTTGGATGTCTTCTTTGCAGAAATATCTGTTCATGTCTTCTGCCCATTTCTTGATTGGGTTATGTTTCTATGGGTGTTACGTTTGATAAGTTCTTTATAGATTTTGGATACTAGCCCTTTATGTGACATATCATTTGCAAGTATCTTATCCCATTCTATCAGTTGTCTTTTGGTTTTATTGACTATTTCCTTTGCTGTGCAAAAGCTTTTTATCTTGATGAAGTCAAACATCTTTTCGTCTACCTGTTCACTGTTCATATAGTTTCTTGGGAAAATGTCTATTCTGGTCCTTTGTCCATTTTTAGGACAAAGGGTTGCTTTTTTGCTATTGGGTTGTGAGTTCTTTATATATTTTAGATGTTAACCCTTTATCAGATATATAGTTTGCAAATATTTTTTCCCATTCTGTGGACTGACTTTTCATTAATGGTTTCTTTTAGTTTGATGTAGTCCTACTTGTTTCTTTATTCTGTTATTCATGTTTTAGGTGTGATTTCCAAAAAATCATTATCAAGACCCATATCAAGAAGCCTTTTTCCTATGTTTTCTTTGAGGAGTTTTATGGTTTCAGGTCCTGCATTTAAGTCTTGAAATGATTTTGAGTTGATTTTCATGAGTGATATAAGATAGGAATCAAGTTTCATTATTTCACGTATCAATATCCAATTTTCCCAGCACTATTTATTGATGGGACTACTTTTTCTACATTGAATATTCTTGGCTTCCTTGTCAAATATTAGTTGACTGTTAATGTGTGGGTTTATTTCTGGGCTCTCAGTTCTGCTCCATTGATCTATTTATCTGTTCCATACTGTTTGGGTTACTGTAGCTTTATAGTGTAGCTGGAAATCAGGAAATATATCTCATGATTTGTTCTTTTTTCCTAAGGAGTGCTTTTGCTATTCTAGATCTTTTGCGATTCCATATAAATTTTAAGATTGTTTTTTCTACTTTCATAAAAAATTCTGTTGGAATCTTGATAAGATATTAAGACTGATACTAAGTCAATAGATGGCTTTGGGTAATATGAACATTTTAACAATATTAATTCTTCCAATCTGTAAACATGGGATAACTTTCCATTTACTTGTGCCTTATTTCATTACTTTCATCAATGTCTTGTAGTTTTCAAAGTAGAGATTGTTTCACCTTCTTGGTTAAATTTATTCCTAATTATTTTAGTATTTTTGATGCTATTATAAATGGGATCAATTTCTTTTTCAGAAAATTTAGTGTATGCTGTTAATTTTTATATGTTAACTTTATATCTTGCAACATTAGTGAATTTGCTTATTCATTCTCACTGTCCTTTGGTGGAGTCTTTAGGATTTTGTACATATAAAATCATGTCATCTACAAATAAAGATAATTTTACTTTTTCCTTTCCAATTTTGAAGGCTTTTATTTCTTTTTCTTATTTGTCTGATCCATCTAGGACTTCCAATACCATGTGAATAAGAGTGATAAGAGTGGACACCCTTATGTTTTCCTCTCTTAGAAGAAAAGCTTTCAAACCTTTACCATTGAGTTTGATATTAGCTGTGATCTTGTCATATATGACCTTTATTATGTTGAGATATGTTTCCCCTATGCCTAACTTAAGTGTTTTTATCATAAATAATTGTGGATTTGTCAAATGCTTTTTCTGTCTCATTGAGATGATCATATGATTCTTTTTTTTTATTTTATTACAATCACATTGATTGATTTGTATATGTTGAACCATCCCTGCAGCCCAAAGATGAATCCTATTTGATCATGGTGAATAATTGTTTTCATATGCTGCTGAATTCAGTTTGGTAGTGTTTTGTTGAGTATTTTTGCATTCATATTAATTAAGAATATGGGCCTGTAGTTTTCTTTTTTGGTAATGTTCTTATCTGGCTTTGATATCAGGATAATGCTGGACTCATAAAATGAGTTTGGTGGTGTTTTCCCCTCTTCAATTTTTTGGAAGAGTTTGAGAAGGATTCATGTTAATTTTTCTTTAAATGTTAGTAAAACTCACAGGTGAAGACATGTGTCCCTGAGCTTTCCTTTGTCGGCAAATCTTTTATTACTGGTTCAATCTTCTTTCTAGTAATCAATTTAATCAGATGTCCTATTTCTTCTTAATTCAATATTGGTAGGTTGTTGGTTTCTAAGAATTTTTCCATTTCTTATAGGTGGTCAGGTTTGTTGGTGTATAATTGTTCATAGAGCCATACAGTTTATTTTTTTAAGATTTTATTTATTTATTTGACAGAGAGAGAGAGACTGACAGCACAAACAGAGGGAGTGGGAGAGGGAAAAGCAGGCTTCACACGGAGCAGGGAGCCCAATGCAAGGCTCAATCCCAGGACCCTGGGATCATGACCTAAGCCGAAGGCAGATGCTTAACCGACTGAGCCACCCAGGCACCCCAGAACTGTACAGTTTTAAATGGTTTAAATGTTATGTGAATTTGATGTCAATAAAAAAAATTCCTATACTATTCAAATTCCATTTGATATATTAACACTGTGGTACATTTTTATTTTAAAATTCAATATTTCAGGGGTGCCTGGGTGGCTCAGTTGGTTGAACAACTGACTATTGATTTCAACTCAGGTAATGACTTCAGGATCCTAGGATTGAGCCCTGCACAGGCTTCCCACTCAGAGGAGGTCTGTGTCTCCCTCTCCATCTGCCTCTCCACCCACTCACACACACACTCACTCTCTCTCTCTCTCTCGCAAATAAATATTTTAAAAATAAAAAATAAAAAAAATTCATTTTCAGTCTTGTTAAAATTACTATCTTTATAATGATTTAAACTAGAATGAAAAAACTTAGATGTTTAAAAATGGGTGAAGGTGTAGGTTAAACCTGATGAGATTGCCAATGTTTTACCATTTTTCACCTAAAAAATAACAGTTTCATATGAATCAATTTAATAGTTTAAAAATTCTTTTAGAAGGTACATGTATAGGAAGTTTGAAAAACACTGGTGTAAAGGATCTGAAAAATAGGTAAGTTTAGCACCTGCTAAGTTAGGGGGAAAGTTAAATTTAGGTAAGGGAGATTTTTCAAAGTAGGTGAATGGAACCATGAGCAGTTTGCAACAAAAGGTAGTGTAAACAGCTCAGACTCTGGGACCACTGTCTTTCTCAGCTTCCTGAACTATAAAATGGTGATGATACTAGTACTTAACTCATAAGGTTGTTTTGAGGATTAAGTAACTATATGAATGTAAAGAGCTTAAAATAATAGTATGTAAATATGTATTTATCAGTCAGCTATTATCACAATAACATTGCATAACAAAGAAGCATAAAATCTCAATTGCATAAAATAATAAGCATTAATTTCTCACTGCACACTCTATGGATTGATTTAGGGTTGGGCCCATGTGTGCTCCAAAGTTTCTTATCCTCCTTGAACCAAAAGCTAACCTAAGCATGTTCTTCCCATGGCAAAAAGAGGAACATGAGGAGATGTTAGTCTCCTTCTTTGAAGTAAACTTTTTTCTTAAGGTTTTTTTACTCACATGTCTTTCTAAGATCTTGTATTTTTAGGAGTTTCAATAGAGAATACATTACTCTCTCTAAAAAAAAAAAATTCCTTGATTGTGAACCAAATTCATGCTTCCACGACAACCATTGGTATACCTATTCTTTGAAACAGTCTGCCTTTCTACTGCACCAAACAAACTACATGCATCCTGGACAGCACGGATTAAAAAAAAAAAAAAAAGATTTTCCTTGCATTCGATTTTCGATTATGTTTTGAATATAATTTTCTCTTTCTTTAGCTAAGCCTGCCTTGTTTACTATCTGAGTAATTTCATAGCACCTACTGAAGACAAATAATTTAGAATACATATTCCATGTGTTAGCTAAGAGATTTACCTTGTGCTGTGCAGGCAAGGCAAGATTCAAATGGAATTTACATATCCTTCCATAGTTTGGCCTTTATGTTTTATTATCAGAGGCCAACAAAGTTTTAATTTCACCTTCTGCTTTCTGGTGAATAAATAAAGGAAGATCGTTTTGATAAAGAGAAATGGGAAAACTTGATATATTATACTTTTGCAGATAACTCAATTTATGAGCTTAGTGTAACAGTTTACCAATTTCTTCTCAAATAGTCTGTTTAGCTTGCAAAATTCACATAAATAAAATCAACACTAACTTTTTTCCATTCAGTACTGCTAAAAATTGTGTGTAAAGTTATCTTATGTACCTGACCAGGCTGACAACACCTATTGAGATTAAGTCTTTCCTACAAAAGTGGAATATGGTAGAGTCTGTCTGGCCAAAGAGCAAGACTGCACATTTCTCAGAGTCTTTAATGTGGCTTTCAAACACTACTGGAATTATACTTGTTTCTAGAAAGAAAATTCTAACTGGCAATTACTCAATGTGAATGATAAACACACTTGGTTTTGTTGACAGCTGTTCTTGTTAATTCCAGTTTTAATGATTCCTTCAGTGGTTACATTTTCTTAGAATGAGGGAGCTGTAGCCTACCCTCCAGAGACGGAAGGAGTTATAGGAAGTTCTAGCTATTACTCTTTCTTCTGAAATCCAAATACAAATGGTTATGACCCTTTGACCACAGGTTTGATTATTCAGTTTTAAGGAATGTGTGTATAAGCACTATGCAGCTATTCATTATAATACTTTTAAGAAAATTTAATGGCATTCGAGAATCTCATGGGAGGATCATATAATTTCTATAACAAAAAATAGGATAGGAAACCTTTTAAATAACATAATTCCCATTGAGATAGAATATACAGTTATTTGGAAGGAAATATACCTAAATGTTAAGAGTGGGCTTGATGATTATTATTCCAACTCTTGAACTTTCCTGTATTTATGAATTATTTAAATTGAGCCAGTATTTTGTATCTTGAAAAGTTCCTAAATACCATAAGACATAGCTGCCTCCCCATTCTGGTAATATATTAGGAAGACAACATTTTATACATTAAAAACTACCCATAAAAAGGGCTTTTCTAGACTTCCCAAATTTCTATCTTCTGTCATCTTTTTTTCTTCACTCTCTTCTTAGTAATCTGTCAGTGTCATGAATACATTTATTCACATAAATACCTCCATCCTGTGTATCTAGCCCTTGCCTTGAACTTCAGTTCTAGACTGGGAATACTGACTACCTGCTAGGTAGCTTCATATGGATATCTTGCCAGCACACTCAGTATACCCCAGAACAAACCCCTGAATTGACATCTAGGTCCGCTGATCCTCTTGCTGTCTCAATTTCTGTTAATGGCACCACTTTTTCTAGGTCATTAAGAAAGGATTTGTCCCTGCTACCTTTACTCTCCCTTATCTGTCACATACAAACAGTTGTCATCATATTCTAGCTAAATAACCTTGCTCACATTTAATTGTTTTTTCCATTCCTTCTGGCAATATCCAAGTTAAACCTCTTGCTTGGACAATAGCATCCTACTTACGAAGCACTTCATGTTTATTAACCTTACTACTTGAGATAATACCCTATAAGACAGGTACTCGTCTTACCATACCTATTTTACATTAACTTGACTGAGTTCACAGAGTTTACAAATAGAGCTGGTTTTGAACTCAGACCATCGAAGGCCAGAGACTGTACATATCCGTTTCAGCTCTGCAGCCTCTAGAGCAGTATAAGCAACAATAGCTTTACATTAGCTCTTGCTACATACCTACATTGGTATTATTCCTATTGTAGAGAGGAAAACCAGAAACACCTCATGAGCTAAGTCTATTCATCCCTCTACCTCCATCAAGATTAATCTTCTAAATGCTCTGTTCTGATTACTCCTTTAGAAAGAAAAACACAATACTTCTCATTGCCCAGAGAATAAAGTCCAAGTTGTTTCACTGGGCATTCAGGAGCTCTCCATCTATTACCCGCCTACCTTTTAGCTTTATCTGATATTCTCTACTCCTGCCGGATGGGTCCTCTAGCCATCCTTCAGCCATGACCCAGGTCCTGCCTCCACTCATCTGAGCTCGAACTTCAATTTTTGCTTCTTACCACCCACCCCAGCTCCCACGTATATATTCTCCCCTGCAAAGGCCTTTTGGAATTTTCACTGAACAAGAGCCATAGATTAGGTGCATTCTGAAGACCATCAAGACTTCTCTGCCATTAATAGACCCTGGGAATAGAAAAATCACATTTCATTATTCCCAAGTACAAAAACTAGGCTTGACAGAGCTATCCTGTTGCTTTCTTTTTTGCAGCAGTGCCCTTGGTGCATGTTATCAGTTCAACAATAAATAGTAAAAAAAAAATTTTAAAAAAAAGCATTGTCACTGAGTGTGGAAGCAAGAAGTAGATTGAATGTCCTTAACTATTAACCCTGAGAATGATGGTTTGGCCGGTCCCAGCCCTGTGACTTCTTGTGCCCAGATATCTTTTTCATACTGCTCTCCTACTGTGGGCTAAAGCAGTGGTTGTGACCTCTTCCCCCTCCTCCTATTGTTCTTCTCCATCTTCTTCCAAATCCTTCTGTCAGAGAAAGTTTTTAGGAGGATCAATATAAATAATATATTTAAAACAGAGTTGCTCTGCTAGAGGTGAAGTGGGGAGCCAGAAGCCCTCTTTATTTGTCCCTCACTTACCAGTTCCTCCCCTTAGGAATTCTGCATAGCCTCGTTTTCAAGGGTTGTGTGAACAGCGTGTGCACGTGTAGTTATGCGTGCCTATTTAGAGGTAGGAGGAAGTGGAAGGTAATTCTGTTGTTCATAAAAATATAACATACTCAAACCCCTCTCTCCCTTCTTTTCCTAAGTTAATTGCTTTTTTATTCTGTGCTCGCTAGAACCTGGATTGAATTGTAATTCAACAAATACTTGTTTAGTTCTTATTGAGCTGCTTTCATGGTATGAGGCTTCAGGGAAATATATGGAGCAGCCCCGGCCCTTAGAATGAATATAATCTAATTTGAGGCCAAGACTGTCACCTTCCTGAGAGTGACTCCAAAATTTTCAGTTCTGATTTCTTGCCCAAACTTTAGCATTAATATTTTCGTTGTCTGTCTGACTCCTGGGCAATCTCTGCTTGGTTGTCCCACGCTCAGCTCAACTCAACATACCTCAGTCTGAGACTATGCTCTTCTTTAGAAAACCCAGAAAGTGTGCAACATCAACATCAGAGTTGACTGGTAAAAGTATAAAACCACTGAGGAACAGTGGGAAGCAATGGAAATCATCCATCAAAATGACAAAAGTAACACAAGTAATTGAGGAGAGCTGTGAATTACTACAAATCTGTGCACCCTATCATTTATGAGAGAGAATGGATGTATCCTGGAGAGAATATATACCTACATTATCTCAACTGATCTCTGTTCCCTGATGCCTATTTTGTAAGCATCTCTCTGTATTAATATGATTGTAGAGTTAAAAAAAAAACACGTGTTTTATATATAAATGGCCTCTAACTGCAAGTCAGCAACTACATCTGCAGATCAGCAAAAGAAATAGAAATCTTTCCAAAAATGGAGGAAAAGAAATTGGTCATGATGGGTGTTCTAAAAGAAGGGACTACATACATAAAACCATATTTACTATAATTTCTGGATGATGACTGGGATTTCCAAGGGTAATACTGAACTCATCTTGTCTGTTTATTTTAAAAACAAACCCCTGAAATAAATTGTGACTTCACTGTATTTGCTAGAAAGGACAAGTCAAGGTTACAGAGTAGCACGCTGCGGCTCACTATAAGAGAAAACTCCTAACCAGACATCTGTCCAAAGTCAGACCTGCAGTCTGGGGGAGCAGCCTGCTTCCTTTCCCAATTCAGTCATGGGCTGGGACAAATTACTGCATTTGGAGAGAAGTTGACTTGAAAGGCCTCCAAAGTCCCTTCTAACTAAACATTTTATGAGTATACAAATATAAGTTCATTCAGAGGCCAGAGAGGTGAGAAATTAAAATTAGGAGTTTTCGCAGAGGGGCTTTTCTAAGGGAGGAAGTTATTGGAGCTTGCTTTGAAGAACTGCTAGATTTTGGAGATGGGGCAAGAAAAAGGCATTCTGGGTGGGTAAAACATGTCACAGATATGGAAGGGGCTGAGCAGGTGCAGAGAAATGAAGAGGGAAGCTGATGCTGATGGAGGAAAAAAGAAATATGATAGAAGGAGCCCCTTGAGAGAGAGTAGGAGTTGAACTGTATTTGAGGCAGTGGTAAGCTTAGCAAAGACCTGACAGCTGTTCATATATTATCTGATAAGCCTGACAGTTGCCTAAGGACATGTGAACTTTGGAGCAGCTCTGAAGTGAAAAGAGATAGAAAAGCTGTGTGCCATATTAAAGCATCTTCCCCAGTGATAAAGAACTGGGGTTTTCCTAAATACAGGGGTGGGCTACCAATCTGAGGTAAAATACATTTTTTTAAGATATCTCTTGTCTATACTGAGATGCAAGGGCAGCAAGGAAAATCTGTAAACATCTGACTAAGGCCAGGAAATGACATTTTAAGAACTTTCACTACAGAGGTGAAAATAAGACCTTTAAAAAATATGATAAAGATCTTTGTTTAAGAATAAACAAGTACAAATATGGTACAAGAGGATGTATTAAGGAATTAGGACACTGGAAGCAAGCCTGACATGAAATTGCTTCAAAGGGGCCTTTAAGTGACTATCCATTTTGTAACTCTCTCATTTTAATTATTATATAAATTTTATTATTTTATATTTATATATAAATTATAAAACCATTATAGGATGGTTTGCAGTAGTGTGCAGCTCAGAGTGATGGGGTATCCTCTGGACTACAAGTGACCAATCTGAGGTCACCAGCCCCACCTGTTCCCTAGGGATAGGGCTGTGCATATTATAGCAGGTAGCCAAAAAATACCATGGTCCCATCAGCAGCTCAAAAGCTATGATGGTTCTAGGTAGTTGGTATATTTTTATGTTTGGCCATTATGGAGTCATAACTATATTTTTATTTTATTCTTTAAAACCTTACCAAAAAAAAAAAGAAAAGAAAAGAATACATTCAGGATATTGAGAGTGAGACAAAATATGTTTCGATCAATTTGCACTTTTGTAATCAGAAACCTCAAGTCCAGAAATATCATTAATCTAGAACAGATGAAGTCACAAACGTTCCCTTACTGCTATCCAGCTATCTAGATATGAGGAAAACAATGTTTGTGAGATTAAGACTAATCATAACATTTGTCATTTGGACAATGAGAATCCCTAGTGGTATAAAATATCAGCAAACTTTGCCCATTCTGAAAAAGAGCCAAATACATTTGTGGCTTGGATTCTGGAGGTACCTGGTGATGTTTCTATTCCATTACCTTCCACTATAATCTCTCTCCCTACCAGTTTACAATTGGCCTTGAACTTATTTCAAATAAAATTTCTAAGACATTGAAGTTTTTTCCTCTCTTTTTAAAATTATTTTTATTAAGTTTTTAATTTTAATTCCAGAATATTTAACACACAGTGTTATACTAGTTTCAGTTGTACAATATGGTGATTCAACAATTCTGTACATTATTCAGTGCTCCTCATGATAAGTGTACTCTTTAATCCCCATCACCTATTTCACTCATCTCCCTGCCATCCCCATGTCACCTTTGGTAACCATCAGTTTGTTCTCTATAGTTAAGAATCTGTTTCTTGGTTTGTCTCTCTCTCCCTTTTTCTTTGCCTTTGCTCATTTGTTTTGTTTCTTAAATTCCACATATGAGTTACATCATTTGGTATTTGTCTTTCTCTGACTGATTTGTTTGGCTTAGCATTATACTCTCTAGCTCTGTCCATGTCCTTGCAACTGGCAAGATGTCATTTTTTTATGGCTGATTATTTTTGTGAAAAATATTTTATGAAAAATTTTTATGGCTGTATAGTATTCCGTTTTATAACACACCCCACATATTTATCCATTCATCTATCAATGGACACCTCAGCTGCTTCCATAATTTGGCAGTTTTATAAACAATGCTGCAATAAACATTGAGGTGCATGTATCCCTTTGAATTAGTGTTTTTTGTATTCTCTGGGTAAATACCCGGTAATGCAGTTACTGGATCATAGCATACTTCTTTTTAACTTTTTGAAAAACCTCCATACTATTTCCCTTAGTGGCTGCACCACTGCATTCCCACTAACTGTACATAAAATTTCCTTTTTCTCCACATCCTCACCAACACTTGTTGTTTCTAGTGTTTTTTTATTTTAGCCATTCTGACAAGTGTAGGTGATATCTCATGGCGATTTTTATTTGTCTTCCCCTGATGATGAATGATATTGACCATGTTTTTATGTGTGTTTGGCCATCTGGATGTTTTCTTCTCTTCTTCTTCTTCTTTTTTATTAACATATAATGTATTCTTTACCTCAGAGGTACAGGTCTGTGAATCATCAGTCTTACACAATTCATAGCACTCACTATAGCACATACCCTCCCCAATGTCCATAACCCAGCTACCCTATCCCTACCCACACCACCAGCAACCCTCAGTTTGTATCATGAGATTAAGAGTCTCTTATGGTATGTCACCCTCTTGATCCCATCTTGTTTCATTTTTCTCTTCCCTACCCCCCACAACCCCCGACCCTGTGTCTCAAATTCCTCATATCGAGAGATCATATGGTAATTGTCTTTCTCTGATTGACTTATTTCGCTTAGCAAAATACCCTCTAGTTCCATTCACGTCATAGCAAATGGCAAGATTTCATTTCTTTTGATGGCTGCATAGTATTCCATTGTATATATATACATACCACATCTTCTTTATCCATTCATCTGTTGATGGACATCTAGGTTCTTTCCATAGTCTGGCTTTTGTGGACATTGCTACTCTAAACATTCAGGTGCACGTACCCCTTTGGATCACTACATTTGTATCTTTAGGGTAAATACCCTGTAGTGCAATTGCTGGGTTGTAGGGTAGCTCTATTTTCAACTTTTTAGGAACCTCCATACTGTTTTCCAGAGAGGCTATACCAGCTTTCATTCCCACCAACACTGTAGGAGGGTTCTCCTTTCTCCACATCCTCGCCAACATCTGTCATTTCTTGTTAATTTTAGCCATTCTGACTGGTGCGAGGTGGTATCTCACTGTGGTTTTGATTTGTATTTCCCCGATACCGAGTGATGGTGAGCACTTTTTCATATGTCTATTGGCTATCTGGATGTCTTCTTTGCAGAAATGTCTGTTAATGTCTTCTGCCCATTTCTTGATTGGATTATTTGTTCTTTGAGTGTTGAGTTTGAGAAGTTCTTTATAGATTTTGGATACTAGCCCTTTATCTGATATGTCATTTGCGAATATCTTCTCCCATTCTGTCAGTTGGTTTTGTTGACTGTTTCTTTTGCTGTGCAAAAGCTTCTGATCTTGATGAAGTCCCAATAGTTCATTTTTGCCCTTGCTTCCCTTGCCTTTGGCAATGTTTCTAGGAAGAAGTTGCTAAGGCTGAGGTTGAAGATGTTGCTGCCTGTGTTCTCCTCAAGGATTTTGATGGATTCCTGTCTCACATTGAGGTCTTTCATCCATTTTGAATCTTTTTTGTGTGTGGTGTAAAGAAATGGTTTAGTTTCATTCTTCTGCATGTAGCTGTCCAATTTTCCCAACACCATTTGTTGAAGAAACTGTCTTTTTGCCATTGGACATTCTTTTCTGCTTTGTTGAAGATTAGTTGACCATAGAGCTGAGGGTCTATTTCTGGGCCCTCTATTCTGTTCCATTGATCTATGTGTCTGTTTTTGTGCCAGTTCCATACTGTCTTGATGATGACAGCTTTGTAATAGAGCTTGAAGTCTGGAATCGTGATGCCACCAACTTTGACCTTCTTTTTCGACATCTCTCTGGCTATTTGGGGTCTTTTCTAAAGACCCATACAATTTTAGGATTTATAAATCCTAAACTTTAAATTTTAGGATTATTTGTTCCATTTCTTTGGGAAAAAATTGATGGTATTTTGATAGGGATTGCGTTAAATATGTAGATTGCTTTAGGTAGCATAGACATTTTTACAATATTTGTTCTTCCAATCCATGAGCATGGTATGTTTTTCCATTTCTTTGTGTCTTCCTCAATTTCTTTCATGAGCACTTTGTAGTTTTCTGAGTACAGATTCTTTGCCTCTCCAGTTAGATTTATTCCTAGGTATCTTATGGTTTTGGGGTACAATTGTAAATGGGATCGACTCCTCAATTTCTCTTTCTTCTGTCTTGCTGTTGGTGTATAGAAATGCAACTGATTTCCGTGCACTTTTTTATCCTGACAATTTACTGAATTCCAATATGAGTTCTAGCAATTTTGGGGTAGAGTCTTGGGTTTTCCACATAAAGTATCATATCATCTGCAAAGAATGAGAGTTTGACTTCTTTGCTGATTCGGATGCCTTTAATTTCTTTTTGTTGTCTGATTGCTGAGGCTAGGACTTCTAGTACTATGTTGAATAGCAGTGGTGATAGTGGACATTCCTGCTGGGTTCCTGACCTTAGGGGAAAGCTCTCAGTTTTTCCCTATTAAGAATGATATTTGCCGTGGGTTTTTCATATATGGCTTTGATGATATTGAGGTATGAACCCTCTATCCTTACACTGTGAAGAGTTTTGATCAAGGAATGGTGCTGTACTTTGCCAAGTGCTTTTCAGCATCTATTGAGAGTGTCATATGGTTCCTGTTCTTTCTTTTATTAATGTATCATATCATATTGATTGATTTGCAAATGTTGTACCAACCTTGCAGCTCAGGACCAAATCCCACGTGGTCGTAGTGAATAATCCTTTTAATGTACTGTTGTATCCTATTGGCTAGTATTTTGGTGAGAATTTTTGCATCTGTGTTCATCAAGGATATTGGTCCATAATTCTTTATGATGGGGTCTTTGTCTGGTTTTGGGAATCATCCGGATGTTTTCTTTGGAGAAATGTCTGTTCGTGTCTTCTGCCCATTCTTTGAATTATTTGAGTTTTTTGATGTTGAGTTGTATAAGTTCTTTATATATTTTAGATATGAGCCCTATATCAGATATGTCATTTGCAAATATCTTCTCCCATTCCATAGCTTGTCTTTTAGTTTTATTGATTGTTTCCTTCACTGTGAAGAATCTTTTTATTTTGATGTAGTCCCAATAGTTTATTTTTGCTTTTGTTTTCCTTGCCTCAGGAGACATATCTAAAAAAATGCTGTTATAGCTGATGTCGGAGAAATACTGCCTGCACTCTTTCCTAGGACTTTTATGGTTTCAAGTCTCACATTTAAGTCCTTAATCCATTTTGAGTTTGTTTTTGTGTGGTATAAGAATATAGTCTTGGAAAAAAAAAAAAAGAATGTGGTCTTGGGCGCCTGGGTGGCTCAGTGGGTTAAAGGCTCTGCTTCAAGCTCAGGTCATGATCTCAGAGTCCTGGGATCGAGCCTTGCATCGGGCTTTCTGCTCAGCAGGGAGCCTGCTTCCCCCTCTCTCTCTGCCTGCCTCTCTGCCTGCCTGTGATCTCTCTCTCTCTCTCTCTCTCTTAAAATAAAAAAAAAAAAAGAATGTGGTCTTGTTTCATTCTTTCACATGTAGCTGTCCAGTGTTCCCAACACAATTTGTTGAAGAAATTGTCTTTTTCCCATTGCATAGTCTTGGCTCCTTTTCAAAAATTGATCATAGAAATGTGGGTTTACTTCTGGGTTTTCTATTCTGTTTCATTGATCTATGTGTCTATTTTTATGTCAGTACCATACTATTTTGATTTTTGCCACTTTGTAATATAACTTGAAGCCTGGAATTTGAGACTTCCAGTTTTGTTTTTCTTTTTCAAGATTGCTTTGGCTGTTTGGGATCTTTTGTGGTGCCATACAAATGTTAGGATTGTTTGTTCTAGTTCTGTGAAAAATGCTGTTGGTATTTTGATAGATATTGCATTAAATCTATAGATTGCTTTGGTTAGAATAGACATTTTAACAATATTTTTTCTTCCAATCCATGAGGAGGGAATGTCTTTCCAATTCTTTGTGTCATCTTAAATTTCTTTCATCAGTGTTTTATAATTTTCAGAGTACAGGTCTTTCACCTCTTTGCTTAAGTTTTATTTTATTATTTGTGGCATAATTATAAATGGAATTTCTTTAAAAGTTCTCTTTCTGCTGCTTCATTATTAGTTATTAGAGATTCAACAGATTTCTTCACGTTGATTTTGTATTCTGCAAGTTTACCTAAAAAGAGAAGTTTAAAGGAAATTGTTCTAAGGCAGAGTTTTCATTGGGGCTCAGTTACATAGACCTAATTGGTTATCCACATTGCTGACCTCCATATCCAGCCCCTCTGGAGGTCTCCTTGATGAACAGGACCCAAAGTCCCCACCCTACATCACATTAATAGGCTATTGGTGAGGCCCAAAGTTCTCAGACACTCTTATCAGAGATGAAATTTCAAGGGTTTAGATATCACCTCCCAGGGACTAAGGGTAAAAGCCTGACCTATCTTTGGGTAAGGTTAATTATTTACTACACATTGAGGTGACACAATTTTGCCTTTTTAAAAATTCTCCCTCTCATTTCTGTCTCTTCTTTCTTCATCAAAATCTTATAAGCTACAAAACAATCTATGTCCCCAACACCCTCTTCTTAGCCACTCTCACTTCAGGCTAACATAGTGACTGGGCTCTAAAAAATGAGAACAAGGTCAGTGTCATGTCTCCATCCTCAGCTTAAACTCCACAGCAGTCTCTGGGCAAATCTCATGGTGCCAGTTCCCTGGAGAATGTTATTTGCAAGGATTGCTTCTCACTTGGAAAATTACAACAAATACAAGTCCTCTCAGAAGCCAAGGACTAAAAATCTGATTTCCATGGTGACATAGGGACTGCCCCTCTCCACTAGGGACAGAGAATGTTGAAGAATTATTCTGGGCCACATAGTTTCAAACAATGCAGTTTCTAACAAAGATTAAAGTACCCCAAAGAAAGTGACTATGTGACTTAAGTAAAGCTGCCTCAAAGCCTTAGAACAGTTCCCTTTAAAGCTCTCTCAGGTGGCTTTTTGTTTTACTTGAGATTCCTTTCCTTGCCAACCTGTTTCCTTCAGTGAAAATTTAGCCAAAGAAGCCTTCTCAGATAATGAGAAGAGGTTTTATTCCTGGAGATTTTGCCATCTTGAGTCATAGCTCACATTAATCATCTTTAGAGATTTTTATAAGGGTTGCCTATCTTAAAATTTTAAAAAATTCTTTGGAAAAAGCAGATTGGGCCCAACTTTGGGCTTATGCCTACAAAGTGAGTTCTGTGGTAAAGGACTTTATTTGAAAATAAAATATTTTCCACAAGCACTTCTCTAACTAAATCACATAGCACAAAAATAAAAGGGCTTGAATTCACAAAAACAATCATTACTTGCAAAGGGAAACCTTTTCGAATGTGCCCATACCTACCCACTCTGCTTTTTGATCTGGAGGCCAAAAACTCTCTTGAATTAAGTGTTTTGCTTCCAGTGCACTTATCTCAGAATTGTTAAATGAAATAAATAGGGAAAGTAAACAGCATTATTTTAAAATAATGCAATTTGTATCTAATGTGGTCATGTGTGGTACTCTAACTTATTATGTTGAACTATAATTTGAAATACTTCATATCCTATATTTTAAAAACTAACCTAGGGTTTTCTCCTACATCTTCTAAAGCGACTATTATATTTTCATATTGTCATTAACATCGATTATGCTATCATACTAGTGTTCTGCTTTATATTTTTAAATTAAATGTTTTATATTTGGTACTTGTATCCTGAGGCAATTTTAACATGAAGAGGACAATTTTATAAATGGGAAAAAAAATATCAAATGAATAGTGTGTTCCCTGCTGCATAGAACACTTAAAAGCCAGAATTCCTGCTTCAAAATGTTTCCAGGCAAAGTAAAATTATAAGGAAAATTAGATGTTCTTTAAAATGTCAAGAGTAAGTTATTTTCTCTTATTTGGCTTGATTTTTTGTTTGTTTGATGTAGTCATGAAACCATTTCTCCTTAAAGATGAGTCTGGTTTTGCTAAAGAGAAGGTATGAAGGTTTATTACATGGTCACTTATAATTATTAAATAATTGAAGATAATGCAAGTGTCTAAAAATAGGGGGCTGGTTGCATGATTATGGAACATAAACACTGCATAATCTCTAAAAATCAGGTCATAAAATGACATAGGAAAATGTTTCCTATATGTTAAGTAAAAAAAATCAATTATACACAGAATAGTATACACAGTATACACAGAATAGTCCTTATTTTATTAAGAAAAAAGTATGTAGAATATGAATAAATAATATATGTAAATATGCATAGAAAACATTGAAAGGCTATTTAGACCAGATTAGTCGTGGTTCTCTCTGCATGAACTAGACATGGTTTGAAAGATCATAAACCATTAAATCGTAGAGCTGAAGTGCCTTTGAGATCATTTAATTCAGTCACACATTAAATCACTAGATAATTAATTCCTTGGCTATTTAAAGACTGCTCCCCATTCTTCTTCAATTCTCTTTGCTTCAGTATAACATCGCTAGTTTTACAACCTCTCTTTGTGATTTTCTGACTCCTCCCTGTCTTGAGTTGTTGGCATCCCTCTTAAGATGGGTCATCCAGAGTATGCCCATGTTCCAAGTGTAATCACGCCAGCCAGCATCCAATGGACTTGTTTGCTCCTTCTATGTTTATCCAGCAAAGGCCATCATTTGTACCAACATGAAGTCAACTAAAACTTTTTCAGAGAATTTCTACGTGAGCAACTGTTAAAGACGATCTTCCCCAATTTGAATTCATTCTATTAATTCTTTGACTCCAAAGCAGGGTCTCTACAGCCAGAACAATCTCTGATTCAGCTTCCATCCTTTTTATTAATCCTTATTAAGCCATATCTCATTTGTTTTACTCAATATCCAAGTCTATCAAACTCATTTTGAATCTTGAATCTATCCAGCAACATATTACCTATATTCAGTTTTTTTTTTTTTCCCTTCCCTTGTTGATAAGCAAGCCTTCTCTATCTTTACTCATCTCCGAAAACCATCCTTGAGAGCCAGGACTAGAAATCATCTTACTGTCTCTAGAGTCTCATATCTGATTTTTCACAGAGGACTTTATGGGATGCCATTCCATTGGTCACTCACCCTCCCACTCATTTACCCCAAGTCAGATAAACAGGACAAGCATCCTACCTACAGGGATAATCAGTGGCTGAGGAGGATTCAACCCTGCATTTTCGACCCCAGAGTTTTACTGCATTTCCCACCTACTCATCCCAGGCTCAGTAAAAAGAATACAGGCTCAGTAAAAAGAATACAGAGGCAAATACTAAAGAGAGGGTTTTCCTGAAAGGAAGAAAATGTATTAAAAGAATGAAGTGGCTAGTATCAATTAGTGTTTACCTATCACTGACAAGCTTAGGGTCTACAAATAGAGTAATGGGTTGGATCTCTTCTGTTTATCCCTGTAAATGCCACCCATGTCTGGCTCATTTATTTTGAATGTGACTTCCAGAAAAATCATGGATAAGGGAGCCAAGCTCCTGGGAGAATTGATCAACTGTGAATTTCAGAGACTCTAGTCCTTATTATTATAACATAGTGTCCTTCCTGGACTTCAGATTCCGTACCTACAAGGTGAGGATATTTAACTCAACTTGATGATACTGAAGTCTTCCTCCAGTTCAATATTTTTGATGCAAAGATAAATTAATACACCATCAAGGGGCAGTTTACAATTTTTCCTTGCGATGCTGTTCAAGATAATCTGTAAAACACAGGTTTAATGTTTCCAGAGCCTCTCTCTTCCTCAGTAATTTTTTTATTTATCTCAAACTGACTCCCTGCTTTTTTTCTACACTCCTCAAGCACTGCTATACCCCCACTCAAAATGCTCTCTGCTTCTGCATGCTCCCTGTTTTCCTGAGAAAATTGTTGAAACCCAACCTTAGGGCTAAGGGATCTGGAAGCCTCTCTACCTAGACTCACATGCTACTCAACTATGAATTCTGCTACTTACTGCCAAGTGATACACTCAATTACTTAATTTCTCATAGTCTCAGTTTATTCACATAAAATGATGGTGATGGTGCTCACTTCACAGCACATATACTAAAATTGGAACAATACAGAGAAGATTAGCATGGCCCCCGTACAAGGATGATGTGCAAACTCATGAAGCATTCCATATCTTTATAACAATTATAAATAAGCCTGTTAAATTTTTCTAAACAATGCATTTGGATTTTTTTTAAAAAAGCAAGTAAATTTCTTACTGATGGCAACAAAATAAAAAAATAAAAGGATGATGGTTCTTATAAAACTGTTGTGAGGATATGTGGAATCAAGAGTAGAGAGTCTTCAATGCATTGTCTAGTTCATAGAAAACACACAAAGAGATGTTCACCAAAAAAAACCCTCCACATTTCTCTACTTTATCATCTCTCTCTTCATCCTCTGGTCTCAGAGGGAGAAGAGTCTGTATTCTTTTTCTTAGGCTATCATAGCTCTTTTTGTATCTCTGCTGGTTTAAAACAAGAAGAATTACACATTCTTTTTTTTTTTTAATTTTATTTATATGAGATAGAGACAGTGAGAGAGAGCATGAGAGGGGAGAATGTCAGAGGGAGAAGCAGACTCCTCGTGGAGCTGGGAGCCCGATGTGGGACTCGATCCCAGGACCCTGGGATCATGACCTGAGCCGAAGGCAGTTGCTTAACCAACTGAGCCACCCAGGTGCCCGAAGAATTACACATTCTTATAGCAATGTCTAGAGGGAGGGTGGACTTCAGCAGCTTAGCAGTGCCATGAGGAACTGAATTCTGTGCTCTCTTCTCTGCCCTTGGTGATATCAGTGTCACCTTGAGGTTAGGGCTCCTTGGGGTCACAAGATGGCTACAGCAGTTCCAGAGCCGCATGCTTCATTTTGTACATTCAAGCAGAGAACAAGAATTGGTTCTAAAACTTCACTCAGAAGAGAAAAGAAGCTTCATTTTCAAGTCTGAAGAAAAAAAAAAATTCTCTCTCATATTTAACTGGTCTAAATTGGATTAAATGCCTTCCCTAAACCCATAACTAAGTCAGGTGATAAGTTCATGTTATTTTAAGCTTGAACCCCATAACTCTGTTTCTAGAAATAGGGTGGAGTTAAATTTTTCTCCAATGCACGTAGAATTTGGAGTACCCCGGCAGCATGGTCCAATTGCATGATTCATATGGATTTCTCTTCTGGAACTGTGTTCGGTGCCTTTCGCATAAAATACAATGAGAATAGAGCTTCCTGGAGTTAGTCATCTAGTGGACTTGGACTTGGAAAGAGGTAGTTGAAATTAAGGATAGTTACTGCAAGAAATGGTACTAGAAACTGGTTATATCATCACAAAGTCTACTTTACTATGTGCCTTTGAGTCCATCTCTTCCTCCTTTCTATGGAAATTTTTCCTGTTACTTTATCCTTTTTTCCAATTATCAATAGTTGCTTCTTATTGGGTCACTTACTTATGCTCATTTTTTATCCAAAATAATAAACAAAAAATTAAAATTTAAAAATCAGAGCTTCCCAAACCTGCTACTCTGCCAAGCTACCTGTTTCCCTACCACAGTTACTGAAAACACAGTCTGTCTTCATTGCCTCAACTTGGTCATCTTGCTTCTGCCTTAACCATATATACTCCCAAATCTACTCTCTGAATCATTTCTCTGTAAATGAATCCAAATGTCATTGATGAGCTCCAACTTCTGTGATCACCACACCCTTCCTCCTTGAAATTTTCTCCTCCTTTTCATCAATTTATTTTATCAAAATTTATCATGCACCTGCCACATGCCACACACTGGGATAAATGCTGAGAATACAAACATTAAAGAATTTAGTCCTTCCCTTCAAGGAGGCTAATAAAGGCTAGTGGGAAGACAGTCCATGAAACAACAGCGGAAAGCCATAGTGGAGGCATGTGAGAGGAGTAGAGAAATAAGCATCTAAATCAAGGAGTTACTGGAGTTTCAGAAAGAGATAACTCTCGGACTGCTTTTAGGAAAAACTACGGAGTTTGTCCACTGGAAAATGTCTAAGGCACAGGGAATGGCATGGTGCAATCAGGGAACTACAGGTGGCTTGGTATGGTTGGGGGATGGTAGAGAATGTAGGGGAGGGGCAAAAGAGGAAGTTGTTCAAGAAGACAGAAGCCAATTCAAGGGTTTTGACAAAGTAGTAACATGGATCATGGGTAGCCACAGAGAAACTGAGACATCGCTAAATCGTTTCTGTGAAATGATGGAGGATGGAATAAGCAGGCAGGTGCCCAGAAGCTGGTGGACTGGTAAGAAGGGTACTAAAGAATTTGGATAAAGATGTTGATGTTTCTGAACTACAATTATAATGGTTGGTGAAAACAAGGTAGAATAAATTCAAAAGATAAAAATCTACAGCATTTAGCATGGGGTAGGAAGGATGGAACAGTAAAGAATGGCAAAACTAAATGGGAAGAAATATTCAATGATGTCAAATATAGCAGAGAGGTTAGTCAAGAAAAGGACATTCTGTATATCCCTGGATTTCTTATTTGTATGACCAGTTCTCACTAATGTTTGAGCTCTTAGCTCTGCCCCTCAGCAGAGGTGCTTCCCAGTAATAGAGCCAGAGCAGACCTCCCTACGTTTTCCCCTTCACAACACCATGTAATCTCATAGGCTTCAACAATTGCAGCTATGTCATAAGCCCCAAATCCACATATCTGAGTCTGACTTGTTTCTGAAATTCCAAAACCAATTTTCCCTTGCTTCCTCAGCATCTCTACCAGGATATCCATGTATGCACCTCTAACTAAATTTAAATCATCATATGATTTAAATTTCTCTCCAAACTTATTACTTCTCTCCAAACTTATTACTTCTCTTTTTCCTGATCTGTTGATGCTGCTGCTATCCTTTTTTAGTAAGACAGTTTGCTGTCACCTTTGTATCCTTATTAGTCCCTTCACCCATCAAATGTTGAGCACCTAAAATATATCTTGGACTCTTCCGTGCAGATATAGTGGATGACCTAAGCAAAGTTTTGCCCATAAAGAGCTTTATTCTAGTGAAAGAATACATATTGCAGTATATCAGAAAAGTGTAATAATTTAAAGCAAAATAGGATAGGGAACATAAGAGTAACAGTGTGTTTTACATTCAATCAGTTGGTAGGGCGTTTTGCTTCACCTTTTGCTTCATGTCTCTGTCATTTATCCTTACCCCTCCAATCTCACACTATCCAAATTCTGCCTTCCATGCCCTCTTACTAAGCGAGTGGCAATAATGTCTCCGTTTAACCCAATTGAAAGAATATGCAGAGAGCTGTTACCACAGGCTGGGCACTAGCCTTGATACAGACCCCAAAACAAACTAAAATAAGTTCAGAAGGTTCAGAAGGAGTGATGAAATAAACACCTAAGCCACTTAAATACAAAACAAAATTGATAAATTCCACAAGGGTATTATACTTAACTAACCATAGAAATTCACAGGATGGTAGATCCCTTCTGCAGAGGACTCAGTTGAGTTAGCAGTATTCAAAATGCCACTTAAAGGAAGGGCTGGATGTATATTAGGTTTGGAGAGGACAGTTGGGGAGGAAAATGCATTCTAAGTGGAAGACTCTGGATGAGTAAAGGGAAGAAGATGGGGAAACACAGCTGTCCAGATAATAGTGGGTAATGCCATTTGCTGGGAGCTTAGGTTACTGGTAGAGGAAGCTGAGGTTAGGAAGATAAATTGGGACCATTCTGTGAGAGTCTTAAAGGCTGATCTGATCATTTTTACTTAATTTCATTAAATGACGAGAGTCCAGCAGCTTTTTTCTTTTATCTTTGTACATACATGGCTTCCTCATTTGTTGGTTTATAAAATACTGTATTTTTGTTGGACTACTATCTGCTATTATCCTGGAATATTGGTAATTTAGTAAGAAGTTATTATACAAAGGCACATGTGTTGAAATAGTATCTTATGATATGAAAGCTAAGCAAACCCTGGTAGATGGTGACATGAATGTATTTATATCTGAAAAATTATGTTCCTGAGCTTTGAAATATTTCAGGTTTGCCATTATTTTGAAATTAGATAAAAACTGCAGTGAGCCAGCTTATAAATTGCTATTTCTGTTAAGTTTAGAGAATGAAAAGACAAAGTTCTCTCCTAGGGACTTTATCAAAATTCTTTGAATTGGCAGAACCTAAGAAACATAAGAAACATGAAGAAGAAATTTTAGCGGAATATCTCCAGACCATAATGGATAGGTCTGAATGAAAGTACATGGTTTCTCCCAAAAATATGTAAATAATTATCTATTTCTAGAATGGGACATTAATTTCCAAAGAGGTGCTAATTTGTCTTTCTAAACAAAAGACTGAATTGTTTAATTTACAAATGGAAATTCCCACTTAAAGAATTTCCAAAAACAAATAAACCAGTTGAAGTTTCCAAGTAGAGAACTACATGTGTTATACTGATGACTTGCCCTAACAACCAGCATTGTGGTTTAGCTTCTGAATTCTTCTATACTTTGACAATATATTTTAAAAAATAGATTTGCTAATGAATATGGTCCTAATATTCTCCATGAATAGCTTTGAAACCCAATATGATTTCAGAATTGGCCAACTTTACCAAGGAAACATGAAGAAAGGTTTCCATGGTTTCAGAGAATCAATAGTGCCCTCTAAAGGAAGTCCATGAGAGGTACATTCAATATCAAGGTTTCATTCAGCAAGCATTTTGCCCCAAGTGTTACTTAATTGTAATATACAAAATGGATTCAAGATTATAAAAAGAGTGTGGGCTGGCCCTCCTCATGAGTATCATGGGTGGCTTCCCACATAAGTTTTAGACTGGTAGAGCAAAGAGATCATCCCTGAGCTCCAGTTTCTTCTACTCGCTGTGAACTATTGTCATCCCTGTGGAAAGCTTCTTGGAAGGCAAAGGTTTCTGAATTGAGGCTTGGACATCCTGGATTCTGACAGATGGGAAATTCAGAAAGGGATCCGGGTAGACTTCGTGGGAAAATGTGCTACACTAAGGGAAAATTGTGTAGAATTGAGTGCCAGTGCCAAGGAGGTTTCATCAGCTCTTTGCCCAGGGCCAGCTAGGAAAACCTACATGTTGGCAAAACAGCTGCATCAGCTGATTTAGAAGAGGAAGGCAGTGTAGCTTGGCTGAAGCACAGGAAAGTTAAAAGAAAAAGATACTATGGAACACTTGTGGATTTTTATTTGTCAATCTGATTTTGTGGCTTATTCTCACATTTCTTCTCTCTATCCATTTTGCATGATATACAGAGAATTATTCACAAATTCCTTGATGATGTTACAAGAAATTATTAGTATCGCCATTATATGGGCATTATTAGTATTGTATTATTACTATTATTAGGTGCAGGTTGAGTTGTAAAGACTAATATCTGCCTTAGAGACACAAAAAGTCAATAAGTACAGATGAATGTTCATTCCAGGTATAAGGTAATGCAGCAGAGTTACTGTCATAATGAGATAGGTGAGGATGAAGTCTAAAATATTTTATTCTGTTACCAAAGCTATATAGAGAGAGCCCCATGTATGTTTTTAAGACTCTTCCTCCAGAGCCAGGTCCACCTTTGTCAGACGATAAAGATCACAGGTTAGGTTAGCACTTAGCACATACACCTGTGGCGTTCGTGCCCGCTTACTCTGCATGTTCAAATATCATACTTCCCCTGAGCCTCACATCAACCTTGTGAGGTCAGCAGGGCGACTATTATAATAGAGCAAGAAAAAAAAAAACTTCATGGGACACGAGTGGGATTGTGGAGGAAAATTAATTTTCAAGATCTTTTTTTCTACTGATTGATTGGAATAGTAAAACACTTGAAGAGATATTAGGTTAGATATTAATGGAAATAGAAATCTGCTAAGATGGTACATCAGCCATAGCAAAGCTGTTCCCCACCTTTTGGGACGATTCAGGTTAACTGGCACATTTCAGCCGAGACAGCTGCGGTTAGTACAGCAAGGTGACAATCCTGCACCAGCTTCATTAGATGTGACACATCAGTCTGAAGAAATCTGAGACTTGGGCCACAGAGAGTCATCCTCAGCAGGTTCCTCAAACCACCACCAAAGCTGAAGGTGCATCAGCAGAGCAGCAGGTGAACAGAAGCTGCCAGAAGCACTTGGCTCAGTCACACCAACACATCGACTCGCAGGCCTCCTAGGATGCATTTTGAGCTTCACAGGCTAGAGTTAAAAGAGTTTAAATGTTCATTTAGGTTTCCCTTCTGAATGGTTCTTGGAAAAAGACAGATCCAGGAAAGTAGAGATTCCTTTAAATCTTCAGGGCAGGAGCTTAACACAAAAAAATCCCTCCTCCTCTGATTTATTCGGGTTAGCTAAGAAGCTATTTTAAAGGAGGCTCCAAAGATGTATTTCTCAGCGGTTTATCAGCACCACAGCATGGCCCAGGAACTGGCTGGGCATGAATCACAGCACTCTTGTGTATGACTGCCCTGTCTCAGCCTGTGGGAAACAGTCTGTGTTTCAGAATTCTCTTCTAGAACCAGGGCCCCTCTTCGGGGAAAATGGCTCTTGAAATGTTTGCTGCTCATAGGAGCTTCTGGATGGCGGAGTGAAAAAGTTTGGGCAACACAGATACAGCCTGGGTACAACTACAGGTGAGAAGCATCTCCCCTTAGTGCCTTGGCCGCTGAACAGAAATGGTGGTTTCTGTTATGCACTAAACTCTGCCTGAGGCCAAAGCCTGTGGCCCTGGGAGGGTACTGTTGAGTTCCTAATGACCCCATAACCACTGAGTCTTCTCACTTTCACAAACCAGCTCCATTTGTCCTGTTAATTATTATGTCGTTCTGTATGGTTGTTAGTACTTGGACATAGAAACATTTAGCCTGGACAGCAACCCCACAAAGTCGGCAGGACAAGTATTATCATCCCCGTCTTGCTGCTAGGGAGAAATTAAATGATTGGGCTTGACTGTACTCTGCTAACCAACAATCCTTGGCTCCCTCCCTGTAAGCCAGTGCTCTTCACTTTGTATCACTTATCCACTCTCCCTTTAGTCCTGTGCCATCTGTCAACAAGGCAATCTGATAAAATAACTAACACCAGTAGGAGACCAGAAGTATTTCCTCTTGGTCTCTCTCCTCTAAGATCTTTCTGGAGATAATATCTTAAAATGTTCACTGTCTTGATAAGAATTTTTGGCTAGGAAGGACAGAATTCTCTCATGGCTTTAGGGGTGATGAAAGCTGTGAGTTAATGTGTATCTTTTGAAGTGTCTCATATAGGATGCTCAGGAGCATGCCCATGGATCTTTTGGTTGTTCAAAAAAAAAAAAAAAATGGCCAAGATAATAGATTCTGCTTTGTGCTAGGTCAGGGGTACTGGGAGACAGAGCTTGGGCACTATGTCTGTTAGGTAAAGGAACTTGACCCATATGTATGAAAACTCTTGGCCAGAACATAATAGGCATTCGACTGTAGAGTAATTTGAGATGTTTGTTTTACATAATGGTACAATTATTCTTGCAAATTTCACTTCTGTTTTCCCTGGATTTGAGCATTGTTTAAGTGACCAGAACAATAGGAACAGTTTTTGGGAGCAGGTTTAAAGTGCTATGAGATAGGACAAGGAAAGACAAACTGGCAAGAGTCAATGGGATTGTTTACCTAAGTGAGTGGTGTTGGTCCAGAATATTCATGGCCTGCCGAATTGCTTACTGGTCTTCTGATAAGGAAGGAAGGAAGGGAGGGAGGGAGAGAGGGAAGAAATGAAAAAGGAAATAAATACATCCTGAGGACTATTTCTGAAGTCTCACCTATTACAGTGTCAGTCACTGGAGATGTTTGATCCCCACCAGAGTAGTCCACCAAGCAGTCCAAGTTTCCACCAATATTTCTGGGCTCCAAAATGAGAAAGCTAAAACGACATTCCCCATACTCAGGGTTCATACTCAGGGTTCTGGATGTAATGGGGTGAAGGCTTTCTTCCTTCAACTTGGGGCATTTTTTCTGCTAGCTACCAAAACTGTGGAGTATACAGTCTCTAGCAGCTGCAGGGGCAGCAGGAACAAGACCCTGGGCTCAGTCCCAGCAGTTGAGGGGATGGTAGCTTTCTGATCCAGCTTTTAATTCTCTGAGTTGGAGCTGCATTTAGACATCCTTGAAATCAGGTGGCCTCCTGATTACTGCAGAGGAAGTAGTGCCCTGGGAGGGCCAGTCAGGAGTATTCTGGAAGTCAGTTACAGAAACCCCATCTAGAGACTGCTCCTCCAGTTCTGATTTCATAAGCAGTTTGCTCCTGATATTAAATCCTTTCTGTTCAAAATTCCTAGAATAGTTTCTGTTTTGCACTGAACTCTTGTCTGATACAGAATACCACAAAAGATTAAAGGAAAAAAAAAAAAAGACCTACAGTAAATACAGTAAACATGTCCTGTCAATGTTTCCTTTCAGTAATAAAGAAGTAAAATCTGGGCAAATAAAGACATTGCCAAGGGAAGGACCTTTGAATTAGAATAATAGTTCTTCTCTATAACACTGAATATCAAGAGAATTAGAGAATTAGTGTGGTATCAAAGTTTAGGAAATGATGCCTGCTTCTCTTAAAGATTCATAATATGTAACTGTGCATACAGATTCTGAGAACCTTGCAATAAGGAAAGTTCACCCTCATATTTCCCAAACTCAGAAAGATAGTCAATATTTGGGGAATACTTGTTTACTTCAATTTAAGGGAAAAAATACAGTCCTAGTAACTACTCTCAAAGTAATGTAGTACTTTATAGTAACTTACTAAGGAAATATTTGAGACACCAAAAAAAAAAAAAATCAAAATTTGAAAAGCAAAGGCAGGATAGAAAAGTCAGTAAGTAGTAAAACGAATAAAAATTTTTAACATCTAAGTAATTTTTAATATGGTTATTAAACTTAATATTCATATTAGGCAAAAGTCTTGAAAAGGAAGATAAAGTAAAATAGTAGCAATTAATTGAAAAGCCTATAATGTTTCAACAAAAAACTAAGAAGTGGAAAAGGAAGAAAAAAGAATGCTAATTTTTCCATTCTACACTGACGGGGGGTCAACAGATTTAGATTTATTCTTGACCACTGATAGAAAAATTTAGGATATAAATGAAAGAATGAATATATACATACATATTTGATTTTAAAGTAACATAAAAGTATTAAGATTAGTAGCTTTCCAATTAACAGAGAGAAAGACAAAAACCTGATAAAGAAATCAAGAAATCCTATTATTAGATGACAAATATAAAACAAGATCCAGTAGTGACAACTGTAAGTGTAAAAAGCTAAAAGACTATATTAGCTTTAAAAAAAATCCTAAACTATATGCTCTTTATAAACAATCTATGAAAAACAATATTATGTAGAAAACATAAAATAAACCAAGGGATAGACAAAGATGTCATGAGAAATTCAAACCAAAGCAAAGTAGGAAGTCTTGATATCAATACCAACATAAAATTTAAATTAAAAGAAGTTATCTAGAGATAAAGGAGATTTTAATAATGCAAAAAAATTCACACTAATGTCAAAGGGGAGAGAAACTATATTTGCCTTCTCTGAGTGCCTGCCTCCCTTGAAGTAGAAATTCCCCCACCTCTCAGAATTAAGTCCCAGGCCTCCAGAAGTGCATCCTCTGTAGTTCTCCTATGTTCCTTCCACAGGGATGACTTATGCAATCAGTGAAATCAGAAAAGGATCATTGTGCATTCATGGGCTCCTCTCTTTGGCATATTTTCTTAGAGCCACCTACTTAAAGTGAGTTCAAGGTGGAAATCTCCATGGAACATAGAATGGTACCATTAATGTGTGACTTCAGAGCAATTCAGTCTTCCCCGCTCAAGCCACTAGAACGGGCAAACAGTGTGCTTGCTATCAGACATGACTTCAGGATACACTCCCTAGGATATTCTTCCAACTTCATTGTTGTCCCTACCCCTACTACTTAGAAAGTTTGGGGCTACTACCTTTTCCCATCCTAGCTACCCCATTTGTAATTAACTAAAGTTGTAGAAAGTCATTTTTGGCTAGAAATCCAAGCTTAATCCTCCAGTGCAACTTAGCATGCAATGAAGCTCATATTTCATCCCAATATGATTTCTGAGTATCTTTCTAAATAGTTTATAAACTGGAAAGGAGAGACCTGTGGGTAGTGACACCCTCCAAACCTCCAAAATGGAGGCCATTAACTTTAATGAAAATACATTAAAGTTATATATAAGAAGAAATTGACAAAACCACATTCCAAAGGGACACTTAAATGCTCTCTTTCAATTCTTACCAAAAGGACAAAGACTAGAATAGGAGATAGAGAATTTGAACAAATAATAAGAGCTTTAATGAAAAGATACACTGAAATTTGTGCTCTACAGAGAGAATAGGCTTTTTTTCACATATTCATGGAAAAAATCCACAAAATTTGATCATATATTGTCTCAAACAGTATCTCAATAAAATAAAAAAGTGACAATTCCAGGGCACCTGGGTGGCTCAGTTGGTTAAATATCTGACTCTTGATTTGAGCTCAGGTCATGATCTCAGTGTCATGAGATTGAGCCCCATAATCAGGCTCCACACTCGGTGTGGAGTGTACCTCTCCATCTACCCCTTCCTTGCTTGCCCTTCCTTGCAAAAGTGACAATTCAGAAGGAGGAGGACAAAGATGGTGGAGGAGTAGGAGACTCTATTTTTTTTT
>CM052802.1:70634330-70675656 GCA_028533885.1 Nasua narica | reverse complement strand
TGAGCAAATTGTAGCTGAGAACTTCCCTTATCTGGGGAAGGAAACAAACATTCATGTCCAAGAGGCAGAGAGGTCCCCTCCCAAGATCAATAAGATCAGACAGACACCATGACATAGAATAGTACAATTTGCAAATCTTGGATCCAAGGAAACAATCTTGAAAGTGGCGAGAGGGGAGAGTTTTCTCACATACAGAGGGAGGAACATCACAATAACGTCAGACAGGTCCACAGAGACCTGGCAAGCAAGAAAAGGCTGGGAAGACATTCAGGGTACTAAATGAGAAGAACATGCAAGCAAAGATACTTTATCCAGCAAGTCTGTCATTCAGAATGGATGGAGAGACAAGGAGCTTCCAAGACTGGCAGAAATTAAAAGAATATGTGACCACCAAGCTGACCCTGCAAGAAATATTAAGGGAGGTTCTATAAAAGGAGAAAGACTCCAAAAGTGGTATAGAACAGAAATTTACAGAGACAATCTATAGAAACAAGGACTTCACAGGCAACATGATGAAAATAAAATCACATCTTTCAATAATCACTCTCAGCATGAATGGCCTAAATGCTCCCATGAAATGGCACAGGGTTGCAGATTGGATAAAAAGACAGGACCCATCCATATGCTGTCTACAAGAGACTCATTTTGAACTTAAAGATACATCCAGACTGAAAGTGAAGGGATAGAAAACCATTTTTCATGCCAATGGACCTCAAAGCTAAAGGCTGTAGTTAGAGATACAGGACACTATATCATACTTAAAGAGTCTATCCAACAAGAGGATCTAACAGTTGTAAATATCTATGCCACCAACAGGGGAGCATCCAACTACATAAGCCAACTGTTAACCAAAGTAAACACTCTGCTTTGGGCAGAGGTCTCTTGCCCAAAGAGGTCTCTTTGGTCTCTTTAGAGTAGAGACCTCAACACTCCATTCTCAGCAATAGATAGATCTCTAAGCAGATCTCTCTCTAGGCAGAAAATCAACAAAGAAACAAGAGCTTTGAATGACACACTGGACCAAATGGACCTGATAGATATATACAGAGCATTCCACCCTAAAACAACAGAATACTCATTCTCAAATGCACATGGAACTTTCTCCAGAATAGACCACATACTGGGTCACAAATCAGGTATAATCTGATACCAAAAAGATTGATTATTCCCTGCATATTCTCAGATCATAATGTTTTAAAACTGGAACTCAATCAAAAGAAAAAATTTGGAAAAAATTTAAACACTTGGAAGCTAAAGACCATGCTGCTTAAGAATGTTTGGGTCAACCAAGAAATCAAAGAAGAATTTAAACAGTTCATGGAAACCAATAAGAACAAAAACTCATAGGTCCAAAACCTATGTGATACTGCAAAGGTGGTCCTAAGGGGGAAATACATAGCCAGCCAAGCCTCACTCAAAAAAAATAGAAAAATCGTGAATACACAAATTAACTTTACACCTTAAAGAACTGGAGAAAGAACAATAAATAAGGCCTAAGCCATGCAGAAGAAGAGCGATAAAGAATAGAGTAGGGATGAATGAATTAGAAACCAGAAATACAGTAGAGCAGATCAACAAAAATAGATGCTAGTTCTTTGAAAGAATTAATAAGATCAATAAACCACTCACCAGACTTATCCAAAAGAAAAGAGAAAGGACACAAATTAATAAAATTATGAATGAAAGGGGATAGATCACGACTAACACCAGAAAATAGAAACAATTATTAGAAAGTATTATCAACAACTATATACCAATAAATTAAGCAACCTTGAAGAAATGGATGACTTCCTGAAAACCTATAAACTACCAAGACTGAAGCAGGAAGAAATTGACAACCCAAATAGACCAAAAACCAATAACGAGACTGAAGCATAAAAACAGACACACAGATCAATGGAACAGAATAGAGAGCCCAGACATAGACCTTCAACTCAACGGTCAAATAATCTTCGGCAAAGCAGAAAAAAATATCCAATAGAAAAAAAGACAGTCTCTTCAACAAATGGTGCTGGGAAAATTGGACAGCTATATACAGAAGAACGAAACTCAACCATTTTTTTACACCATACACAATTGGATGAAAGACTTCAATGTGAGACAGGAATCCATCAAAATCCTAGAGAAGAACATAGGCAGTAATAGGCAGTAACCTTTTTGACATCCGCCACAGCAACTTCTTTCAAAACATGGCTCCAAAAGCGAGGGAAACAAAAGCAAAAATGAAGTTCTGGGACTTCATCAAGTTAAAAAGCTTCTGCACAGCAAAGGAAACATCAACGAAACACGGAGACAACCCACAGAATGGGAGGAGGTATTGGCAAATGACACAACAAATTAAGGGCTGGTATCCAAGATCTATAAAGAACTTCTCAAACTCAACACCCAAAAAACAAATGATCAAGTCAAAAAATGGGTAGATGACATGAACAGACAGTTCCCCGAAGAAGACATACAAATGGCTAACAGACACATGAAAAAATGTTCAACATCATCAGCCATCAGGGAAATTCAAATCAAAACCATATTGAGATACCACTTTACACCAGTTAGAATGGCAAAAATTGACAAGACAAGAAACAACAAATGTTGGAGAGGTTGTGGAGAAAAGGGACCCTCTTACATTCTTGGTGGGAATTCATATTGGTACAGCCACTTTGGAAAACCCATTTACCCCAAAGATACAGATGTAGTGAAATGAAGGGACATGTGTATCCCAATGTTCATAGCAGCAATGTCCACAATAGCCAAGCTGTGGAAGGAGGCAAATTGCCCTTCAACAGACAAATGGATAAAGAAGATGTGGTCCATATATACAATGGAATATTACTCAGCCATCAGAAAGGATGAATACCCAATATTTGCATCGACATGGATGGGACTGGAGGAGGTTATGCTAAGTGAAATAAGTCAAACAGAGAAAGATAATTATCATGTGGCTTCACTTATTGGTGGAACATAAGGAATAGCACAGAGGACATTAGGAGAAGGAAGGGGAAAATGATAGGGGAGGAATCAGAGGGCGAGATGAACCATGAGAGACTATGGACTCTGGGAATCAAGCTGAGGGTTTTGCGGGGGGAAGTGAGTCCAGTGATGGGTATTAAGAAGGGCACGTATTACATGGAGCACTGGGTGTTATATGCAAACAATGAATCATGGAACGCTACATCAAAAACTAATGATGTACTGTATAGTGACTAACATAACATAATTTAAAAAATTATAATAAAAAAGTGACAATTCTACCTGCCATATTGACTGATTATAAAAATAAAACTGGAAATTAACAATACAAAGCAACAGTAAAATAAAATTTAAAATCGATTAAAAATATTAAATAATCCTAATTTCCTAGTCAAACAGATAAAATCAGTTTCAGAAAGTTTAATTATATTTCCACATAGGTTTCAACATATTTTGTGTATATAGCAGTATATCTCAAGGGTGAGGTATACTTAGCACTCATGGATTCTAAATCAGGAAGTAGGGGAAGTTAAGGCTGTCAATCAATGGAGATGGGAATCAATGAAGAACTACTTCTTCCTTTGTTCCTTAAGGAGAAAATGCCAAAACACATTTAGTATAGTCCTCAGAAAATCCATCTAAGAAATGGGATCAAAGACCACTCTCCCATGAACAATCATCAACCCAATAAAGTATCTATGAATTGGATTTTCCTCCTTTCCCTGTTTCAGTGTCCCTGGTCTCTCACTCCCACCTCCTGGTATCACTTCTCAAATAAACTCCTTGTACATAAGCTCTTATCTCAGGCTCACCTTTCCCTCTTGTAGGAACACAAAGTGAGTCAAGCACGGTCCTGGAAAGCTCAGCTTGGGATAGTATCTGGAACCCAATTCACTAGTCAGATGACAATGAGAACCCCACTGTGGTGGAATAAACATCAGGCAACTGGGAGATGATTAGAAGCATCACCACAAAAGGATGCCTGTGAGTGCTGAAAACATTTAACTACAGAATTAAGAATAAAGTGAATGCATAATAGGGTCTCAGAACACAGTAAAAATGTTTTATGTCCTGATATTATGAGAATTATAAAACCGATAAAACTTGGGAAGAAAAAGGAGAAAGAAATGGAAGCTATGGTAAGTATATTAATTGCTTCATCTGTAATAATTTATAGTTAAAAGATATCATTTAAAGCTGACAATCCAAGAAGGAGAAATATAATGACATTTAACAATATAAAGAGTAAGAAGTAATATTATCAATAAAAATATTATTGGAGAAGAGGGGTCAGAGGAAAGAAATGTGCTAAGTTTTAATGCAGTGGGTTAGGGAATTAATAGATACTGTCCAAAGAAGTAGAGGACTAAGGGTATTAGGTACTAGAAAAAACAAAATCATAAACCTTTCTTAATATAATTAAAAAATACATATATGCATATGCATGTGCAAAGAAAACTAACCACTTAGTCAAAGACATTTTAAAAACTGCTAGAACAGGATATATAAAATAATACAATGGAACAAAGATCAAGCTTATCTGGATATCAATAAAATAAATGTATATATGAAGGAAAGATTTCCAGACTGTATCACAAAATAAAACCCAATTTTATGCTTTATACAAGAGACATATCTAAAACAAAAAGACCCAGAAAGTTTTAAAAATAAATGAGGCAAACACCTGCCAAAATAAAATGGGTTCATGATCTAAATACAAAAAAAAAGGTGGAAATCAGATCAAAAAGCAATAAACTATGCATAAAAATAAGAACTTAAGCCTAACGGCCACAATTCACAGTGAGTAAATAATTATGAGTCTTTCACGTCCCAAATAATACTTCTGCAAATTTTATAAAGCAAAAATTACTGAACCTGTAAGGAGAAATAGAAACATATTCTACTAATTCACCACATTATTAGACCTAAAAAAACAATTATATAATCCTATTGCCACCAAAACATTTGGAAAACAACTGAACAGCCACTCTTGATTATAAATAAGATTGGAAAAGATGATTATTTACTTAACATAATAAATCTGTCTCAGCCCAAAGTCAACATCATGTTAAAAGAAAAAACAATAGAAGCATCCCCACCAAAAATTATATATAGGACAATTATGACTATGGTCACTATTATATATTATACTGTACTAGAGGAAAGAGCCAATGATATCAACCAAGAGAAAAAAAGTAGAGACAGGAGAAATGGAAATGAACAGCTAAAATTAACCAATGGAAAACTGAAAAAAAAGTTTCACATATACAAATGGTAATCAGAAAAAAATATACGATGAACATAAAGTTGGTATTTATAATAGCAACTAAAAGCTTAAAAACCTAGGAATGAATTTAACAAGAAATGTGTAAGACTATACAGAAACGATAACACTTTAGAACATTACTGAAGGATACGGAAGAACAAAGGGAAATGCATTCTTAGATTTCAGCCAAATATTATTTTAAAACACCAAAACTTTGGGGCGCCTGGATTGGCTCGGTGGGTTAAGTGTCTGCTTTCTGGTCAGGTCATGATCTGGGGTCCTGGGATCAAGTCCTGCCTCAGGCTCCCTGCTCAGTATGGAGCCTGCTTCTCCCTCGCCGTTCTCCTTGCTCGTGCTTACTCGTTCTCTCTCTCTCTCTCTCTCTCTGTCAAATAAATAAAATCTTAAAAAAACAAACATCAAACCTTAAAAAAAAAAACTAGACAAAAGGATTCTAAAGTTTATAAGGCAAAACAAGAAAAACTCTGGAAAATGTGAGATGAGTAAAGAAGTAAAAGTCTAGTGCCACTCGATATGCCACTAGATGTTTATTTTATAGTTTCAAACGTTAAAACAGTGTAATATTAGCCCATAAATAGACAACCAAAGGAACATAATAGAAATTTCAGTAATAGGACCAAATGTATATAATTTGTATGTATGTAACACATAATTTCATATATGGTAAAGGTGGAATTTCAAATCAAAGTTTAAAAATGAACTTTTAACGAACAGTGTCAGGACAATTGGATAACCATTTGGAAAAAATTAAGTTGAAACTATCTCACAGTATATACAAGTATAAATTCTACAGAAAACGAAACTAAAAGAATTGTTAGAGTAAAATAAAGGAGAATTCTTTAATAACCCTATGGTGATTAAAAATAAAAGACTAATAAATTTTGCATAAAAATAAATTATGCATGGTGAAAAGAAAATAAACACACATACACACGCAATAAACAAAATCAAAAGACAGTGACAAATTAAGGGGAGTTGTTTCTAAGTCATATAATAGATAAAGGGCTAATCTCTCCAATGTAGAAATAAATCCTAGAAATGAAGATTAATAACCTAACAGAAAAATGGGAAAAGAATATGAACAGGCAGTTCAGAAATGTAAATGGCTTTTAAACACAATCCCACACTGAGTAAGGGAAGTCATAAATGAAAACTGTATTGAGATATCTATCAGAAGGACAAAACAGGCACTTGTATTGCTTATGCGTGTATAAATTGGTTAAAACCATGGAGGATAATATTGTAGTATCTGTCAAAATAACAAATGGTGTACCTCTGGCCCATCAATTCCACTGCTAGGAATTTGTCCTACAGATATACTTAGATATATGTGAAATTGATGTACAAAGTCATTCAACAAAGCATTGTTTGTAATAGAAAAGATTGGAAGCAATCCAAATGTCCATCAATAGATAACTGGTAAATTAATTTTGGATAATATGAGGCCATTTTTTTAAGTGAGGATACTTTCTATGTAATATGAAAAGATCATCATATTAGTTTTTCAGGGCCACTATAACAAATCACCACAAACTGGGTGGCTTTAAAACAACAGAAATTTATTCTTCTACCATTCTGGAGAGGGAAGTCTCAAATCAAGGTGTTGGCAGCACCACATTTCCTCTGAAGGCCCTAGAAATAATCAGTTCCATGCTTTTCTCCTAGCTTCTAGTGGCTTCCAGTAATCCTTCCCATTCCTTAACTTAAAGCGTTCACTTCAGTATTTATCTCCATCTTCGTGTGGTGTTCTCCTCTTGAGTGGCCTTTGATCAAGTAACTGGGTTTTATAGGTAGCCAAGTTCACATGTAAAACTAACCATCATAATTACCAAGATATGAAATACTAAGATTGAATATAAAATAAATCAAGGTACACAATAGTGTATACCTTTCATTTACAAAAGAGGAAGAGTAAGAATTGACGTTGCTTGCATTGGCATAAATTGGCATAAATTCTGGAAGGATTCTCATGTGTGCATGTGTAACTGCTTCAGGACAAGGAAGGGAACAAGAATTTATTGAATACCTTTTATTGTTATTTGGTATTTGAACCATGAAATGTACTACCTAGACAAGATGTTTAATTTTTTTAAAAAAAGATGTAACAGTAGGTTCTGGTGTGGGAAAAGACTGATTATTAGAACAAGACAAAGTCCCAAAATAGACACACACACTAAAATTGGTTTTTCAAATGAGCAGTAGAACTAGAGGTTAATTTTGTGTTCTTTTGCTTATCTGTATTGTCTATTTCCTCAATGAACTTATTTCTTCTTCTTTAAAATGTTTAAGAACTGATAGCCTTTTTTTTTTTAAAGATACATTTCTTACCTTGAAGGATTTGAAGGGAAGAAAGAAAAGAGAAAGAATTTCAGGTATGTGTATTTCAGGAATCTCAGGTATATATTTCAGGTATATTTCAGGTATTTATGAAACAGAATTATAAGTGAGACATGATTTTTAGGGAAACTGACATGATCATCCTCTGCTATTATTGATTTACTTCCATTGGTACTTTTTTTTTTTTTTTAACACTGAGTAACCCTGTGTAGACCCATGGCTACAAATTCTATACATATGTGACCCAGTCCTGAGTCAGTATTTCTGGTGTAGATCTTCCTTTTGTTGGCTCAACATGTCCTAATGGACATCCCACAACAAACTCAATAGGCTTACAGAGGAGCTACTCATCTCGTCTCCTACCTCCCAAATCTGCTCTGTTCATAGAGAAGTCTGTATCACTAGCACCTTCTCAGCCTCTTCTTGTTCCCCACTCTCCCACATCTATTGATAACCAAGCACTTACTAATTCCCTCTCCTGAATAACTCTACAATTCATCTATAGTGTATTTTCACTGATTCTTTCATTTTTTTCCCAGTTTTTAATTGACATACATCACTGTATAAATTAAGGTATATAGCATAATAGTTTAACTTCACATATTGTAAACTAATTACTGCAGTAAGTTTAGTGAGCATTCATTATCTCATAAAGATATGTTAAGAAGAAAAAATGTTTTTTCTCAGAATAACTCTTAGAATTTACTCTTAATTTTCCTACATATCGTACAGCAGTGTTAACTATAGTCATCATGTATATTACACCCAAGTTCTTACTTATAACTGAAATTTGTACCTTTTCACCAACTTTCTCAATTCCTCCAACCACCCCACCACTTTTTCTATAAGTTTCTATATGTTTTTTTTATTTTTTTAGATTCCAAACATAAATGAGATCATACAGGATTTGTCTTTCTTTGTCTGACTTATTTCACTTAACATAATGACTTCAAGGTCCATTTTCACAAATGGCAAGATTTCTTCATTTTTATAGCAGAATAATATACCATTGTGTATATATACCAGAATTTCTTTATCTGTCAATGAACACTTGTTTCTATATCTTGGTGATTGTAAATATGCTATATGTAAATATGCTGTGCTATAAACATAGGGTGCAGATATCACTTCAAGTTCGTGTTGTTTCCTCTTAATATATCCCCAGAATTATCATATGATAATTCTATTTTTAATTCTTTGAGTTTACAGCCATTATTATCTCAAATATATTTTCTGTCCCTTTCTCTTCTCCTTCTGTAAAGTGGACTTTGTTTCCTTTTATTGTGTTCTATAATTCTCATAGGCATTCTTTATTTTTTTATTCTTATTTTTTTATTTTTTCACTCTTTTTTTCTTTTTACTCCTCTGACTAGATATTTTCAAAAGTCCTATCTCCCAGGTCCCTGATTCTCAACATGGTTGAGTCTGCCTTTGAAGCTCTGTGTTAAATTCTTCAGGTCAGTTATTGTATTTTACAACTCTAGGAATTCTGGGTTTTTTTTTTAATGTTTTTTATTTCTTTGTTGAACCTCTCATTATTTATGCATTATTTTCCTAATTTATGTTCAGTTTTCTGTGTGTTCTTAGAGTTCACTAAACTTAAGAGGATTATTCTAAATTCTGTGTTGCGGTCCATAGATCTCCACTTCATTAGGATCAGTTCTTAGAACTTTTTGGGTTTCCTTTTGTGGTGCTATTTTTGCCTGATATTTCATGATCCCTGATTCCTATGCTGGTAGCTGTGCATTTGGGTAAGTGGCCTCCTCTTCCAGACTTTATAGGTTCACTTTGGCAGAGACAGTTCTTCACCAGTTACCTGGCTTGGGTTTCTGCTGCTAATGTCCTTAGGCAGATGGGACCTGCTAAGAGCATCTAATTTGGGGCAAGGCAACTGTTTGCTCTCTGAGGTCGGGGCTGATGGGACATGCCACTGGCTGAGAACAGCTGCTAGGACTGCTGGCTTAATTCTCTGCCCAAGTGAGGTTGTAGGATGGGCTCTGCTATTGCCTAGACTCTGATCAGGCTTCTTAGACAGGTGGGCCTGAGTGTCACCCTTGGGATCAGGTGGGGCAGCAGGACGACCCAGGGCCTGCACAGCTCATTGTTTGGGGACCCAAATAAAGCAAGAGTGTGCATCAGATATCCTGTTCTGGTGAAGCTACTGGTTTTGCTCTGCAGACAAGGAGAGTCCCAGGCTGTTCAAGTGCTGCCGTAAGCACAGCTGTTGGAGGGGATACACAGCTTCCCGTGTGGTCTGGGAAGTCTTCCTGGTCAGGCGGGCTGAAGGCTGTAGTCAGCAACAGGGGCGGCTGTGAATTGGTTCCCTGTCCAGGCGCAACAAGTGGAGTTCTATACACCTCCTTACCTGGGAGGACTAGGAAGGCCCACTCCAGCAACTCCTAAATTTTACGGAAGAGGCTTTCTGGTAGGGTGAACTCAGAGACAAATCCACAGCAGGTATGGCTGAGTCAGTATCTCTGCTGCATGTGGGAAGACCAAGCTACAGGGCTAGCAAAAATCCTTGTTTGTGGACCCAAGTTAGGCAGACTTGCACCCCACTGTGTTCCCTGGCCAGACTGCCCCCTCCCCTGACTTGGTCTGCAGATAAGCAGAACTGCTAGTCAGGATTACCAGTTGGGCCACGCTGGTAGCAACTCTATCAAGATCTTGAGTGGTGGTTATTAGAAGCCCCTCAAAAAAAAAAAAAAAAAGGAAGCCCCTCAATACTTCTTCATCACAATTAGATTCTCAGCGCTTGAGCCTAGCGCATGACCCAGTAATCTCCATGGGGCAAAACCAGCATAGGGTCTCCCACAAAATAATCCATGATGCTGGGGGTCCTGAATGTACTTTCCGGACTCTCTCTTCCCACAGGAGAAGCTGTAGGCACGGTGCCCTGGTGGCCTGGGGGAAGAGCGGCTGTTCCTCTTACTTTTCTAAGGCAGTCTGTCTTGGCTCCTAGGGACAGCGGGGAGGAGGGCAGTGCTTCAGCCTCACTCTTGTGTTCTAGGATTATCTCAAAGATGTTTTGTCCATGAGTATCTGTTACTTGTTCTTATGGGAAGGAGCAAAGTCAGGAGGAAGCTATCTTACCATTTGGTCACATCACTTTTTCATTCTTTTTCTTTTAATTGAAGTATAGTTGACCCAGTTAGGTTAGTTTCAGGTGTACATCATGATTCACCAAGTTTACAGGCTATGCTGTGCCTACCATCTGTCACCACACAAGACTGTTAAAATACCATTGACTCTATTCCCTATGCTGTACCTTCCATCCCATTACTCATTCCAAAACTGGAAGCCTGTACTCCCACTCCTCCTCGCCCATTTTGCAGATTCCCCTACCTCCTTCCCTCTGGCAACCACTAGTTATCTGTTTTTATGTATCTGTCTCTGCTTTTGGTTTTTTTACTTGCTTTTTAGATTCTACATATAAATGAAATCCTATGGTATTTGTCTTTCTCTGACATTTCACTTAGCATAAAATAGTCTAGGTCCATTCGTGTTGTCAGAAATGACAGGATTTCATTCTTTTTTATAGTTAATAGTCCATTATTTATTTATATATATCACATCATCTTTATCCATTTTTCTATTGATGGACACTTGGGTTGTTTCCACATCTTACCTATTGTAAATGATGCTGCAATGAACGTAGGGTTGCATATGTCTTATCCAGTTGTTTGTTTACCTAATTACTGGATCATATGATATTTCTATTCTAAAAATTTTGAGAAACCTCTGTATTGTTTTTCACAGTGGCTGTGCCAATTTATATTCCCACCACAGTGCATGAGGGGTCCTTCTTCCCAAGGTTCTTGCCAATGCTTGTATTTCTTGTCTTTTTTACCATTCTAAGAGGTATAAGATGATATCTCATGGTGGTTTGATTGGCATTTCTCCAATTATTAATGATGAGCATATTTTCCTGTGTCAATTGTCTGTATGCCTTCTTCAGAAAAAAAATTTTAATCAGATTATTTGCTTTTTCTAGGGTTTGGTTATGTACGTTATTTATATATTTTGGGTATTAACTCCTTATCAAATATCTCACTTGTAAATATCTTCTCCCAGTCAGTAGGTTGCCTTTTAGTTTTGTTGAGTTTTCTTCACTTCACAAAAGTGCAAAAATTTTTCATTTTGGTGCAGTCCCAATAGTTTACTTTTGCTTTTGTTTTCCTTGCCTAAGGAGATATATCTAAAAAAACATTGCTATGGCCAATGTCAAAGAAATTACTGCCTATGTTCTCTTTTAGGATTTATGGTTTCAGGTCTCCAATCCTTTTGTGTGTGGTGTAAAAAAGTGGTCTAGCTTCATTCTCTTGCATTTAACTGTTCAATTTTCTTAGCACCATTTATTAAAGAGACTGTCTTTTCCTCATTGTACGTTCTTCTCCCCTTTGTCATAGATTAATCAACCGTATACATGTGGGTTTATTTCTGAGCTTTCTATTCTGTTGGTCTATGAATCTGTTTTTGTGCCAGTACTATACTATTTTGATTATTACAGCTTTATAATAAATCTTGAAATCTAGAATTGTGATACCTCCAGTTTTGTTCTTCTTTCTCAAGATTGCTTTGGCTGCTTGGAGTCTTTCGTGGTTCCACACAAATTTTAGGATTATTCTATTTCTGTGCAAAATACAGTTGATATTTTATAAGGATTGCATTGAATCTTTAGATTCGTCTGGGTAGTATGGACATTTTAACAATATTAATTGTTTTAATACATGAGGATGGAATATCTTTCCATTTGTTTGGGTCATCTTCAATTTCTTTCATCAATGGTTTATAGTTTTTAGAGTGCAAATCTTTCACTACTGATTTCTGGGTATTAATTTTGTATCCTGTAACTTTACTGAATTCATTTATAAATTCTAATGATTTTTTTGGTAGAGTCTTCAGGGTTTTCTATGTATGGTAGCATGTGATATACAAATAGTGACAGTTTAACTTCTTCATTAGCAACATGGATGCCTTTTATTTCTTTTTGTTGTCTGATTGCCATGGCAAGGATTTCCAGTGTCATACTGAATAATAGTAGTGAGTGGACATCCTAGTCTTGTTTCTGATCTTAGAGGAACGGCTCTTAGTTTTTCCCCATTGAGTATGATGTTAGCTTTGGTTTGTTATATGTGGTCTTAAAATGTTGAAGTATGTTCCCTCTAAACCCATTTTGTTAAAAGTTTTTATCATGAATAGATGTTGAATTTTATCAAATGATTTTTCCATATCTATTGAGATGATCATATGATTTTTATCCTTTGTTTTATTGATGCATTGTATCACACTGATTGATTTGTGAGTATTGAACCATCTTTATATTTGTGAAATAAATTCCACTTGTTTGTGATGAATGATCCTTTTAATATATTATTAAATTAGGTTGCTAATATTTTATTGAGGATTATTGAGGATTCGTTGATGTATTTGGAAACTTTCTTTCCTCTTTTATTTTTTGGATTAGATTGAGAATGTTTGGTATAATTCACCTGTGAATCAATCTGGTTCTGGGCTTTTGTTTCTTGGGAGTTTATTGATTATTGATTCAATTTTGTTATTTGTAATTGGTCTGTTCAGATTTTCTATTTCTTTTGGATTCAGTTTTGGAAGATTGTGTTTCTAGGGATTTATTGATTTCTTTTAAGTTGTCCAGTTTGCTGGCATATAATTTTTTTGTCATAGTCTCTTATAATCCTTTGTATTTCTATAGTGTCAGTTGTTACTTCTCCTCTTTCATTTCTGATTTTATTTATTTGTGTCCTCTCTTATTTTTCTTGATGAGTCTAGCTAGGGTTTATCAATTTTATCTTTTAAAAAAACCAACTCTTGCTTAATATTTTTCCTATTTTTTTTAGTCTCATTTCATTTATTTCTGCTCTGATCTTTATCTATAATAGCCTTATAATAGACTTTCCTCTATTAGCTATAGGCCTTGTTCTTTTTCTAGTTCCTTTAGGTGTAAGGTTAGATTGTTTCTCTGAGATTTTTCTTGTTTCTTGAGGTAGGCCTTTATTGCTAAATATTTCCATCTTAGAACTGCTTTTACTGCATCCCACAGATTTGGAAACATTGTGCTTTTGTTTATTTGTTTCCATGTATTTTTTAAATTTCCTCTTTGATTTCTCCATTGGCTGTTCACCAGCATGCTGTGTAGCCTCCACTTGTTTGTGGGGATTTAGTTTTGTTTTGTTTTTTCTTGTAACTGATTTCTAGTTTCCTATTGTTGTACTAGAAAAGACGTATGATATGATTTCAATCTTCTTAAAGTTATGGAGTCTTGTTTTGTGGCCTAACGTGATCTATCCTGGAGAATGTGCCATTCTCCAGGATAGTGCATTTTTTGCACTTGAAAAGAATGTGTATTCTGCTTTTTTTTTTTTTTTGATGGAATGTTCTATATCTTTTATGTCCATCTGGTCTAATGTGTCTTTCAAAGATACTATTTATTTTCTGCCTGGACAATCTATCTGTTGATGTAAGTGGGTGGTAAATTTCCCTCCTATTATTTTATTGCTGTCACTTTCTCTTTTTATATCTATTAATACTTGCTTTATCTATTTAGGTACTCCAATGTTGGGTACATAGATATCTACAGTTGTTATAGTCAATCCTGTTGGATTGATTTATTACTATGTAATACCCTTCTTCATCTCTTATTATAGTCTTTGTTTTAAATACTATTTTGTCTAAGTATTGCTATCCTGGTTTTTGGTTTTGCTTCCATGTGTGTGAAATATCTTTTTCCATCTCTTTCACTTTTAGTCTATATGTGTCCTTAGGTTTAAAGAGAGTCTCTTAAAAGCAGCATAGTTTGGTCTTTTTATCCATTCCTCCATTCCATCTTTAGAGTGGAGCATTTAGACCATTACATTTAAAGCAATTACTAATAGGTATGTACTTATTACCATTTTGTTCATTGTTTTCTGGTTATTTACATTCTGTCTTATTTCTTATCTGCAATTCTTGAATGGTGTAATCTATCTTCCATAATAGTGTAGAAGTTGCTCTTCCAAAATGAAAACCTCATGTCATCTAAAAATCCACTTTGACTTCTAGTAAAGTGCATTGTATATAACAGAAGCTCCATAAATTCTTTTTAAATGAATGAATGAATAAACTGGATGATAGCTGAGTAGGTTCAGTCATTTTGAGACTTATTAGCTATAAAACAATTGTTGGAAGAATGCTAACCATTTAAGGTCATTTGCTCATCCTTAACCTTGAGATAACTGGCCATATCACATCAAACTATTGTAGATGAAGTTGTTTTTCTTTGTAAGTTTCTTGATTTTATTAAATCAGCCAGAAACAATGATCATACTTTATATGAAATTTTGGAATTGAATACACCAATAATAAGAATCCTAATAACTACAATAGGATCTGCAGTATTACACCGTGGAGATATATTTCCTAGTGGCAATTTAAAATTCAGAATTCCTTCAGCTCCAAATGCATATATATTGTGCAACACAAAGGAATACTCTCCCTTAAATAAAAGTGACTAATTCTCATCCACTAAATTGTTATTCAAAACACATTCTTTGTAAGTGTACCTAAACACATTTCTGTAAAGCTAAAAGCATCCAGAGATATATAGCACTCATCTTGCTATAAATTTAAATGCAATCCTGACCTGTATTTTTATGAATTAATAAAAATGTTACTTGGGTAATCCAGGTTTTGCAATTAATCAAGAGAATTGTATCTTTAAGAGCGTATCCTAGCAACCTTTCAGCAGCTCAGGAAAGACCCAACTGACAATATACACCGATTTAATTACGCTGCTGGCTCTATCAAACTTTGCAGTTAATCAAAAAAATACTTAAAAACAGAAACAGAAATTAAGTCGTAGCTGAAAATGAGAACCGGTGAAGGAGCGTAAGGGAGGAATTTCATAACTAAAGGAGAACTTTTTACTTGGAACATGTTTATCAATAGAGTAGAAATGATATTGGTAAAATTATGATTTCACAAAGAAATTGGTAAAGTTATGATTGCTATGAGGGTGTCAGAACCAACATATTGATTACTCTAAGAGATTGCTAGTCCAGGACCAAAATTACATCGGGATAATCACAGCTCTAAGAATATATTTAAAACTTAACCACCCCACTAGTGGCAATGCATGTTATGGGACCTAAACCCTGGAAAAATGTTTCTCCTGAGTACACATTTGGGAATATAGCTAATTTCATTACCACCACTTCCTTCAACCACTCCTCCTCCTACCTCATCACCACTACCGCCACTGTTTTACCTGGTCTAATACTTGGCACTGTCTTTATCTGTTTATATCTATATCTGTTTATAACAGATTATATAGCAACAGGTCTGTTCTTGATGAGGTGGGAGTGTTTTGGTGATAGCCATCTAAATCCAGGAAGCCAGAGAAAGACAGATGGAGACTTTATATAGCATATAAAATCTAAACTCATGAAAACACGACCTACTTCATCTATAAGTAAACACTACCATTGGGATGTATATAGAAATTCTTGTTTATATACATCTGTCTCCACAGATGCAAAAAGTGGACCCATGAGAAATTTGAATACTTAGTTCTAATTTTTCTTTTATTTAACATATTCCCTGTTTATAGGGTAATTTCATTTAGATAATTTTAATATTTATCAAACCTCAAGCACAGAAACTACTTGCCTGGACCATTAAGTACACACACACACACACACACACACACATTTTCTCAAACTTTGAAAAAGCTAAACTTTTAAAATTTAATAAACTTGTTGCTATACCAAAATGTATGCTCTACAAAGAATGTCAAATTTAAACCACATTGATTAGTTCTTCAGGTAATGCTGTAGAACAACATTTTGAAGGTTTTTCAGGAAGCCTGGGGATTATAGACTATGATAGAGAAATGACATATGAACGACCCAATCTTTTTGGTCCTCGTTCCAGTGGCATTCCTCTTTCCTGACTAGTTTAACTCTTCTGATATATTAAGGACAAAGAACTGAGTTACAGACTATAACTGTTGTAGCCATTAAAAAGACAATGGTTTGTTTCTAGTCCAGAAACAAAGTGAGGGGGCAAAGGTGAGTTCATATAGTGTACATGCAAACTGTGATCCCAAGCTGTGCTAAATTTCAATTTGCAAAACCCTGCAGATCTAAATAAGAATGCCCCCAACCACCACCTACTAGTGTTAGCTTAGAGCACTGGTTTTCAAACTTTAAGTTGCAACAGAATCCCTAGAAAACTTGTACAAATACAGACTGCCTTACCTCCGGAGTTTCTGATTTAGGAGGTCTGGGGTGGATTCTGAGAATTGACCTTTCTAACAAGTTCCCACGGGGCACTGGTGAGGCTTGGGGGCTGGGGTTAAGATACACTTTGAGAACTACTTACTGCCTAAAATAGTAAAGCAAATTTGTTTATTTAAAAGTAGACTTCAGAGTTATGTGCCCCATTGATTCTGGACCCCAGGGATAATGTTTGAGGTGAGAACATTAACAGATTTTCCTGGTGTATGTTCTTTGGTTCTACTGATTCTATTTCTCTACTGAAAAATATTTTGGATATGGAACATAGAGATTCATGATTACTTGAATGAGCTCTTCTATAAGTACTTAGAGGAGAGTAAACTTTATGGATGTCACTGACATTAGAAATAAACATTGAAACTAAATTTAAGATTTGGAGGGAAGTTCTTGTAGAAGGAAAAAAAGCTGCAATAAACCCTTGTTTCTAGGTGTACCCAGAAGTTTTCAGTATCCATGATTGTCTGTGTATGGTAACTCTCAGGTTCTTTTAACCAGGGTGAAAAAACTGAAGTCTGTGATGTCCTATTACAGATAGTGTGAAAGGTAGGCCTTACCAGAATCCATATCAACTGGGACAAAAATTCTGAAATTTGATGTTCAAGTCCATTAAAGAGAGAAGAAAGGCAAGCACCTCTTGGCCATGCTATTCATGGCATCTCCCAGCTATACAAGCAGGGAGGCTTCCTCCTGAATTCTAATACTCTGCCTTCAGACCAGAGTATGGTCTCCTGATTTCTGTTACTCCTCCATGGAAACAGCTGGAGAAGCAAAACTATGTGTGTGAAACTGCTTCTCCCACAGGCTGCCGTTCGGGGAAGCAGCAACGTGCCTTCTATGGGAGACTGCAACTTCTGCATGGATCCATAAAGACAAGACGATTTCAAAGATGCCAGATTATAGGAAAAATAACATTTCATTTTTAAAATACCACATTGACAAGCTTCTGTTGTTTAAAAAAAAAAAAGTTTGGGGTGCTAATACAGGAACAAGAGAAAATGCTGAATAGGTAATGCTTTCTCTGTACTGACATGCTTATTTTATCTATTCTCTTCTCTCAAAAAAACATCATCTCATATAATCCTCATTTGTAAAATATGATCAGCCCCATTTCACATCTGAGGAACCTTAAGAAAAACTAGATAATTTAACCAAAGTTGTAATTAGTAAGTGGTAAACTCCAACCCAACTCCTGACTGAAAAGCCAGTATTCTTTCTACTGTATCCTGGCTACCCATTTCTAATTTTTTTTTTATTCTAGATCATTCATTTATATATAAATATATTTCACAAATGTAGCATTTAGTATTAAAAAACATTTATCTGGAAATTTCTGTGAATTCCAAAATGTAGTTTAAATGTCTTGCGTATTTATCTTAAATAATGATGGAACAGCTCACCCCTCAACAACAAAGTGAACTTCATAGTGCAACCCCATGATATAATCATATCACAAAAATAGCTTGTTCGTAGGAATAAGGTGTTTTGAGTAACTAACGCTTGTCCCATTAAGAGCCTTTCAATGTTTTTCCCTAAGAGCCATTAATTTAAATATTTTTAATTGGAAAATACAGGCATATCTCATTTTATTGTGCTTCACTTTGTTGCACTTCACAAATACATTTTTTTAAATTGCTTTTTTATAATTTGAAGGTTTGTTGCAACCCTGCATTGAACAAGTTTGTGTCATTTTTCTAACAGTATTTGCTTGCTTCATTTCTGTGTCACATTTTAATGATTCTTGTTAATATTTTAAACTTTTTCATTTTATTTGTATGGTGATCTTTAATCAGTGATTTTTTTAATCAAAGTATAGCTGACAATGTTATATAATATAAATACATGTATTTATGTATTTGATATGTATATGATTTACATATATCTTTTATGTATATATTTTTTATTTATGTATATTATAAATATATATATTATGTATATTATTATATTTATGTTACGTAACATTTAATCAAAGTATAGCTGACAGTGTTACATAAATTTCAGGTGTACAACATAGTGAATTCAACAAGTCTATAAGTTATGCTGCGCTCCCAGCAAGTGTAGCAACCATCTGGAGTCATACAAAAATATCTAATCAGTGATCTTTAATGTTACTATTGTAATTGTTTTGGAACACAAACTGTTCCCATATAAGATGGCAAACTTAATTAGTAACTCTTGTGTGTTCTAACTGCTCCACTGACTGGTCATTCCCTGTCTTTGTCCCTCCCCTTGGGCATTCTTATTGCTTAAGACAAATAATATTGAAATTAGGCCAATTAATAATCCTACAATAGTCTCTAAGTGTTCAAGTGAAAGGGAACATGTCTCTCACTTTGAATCAAAAGCTAGAAATGATTATGCTTAATGAGAAAAGCATGTTGGAAACTGACATAGAGCAAAAGCTAGGCTTCTTGTGCCAAAGAGCCAAGCTGTGAGTGCCAAGGAAAAGTTCTTGAAGGAAATTAAAAATTCGACTGCACTGAACACATGAATGATAAGAAAGTGAAACAGCCTTACTGCTGATATTGGGAAGAAGTTTTAGTGGTCTGGATAGAAGATCAAACCAGCCATAACATTCCATTCAGCCAATGCCAATCCAAAGCAAGGCCCTATCTCTCTTCAGTTCTATGAAGGCTGGGAGATGTGATAAAGCTACAGAAGAAACATCTGAAGCTAGCAGATATTGGTACATGAAGTTTAAGGACAGAAGCCATCTCTATAACATAAAAATGCAAGGTGAAGCAGCAAGTGCTGATGTAGAAGCTACAGTAAGTTATCCAAGAGATCTAGCTAAGATCATTAATGGAGGCCACAGTAAACAGATTTTCAATGCAAATGAAACAGTGTTACATTGGAAAACACCATCTAGAACATTCATGGCTATTAAGTTTCTGTTCTCAAAGCTTCAAAGGACAGGCCAACTCTTTGTTAGGGGCCAATGAAACTGGTGAGTTGATGTTGAAGCCAATGCTCATTTATCATTCTGAAAATCCTAGAGTCCTTAAGAACATGCCAAATCTACTCTGCCTGTGCTCTGTGAGTGGAACAACAAAGCCTGAATGACAGCACATCTGCTTACAACATCATTTACTGAATATATCAAGCCCAATGTTGAGACCTACTGCTCAGAAAAAAAGATTCCTTTCAAATTATTACTGCTCATCGACAACATATCAGGTCACCCAGGAACTCTGCTGATGTACAGTGAGATTCATGTTGTTTTCATGCCTGCTAACACAGCATCCATTCTGTAGCCATGAATCAAGGAGTCAATTTGACACTCAAATCTTATTTAAGAAATACATTTTGTAAGGTTGTAGCTGCCATAGGTAATGATTCCTCTGATGGATCTGGGCAAAGCAAGTTTTCAACTTGCTTCTGGAAAAGACTGACCATTCTAGATGCCATTAAGAGCATTTGTGATCCATGGGAAGAATTCAAAATATCAGCATGAATAGGAGTTTGGAAGACGCTGATTCCAACCCCTATGGATGACTTGGAGGCATTTAAGACTTCAGTGGAGGAAGTAAGTGAAGATGTGGTGGAAACAGCAAGAGAACTAGGAGTGGAGCCTGAAGATGTGTCTGCACCACTTCAATCTCGTGGTCAAATCTGAATGGACGAGGAGCTGCTGCTTATGGATAAGCAAAGAGTGTTTTCTTGGGGTGGAAATCTACTGCTGAAGATGGTGTGAAGACTGCTGAAATGACAAGGATTTAGAAGATCACATAAACTTACTTGATAAAGGCAGGTTTCAAAGGATTGCCTCTAATTTTGAAAGAAGTTCTACCGCATGTAAAACGGTGTCAAACAGCATTGCATGCTACAGAGAAACGATGAAAGGAAGAGTTAATTTGGCAAACTTCATTGTTGTCTTAAGATATTGCTACAGTCACCCCCCACCTTCAGCAATGATCACCCTGATCAGTCAGCAGCAATTAACACTGAGGCAAGACCTCCACCAGCAAAAAAATTACAACCTGCTGAAAGCTCAGATGATGGTAAGCACTTTTTAGCAATATTTTTATTTTATTATTTTGTTAAAGATTTTATTTATTTGACAGAGAGAGCCAGCAAGCAGAGGGAAAAGAGAAGCAGGCTCCCTGCTAAGCAGCGAGACTGATGTGGGACTCAATCCCAGGACCCTGGGATCATGACCTAAGCTGAAGGCAGATGCTTAACTGACTGAGCCACCCAGGCGCCCCTCAGCAATACTTTTAAATTAAGGTATGTACATTGCTTTTAGGCATAATGCCCTTGCACATTTAATAGACTATAGTATAAACGTAAATTTTATATGCACTGGAAAACCAAAAAAATAATTTGACTCGCCTCATTGTGGTGGTCTAGAACCAAACCCACAATAACTACAAATGGATTTTTTATGTCTAAAATTGCTTTGTCAGAGAAAAATGCATCTCCTATCCATAGAAGTTGTGATCATTCCATGAAGAGGGATAGTAGTTTCATCCTTCTCCACAATGCCACCAGCCCTATAGGTGGGCTTGTAACATAAACTAGCCCACCAGACTTTTGCCAGAGCTATAGGAAAGATTTTCTTTTTGAAGTGGGTGCCCAGCTAAAGGGAGCCAAGCTAAAAGGTGGGCAGAGTAAACACTATTATTTGAACCTCCATATCAAACCATACTTTCCTGAGCTTTCCATACGCAAGCCAAAAATAGTTTCCTTGTTTTGTTTAAGCAGGTTTGATTTGGGTTTCTTTCACTTACCACTTAAAGGGTACTAACGCAAAATTATTTTCTAAAATATCTTATTTTTTTAGACTTCTTAAATTGAGACTACTGAATGTAGTCTATTACCTGTATCCATCACTTTCATATTATAGTCTACTAGCCCCAACTGTAAAATGGGAGTAACAGAATCTACTTGAGAAAAAATTTTATGAGGAGCTAAAGCACATGCATAAAAATGCCAACTGCCATGCCTGGCATTCAACAAATATCACTTCTCTTCTCAGTTCCTCCATTACCTTTCCAAAACAACGGCACTAACCTCAGCCTTTACTTTTCTGCTTTTCACGTATCAACTCATTTAACAAATGCAGTCACCATGAGGTAGGTCCTATCATTAGCCCCATCTTATAGAGGAGGAAAAGGAGGTGCAGAGAGGTTTTGTAGCTTATCCGAGCATACACACATTGTGGGAGAGGTGGGGTACAAATTTTCACACTATGCAATCATAAAGTCCTGTGCCCTCTGTATTTCATTTTTGCTGTGAGGCTTACTGCACAGTTAATGCTGAATAAAGCAAGGAAAATTCTAAGGGGCACAATATATTTAGTATAGATGTTTTATGATAATTTGGAGGTTGGTTTTTTTTTTTTTTGCTTATCTTGTGCAAAGTGTACTGTCAATATATGTACATACCTATGCTCTATTTTTCAATTATACTCGAAAAGAACCTCAATCAGCTGTGAGAACAGCTGTTTACTGACCACTTATAACATGCCAGGCACCCTGCCAAGCATTAACTTAAGTATTCACTCACCCCTCATAACTACCTTAAAAAGTATTAAACAAGAGCAGTAACAGCTGAGCAAACCCAAGGACAGTGAGAGAGTGGGTGGGAGGGCAGGGATGGAAATGTGTGCAGTCTGGCCTCCTGCGCTCTTCATTCACTGTGAGGGCAAGGGCAGGGTCTATCTTACTCTCCCAGCACCTACTACATGCAGGGCACCCAGTTAATGAATGACTATATGCTCTTTACTAAAAAGAGAGCACTTTCAAATGATATAAAAGGCGACTTTAATCTGAAAGGGGCATTAAAGGAAAAAGCTTTAAAGGCAGATCTTTTCTTGACAATTTACAGTTCCTTTTTTAATCCTAAAAGCGCCACATTGTCACTGTAACACACATTTCCCTTCCCCTTTTCATCAGGCAGATCTGCATGCTGTATCCAACTAACACCCAATCAGGGTTACCAGAAGGTGAGTATGTCTGAAAGGAGATGGAGAGGAGGATCAGAAAAACAGCGAGTCAGCCATGAAATAAGTTTATTTTATGATTCAATTTAATCCTCCTTACCCCCACCTTTTTTATATTATGAGCAATATTTGCCATTACAATTGCTATTAAGGATGAAAGGATTAATTAAAACTATAATTATCTGATAAGACTAGCATACTGTCTAACCTGATTTAGGGCAAATTCATCTACTTCAATTAAAAATACTGGACAGGAAAAAAATAAAATAAAAATTAACTATGCAGGTCCTCTTTCTACCATGAATTCCTAAATGACCTAAGGTATCATTCAAACAAAGAGCCATAGTGTATTTCTAGTTTTTATTAGTTAAGAGTTCTGAGTACAAATAACAAATTTAACTTGACATTCATTTAGAAAAAAAAAATTATTTACTCTCTGAAGTTTGTTCATAAAGAAAAACCTGTTCTGTACATTTTAATATCAAATTTTAATGCCTAACACCATAATGCTTCTAAGTCTATATAACTTAATTTTAATAATTCTGTCTTATTATATCTGGTGAAAGAGACTAGAAAACATTATATAGAAAAAAAGCAAGAGACTAATTAAATGAGCTGAATATAAAACTTTTACTAAAAGCCTTTTAAAAAGCCTCTTCAGACAATCTAAAAATTAGAATACTTTTGGCAGAAAAATTAGCAGCTATGACCAAAATTAACATTACATAATATTTTATCAAGAACTGCATTACAATATTGTGGTTTACATATATTAGAATGACTTCCAACATACTAAAAGCTTATTTATATTAGACATAAAAATCTCTTCGCTAAAACAATTTTTTAATGTACTTCAGCACTTTTGGGAGATTCAGTTCCCGATAAATGACAGTAACACAATTTAGAAGATGACAGACAGCATATCTTTTCATTAGAGACCTAACCAGGTAAGTCTTGCCAAATAGTTATGAAATTATATTCAATAATAAAAATTCATAAGAACTCAAGATAAAACGGTAACTCGGTCCCCTCATCAGTATATATGCTTGGCATCAGAAGTCATACTCTTAGTAATACATACTAAATTCTGGGGGTTGGGGGTGGGAAGCTAACTTTAAGTGTCAACCCATCCTACATTTTCTTATGCTTTCCCTGACAGTTTCCACCACTCTTCATTTTAACAGTGTTTCTCCTTAGTGGTATATTACCACTTCTTAAAGATCAATCATACCCAACATAATCCAAGGTCATCAACTCCTTTGTAGTTGAAGTAAGCTACAAATAGCAGAAGACCAACACATGTATTTCAACAGAAAAATATCTGCCCTACTCAGCAAGGCAGAAGCCCCATCTCTAAAACATTTTTAACCAAAGGTTGCTTTAAAATTAGTCCTATAAGTCCAATAGAATTATAATATCATTATCATTGCTTTTGACAGTAAGTTAAACCTTAAAAAAATATATTAAAATTTCCAAGTTGGATTACTCTGGAAACATAATTGAGTTGAAAAATCTTTCTATATTTGGATGAAATTTAATTTCCTGTATTTGGGTATGAAATCTCAAACCTAGTCACTGAGATACAGAGTGTAAGAGAAGGAGGAAAAGAAGTACTGATTACAATGCACCCAAGCCTCCAGGAGCCATGACAGGGGAACTATCCATGCAAAGAGACAAAGTCCTCCAAATTCAACCCAATATGTTAGCACAGTTGTAGCTAAGTGATTTAATGCATCTCCTAAGTGGGAAATCCCTATGTTGTTGTCACTGCTTCCGCTTACGAGTAGCTCAACTATGCTATATAAGAAAGGGACCCCTGTCCCGTCCACATAGGACAGGGCTCCAACATCCGGGAGCTATGCTTCCCAACCCAGAACCTCCCACTTTTAATTTCTACTCAACAAAACTGTATTTAGCTCAGTGAAGACATGACCAAAAATAAGTAAATAAATAGGGATAAAAATAGGAAATAAATATGAACTCCAATGGAGTAAAACTTCCTATAGAGCTGAGTAAGAGGTAAAACTTATTCGTAAATAAAAAGCCAAAACCAAGTAAGATATAGCTCTATTTTTGGTTTCATTCAAAGAGTCTCCTTCATTCTTGGCAAACTAGCTATGTGGTATGATATGATCTACTTCTTTTCATTTACACTGTATTTACACTATTAAAAATCATTCCTTAATAAGGACTTTTTAATATTAAAAATTCTAAAGGTTTATAATAAATATTGTATTAAAATATTTTAATATTTACAATTGGAAAACTGTATACTGCAGTCAGTCATCTCAGGGCTACTTCTTCAATTTCATCTTCTACAGATTCCACTGCTTTTACTGCTGGTTTACTGTTTGCATGTTTTAATCGGTGTCTATTTGAATTAAAACTTCTTCCTTCGCTGAGGAAAAAGTCGTCATCTTCATCGTGTTCTCTATCTCTGCTGCTCTTATCCCCTGGGAGAAAATTTAGAGGGTCAAAGTCTCCTTTGCTGGCAGCCAGAGAATTTGGGTCACTGCTTTTAGAGGAAATAGTGCTGCTGCCACTGGCACCAAATAGCTGTTCCATCAGGTTAGCTTTTTTCTCTCTTTTTGTAATTAAATCTATACTGTCTTTACTAAGTTTCTCTATACTGTTTCTTTGGACATCCAAAAGGCCACTCTTTGGGCTAAACGGATTTGACTTCCCTGATGTTTTCGCAAATGAAGGCACATAGCTACCAAATGCAAGCTCATTTGGGGAGGCTGGGCTTCGAGTATTTCCTGGATTCTGACCGTCTCCTCTTGTAGTGAAAAGGCTGATGTCTTGCAAATGATGTCCATTAAATACTCTCTCTGAGGATTCTGAGAACATGTATGTTTTGGGGCTTCTCTCTGGGGAACACAGTTTTAATTCTGAATCAGGTAGCAATGGCAGACGAGGGTATTTTATATTCTGAGAATCTTGGAGTTCTCTGTTGATTTCATTCAGTTTAGCAAGTAGCATTTCTCTCTTCAGCCTTTCTTCTTCCTCTTCCTCTAATTTATCAATATTTTGAATTTGGTACATTTCCATTTGGTATCTTCCAGTTTCCAATGTGGGCTTTTCTTCTCTCTCCAACAAAGATATCTTATCTTTTTGCTTTTTGGCAAGCTCTTCTCTTTCCCACTCTGTATGAAATCAAATTTTTAAAAATGGGATTTTACAGCAGTCAGTATTTTTAAGTAGGAAAACTCAATTCTCATCTTTACAAAACAGTATTTAATTTAGTTATCAGTACAGTGAGAATGAACATAAATTTCATTGCTACACTTGATATTCCGGTATTCAGAAAGAATATACTTAAGGTGTATTGCATTTAAAATTCACATTTATAGAAGAAATTTTGTGCTTCAGTGTAGAGGTAAAGAAGAAGGTTCTCTTTTATACTTAATATAGTGCTGTATACTGACTGGAGGGTGATGGATGGAGTTTATTCTAAACTTAAATTGAACCCTTGCGTGTCATACCCTGAGAAAGATACAACATCAGTTATTTGGTATTCTGACTGAAGATATATTAAGTTGAATCCAATTAAGAGAATACTTCAGATAAACCTCAAATGAGGAACATTCTATTTTTAAAAAATAGGTCTTTATTCATCAAAAATGTTGACCTCACAAAATATTTAGAGAAGACTAAAGAGACAGGAGAACTAAATACAATTCATGATCATATTCTGGGGAAAAGAAAATGCTATAAAGGACAATACTATGTCAACTAATAAAACTGTAATATGGACAGCAGATTAGAGAAATGTGTTGTATCAAAGTTAATTTTCTGAAGTTGAAAACTATACTGGAATGATGTAAGAAAACATCCTTATTTTGGAAAAATACACATGCAAGTATTTTAAGGTATGGGCATGAGATATAGAACTCACTCTTAGTAACTTTAGTAAATGGCATACATTCTCACTGATGTTTGAGATCATTCTTTCATAGAAACTCCAGGGGAAAAAAATTCATAAAGATGAAAAGACGGGGCCAGTCTTCTTAAACACAACTGACCGTAATACCTTTCTATTCTATGTTTTAATACTGTGAAAGCATCTCCCTTTGTGCCTTAGCTAATAGTATAAATAAATCTATTTCAACTGTTTTGAGTACACACACACAAATATACATTCACTAACTTAAGCAACAATTAGGTCATAATTTAAGGGGGAAAAAAAGGATTTCTCTGCAAGAAGCTTCTATAAAACTAATGAAGTATGTGCAGAGGATTAGAGTCAGGGATCCCTCCTGCCCATACCTTTAAGACTTTTTATCCAGATGGAAATGAATTTATTCCTGACCTTCTTTTCAGGATCTGAAACTATGTGGGTTGGTTTATTAAACGTTCATACCAAAATGAAAGAAAATGTATAGGAATATATTCAGGACTTCACAGTTCATTGATTTTAATGTTTGGGCTACAGACTATAGAGTCTCAAGGTCAAGCCAATAGAGTGCATCGTCTTTCAGTTATCTCTTCATCGAGTTTTAATTGACATACACACAAAAATTTCCCTTTTTATCTGAATTCTACTTCATCTGAATTTTCTGAACGTAACTTATCCTTATTCCCTAACTCCCAACAGCAACTTAACAGTTATGTTTTTCTTTTCTTAGTAACTTTATTCAAATGTTTGTGATTCTTAATAGACCATCCCCTACCACTGTATCAACCTTTTTTTATTCTGTATAACCAATTTACTGTTCCAGCTGGAAAATATCAGGGGATGCTAACCCTTTCTTTCTCTAAGGATGTTGATTTATCACTTGATTAAACAGATTCTCTTACCATCCTCCAGCTTCTCAACCTCCTGATTTACAACATGGAGTCCTTGATCTTTCACAAATTTTTCTTCTGTTTTCACAGTTGGGTTTAGAATTCCTGCTTCTTCATGATCACCTTTCTCTTGCAGTTGCAGGTCCTATTACATATTTTTTTTAAAAAATGCAAGTTCATATGTCAAAAGGGGAAAAAGCTATTTAAATATCACAGAGTCATCTCTCATTAAATATGACACCAACTAAGTTAGAAATTAAAGCAAACTTTAATTTAATAAAGCAGTTAAGTCACAAGTTACCACCCTTTGAAAGATGCACACAAGATTTTTTTTTAAAAAGTATAACATATATCCGAACCAATATCATGAAATTAAAGCCAAAAACCTACATAAAATTCTGAAGAGACATGTTTAAGAAGTATCCTTGCTTTGTACGTTTACAACAAAATCTGATAAATTCAATTAACCAGGAAAGGTTATTAGCCAATTATGGAGGCCACATTAGAAGGTGCTGCTGAACTATAAAACAGGCAGTAACAACTGCATTGAATCTTTCGAGTTTATACTTACTGTGTCCAAAGCCTCCAGTAAATTTTATAATATTTAAATCAAACAAAAATAAAAAAAAAATTATTTGTTTTTTATGGTCCCTTTCACATGTGTGTAATTTTTCTGAATAAAAGTAAAATATCTATTATTAGTACAACAGAGTATTGTCCCCGAGTATCAAATTTCCTCTTCTTCCTTTTATTTATATAATCCCTTGAGTTTTAGCAGGGTATAAGGCTGCTCAACTGGAGACTACATTTGCTAGTCTCGCTTGCAGTTAAACAGGACCAAAGAGATTTGAGTGAAAGTATGTAGGCAACTTCTGATCACATTTATAAAAATAAAAGCTGCTTGCCCTCCACTTCCTTGTTTCTCCTTCTCACAAGGTGGGGAGCTAGTTCCAACCATACAGAGGAAGACTACACTCTTTAAGATGTAAGAACAATAAGAGGATGACTACCAAGGAACAAAGCTCTCTACCTATAATGCAACACCCCTGACCTTCAATCTATTAGAAAAGAAAGAAAACTTGTATCTTTCTTGAGCCACTGTATCCTGGATCTCTTTCCAATAGCAAATTAGTTTGCCCTTGAACAATGTTCCCTTTTGTGGAGACACTTCAGAGTGGCAAGATCAGTCTGAAGAGCTCTATAAACTTTGAGTTATTACCACAACCTGATGGGTAAACCATCCTTGTTTTATAGATTAGGAAACTGAGGCTCCAGAAAGTCACAGAACTAAAATGTTAGAACCAAAATTTAATTAAAAAGGCAGTACAAGGCTATACTCTTCCCTGTATCAGGTTGCTGCTCCTCATGCTGAATCTTACAAAGACCATTTTTTCAGTCCTTTTAAAGTTAATGACTTTGCTATTCCACACTTCACCCTTTTCAAAAAGACAACAGGATTTAGTTTCGATGAAAGACACTTAGCAGGTACAGCTACCTAGGAGCCAAATCGGACCATCCTTTCTGTTTTATACCACAAGAAAAAAATCTCAGGATCACTGGGAAAACCATAAGGCACAAAAACCCAGGAATATATGAAATATGCTGGATCCCTGTATATTGTTTTCTTCAGAATTTAAAATATAGAACCCTCTTAGAGAAAAGAACATTCTGGTGTTGTGTTTATACGTCCTTTTAAATGAAGGCCCAAACACACACTCCCCTGAATTTCACTCTAATTTCAATGGTCGAGAGTCAGAGTCCACTGTAATACTTTGCTCAACATTCAGCTAATCTGTAAAATTGTCAAATAGGAGGCCAAAAAATATGTAGACAAATCCTAAAAAATTATTTAAAAACTAGTAAAATTTGCTATTACATGTAAAAGCAAGGAAAGTTTTTATAGATTATCTCGGTACATAAAAGGTAAGAAACGTCTATCTCTGGAGCACCTGAGTGGCTTCAGTCAGTTAATTCTTGATTCTTGATTTTAGCACAGGTCATGATCTCAGGATTGTGAGATCAAGCCCGAGCTTTGGGCTTTGAGCTCTGCACTGAGCATGGAGCCTGCTTAAGATTCTCTCTCCAGAAAAAAGAAACTCCAGAAAAAGAAAAACTTCTATCTCCAACCCAGAAGGTACAACTAACCTTCTTGACATATCTGGAAGATGCAATGAAAACTAAGAATCAATCCAAAGAAATTTAATAAAATACTCTCTTTAGAAGGTTACTTGCATATTTACGCAGATACAGGACTAGCTTCAATGTTGTGCTTTTAAGAATAACTTCAAACCTAGAGTTTAGTACCTAATCATGTTGCTGAACTCACCAAAGTAAGACGTTCAGGTTCTTCCCATTTGTTTTCGTAACACATAACTGTTTGTGGTGTTACAGGAAATTCTGCCAGCTCGAAGTCTTCACTGGTTTGTACTCCTTTTGTACACTGGTCTGTAAAATCACTCTGGCATGCAGCTACCATGAAAAGTACAGAAGAATTTTTCTAATCATATTAAACAGTGCTAAGATATATGGAATTTAACTGGCATATGTTCACCATCTACATGAGATAATGCATGTTTTGCTCAGCTCTATGACTACTCACTATTATTTTTATTTCTAGGACAATTTAGACAGGTAATCCCTATTAAGCTTTTACAAAGTTTGATTTTAACTTTCTGCGATTCAGAAGAGGAAAATTTATACTTTTGTTTAAAAAAAAAGTAAAGATATGCATAATAATGCCAAAGTATTTATGAGTAAAATGAAATGAAAGCTGGGATTAACTTTAAAATACTCAAAGTAGAAAAAAATAGATGCAATAAGATTAGTAAGATATATAAACTGTTAAAGCATCAATAAAGGTTCATTAAAATATAAGCAAGCACCAGTCTGAAGTCTTCTTATTTTCATATAAGTTATAAGAAAAAACTTAAACCTTAGGAAAAACAGAGAAAGTTGAGAGGATTTCTAAAAATTAACTATAAGGAAATTTAAATTTACTTCAATGAAGTTCTTTCCCCTTCCTTCTACTTTAGAATTATTTGATTTTATTAAGTGACAGCTACAATGTTTTTCAATAATAATAGCTACTATACCATTTTTTCGTGATCTAAGTTCTTTTTCTTTCTTTGGAGAAGACTTGGGCAGACGATTAGAATATATGTTTTTAATATCCAGTTCTCTCTCCTTTTCCTAAAAAAAAAAAAAAAATACAATTAAGGATGTAGAGTAGCACTTTACAATAAAACAAAAATTCTCACCTTGTCAACTAGTATTTTCCTTACCAAATTAGAATATATTATACCTAGTTCAGTTTTCCTTCTTAACTACTGAACTATAGAAAGGAATATCTCTAGGACATCTAGGTTAGGGCAATGATTCTCCCTAAAAAGTATAATATGTACTGGCAATCAAAAAAATTAGAGTAAATAAGGCAAATTTCATTTTCTACCCACTCCTTCCTAATAGAGCTAGTTATGTCTTACACTGTTTACCAACCTTGGCAACCAAAATAATTTCATTAGCATCTTTCAAACATGGGTCTTGAGTTACTGACACATTAAAAATTAGACTTTTTAAAAACACAGTGTTCTTTATCATTTTGAGGCTATGGTTCTTTCTGAGAATCTGATTAACAAAATGAAAATTCTATGTAAGATAATGCATGAACATTCAATTTTGCACAAAATTTCCACCCATCAATGACCTCTGGATAGAATTAAGAACACCTTTAACAAAATTAAAAAACGTGACTGCTTCCTCTCAACACTGTGAAAATGAAGGGCATTATTTGAAACAACTTTTAAAATAATCCTAGGGTTATCTGAGAAAGAACATTGTGTTACTCAACCACACAACAGAAAAAAACACTAGTTCCCATAATTCCCTCCAAAATTTCATAACTTATTTCAGTTTTATCAATTCTATTAGGATTCAGTGTTTTACTTTTGTCATTTGTCAGTGATTATGTTAACAAAACTTTTCTTTAAAAGTACCAAAGAGAATAGTAGAATTTTGTAAATTACATTGTTCCAACTTACAAATATGAATAAGTTTTTAAAAATGCTGAGTGTTTAATATAGTTTACATATATATTCATTAAATACATACTTTTAATTTGTGATACAGTTGTTGTAGCTCCTTTTGAAGGACTTTATTTTCATCATGAGCCTCATATGCCCTTTTCCTTTCAGCAAGCAACTGTCGTTGGAAACTGTTAGTACTCAGCTCAAGGTTTTTGGATAGTTCCTAGGATGTGTAAATAAACATATAAAAAATAGTACTTGAAAATAACTGAAGAGTAAAACAGTGCACTTAGGATTGAAATAATGTTTTTAGTAGTACCATACAAGACCTACAAATCTGGCTGAGCTTCATGTTCATGAACATAAACTGGAAAACAGATTTACCAACAATTTAGTAAGGTACTTAGCCTATTATCCCTTATTTTGCTTTTTACAATGATTTGTAAATTCTTAAGCATTTGCCTGAAACATATATGAACAGTCACTTAAGTTGGTTGCAAAGTCAGCCAAAGGATGTAATGAGAAACACTGGCTTTTTTTAGTATAGTCAAGATCTACTTCGAAATAATACAGAGAGGTAGAGGAGAGTATATATGAAAAAATATTTTCTATAAGGTGGCATTTTTTTAAGTTTTAATTGTTTACTGTAGTTGACACACAATGTTACATTAGTTTCCAGTGTACGACATTGCAATTCCACAACTCCATACCCTATGCTGTGCTCACCACAACCCTAACATCTCACCATACAATGCTATGCTGTGCTATTTACTCCCATGATTTATTCATTCCATAACTGGAAGCCTGTATCTCTTATTCCAGTTCACTGATTTTGCCCATCTCACCACCACTCTCCCCTCTGGCAACCATCAGTTTGATCTGTCTTTATGGATCGTTTCTGCCCTCCTTAGCCCCATCACTTATTTAACCCATTCCCCCCAAACTGGCCCCATCATCAACCCTCAATTTGTTTTCTATAGTTAAGAGTCTGTTTTATGCTTTGTCCCCTTTTTTCTATGTTCATTTGTAAATGGAATTTTTTTAATTTCACTTTGTTACTTTGTTATTAGTGTATAGAAACATATTGACTTCTATTAATTTTGTATCCTACAACTTTACTGAATTCATTTAATACTTCTAATAGTTTTTGGTGAAGTCTTTCGTGTTTCCTACATATGATATCAAGCAAAGAGTGACAAGTTTAACTTTTTTCTTACCCATTTGGATGACTTTTATTTCCTGTTTGATTGCTATGCCTAGGTCTTCTAGGACTATGTTATATAAAAGTGGCAAGAACAAGACATACTTGTTACTAATCTTAATGCTCTCTTTCCCCCCCCTCCCCCCCGGAGTATGATGTTAGCTCTGTCACATATTGCCTTTATTATGTTGAGTTATGTTCCCTCTACACCTTTGTTGAGATGTTTTATCATGAATGGATGTTGAATTTTGTCAAATGCTTCTTCTCAGCTATAGAGCTGATTGTATGATTTTTACCCATCACTTTATTAATGCTGTGCATCATGCTGATTTTTAAATATTGGACTGCCCTGATATCTTGGAATAAATCCCACTTGATCATGGTGAATAATTTTTTAAAACAATGAATGCAATTTGCTAATATATTTTTGAGAATTTTTTTTTGTATCTATGTTCATAAGGAACTTTACTGGCCTATGGTTTTTTTTGTAGTGCCTTTGTCTGGTTTGGGTATCAAGGTAATATGACCTTGTAGAATGTATCTGAAGCTTTCCTTCCTCTTCAATTTTTTGGAAGTTTGAGGAAAATAGGTATTAACTCTTCTTTAAATGTCTGGTAGAATTAACTTGTAAATTCATCTGGCCCTGGACTTTTGTTTGTTCAGTTATTTAAATTACCGATTCAATTTTGTTACTAGTAATCAGTCTATTCAAGTCTTCTATTTTTTCCTGATTCAGTTTTAGAAGATTGTATGTTTCTAGGAATTTATCCTTTTCTTCTAGGTTGTCCAATTTGTTGGCATATAATTTTTCATAGTAACCTCTCATAATTCTTTGTATCTCTGTGGTATCATTTGTTTTGTCACTTCTAAATTTATTTATTTAGGTCCTTTCTCTTTTTCTTGGGAGAGAGAGCTTCCAAATACATCAATGACTCCTCAATAATACCCAATAAAATATTAGCAAACCTAACTTACTACATTAGAAGGATGATTCACCACAAACAAGTGAAGTTTATTCCAGTAATGCAACAGTGGTTCAATATTTGCAAACCAGTCAATGTGATACACCACATCAACAAAACCAAGAATACAAATCAAATGATCATCTCAATATGTAGAAAAAACATTTGATAAAATTCAAAATCCAATTATGATAAAAAAAAATCTCTACAAAATGAGTCTAGAGGGAATATACCTGAACATAATAAAGACCATATAAACCCACAGCTAACATCATACTCAATGGTGAAAAAACTGAGAGCTTTTCCTCTAAGAACAGGAACAAAAAAAGTCCACTCTCACCACTTTCATTCAACATAGCACTAGAAGTCCTAGCCACAGGAATCAAACATAATGAAATAAAGCCATCTGGATTGGTAAGAAAATGTAGTAATCAAAACAGTATGATACTAGCACAAAAGTAGACACATGGATCAATGGAACAGGATAGAGGCTAGAAATAAGCCCACACTTACATGGCCAATTAACCTACAATAAAGGAGGCAAGAGTATAGAATGGGGAAAAGACAGTAAATAGTGCTGGGAAAACTGGACCATTTTCTTACACCATACACAAAAATAAACTCATAATGGATTAAAGACCTAAATGTGAGACTTGAAACCATAAAACTTCTAGAAGATAACATAGGTAGTAATCTCTTTCACATTGGCTATTGCAACATTTTTCTAGATGTCTCTCAGGCAAAGGAAACAAAAGCAAAAATAAACTATTGTGACTATACTAAAATAAAAAACTTTTCCTCAGAGAAGGAAAGCAACAGAATTGAAGGGTTACCTAGTAAATGGGAGAAGATATTTGCAAGTAATATATCTGATGAGGGGCTAATATCCAAAGTATAATATAAAATCCAATACCACAAAAACAAATAATCTGATTAAAATAGAGAGCCCAAACATTTTTGTAGAAAATAAACAGATGATCAACAGACCCATGAAAAGATCCTCAACATCCTTTATCATAAGGGAAATGCAAACCAGAACCACAGTGAGATATCATCTTATATCTGTCAGAATGGCTAGAATAAAAAAAATCAAGAAATAACAAGTGTTGGCACGGATGTATACTCGTACACTGTTGGCGGAAATGTAAATTGGTACAATCACTGTAGAAAACAGTATGTAGGTTCCTCAAAAACTTAAAAACAGAAATACCATTCAATTCAGTGATTCTACTAGTTATCCAAAGAAAATGAAAACACTAATTTAGTCATTCTTTGAGAATTTTTATAATCTTGATTCCAAAACTGGGAAAGGACAGCCTGAAAATAAATCATAAGCCATTCTTATATGTGAATATTGTTGTAAAAATCCAAAATATTAGCCAAAGGAATAGAGCACTGTATAAAAAATATATCACAACTAAGTACCATTTACACCAAGAAAGCAAAGAATAAGACTAGTTTAATAACAATATATAATGTAATTTTCTATGTTAATTAAATGAAAAATTAAATCATTTCAATAGAAGAAAAGCATTTGAAATTTTAATAAAATTCAATTATCCATTATTTAAAATAAAATTCCTAACAAGCTAATAATAGAAAGTAAATTTCTTCACTTATAATATACATAATATGTACACACAGAAAAGATACAGGGTATACACTAAAATGCTAAAATTGGTGATATCTAAGAATGCTTTTTGGTTATTTTTCTCATTTTTTATAATGCATGTGCTACTTATATAAAAATAAAAATAATTTCTAAAAATATGTCTCAGTGAAAATAAAATAGGAAGGAGATGTATCTATCAGCTTCAGAAAAATAATGACTTCTGAGGAGAGAAAAGCAGAAAAGGGGATATTTTGGAGAAAAGTGTACAGGGAAGCCTTAAAGTAACACCTTTTAAGTATATGACCTAAAGTAAAAGTAGCAAAATATTAGGTAGATTCATGACTATTTTAAATATTCCCTATTCTGTATGTTCAAAATATTTCATAAGAAGAAAATTAAAAGTGCTTTTAGAAATTAAAGATATGGAACTGAAAAAATGTAAATAGTGGTTATCTTTTGCTGGAAGGACTACAAGTATTTTTTCCCCTACTTTACTGTCAATTTCAAAACATCTTTAAATAAAAATTTAAAAATTTAACTGATATTTCACCAAAAGGAATTATCACAGAATTGTAAATCTGAAAGAAATAAAGGTTTATATAATTTAGCAACTTTTGTAAGCAAACCCAAAGGATAACTAATCTTACCTCCATTTACTGCTTATTAATTAATAAAGCAATATACACTTACATAACAATATTGCATTTTTTTTTTTAAGATTTTTTTTTTTTTTTTTTATTTCTTTTTTAGGAAAGAGAGAGAGTGAGAGAGAGCATGAGAGGAGAGAAGATCAGAGTGAGAAGCAGACTCCCCATGGAGCTGGGAGCCCGATGTGGGACTCGATCCCGGGACTCCGGGATCATGACCTGAGCCTAAGGCAGTTGCTTAACCAACTGCGCCACCCAGGCGCCCTAACAATATTGCATTTTTTCAGAGAGGTCTATAAATGTCAGCTGTTTTCATCTCTACTGAGTTATTGTAACTCAATCCTTAAGATTTAGACAATAAAGGGGTACCTGGGTGGCTCAGTGGATTAAAGCCTCTGCCTTTAGCTCAGGTCATGATCTCAGGGTCCTGGGATCGAGCCCCACATCGGGCTCTCTGCTCATCTGCCTACCTCTCTACCTACTTGTGATCTCTCTCTCTCTGTCAAATAAATAAATAAAATCTTTAAAAAAAAAAAAAGATTTAGACAATAAGGACCATAGGCCAAATTATAGTAATAGTTTGTTTTTTTTTTTACAAGTGTTAATAGGAAATCATTTAGTCTCTGTACAAATGTACAAATAGTTCTGGTGGAGGAAATCAAAGGGTTTGATTTCACTGTCATTGGACGATTCCAATTATTTCAAAGGTCTTCCTTATGAATAAGCAGAAACCTGCTTCCAGAAATATCCATTAGCTTTGTACTGCCTTCAGGAACATCCAAGAGCATATCTATTTCTCCTTTTCCAACGAAACAGCTCTTTAAATACTGAAATACATTACATTTTCCCTTAATTTGAATCTTATTCATGGTTTGATGGTTCTTCCATTGTTTCTTATATTCCTATTTTTTTCACCCCCTGGTTCTCTGCTTGCTCTCTACATGTCAGTTTGTTACCTAAAATTTGGTGCCTGTTTTCAGATGTGATCTGGCTGGTAAAATTAGTTATTAATTCGTAGGGCATGGGCAGCAGCATAATTGGTTACTTGTTTTTTTCCTTCTGTTAACTTTTTAAGCAGCTATATGATCATAGGTTCAAAGACTAAAATCGTATGCTTTTTTTAAAACTTGAATTACTTTCAAATCAGGTCTCCCCTTGTGGTACCCATAAAAGAGATGGGAAAAAACCGAGAACTTAACAGTAACCAGATTAAATTTTATCTTGCTTGTTTTGGGCCAGATTTTGAGCCCAGAGAGATCTTACTCTTATCACTCATCAAATTAGCTGCCCCTCCTATTTCTGAACCTGTCATGAATGCCACTTTCTTTCACTGATCCATCTATCCACTCATTCCTTTACAAAACATTAATTCTAGCCAGATAGAATATCAAATGTTACAAATACAAAATGAAATAAGACTTGTTCTTGCACTTTAGGAGCCCAGTCAAATTCACTGATAAATATGCTGGCAAAAGGCCAGGGCCTAAGATGGCACCCCAAAGCACCTACCTAGAAATGTTCTCTCCAAACTAACAGCTATTTATTTATGTGCACCCTCTGGGTTCAGTTGCTGATCTAATTGTAAAGCTTTCTATCATTTTCAACCAGTCATTTCTCCATTGAAACACAAACAAGAACGATTTCCCATATCTACTATACATGAAGATATATCTACTAGCATATACTTTATTCTTTGTATAGAGAAAAACTAATAGGTATAGTATACTTTGTTGTACTTGCAATCTTCTGAGGAAAAGAGTAAGCGTAGTTCTAAGTGAGAAATACGTTCCAAAACATTCAAAAATTTGGTAGAGAATGGCATTAAGTTTACTGACTAAGAGTTTCTAACATTTACCTCTGCCTACTTTTAAAAACACTGGTACTTCCTTTTTCTTACTTTTCTTACCTGTCCCTAGTTTTCCTAACTCCCCAGTGTATACTGACAAAGGCTGTGAAATCGCATTCATAAGGTTCTTCAGTCCTCTGGGGGATAAGTCATTACAATGTGGAGATGGAGGTCATTTAAGTAAGTTATCTATCTCTTATTATTTCTTCATCTGCTTTGAGCAGGACAAGAGAGAAGCAAACTTGGAATCTAATAGTTATACCTTCTCTGAGCATTACAAGAAGTGGGCTTTGGTCTTATTACTCCAATGAAAACTTTGCTGTTTTTTTTAAAGTGTTTACAACAAGCCTTTGCTCACTCTTGAGTTTTTGTCTTCAAACATATAACTAGATTTTACTCCACATTATTTAGCATGGCTAGTACCAAAAATAAAACAGATTTCAGAAGTGGTTCCTGCTCAACAAATTGCATATAAAAAATCAGCATGGTATGACAGATTTTGAAAAAAACAATTTTCTTTTCCAATGTGTGCATCATCTTATCAAGATACTGATAAAATAGCCAGTTTAATATTTTAATTCATGCTACCATAAAATTATAAAAAAACTCAAATGTACTAGTACAAGAGTATCATATTACTCAGCTTTTAGAAATGTGATAAAATTACAAGGATTTTACTAAATGATAACAGAATCAAAAAAGCAACAGAATGAGAGCAGACTGCAACTCTAGTTCCAGACATGTGGTTCTAGTGTCCTGTGTGATTCTATGTGACCTGGGAGAAGAAAGATAACATCTCTCTGTCCTAGCTTCCTCAATTGTTAAATTCTTCAGTTGGACTAGAAAGTTCCCCAAGCAGGTGTTTCAGGGCTGCATCAGATTGCGGGGCGACTGAGTTTCTGCAGCCTAACTCACCTCACAGAATAGTTCAACCTTTCTCTGGCTGCCTGTGAAGAAATGCTAAAATTTGAAAAACCAATGAATGAAATTGCTAGTTTTTAAATATTTTTGGAAAACAACAGAATCTTTGAAGTACACTGAGCTCACGTGAAAACCAATGCAAAAGCAATTACTATGGGGCGCCTGGGTGGCTCAGTTGGTTAAGCAACTGCCTTCGGCTCAGGTCATGATCCCAGAGTCCTGGGATCGAGTCCCACATCAGGCTCCCAGCTCCACGGGGAGTCTGCTTTCCCCTCTGATCTTCTCCCCTCTCGTGCTCTCTCTCACTATCTCTATCTCAAATAAATAAATAAAATCTTAAAAAAAAAAAAAAAGCAATTACTATGGTCCTTTCAAAGTCTCAAATACTACTATTCTGTGATGTATTTAGTTTTAAATAATGTACTTTGAGTGCACTTTACTTTTCAGTTATACAATAGGTGCCTAAAAAGTACCAGGCGCTGAGCTAGAATCATCATGAACTTTATCTCTAACACTGTTTATCACCATCTGAAAGCTTTTACAGACTGAAAACTTGAGTTCAGATAATCTAAGTGGTATGGGAGATCATAAAGCTAGCCCGGTAGCGAACCAGAATTTGAAGCTAGGTTGAGTATCCGTGTGCATGCATAAAATTCTGTTTCGTTAGGAACTCAACATCTTGGGAAGTAGTATTAGTTGACAGCATAATTAAATATAAATAATTTTTATTTGGTCTTAAATTCTGAGCCAATAATTTTTGACGAGTTAGCAAAAGTCATTACTGTTTCCATACTAAAGATGTGTTCATAAAAATACATGTATTTTAAAATCTTCTTGAGTGAGGTTAATCATAAGGAAAGTCATAATCAGTTTTTCTTGTAGTAATAAAGTTAAATTCTTTTATGAGACTGATACACTACCTACTGCGTTAACAAGGCACCTAAAGTTAAATTCTTTTAAGAAATAGAAATCTTTAAAATAAAAGAATTTAAGAATATTTTATAAATATTTTATACTAAAATATTTAATTTTAATAAAATATTTGAAATAAAGAATTTAACTTTATTACTATAAGAAAAACTATCACTCAGTAGCATTCTTTAGATTCCTTACATCACCAAATAACCAAAAATGATCTGCAAATGCTTTACTGTTTTCCACTTCCAGGAATTTTCCATTAGTATACTTACATATGCATGCAAAGACTTAAGTTCACTGCCATAATGTATATTTATACTACACCAAAACAAGTTCCTAATATATGTGTAAGGGAAGAGATTCAACATATTACCATATATCTACACAAGGAAATAGTATATCACCTTCAAAAAGAATGATGCAGGAGAAAGTGATGTTACCAAAATGATGACATACATCATTCCTGACATCACTCCCTCTTACAAGAACAATTAACCACTACTCAAGGACAAGACACCATTGAGACAATCCTAGAACACAGGAGTGAGGCTGAAGCAACCCCCTCCACCAGACAGATTGCATTAGAAGGGTGAGGAACAGCTACACTCTGATCCCACTGCCCTTCCCCTAGGTTGCCACAGCACCATGCCTCTAGTTCCTCCAGTGGGAAGAGAAAGCCCAGAGGGATGTCTAGCTCCTATAGAATTATGGGCTGCTTTGTGGGAGCCCTTACTCTGGTTTCACTTCATGAAGATCACAGGAAACTGCAGGACTCAAGCACTGGGACTCTGTAAGAGAAATAGACTTCTAACAACCAGCACTCAGATCTTGGCAGACCAAATTCCTATCTGCACAGCTCAAGTAGTAGTAATTCCAAGCAGCAGCTCTGATCACCTGTAGATCCAAGTCTAGGGTGGAGTCTGATTAGGAAACTCAGTGGGGTGCAGGTCTGCCTACTTTAGATTCCCAGGTGAGGAATTTTGCTAGCCCTGGGGTTTGGTCTTCCCAATATCAGCAGAGCTGAGTCACAGCCCTGCCCTATTGCAGACTGTGGCTCCCAGCCTCTTGAGACAAGAAAGTTTGCTCCAGAAAATTTAGCAGTTGTCTAGAAAGGGCCCTCCTAATCCTGCCCAACTAGAAGCCTGAGTCACAGCCCCGTTCCTGCAGAACACAGTCCACAGTCCCATCTGACAGAGCTGGCAAAAACAGCTGGAGGCTGCGTAATAACTAAATAACTCTCAAGCTGAGAGGTAGGCAAGCAGAGCTGATGACCTGTAGACAAAGCTAATGGCCCTGTTCAGCCAGGGGACTTGGGGCACAGGTCAGGTCGAGTCATGACCATAAACAAAGAACATTAGCGGCCTTGGATGTGCTTCTCCTGCTGTGCCTGGACAGGGAACCAATTCACAGCCGCCCCTGTTGCTGACTACAGCCTTCAGCCCGCCTGACCAGGAAGACTTCCCAGATCACACGGGAAGCTGTGTATCCCCTCCAACAGCTGTGCTTACGGCAGCACTTGAACAGCCTGGGACTTTCCTTGTCTGCAGAGCAAAACCAGTAGCTTCACCAGAACAGGATATCTGA
>CM052802.1:70594373-70634230 GCA_028533885.1 Nasua narica | reverse complement strand
GCAAAGTCTAGAAGAGACTACTTACTCAAATGTGCAATACCAATGTAAGAATCAAAGATCACAAGAAATCAAATATGACACCGCTAAGGAAACTAATAAAGCTCTAATAATTTATCATGAAGAAATGGAGATCTCTGAACTGTGACAATTCAGAATCATCCTCTTGACAAAGGGGAACCCTCTTACATTGTTGGTGGGAATGGAAACTGATACAGCCACTCTGGAAAACAATGTGGAGGTTACTCAAAAAGTTAAAAATAGAACTACTCTACATCACAGCAACTGCACTACTAGGTATTTATCCAAAGGGTACAAAAATAGTGACTCAAAGGGGCACATGCACCCCAGTGTTTATAGCAGCAATATCCACAACAGCCAAAATATGGAAAAAGCCCAGATGTCCACTGACAGATGAATGGATAAAAAGGATGTGGTATAAACACACACACACACACACACACACACACACACACACACAATGGAGTATTTCTCAGCCATCAAAAGGAATGAAATCTTGCCATTTGCAACAACGTGGACGGAACTGGAGGATACTAAGCTAAGCAAAATAAATCAGCCAGAGGAGGACAAATACCATATGTTTCAGTCATATGTGTAATTTAAAAACAAGAGAGATGAACATAGGGGAAGGGAAGGAAAAATAAGATAAAAACAGAGAGGGAGACAAACCATACAGGACTCTTAACTATGGGAAAGAAACTGAGGATTGCTGGAGAGGAACTGTGTGGGGCTATGGAGTGACTGGGTAATGGGCATTAAGGAGGGCACTTGATGTAATGAGTACTGGGTGTTATATGCAACTGATGAATCACTAAATTCTACCCCTGAAACTAATAATACACTATATGTTAACTAAATAGAATTTAAATTTTAAAAAATTTAAGATTTTGGGGCACCTGGGTGGCTCAGTGGGTTAAAGTCTCTGCCTTCGGCTCAGGTCATGATCTCAGGGTCCTGGGATCCAGCCCCGCATCGGGCTCTCTGCTCAGCAGGGAGCCTGCTTCCCCTTCTCTCTCTGCCTGCCTCTCTGCCTATTTGTGATCTTTCTCTCTGTGTCAAATAAATAAATAAAATCTTTTAAAAAAATTTAAGATTTTATTTGAAAGAGAAAAAAAAGAGAGAGAGAGAGAGCAAGTGGGGAGAAGGGGCAGAGGGAGAGGGAGAAGCAGGCTCCTCTCTGAGCAGGGAGTCTGATGTGGGGCAGCCTGCTTAACCAACCAGGTGCCCTCGAATTTAAATAGAAAACTTTTTTAAAAAGAATAATCCACTTAAGTTTAGTGATCTAAACAGGCTGGAATGTAGGATATTTCAAAAATACCAGTCAGAGGAACATAAGAAAAAAGAATGGAAAGAGTGAAGAAAAAGACTATGGGCATTATGGGACACATGAAAAGAAATAATACATAATGGGGATTCCAAGAAGAGAAAGGGAAAAGGACAGAAAGTATATTTTAGGAAATACTGGCTAAAAACTTCCCAACTCTAGGAATAGACATAGAAAGGAAGCCCAAAAGACCACAAATAGGTTGAACCCAAATAAGGCCACATCATGACATGTTATAATGAAATTGTAAAAAGTCAAAGAAATTTTAAAAACATCAAGAGAAAAGAGAAGTGACACACCAGGGAACCCCCATAAAACAATCAGCAGATTTCTCAAGAGAAACTTTTCAGGACAGAAGAGAATGGGATGACATGTTCAAAATATATTTTAAAGATTTATTTACTAATTTGAGAGAAAGAGAGAGTGCAAGTGCATGATCAGAGGAGCAGAGGGAGAGAAAGAGAGAATCCCAAGCAGACTCCATGCTAAGTGTGTGGTGCTCTCTCTCCATCAAATAAATAAATCTTAAAAAAAAAAACCACAACACAGTAAAATAACCATAACTACAATAACCTTACTAGTTATACAATATTTAAAAATATGTAAGTTGTAACATCAACATAACATTTGAGGGGAAGGAGAAGTACAAGTGTAAGGCTTAAGAATTCTACTAAAGTTAACTTGTTATTAGTTTAAAATACAGCATTATATTTTAAAGGTTTTTTTTTAAAGATTTTATTTATTTGACAGAGAGATATAGAGAGCACAAGTAGGCAGAGTAGCAGGCAGAGGGAGAAGGAGAAGAAGGCTCTCCACTAAGCAGGGAACCCCATGTGGGACTCGAGCCAGGAACCTGGGATCATGACCTGAGCTGAATGCAGCTGCTTAACCGCCTGAACCACCTAGGCACCCTAGTTTAAAGATATTTTTATGTATAAATAAAATATCATAATAAACAACAAGGGAAAAATCTGTAGTAATTATACAAAAGGATATGATAAAAAGCCAAAGCATACTGATAAGACATCAAAACACACAAAAAAGACAACAGGATAAACAAAAACAGATCCACAAAACTCCAGAAAACAATTAACAAAATGGCACCACTAAGTTGTTATTTAGCAATAATTACTTTAAATGTAAATGGATTACATTCACCAATCAAAATATATGGAAATGATGGTGGAATACATTAAAAAAAAAAAAAAACAGATATGCTGCTTACAAGAGACCCAACTATAGGCTTAAAGACACACACAGATTGAGAGAAGGGATGGAAAAAGTCATCTCAAGCAAATGATAATCAAAAAAAAAGCAGTGGTAGCTATAGACAAATAGACCTTAAACTAAAATTTGTAAAAAGAGACAAAGATTATTATATAATGATAACAGGGTCAATTCATCAAGAAGATATGACAATTATAAATCTTTATGCACCCAGAATCAGATTACCAGATTACCAGAATCAGATTACCTAAACACATAAAGTAAAAACCAACAGAACTAAAAGGAGAAATAAAGTGTAATACAATAATAGTTGGGGACTTCAAAACCTCACTCTCAACAATGAACAGATCATCTAGACAGAAAATCAATACAGAAAGAGCAGATTGAACAACACTATAGACAAAACAGGCCTAACATACACATATCCAACAACAGCAGAATACACATTCTTCTCAAGTGAAAATGGAACATTTTTGTAAGATAAACCGTATGTGAGGCCACAAAATCTTAGCAAATTCAAGATTAAAATCATACCAAGTATTTTCTCTAGGCACAACCGTATGAAACTTGAAATCATTAACAAGAGGAAAACTGAATAATTCACGGATACATGGAAATTAACACTCTAGAATAACCAATAAATCAAAGCCAGAAAACAATACTACCAGGAAGGAAAAAAAATACAGACAATATCCCTAGTGAAAACAGATGCAAAAATTCTCAATAAAATACGAACATAAAAAAAAATTAGCAGCACATTAAGGAATCATTTACCATGACCAAGTGGGGATTTATACCTGAGATGCAAGCAAGGGCAGTTCAACATTCAGAAATCAACAATGTGATACATCACATTAATAAAATGAAAGAAAAAAATCATATAATCATCTCAATAGATACAGAAAAGGCATCTGTCAAAATTCAACATCTGTTCATAATAAAGATTCTTAACAAATTAGATAAAGAAACATATTAGACAAATTAGATACAGAAGAAACATACCTCAACATAATAAAGGCCATATATCATCCCATAATAATATCATACTGAATAGAGAAAGGATGAAAGCTTTAGCTTTTCCTCTAAGATCTGGAACAAGACAAGGGTGACCACTCTCACCACTCCTATTTAATAGAAGTCCTACCTAGAGAAATCAGGTTAAAAAAAAAAAAGGAAATAAAAGGCATCAGAATCGAAGAGGAAAAAAAGCAAAATTCTCTCTATTTGAGATGACATGATTTTATACAAATAATCCTAAAGACTAACCAAAAAACTCTTCGAATGAATAAACATTTCAGTAAAGTAAGATACAAAAGATTCTCTACACTAACAATGAATTATCTAAGAAAGAAAACAATCCCATTTACGATAACATCAACACAATAAAATACTTGGGAATAATCATAACCAAGGAGGTTGAAAGATCTCTACTCTGAAAAATACAAGACATTGTCAAAAGATATCAAAGAGGGCACAAATAAATGGAAAAATGTTACCTGTGTTCATATAGGGGAAGAAGTAATATTTGTTCAAATGTCCATACCACCCAAAAGCTATCTATAGATTCAATGCAATCACTATCAAATTCCAATGGCATTTCTTAAAGGAGAAAAAAAAAAACCCTAAAATTTACATGGAACTACAAAGACACTGAATAGCCAAAGCACTCCTAAGAAAGAGAGCAAAGCAGGAGGCATCACACTTCCTTATTTCAAGGTGTACTATAAAAAGCTATAGTAATCTAAATAGTATGGTAGTGACTAAAAACAAAGAGATCAGTGGAGCAGAAATGAGAGCCCAGAAATAAATCCAAGTATATATGGTCAGTTAATACTTGATAAGGGAGCCAAAAATACTTAATTGAGAAAAGCAGGGCACCTGGGTGGCTCAGTTGGTTAAGCGACTGCCTTTGGCTCAGGTCATGATCCCGGAGTCCCGGGATTGAGTCCCATGTCGGACTCCCGGGTCTGCGGGAGGTCTGCTTCTCCCTCTGACCTTCTCCCCTCTCATTCTCAGTCTCTCTCTCTCCCTAATAAATAAATAAAAAATCTTTAAAAAAAAATTGAGAAAAGCAGTCTTTTCAATAAAAACTTTATATTCACATGTAAAAGAATGAAACTGGACCTCTATCTTACACCACTCTCAAAAATTAACAAAATGGTTTAAAGACTTAAGCATAAGAAGCAAAATGATGAAACTCCTAGAATAAAACATAGGAAAAAAGTTCCTTGACATGGGTCTTCGTGATGATTTTTTTTTGACAGGACACAAAAGCATAAGCAACAATATAAAAATAAACAAGTAGGACAACATCAAATTAAAAAGCTTCTGCACAGCAAAAGAAACCACCGGCAAATTAAAAAAACAACCTACTAAATGGGAAAAAATATTTGCAACCCATATATCAGATAAGATGTTAATATCCAAAATATATAAAGAAATCCTACAACTCAACAGCAAAAAATAAATAAAAGTTAAAAATTCAATTAAAAATGGTCAAAAGACCTGAATAGACATTTTCCAAAGAAGGTATATGAAAGGCCAACAAGAAAGATGCTCAACATTACCAGTCATTAGGGAAATGCAAATCAAACCACAGTGAAGTATTATCTTCATGCCTATTAAAATGGCCATCATTAAAAAGACAAAAGATAACAAATATTGGTAAGGGATGTGAATATAAAAGGGAACACTTACACACGATTACTGAGACTGTATGCTGGTATAGCCACTGTGGAAAACAGTATGGAAGATCCTCAAAAAACTAAAATTACAGTGACTCTATGATCCAGCAATTCCACTTTTGAGAATATGTCCAAAGGAAACAAACTAGCTCTAAAAAAGTCTGCACCCCCATGTTCATAGCAGCATTATTTATAATAGCCAAGACATAAAAACATCCTAAGTGTCCATCAATGCATGAATGGATAAAGCTGTTGTGATGTATACATACATATATAATGGAATATTATTCAGCTACAAAAAATGAGGAAATCCTTCCATCTGGGACAGCATGAAAGGACATTGAAGGCATTATGCTAGGTAAAATAAGTCACAAAGAGACAATTACTGTATGTTCTCACTTACATGTGGAATATATAATTTTTTTAAATCCTAGAAAAAGCGATCACACTTGTGGTTAGCAGGAGGGAAATGGGGGGGGGCGGATGGGGAACTGGAGAAAGATAGTCAAAAAGTATAAAACTTCCAGTTATAAGATAAATAAGTGCTAGATATGTAATATATAACATGGTGACTATATGATATACATGAAAGTTGTTAAAAGAGTGAATCCTAAGAGAATCACAGGTAAAAAACAGGGTTTTTTTCTTTTTTTGCTTTCTCTTTTTACTGAATTTACATAAGATGATGGATGCTTACAAAACTTGTGGTAATTATTTCAAGATAAATGCAAACCGTTAGGTTATACACCTTATACAGTCAGCTATATCTCAATGTATCTGGTAAATTAAAAAAAGAATGAGGCAGATTTTATATGCACTGTGAGTTTATACATACATATGTTCATATACATACATAATAATATGTAAAGAGTACCAAAATAGGTTTCAGTAAAAAAACAAACAAAAAAACATACTAAAAAACTAGTGTGCATGGTACACTCCCATTTGTAGTCAGGGAATTAAAAAAGCATATACATATATGAATTTGTACATGTTGAGATGATTATTTAATGGTGCTTATTTCATGGGCAGCAGTCTACAAGGATAGCATAGAAGGGATACTGATGTTTCACTGTATACTTCTTCGTATTATTTGAATTTTTAGGCGTTTTATAATGCTTGTATTATTTTCCAACAAGAAAAATTATTTTAAGTATTAACATAAAATTGCTCTAACAATTGTTCTAAATGCGTAGTTTCAAGGGATTCTGTAAAATTTATTCTCTGGAATGTTTTTAAACTTCACCCTTCAATCACAGATCTCATAATTTCATTGTAAATCTTCCCCCACCAAAACCGGTAAAAAAAATAATAATAATTTCTAAACAAAATCTAGCTAATTCCTTGAATTATTATACAATGAAAAATTAGGACCTCAACAAGTGCTATTTTATAAATAGTTCCTTTTTTTCAACATTAGAAATCTTCCATTCTCCCAATATTCAATAAGTATGATAAGGACTTAATTTTGGTGGGGAATGAATATGGTAAATACACATTTACCATACTAAAAACACATTTGGCACATAAAAGATTTAAAAATATGATTTATACTCATCAGGTTTCAAAACCCAAAGGAGCCTCAGAATCATTCCATTTCATTCCTCAATGAAGAAATTGAAACCTGTTGGTTAAGAGAGCTGCACAAAGTCAGAGTAGGACAAGAACAAAACTGAACTCTTGGTTTGACTTCCAACTCTCCTAATTAGCTTCATTTTTTAGAAATAATACAGAACAGGTAAGTGAGGCAAAGACAGGCCTTCTGGAGTTGAATTTCTGAAGAGTACAATGGTAGAAAAATGCTCAGGGCAGATACCTGGCCTCTAGAACTAAAATCTGATAGTAAACTTCTAAAAAAAGTTATTCCTTCATGTACATAAAACATTCATAACCCCTTGTGAAAATAATTATTACAACAAAAATAAGCTTCGAAATTTGAAAATACAAGTTCAAACATAATTTTCTCATCCAGAAAGAACTGAGATTATTTACAACTGTGCTAAAGAAAATAAAATATTTATGTATAATCTAACAAAACCTGTATGGACCTATATCCTGAGAATGACAAAATGATGATGGAAGAAATCAAAGATGACCTAAATAAATGGAAGAATATACTACGTTCGAGAGTAGGAAGGTTCAACACATCAATTCTCTACAAATGATCCATGGTTAATGCATTTCCCATTAAAATCCCAGGAAAGTGTTTGTAAACAAAGACAAGCTTATCCTAAAGTTTATATGGAAAGACAGAGAACCCGGATTAGTTAAAATAGCCAAACTTTTAAAAATAAAGCATAACATGAGAGAAATCACTCTACCTAATGTTAAGGCTTATTACGTTGCTTATAATGAAGAACATGTGGTATTGTCAGGGGGACAGACACATAGATCAACAGAATAAAGAATCCAGAAATAGACCAAAAAAATTTGCCCAATTGATTTTTGAAAAAGGTGCCAAATTCAACAGAAGGAAACCTTTTCAACAAATGGTTACTGGAATAACTGGGCATGGAAGGAAGGAAGGAAGGAAGGAAGGGAAGGAAAGAAGGAAGAAAAGAAGAAAGGAAGAAAGAACCTCCACCTAATCTCACAACTTAAAACAAAAATTAACTCAAAATGGACTTGAAAGTAAAATACAAAGCCACAAGACCTTTGGATAAAAATACAGTAGAAAATCCTGGGGGCTACAGGCAAAGGGTGATAGAAATAGAGAATTCTTGGACTTTATACCAAAGCACAATCCATAAAAGAAATATCTGATAAACTAGATTACATCAAAATTTAAAACTTTCCCTCTGAAAGACCCTGTGACAAAGATGAAAAGACAACTACAGACTGGGAGAAAATATTTGCAAACCACATAATCTGACAAAGGACTTGTAACTAGAATATATAAAGTACTTAAAAAAATCAGTAAATGCACCAACAAGCCAATTTGGAAATAGGCAAAAAAAAAAAAAAAAAACCCATGAACATGAATAGGATCTACAGATGGCAAATAAGCACACAAAAAGATGTACATCATTAGCCATTAGGAATGATACAAGTTAAAACCTTGAGATAGCACTAAACACCTATCAGAATGGCTACAATATAAAAGAGTGATAACCTCAAAAGCTGGCAAGGATGTGGAGAAACTGCATAAATTAAACATTGCTGGTAGAAATGTAAAATAGCACTGCCACTCTAGAAAGAGAACAGTGTTTCTTACAAAATCAAAAATGCATTTATCATGCAACTCATCAAGCACTTTCAGGCATATATCCCAGAAAAATGAAAATTTATGTTCACACAAAAAACTATATATGAATGATCATAGCAGCATTAGTTAATAGCTAAAAACTGGAAACAACCCTGATGTCCTTCAATGGGATTTACCATAACACTCCGTGATTCAACCATACCATGCCATACTACTCAGGAATAAAAAAGGAACACACTATTGATATATACAACTCGGATGGAGCTCAAGGAAAAAAAAAATCAAATCTATTCATCTCAAAAGGTTAAATATTACATGATTCCACTTATGTAACACTCTTAAAATGATAAAATGATAGAAATAGTGAACATATATATTAGTGGGTGCCACAGGTGAGAGAGAAGACAAGAAGGCAGCTGTGCCTATAAAAGCTAGTAACATGGGATCCTTGTGATGGAATTGTTCTGCATCTTGATTCTGGTGGTGGTCAATAAATTTTTCCACACATCTGATACACACAGCAAACACAAGTGAATGCATGTAAATAACCAGTGAAACCTGAGTAAGGTTCGTGGATTGAATCACTATATCAAAACCCATTTCCTGGTTACAATATTATATTGTAGCTATGCAGTATGTTACCACTGCAGAAACTGGATGAAGCATATATGGGATCTCTACATATAATTTTCATACACTGGCATATGAGTCTATAATTAACTCAAAATAAAAAGTTAAAAACACTTTTTTTACATCCAGTAAGAAAAAAAAAGAATTGAGGACACTATTCAGTTAGCAACTATTTCAAAGACTTCAGTACAGATGATTTTCATGCTAAGTGAGTAGCTACGTAATTAGCCTCCATCTATTACTCAGAATCCAAAGACTTCTGTTTTTCCTCTCTTTCTTTTTTCTCCTCTTTCCCCCAATACTCCATAAACCTCCTTCATAACTGGCTATAAGAGAGAACCACAGTATGTGTCTGTGTCTAGATTGCGACACCACGTTCTCTCTAGTTTTATACATACACAGAGGTGTTGTTTTTTTTCAATCATTATTAGCATTCTGTGCTCTTGGTTCCCAATTTTAAAATGCAGGATATGGAACATTTTATATATCCCCTTTAAAAATAATTAAAATGGGGCGCTTGGGTGGCTCAGTTATTAAGCGTCGGCCTTCGGCTCAGGTCAAGATCCCAGCATCCTTCGGGCTCCCTGCTCAGCGGGAAGCCTGCTTCTCCCTCTGCCTGCTGCTCCTGTGTTCCCTCTCTATCTCTCTCTGTCACAAATAAATAAAATCTTTAAACAAAACAAAACAAAAAAGAGAAACAAAATAAAAATAATTAAAACGTTTTGTTTTTCGTGACAATAATTGCTTTCAGACCCCACCCCCACCCCTGCTCAAGGTAAGTGGCCCCTTAAAAAAAAAGTTTCCATCTGCTTGCTCTGCAGTTTGGGTTGATTACTGGTAAAGCCTACACAATAGGGTACCCTCTGTGCACTGAAATAGAAGATAACAATTACTAATTGTATAGAATAAGTTAGCTACTTTTTCTAACCACTGACTTACACGGTATTAGTAAACCGCTGCCCCTGGGCTTAGCAGTGGTATATTAAACGTGGTATCCTATACAAAGAAGCACTATAACATACCATGTATTAAAAACACCTAATTAATACATTGCAGAAAGTTGATTTATTTGTAGTTCTGACTTGTACATGTTTAGAGAGCTCTCATAGCAGGCATTATTCCCATACTTTTCCCTAGCTTTGCTTTCCAAACTGCTCATTGATTTTCATAAGTCCTGACTCAGGGTTTCTGTTTGATATACATATGTACACACACATATATTTATATACATACATTGTATATGTATTTAGTTCTATTTTATTTTAGTTCAATTTTATCATGTATATGTGATATATATACATACACACACGCACACATACAAGGTAGCATCTAATATAAATTCTTTGTGCAAATGTCATGGGGTAGTACTTTTTTCAACTCCTTCCAAGAAAAGTATCTTTTTAAAAGTTCTGCTATATTCTCAGTCTAGTGACTCAACATTCTTCCACCTACGTCTCATATTAGTTTCTATCTGGGGGAATAAGGGTAAGCCCTGCACCCAAAAAGTCTTTTACAAATGTTCAAAGAAATAAAAAGAAATTTTTTATGTGGCATTTCTTACACAATAGCCCCAAATGTCAGTCTTATAAACTACAGCTATTAGTGTATCATTTTCAATGTTAGAGAAACAATCAGATAATCAAATAACGTATTTTCCCAAAATGACTAAGATTCATGGAATTAAACACTCATTCATTAACAAGTGGCCTATTAACGTGTATATTTTTGTTATCTTGCTCTTAAGTATACAATTTTAATTTTTTCCTAATCCCTTTCTCAGAAACATAATTTTACCAATATTAAAAAAAAGAACAGTTTTTATTTCCAAGCATACACTGAACTGCAATAAGCAGTCTTAACAGAGTAGATTAAATACCCAATGAAAAACAACACAAAACAGCACGATTAGAAGTTGTATTAGTTTTACCTTAATTCTTCTCTCGGTGTCATCTAATTTTAACTCTGCTGAAACTAGTTTCTTTGCCAAATCATCTCGCTCAGGTAGGTGTCTAGCTTCAGAGATCTTTTTCAGTTTCTGTAAGGAAAATTTTGTCCTAAATAGTTCACCTTCTGTATCTTTCACCCTTTTCTCAGTTGCCCGTTCTTTCTCTTGAGATTTTCTTAAGCGTTCTTTGAGTGCTGTAATCTCATTGTTATGACGAGCAATAAGTTGTGAGATTTCATTTTCTGTATCTTCAAACTTATTCAGGGCTTTCTCCTGTCTGTATTGAAGCCTTTTCAAAGCCTTATTTTCTTTTAGCAGCTCAGCTAACTTGACCTGGAGTTCAGTTACTTCATTCTGTAATTCACTGATTTTTAGCAGTCTTGCAGAAAGAACCCGTTTTGTAACAAGATCAGTATCTTTCCGGAGTGGCTCCCTATTGAGGCTCTGGGAGCGAAATCCCACTCGTACTCCCTTTCTGTTTGGTGGACCCTTAGGGCTTGGCTTCCTAGGGGCTAAAAAAGAAACAGTAATAATGTAAACTGAAAGCTGTACCAATGTAATAATTACTTATTCATTCTAACGTAAGTGGATCTATAACATTCTTTAGTTTGTTCCTTAAAAAACGATCTTACAATATTTAAGTATCAGGTTTTATTTAGAGGTCTCAGTATGTTTTTATTAAGATAGGTCTAGAATCTTTTTTAAGAAAGGTCAAGAACATTCTGATTTATCAAAATGATACCCCAAAGGTTTATAGGAAATTATTTTACATTGCTTTAAAAAATGGAAGGATTTTATCATTTTTACCAAAAAAAGCTTTACCATTTTTAACCTTATAGATAAGATGGCAAGCCAGAATTCGAGCACTCGAGCATCATCATTAGCACAGGGTTTAATAAAAACTAGGCAAAATACTGTGATATTCAAGTAATTTATGCCAAGATATTTGAGATTATAATTTGGAATGTGAAATGTATTTTTTCTCTAAATTAATTAGAACTCTTTTTCTTTATTTGGGGAAACAAGACATTACCACATTGTATAGCGAGATTTGGGTTTGGAGCTTTGATTTACCACTTAATAACTACTTGGGCAATTTAGCTAACCCATTCCAGGTCTATTTTCCCCACCCATATAATGAGTATAACACCACCTACATAACTAGGTTGTTGTGAGGATTAAACAAAGAATGCATGTAAAACAGGAAGTTCTCCACAAATATTCTCTGTCAGTAATAAGAACTTAATCCCATTTATCAGTGATTGAAAATGAAAAACACTTTCAGCAGTACAAACGTTATTGCATTATTTTAAATGCTTGCTCAGGGGCTTTCTTTTGTGTGAGGTTCAAATCAAAAACATTTGAAGTAATTTGAGAACAAGATAAAAACAAAAACCTACACCCTAAAAAATATAGGCATATGAAATCTTTAAATTGCAAGTATTAAATAACATTTCACGAAAATCTGGAATGTCATTATTTTTACTAAAAGTTCATTAAACTTAGGCCCCAATATACAAAGAGACATCTGGAAGTCTGCCACAGTTGAAAATAATGAACTTTAATCTCCAAGGTGACTGCATTTTTTCCAAGAAGGAAATGCATTCCAGAGGGGGGAAAAAAAAAAGAAAAACTAGAAAATTCAACCTTTCCTTACCCTCCCTCCAGCCATGGATACCTTGATTCCATTTTGTAAACAAGTAAAGAGTAACAAGTAATATTTACAATTTACATTACAAAGTTTCATTTTAAAAAATGGAAGACTAAAGAATGTGTTTTGAATGTGTACTGATTTGGGATTTCAGTTCTATAATTGAATACACAAAAGGAAGTGGCAATACTAAGAAATGGGGGAAAGCCTACAACTTTGAACTATACTTTTCAATATACTAGGAGTCGCTAGCCACATGTGGCTTGAGAATTTAGAAATACAGACAGTCCAAACAGAGATATGCCATAAGTGAAATACATACTGAATTTCAAACACTCATTCAAAAAAAAGGCATAATGTTTCAAACACAATGTTTTATATTAACTACATTTTAAAATAATATTTTGGATTAAATAAAAATACTATTAAAATTAATTATACCTATTTTTCTTTTTTAACATGGTTATCAGACAATATAAAATTACATGTGTGGCTTGTGTTTGTGACTTGCATTATACATCCCCTGGACAGCACTGCTCTAATTTTAAATTGGGGCATCCATCATTTCAATTTTCTTTCCTTCCCAACATACTGAGTTAACAGTTTTGATATCCATATACTTTTATAGAATATGTATTCAATTCGTGGAATGACAAACTTTACACATAAAAATGATTATAAAGAGGAATGTTAATTATTCCAAATCTCTGATTTTTGTGTATAAAATTATATTTCTCAGCAAACAAGATTTCATACAAATAGAAACTTATTTTATTTGAAAAATTAAAGCCTATATAAAAATCAAGATAGAATTTTCCACTAATACCATACTTCAATTGTTCAGTCAGACAGGAAGGGCTTCCAACACCAACTTTTTCACATCCTAAAAATCTGAACATTTATTTTTAACATATTCTATTAGCATGACTACAAACTGATCATAAAAAGTACACTTAACCTGAACTCAAAAAGATTTCGTAGCTGCCATTTACTTTTTTATTTTCATTTTTAAAACTATCAAAATGAAATACAGTGCTAGTAAGAGTGAGAAAAGATGATGGACTGTCATGTGTATCACCCTTCATCTACCCCTTGTTAAGTCACTATGAAAAAGAGGATGAGAAAATACTGCTTTTTTTCTACCTTCAGGTGATAAAAATAAAATATGACTCCTTTAAAAAACATGTAAAGATGAATTATGCATCTATAAAAGACTTAAGATGTTTACACTATTGATAAGACATGAAATATAATAAATACATAACATGTAATATATAAACATGTATAACTGAAACTATTAAATTTTATCATGCATATAACTTTTGATAAAGCAACAATTTTTAAAAATAATTAAATATGCTGAAAACTGAAAAGAAAAATGAAGAATATGTGATCAAACATGCAAATCCACAAACTCAAGTGTTTAAGATGCTATTTTAATCACATTTGTTCTGTCCTTAGTTTACTGTACCCTGGTTGTTGCCAGCCTAACAAGAATTCAGTGTTTAAGGAAACACTAAAGTGTCTGTAATTGCTGTGGTCCTGTTGATTGATCCAAGGTAGACAAATTACCACAGATTTTAATTCAGAAGACAATACAAAGCAGAAAACAGTACAAGTCAGATTGAAGATAATAAATGAAATTTTCTGGACGATGTTGGAACTGTTTTTCAAAGCTTTTTCTCAATTATTTTCTTTAATAAGGTAAGGTTTAAGAATTTCTGACTCCTTAATTAAGTGGCCTCCTAAATTGCTTCTGGGGAAGTAGTGAAAAATTAAAGTATTCCTACCAATAATACCTCAAATATGTAAGTTATTTCTTAGGAATAAATGAGCATTTTCTAAGGTTCAACCCTACAGTCTGTTCTTAGCAAAAGTTTAATATCAGATCATGCATTCAACCACAAAATCAAAACAAGAGGCTCTCATTGAGACAGATTTGGAGCAAAAGACCAAAAACCTGCAGCACTGTACAGGCAAAAGAAAGAAAGAAAAAGAAAAAGCACCCAATTGTTATATGAACAGACATCTCTGAGAAGTTAGATCAGGGGTCCACGAGAGGGTTGCTTTCAAAAGTAACATATTCTTTGCAGATTTTTTTAAAACAAATATTACTTTTCAAAATAAAAATTTATAAAGGCAAATTTAATTATACCCTTGCTTAAATCTGTTCAATAGCTAACTATTTCCACACAGAAAAAGAGAGTCAGTACACTATTATAGGTTTCAAGGTCCCCTGTTTTCCTTTTCGGCTTCCAATTTTACCCCTCCCTGCCTTGCAATCTAAACTCTATGTAAGCGGGACACCTGGGTGGCTCAATTGTTAAGCGTCTGCCTTCAGCTCAGACCATGATCCCAGAATCCTGGGATCAAGCCCCACATAGGGCTACCTGCTCAGTGGGAAGCCTACTTCTCCCTCTCCCACTCCCCCTGCTTGTGTTCCCCCCTCTCACTGTCTCTCTGTCAAATAAATAAAATCTTAAAAAAATAAAATAAACTCTATATAAGCATTCTAAGCTAGTGCTCTTATAACTGTGCTCCATTCATTAATGTATACTGTAATTACCTCATTTACCTTAGCTTAATTTTCTATGGTGTATTTTTCTATGGTTGTCCTTAGATATTTTGTTACTAAGTACATCTGGGGCTTTTTGACCAGAAATTCATTAAGATAAAGAAGAGATTTCTAGAACACTGCCTTGTCAAATATGTATTAATATGCAGTTCCAAACTAGGAACATTTTAATAAAACAAATTATTTCTAATAATTAATCTTGTTTCCATTATAACACAGTTTTACAGAAAACCGAGTGGTAGTCCCAAGTCCCAAATTCCATTTCTAGATTTAATTTGAACTTTTGCAGTAAGCACTGTGTAACCTAGAGGAAGTAGTTTTATTCTATATATAAAAATGTCCCTTAACTACCTGCTAGCAATGTCTTTTGCTGCTTTTTAGAGGTGAAGATTGAAAAAGGAATAAACATTTTGTGATTTTTTTTTTTTTTTGCCTTTACAGTACCTCAGAAACACCAAGACATTCTTTTAGGAAGAAGAGAACAAAATAAGTAGGCTTATTAATGGTTCCTTCTGTATATAGTATGATTTTGATTATAACAAAGGATAATACACAGCACCACAGGCAACAACTATATATAACACAATATATACAACTATAAATACAAAAATATATCTTATTCAAAACAATGATCAGTCCATTTCCATGCTAATATATATACAGTAATAGAAGTTTCATTCATATAACTTTCCTAAACACTCAAGATGAGTCTTCAAGGTCCACTGGACTCTTAAAGAATGCTTGCTTACCTTGATGATGCACTTGGCTATCTGAAATTTGTCTTTTAGAATTTTTTCCCTTAATACTTGTAGGTGAAGAAGAATTGACCAGCGATGATCGTCCAGAAGACTGCGGGGTAGTTCCAAAATCAGATGAACAATAAGAGTAACGGTGTTTGCCTGCCTTACTTTCTTGATCATTATCTGGACTTCTTTCTCTTTCCCCCATGGTTTTGAAAAACAGTCTCTATTCACATAATTTCACAGATTCCTTTCTCCAAAAAACTCCATGACAAGCCTGAAGAGCAATGTTAGAGTCTTCAGATCCTGGTGATAATACTCATGTCTGCACTTTGTTTTCTCTAGGTATCTGTAGTAGAGATTAGCACATTAGCAACCAGAAGATACACTTCTTGCCCCTACAATTAAGCAAAAGGAAAGGAAAACATTATATTTTGTGAAATAGGTTTTATGGTTAATTACAATGAAAGATACTAAAAGCAAATAGTATACTGTTTATAATTTCTAAAAGAAGCTATAATTCAATTCACCTATATTTTCACACATTGTTATTTATAGTATTTGGGGAAAAGACAGAATGTTGGAGCTTGGACAGAGAACATGTAAAATGCCTGACATATAATTGTTTTTGAATAAAAGTTAACTGAATTTGACTCCCCTAAATCTTAAGATTTATAATAAAGATGAATACTTATTTTTGATAGACATATAATGACCAAATCACCATTTATTTCTTTTCTGGGGAGGCACAGGGTGGTTAAGGCAGGCCTATTAGGAACAGCAACAACAAAAACCTAACTACATAAAAGTGTAAAACTAAAGTATGTTAAAAAATTAATCAAATTAAAACACCTGATGAAAAACATTTGCAACATGACAGAAAAATGGTTACCATCCTTAACATATATAAGTAACTCATACCATTCCATAAGTAAAATATGAGGTCAAAAGTTAAATGGGCAATTACATGTTAAGACCCACAGTGGGCAATACAAATGATAGGCACATAAAAATATTCAACTTCAGATACCATTTTTAAACTTACCAATTATCAAAGTTTTTTCAATATAACACTCAATGCTGCTAGAATGCCTATTAAGAAAAGATGCCCAAGGGGCACCTGGGTGGCTCAGTGGGTTAAAGCCTCTGCCTTCGGCTCAGATCATGATCTCAGAGTCCTGGGATCGGGCCCCACATCGGGCTCTCTGCTCGGCGGGGAGCCTGCTTCCCCCTCTCTCTGCCTGCCTACTTGTCATCTCTCTCTGTCAAATAAATAAATAAAATCTTTAAAAAAAAAAAAAAGATCCCCAAGATTTTTGGAAAAAGAGTTGGCCAGATGTATTAAAACTTTAATTGCACTTTGAACCTTTGATCCAATAATACCGTGCCTAAAATAATAAGAAAATAATTCTAAAAGTAGGGGAAAGTTATGTACAAATGTTTATGCAGCACAAATATTTTAAAGATTTATTTATTTGAGAAAGAGAGAATGTGCAACCACCTGTGCAACCCAGGTGCCCCTACGGTACAATTTTTTTTAAAAAGGGAAGTAACATAAATGTCTAACAATTGCAGATTAATAATATTATAAAAATCAATACAGCATAATACCATGCTGTTGTTAGAAACACTTACAAAAACCTTGTGTTACCAAAGGAAATGCTTATAGCACTATGGTAACGACAAAATTCAAACTAGTGAATACAATATGATCCCAACTATAGATATTCATTGGAAAAAAAATATTGAAAATACTGAGTATTCTTCCCTCAGAAACTGAAAAAAATTTGTAAAGCACGAGATACATATACACTAAAATAGTGTCTGGGCCAAGAATTTTAGATGATTTTTTCCTCTCTTTACATATTTTTATTTTCTAATAAAATAAAATTGGATTACCTTTTTATTTAGAATTGTTTTTAATATTCAGAAAAAAAACAAAAATCCCATTGACGAAATTAGTATTTCAAGTATAGTGGTTCTAGTACTATATGAAAAAAGACATACAGACAAGGCAGCGCTATTACTGTTCACTGCAGTGTTACAGTAGTAGAGGAATAAAACAATCAGAAGGACCACCAATAAGGAACTGGCAACGTACAACCACATAATGAAGTACTATACTTAAGGAATGAACACTACCTCTATTTTCTGCAGTGTGGAGTGTGGAGTGATCTCCACAATAAATTAAAAAAAAAAATATGGACAAAGTATGTATAGTATTTTACCATTTATGAAAAAAAATTTTAAATTCATATAATGTTTCATATTTTTAAAAAGTAAAAGGATAAACTAAACACTTAATGAAAAAAAAAAAAGAGTTCTATAGGGCAAGGCTGCCCAACAAAACTTTCAGCAAGACTGGAAATGTTTTATAATCTCTGTTGTCTGATATGCCACATATGGCTACTGAGCACCTGAAATGTGGCAAATGTGACTGAGACTAATTTTTAATTTTAATTTAGTCTTAAAAGCTATACAAAATGGTGTTTGGCTCACTGAATCTCAATGATCTCATTTTTAAGGGAATAATAATAGTAACTTCTTTAGAGAACTGCTGTGACAGGATAATTCAATAACTATGACACCATAAGCACTCTGTAAAAATCAACAACTACATTTAGAATTCAAACATACAAGATGCTCAGTAAATTGATTGATACTCCTTATCAAAAACTCAGTTTTAATTACAATATAATTAAAAGCTGATCATATGGTATAAATGAGGATTATTTGTTTATATGCATATAGCAGAAGTACCTCCCTATGACCTGTCCCATCTTAATCAGAGGTGCCACCTAGCTTTTCACTGCAACAGACAGACCCCACAAAACATTACCTGCCATTCATCTCCTACGGACCAGCACTCATTCTTCCCCACCCATGCCTCAAATATATGCTTATAGTTTATTAAAAAAAAAAAAAAAGAAACAAAAGAAACATCCACTGCCCCATTATTCAAGTCCTTCTCCCTGCGATAGCTATTTTAGTGGCTTATACTTTTATGCTTATGCTATTTCTTGAATTAGCAACTTAAGACTATGAAAGATGAGGATTTAACTTGTGACTCATTTCAAATGGTTGCAACATGCGACGACTTGTTTTGAAGGTTTTTTCCTTGGGATTCCTAATTGTCCTTTTTTCTTATTGAAAAGAAAAAACAATCTTCCTATATCACTAACATTTACCTAGCTTGCTAGTCATTCTATCTGTAGCCTGAAATCCACTTCTTTCTTCCTCTTAAAAACATTTTTCTTAGAGACCAATTATTTCCAATTCTATTTTAAACCAATTATCCTATAGCCCTGTGGTACCACTGTCATTCTGGAATAATTTTTACAGTATTTCTGAGTTAATCCACCATTTCTAATAGCTCATGTTATCTTTATTAGTTTTGATCATCACTTTACTGGTTTATATTCTCCAGTAACTTCTACAGAAAGGCTAAATAAGTTGAGATAAATGTTCTGATTCTTTGTATGCCTGAGAATGTCTTTATTTTGCCTTCCAACTAAGTAGTTTTCATAAGTTCTGCCATCTAAGTTCTTTTCTCTCAGAACTTTAAAGACACTATTCCACTGTCGTCTAAACCCTCAGAGGTTCTTGCAAGATGTTATACTTTCTTTTATCCAACATATATTCTTTTGAGCTCTCACCATGCAACCGTAATGAAAACAACCACCACAAACATCCCTGCCATTACAGAGTTTACACTCTAGTTATGCTCATCTGATTCTCATTCCTTTATAGGTTATCTTTTTCTTTTCCTCCATAGGAGTTGTTAGGATTTTCCCTCCTCTTATACTTCAAACCCACAATATGCATAGGTGTGAGTCTTTTGTCACTGATTGTGTTACCCCTTACTTTCCTCTTCCTTTTAATATTGAAACAAGTATCTTTAAGCACTAGAAATGTTTTTAGTTACTTTTCTGATAATTGACTTTTCTATTATTCTTTTTGAGACTTCTACTGGCTAAATAACAGACTGTTCTCTCTGTTTTTCTATTTTCACGCAACTTATCTTTTAACTATTCGGGATTGTTGTGTTTTGTTTACTTTGTGCAAACACCTTAATTTCCAAGAATTCTTTCTTGTTCTGGTTTTTTAAATAATTACCTGTTCTTGATTTACTGTGGCAATATATTTTCATTTCTCTGAGAACACTAAATAGACATTTTATTTGCTTTAAAGTCTCTCCTGATCCAGAAACTGTTTCACATGGTGACAGTTTTTCTCATTTATACATGGTTTTATTTCTTTGAAAGTAATTTTGAGTTGTCCATTGATATATAAAAAAGAATAAATGGAAAACAGGTATTTATAAATAAGGCTTCCTGACAGGCACACTTTGCTTTAGGATGAATAGCAGAGAATCAGTCATTTTCCAGGGGGCTCCTTAAAAGCTAAAATTATGAGGGATAATCTTCAGATGCAAATATCCACCATGGCAACTCTACTTCTCTTTTAGGGTTGTCTTTATTTTGATTTCCTGAAGAAATTACTTCTGTATTTTTTGACAGGAAAGAAAGGGAATGGTGAAGGGCAGGGACTATTACACTGAGTCACTGTGTATGGGACTGGGTAGGAAAGGAGGCATAACTATTACACAGTTTTTCAACTATTATTCCTTCCCATTCAATTATCCTTTCTCCCTGACTTTTCTAATTCTAAGACCCTCTAAGATTCTTTTTGATTCACCTGAATCTTTCTTGGCTGTAGTTCCCTCCTGAATATTTTCAGACACAGCTTTCTCTTTTTCAATGTGTTTCATCCTATCATTACTCTTTCCCTCTTTCAGAAATGTGCTGTGATATCTTATCTACAGACAGTACCCTAATACCCCTTCAAGCTCATACGTTCATTCTGTTGTTTTTCTTTAATATACTTTTAATGTGGACTTCAAGAAGAGAGAAAAAAACACAAATCTAAAACTTTAATAACAAATATATTTTAAAGCCAATTATTTCAAACAGATATTCTCACCCTTTTAAGACAACTTGATATAAGCAATCACTTTTCCAAAGTCCATGAAACTACTATTCAATTCATGCACCAATTCAGTCAACAAAAATTACTGATGGTACAGATGCCATTACAGACAATGAGGAAAGCAATTTGAGGAAGAATACAATGAGTTATTTTAGGGCAAGGTCTGGCTCTTCCATCAAACAAACAATTAAGAAAAATAATGTATTATGTACATATCATTTATATATTCCCTAAAAATATTACCTGTTAATTATATGAAAAGCTTTAATAGTGACAAAAAATACAAGAGTAACTCCCAAAATACTAGACAATATATTATCTTTGTCTAGTTTCTGATTTAGGATCTATTCTGAACTAAGGTGGGTATTTCTAACCTACATAAACTTGTAACATCCCATAGTACATTACAATTCTTCATGAAAACAAATATTCCTTAGAAAATACAGCACTCAATGATCTAAGCCTTCCTAAGAAGACATGTGGAGGGAGGAGCAAGATGGCAGGGGAGTAGGAGGCTGAGATAGTGTCGAATCCCAGAAGTTCAGCTGGATAGTTCTCAAACCATTCTAAACACCTGCAAACTCAACAGGAGACAGAAGAGAGGAAGAACAGCAATTCTAGGAGCAGAAAATCGACAACTTTCTGGAAGGTAGGACTTGCGGAGAAGTGATCCAAAGCCACGGGAAGAGAGACCGTGGAGGGGAGGGGCTGCCTCCCGGCAAGCCGCAGAGCAGCAGAGCACAAAATCGGAACTTTTAGAAGTCTGCTCTCCACTGAGGGACATCACTCCAGAGGCTAAGTGGGGGGTTAGCCCTTGCGGGAACAGTGTAGTTTCAGGACCCGTGGGGTCACAGAGGGACCAGGGGTGCCTGAGGGTGGCAGAGCTCCCAGGTATCAGATCAGGGAAGCCAGCGGCAGAAACGGAGCCGAGCACTGGGCTACCAGCTCAGACTTACCTTAGACCATGATCCAAGGCACAGTCGGTCCACTGCTCTTCGAGCAGGGACCCTACAAGGGGCAGCTCTGGAGAGACCCCTTCCTTCCTCCTCCAGGAGGAGCAGTGTGGAACCATGCTGCAGGAATCTGCTGGGTTTGGAAACTCCAAACAGGGCCGTGGGCTACACATTTAATGCAATCCCTATCAAAATACCATCAATTTATTTCAAAGAAATGGAACAAATAATCCTAAAATTTATATGGAACCAGAAAAGACCACGAATAGCCAGAGGAATGTTGTGAAAGAAAACCAAAGTTGGCGGTATCACAATTCCAGACTTCAAGCTCTATTACAAAGCTGTAGTCATCAAGACAGTGTGGTACTGGCACAAAAACAGACACATAGATCAATGGAACAGAATAGAGAGCTCAGAAATGGACCCCCAACTCTATGGTCAACTAATCTTTGACAAGGCAGGAAAGAATATGCAATGGAAAAAAAAGACAATCTACTCAACAGTATTGGGAAAACTGGACAGCCACATGCAGAAGAATGAAACTGGACCGTTTCCTTATACCACACACAAAAATAGACTCAAAATGGATCAAAGACCTCAATGTGAGACAGGACTCCATCAAAATCCTGGAGGATAACACAGGCAGCAACATCTTCAATCTCAGCCTTAGCAACTTCTTCCTAGAAACATTGCCAAAGGCAAGGGAAGCAAGGGCACAAATGAACTATTGGGACTTCATCAAGATCAGAAGCTTTTGCACAGCAAAGGAAACAGTCAACAAAACCAAAAGACAACTGACAGAATGGGAGAAGATATTCGCAAATGACTTATCAGATAAAGGGCTAATATTCAGAATCTATAAAGAACTTCTCAGGGGTGCCTGGGAGGCTCAGTGGGTTGAGCCTCTGCCTTTGACTCAGATCATGATCTCAGGGTCCTGGAATCAAGCCCTGCATCGGGCTCTCTGCTTGGCAGGGAGCCTGCTTTCCCCTCTCTCTCTGCCTGCCTCTCTGCTACTTGTGATCTCTCTCTCTGTCAAATAAATAAATAAAATATTAAAAAAAAAAAACTTCTCAAACTAAACACCCAAAGAATAACCCAATCAAGAAATGGGCAGAAGATATGAACAGACATTCTGCAGAGAAGACATCCAAATGGCCAACAGACACATGAAAAAGTGCTCAACCTCACTTGCATCAGAGAAATACAAATCAAAACCACAGTGAGATACCACCTCACACATGTCAGAATGGCTAAAATTAGCAAGTCACAAAACGGCAGATGTTGGCGAGGATGCGAAGAAAGGGGAACCCTCCTATGCTGGTAGTGGGAATGCAAGCTGTGTGGACAGCCACTCTGGAAAGCAGTATGGAAGTTCCAAAAAGTTGAAAATAGAGCTACCCTATGACCCAGCAATCGCATTACTAGTTATTTACCCTAAAGATACAAATGTAGTGATCCGAAGGGGCACGTCCACCCGAATGTTCATAGCAGCAATGGAAAGAACCTAGATGTCCATCAACAGATGAATGGATAAAGATGTGGTATATATATATAATGGAATACTATGCAGCCATCAAAAGAAACGAAATCTTGCCATTTGTAACGCCATGGATGGAACTAGAGGGTATTATGCTAAGCGAAATAAGTCAGTCAGAGAAAGACAATTATCATATGACCTCTCTGATATGAAGAATTTGAGAGGCAGGGCAGGGGGGTAATGGCGGGTAGGGGAAGGAAATGAAACAAGATGGGATCAGGAAGGAGACAAGCCATAAGAGACTCCTAAACTCACAAAACAAACTGAGGGTGGCTAGGGGGTCAAGGGGGTAGGGATAGGGTGGCTGGGTTATGGACACTGGTGAGGGTATGTGCTATGGTAAGTGCTGTGATATGTGTAAGCCTGATGATTCACAGACATGTACCCTAGGGCAAATAATACAATATATGTCTTTAAAAATAATAAAATAAATAAATAAACAAAATTAGATAAATAAATAAGTAATAAGATTTAATTTAATTTAATTTAATTTTAAAAAAAGTTAAAAAAAAAAAAAAGACAGGTGAAAACTCACTTTAAAAATTTAGTGCTTAGCCGCGTGGAAACACAGTAGCCCGGCTAATAGTACTGCCAGAAAAACAGTTCACATAAGCAAACAAATAAAAAGTAACAAGTTAGAAACAAAAGACACGAAATATTAGATTAAAAGAAATAGGAAGAAGTAAACATGAAATAAGACGAGTAAATCAACAAATATTAATTTTTTTATAAGGTACTGGGGCATCTGGATGGCTCTTTATAAATCCAACTCTTGATTTTGCCTCGGGTCATGATCCCATGGTTCATGAGATCAAGCCCCGCCATCTGGGCTCCCCACTCAGTGGGGAGTCTGCTTGAAGATTCTCCCCTTTCCCTAGAATAAATAAATCTTAAAAAGTATAAAGAAATACTAAACAACCAACAAGTCAAAAAAGAAATCAAAGAGGAAATAAAATAATATCTGGAGACAAATGAAAATGTAAACACCGCAGTCTAAAATCCTTGGGACACAAGAAATAAGCAAAATTCCAAATAAGCAAGAAGAAAAGAAATAATAAAGATGAGAGTGAAAATAACTGAAATAAAGACAAAAAATAAAAAAAAACAATGAAGCCAAGAGCTGGTTCTTTGAAAAGAAACAAAATTGATAAACCTTTAGCCACACTCTCCAAGAAAAAGAGAACACACAAACAAAATAAAAAATTAAAAAGAAGTAACAAATACAAAGAATTATAATAAAGTATTATGAAAAATTATATGCCGACAAATTGGATAACTTAGAAGAAATGGATAATTTCCTTAAAAAAAAAAAAAACAACACAGTCCTTCTAAAATTGAATCATGAAAAAATACCAAATCTAAATAGCTGATTACTAGTAAGAAATCAAATTGGTACTCAAAAACCTCCCAACAAACAAAAATCTGGGATCAGATATATTTACAGGTGAATTCTACCAAGCATTTAAAGAATACCTATTGTCGACATTTTTCCAAAAACATATAGATGGCCAAGAGACAGATGAAAAGATGCCCAATATCACTGATAATTAGAGAAATATAAATCAAAACTACAATGAGATATCACCTCATACCTGTCAGAATGGCTAAAATCAAAAGCACAAGAAACAAGTGTTGGTGAGGTTGTGGAGAAAAGGGAACCCTCTTGCTCTGCTAGTGGGAATGCAAACTGGTACAGCCACTATGGAAAACACTATGGAGGTTCCTCAAAAAGTTAAAAATAGAACTACCTGGAACACCTGGATGGCTCAGTTAAGTCTCTAACTCTTGATTTTGGCACAGGTCATGATCTCAGAAACATGAGTTGAGCCCTGTGTTGGGCTCCATGTTAAGAGCATGGAGCCTGCTTAAAATTCTCTCTCTCCCTTTACTCCTCCCTACCATCCCCCCAAAAAAACAAACAAACAAAATCTACCTTATGATCCAGCAATTGCACTACTAGGCATTTACCAAAGAACACAAAAAAACTAACTCCAAGGAATACATGCACCCTGGTATTTATAGTTGCATTATCTACAATAGCCAAACTATGGAAACAGCCCAAATATCCAATGACTGATGAATGGAAAAAGATGTGGGGGGTGTGTGTGTGTGTGTGTGTGTGTGTGCATACACATGAATATTACTCAGTCATAAAAGAAAAGGAAGTCTTGCCATTTGCCATGAATGGAACAAGAGAGCATTATGCTAAGCAAAATCAGTCAGAGAAAGACAAATACCATATGATTTCACTCAAATGTGGAATTTAAGAAACAAAAAAAAAATGAACTTAGGGGGGAAAAAAGAGAGGGAAACCAGGAAATAGATCGTTAACTATAGAGAACAAACTGATGGTTACCAGAGAAGAGTGGGTTGGGGGAATGGGTTAAATAGGTGATGAGGACTAAGGAGTGCACCTGTTGTGATTAAGCACTAGGTGTTGTATGAAAGTGCTGAATCACTATACTGTACACCTTAACTAATATTACACTGTATGTTAACTAACTGAAATTTAAATAGAAACTTAAAAGTAAAGGATACCTGTTCTCTTCAAACTATTTCAAAAACAGAAGAGGAAGGAAAGCTTCCAGATACATTCTACAAGGTCACCATTATCTTGAAACTAAAACTAAGGATAATACCAAAAAAAGAAAACTACAAGGCAATATACCGGATGAACATAGATGCAAAATGTCAAGAAAATACTAGCAAACCACTAATTTAAAACCACATTTAATAATACATTAAAACAATCATTCAGTACCATTAAGTGGGATTTACTACAGGAATACAAGGACAGTTCAACGACTACGAACCATCAACATGACACACCACATAACAAAATGAGGGATAGAAATCATATGATTATCTCATATGATGCAGAAAAAAACCTCTGACAAAATTCAAAATCCATTCAGTAGAGCTACTGAGCAAAACTCTCAACAAAGTGGGCTGACAGAAAACATACCGCAACATAATTAAGGCAATCTATCTCAAATCCACAGCTAACATTATATTCAATGATGAAAAATTGAAAGCTTTTCCTCCAAGATCAGGACCATGATAAGGATGTCCACTCTCACCATTCTTACTCAAAATGACATTGGAAGTCCTAGCCACATCAATCAGACAAAAAAATTAAAGAAAAGGCATCCAAATTGATAAAGGAAAAAGTAAAACTGTCAATATTTGTAATGATACTATATATGGAAAACCCAAGAGACTCCACCAAAACACTATTAGAATAAATTAATTCAATAAAGTTTCAGGATATAAATTTAATACACAGAAATCTGTTTTATTTCTATACACTAATAACAAAGTAGCAGAAAGAGAAATTTTTTTAATTCAATCTACAATTGTTCCACAAATAACAAAATGCTTAGGAATAAACTTAACCAAGAATGTGAAAGAACTGTACTTTCAAAACTATTAAACTCTGAGGAAAGAAATTGAAGATGACACAAACAAATGGAAAGATATACCATGTTCATGGGTTAGAGGAATTAATATTGTTTAAATGTCCATACTACTCAGAGCAATCTACAGATTCAATGTAATCCCTATCAAAATACCAATAATATTTTTTTTACAGAACTAGAACAAGTAATTCTAAAATTTGTATGGAAGTACAAAAGACCCTGAAGAGCCAAAACAATTTTGAGAAAGAAGAAAAAAGATGGGCATATCACAATCCCAGAGGGTACTGATACAAAAATAAACACATAAATCAATGGAACAGTACAGAGAGCCCATAAATAAACCCATACTTGTGTGGTCAATTAATCTATGACAAAGAAGATAAGAATATACAATGGGAAAGACATCCTTTTCAATAAATGGTGCTGGGAAAACTGAACAGCAACATGCAAAAGAATGAAACTATACCACTTTCTTAAACTACACACAAAAATAAACTCACAGTAAATAAAGACCTAAATGTGAGACATGAAACCATAAAACTCCTAGAAGAAATGAAAGCAGTAATCTCTTTGATATAGACCTTAGGAATGTTTTTTAGATATTTCTCCTCGGCTAGGGAAACAAAAAAGAAACTAAACTATTGGGATTCCACCAAAATTAAAACTTTTGCACAGCAAAGAAAACCATAAACAAAAAGGCAACCTAGTACATCTGTTAAAGGGTTACTATCCAAAACATATAAAGAACTTATCCGGGGGCCTGGGTGGCTCAGTTGTTAAGCAACTGCCTTCGGCTCAGGTCATGATCCTGGAGTCCCTGGATGAGTCCCGCATCGGGCTCCCTCCTCAGCAGGGAGTCTGCTTCTCCATCTGACCTCTTCCCCTCTCTCATTCTCTCTCTCAAATAAATAAATAAATAAATAAAATCTTAAAAAAAAAAAACTTATCCAACTCAACTCCAAAAACAAACAATCCAATTAAAAAGTAAGCAGAGAACCTGAACAGACATTTTTCCAAAGACATATAAGTAGCCAAATGACAAAAGAAAAGATGCTCAACATCACTAATCATCAGGGAAATGTAAATCAAAACCACAATAAGGTATCACCTTCACACCATTCAGAATGGTTACTATCAAAAAGAATAAATTACAAATGCTGGAGAGGATACGGAGAAAAGAGAACCTTCACACACTGGTGGTAGGAATGTAAATAGGTGCATTGGTGGTGACAGTGGCCTCACTTACAATAAGCATAGCATAGCATAGCATAACCTATAGAGTTGTTAAATCCCTATGCTGTATGCTTAAAACTAATGTAACATGTGTCATTTGGACTTCAGTAAAAAAAAAAAGTATAAGCAAATAAAAATAAGTAGTATAGCTTAACAAGATTACATACCAACTTTGCACTAGAAGGAACCCTGGGAAATCACTTTTCTCTTTGAATAAAGAAACTAACACCCAGAAAAACAAACTGACTGAAGCAAGAGTACAAATTACCTAAGGTGACAGTTAAGTTAATAACCCTTGAAATGGACCACAGGCACACCTCAGAGATATTGCAGGTTTAGTTCCAGACCACCAAAATAAAGTTAATGTTGCAATAAAGCAAAGACTGCAATAAACATAGTCAAATGAATTTTTTGGTGTCCCAACGCATATGAATGTTTAAACTATACTGTAGTCTACTAACTGTGCAAGAGCATTGTCTTTAAAAAATGTACATACCTTAATTTAAAAATGCTTCATTGCTAAGAAATAAGAAATGTTCATCTGAGCTCTCAGTGAGTTGTAATCTTTTTGCAGGTGGAGCTTTGCCACAGTGTTGATGGCTGCTGACTGATCAGGGTGATGGTTGCTGAAACCTGGGTGGCTATGGTTATTTCTTAAAATAAAACAATAAAGTTTGTCTCATTGATTGACTCTTCCTTCCATTCACGATTTTTCTGTAGCATGCAAAGCTTTCTGAAAGCATTTACTCACAGAACTTCTTTCAGAATTGGGGGCAATCCTCTAAGACCCTGCCACGTCTTTGTCAACTAAGTTTCTATAATATTCTAAATCCTTTCTTGCCACTTCAACAATCTTCACAGCATCTTTAGCAGGAGGAGATTCCATCTCAAGAAACCACTTTCTTTGTGCATCCATAAGAAACAACTCTTCTGTTCAAGTTTGATCTTGAAATTGCAGTAATGCAGTCACATCTTCAGGTTCTACTTCTAGTTCTCTTGCTATTTCCACCACATTTATGGTTACTTCCCCCACTGAAGTCTTGAACCCCTCAAAGTCATCCCATGAGTGTTGAAATCAACTTCTTCTAAACTGCCATTAATATTAATACATTCACCTCTTCCCACAAATCACAAATGTTCTTAATGGCATCCAGAATGGTGAATCTCTTCCAGAAGATTTTCAATTTACTTTGCCCAGATCCATCAGAGGAATCATTACCTACGGCAGCTACATATTTCTTAAATAAGAAAATATGAAAACCAAAATTACTCCCTGATCTATGAGCTGCAGAATAGAGCTGTGTTAGCAGGCATGACAACAACATGAATCTCATTGTATATCTCCATCAGCTTTTGGGTGACCAGGTGTGTTGTCAATGAGCAGTAATATTTTGAAAGAAATTTTTTTTTCCTGAGCAATAGGCATCAACAGTGGGCTTAAAATTTAAATTTAGTAAACTATGTCATAAACAGATGTCCTGTCATCCAGGCTTTGTTGTTGCACTTACAGAGCACAGGCAGAGTAGATTTAGCATAATGCTTAAGGGCTCTAGAATTTTTGGAATGGTAAATGAACACCAGTTCAGCTTAAAGTCACCAGCTGCATTAGCTCCTCACAAGAGAGTCAGTCTGTCCTTTGAAGCTTTGACAACAAGCACTGACTTCTCCTTTGTAGCTATGAAAGTCCTAGATGACACCTTCCTCCATTAGAAGGCTGTTGTGTCTGCATTGAGCATCTGTTGTTTGGAGAAGCAAAATCATCTTTATTATCTGAGTTAGATCTTCTGGGTAACTTGCTGTAGCTTCTACAACAGCACTAACTGCTTCTTACTCTGTACTTTGATGATACAGGGATGGTTTCTGTCCTTAAACCTCATGAATCAACTTCCTGCAGCTTCCTCATCTCTCTCAGCCTTCATACAATTGAAGAGAGTTTGGGCTTTACTCTGGAATAGGCTTTGGCTTACGAGACTATTGTGGCTGGTTTGATCTTCTACCCAGAACACCAAAAGTTTCTCCACATCAGCAACAAGGCTGTTTCATTTTCTTATCTTACTGTACATGTTCACTTCAGCAGCACTTTTAATTTCCTTAAAGAACTTTGCCTCTGCACACCTGCAACTTGGCTGTTTGATGCACAGGTCTATCTTTTGGCCTATCTTGGCTTTCAACATGCCTTCCTCATTAAGCTTAAATCATTTCTAGCTTTTGATTTAAAGTGAGAGATGTCTGCCTTTCTCTTGAACACTTACAGGCCATCACAGAGTTATTAACTGGCCTAATTTCCATCTTGTTGTATCTCAGTGAATAGAAAGGCCCAAGGACAGAGAGAGAGATGGAGGAACAGCTGGTTGGTAGAGGAGTCAGAATGCACACATTTATCAATTAAGTCCACTGTCTTATATGGGTGCAGTTCATAGCACCCCAAAACAATTATAATAACATCAACAATAACTAATCAGAGATCACCATAAGAAATACTGTATCAAAAAGTCTGAAATATTATGAGAATTTAGAAAATGTGACACAGAAAATGAACAAATACTATTGGAAAAAATGGCACCAAGAGACTTGCTCAATGCAGGGTTGCCACCAATCTTCGAATTGGGGGGGGGGGGGGGGAAGCAGTTTCTGCAAAGCACAATAAATCAAAGTTCAATTAAACAAGGTATGCCAGTACCAGTCTTCTCTTGGTTGAGTAAAACATTAGGTATTTCAATATCAACAATCAGATGAGAACTCCATTTGCATCTATCACATACTGTTGCCTTCCTGCCACTAAAACTGAAGAAGCATTTCTGTTCCTTTTCAGAACTAAACTTTTCACCTGTCTCCTTTCCGATATCATCTCTCCATCTCAGGACTGTGCCCCTGCTACTGTACTCTGTATAGGATCATTCCTACCAACAAAGAGGCTCTAATAAAGCTGTTGCTTGACTCCATGTCCTAATACATCTATGACCCGGTCGCTCTATTCTAATTTTCCAATAAATCTCTTTTGAAGAGTAATCTAGAATCTAAAAGGTTATCTCTATTTTGTTGAATCTGCCTCCTCTTTCTTATCTCTAAATGTTGGAAAACCCAAGGCACCACACATTGGCTCTCTTTTCTTCATCTACACTCTCTCCTTAGGTGATCTCATCTAGGTTTCATTTACTCTGACTTCCAGATTCACATATCCACCTTCATATGTGACGACTCCACCTGGGTATCTAAAAATCACTTCAAACTTATATGTCCAAAACCAAAATCACTATTTGTCCTCTTTCTATTCCCACTCTTTCCTATTTTTCTAATTTCATTAAATGGCATTTCCATCTACTAAATTACTCAGGTCGCAAATCTAAGGATCAGCCTGGATTCCTTCTTAACCTCACATCCCACAACGAAGCCATCTGTGAAACCAGATGGTTTTATCTCACAAAATACATTCCACATTATTTTTTATCATTCCCACCACTACCGCCCTAGTCCAAGTCACCATTTTTTTTCACTTGAACTTCTGCAATTGTCTCCCAGTGATACCTGCTTTTATCCTTCCTTCCACAGAGAAAGCTATTTGACACAGAAAGCATTTAGCATTGCTCTCCTGCTTAATACTCTTCAGTAGCTTTTTACAGCCATCAGATTCCACAACCAAACCTGCAAACTCATACAAGATCTAACCCCTCTGCCTACTTCTCCATCCTTATCTCATGCCACTCATACTTTTTCAGCCAAAGTGGCCTTCTTCGGTGCCTCCAACATGACAAGCTTTTGCCAACTCACAGTTGTACTTGGTTCGCCCTTTACCTAAGAGGTCCTTCTTAGAACTTCACAAAGACGGCTCCTTCTCTTCCTCCTGTCCTCAGCACAAATGTCACCTTCTCAAAAATGGCTCTCCTAACATTTCTATTGAAGTAAGCCCAGTCACTCTGTTTTATTTTCTTCATAGAGCTTATAACTGTTAGAAATAATCTTACATTTATCTTTCTCTTCCTACCAAATAGAAGACTCATAAGAACAGAAATCTTGTCTGCCTAGTTGGCCATGGTAACACAATTCAGTAATTTTTATGGACTGAATGATTATTCTATAAAGCTATTCCAAATAGAACAATAATTTCATTCTATAAAATTTGTCTTTCTGTTTCAAAGGAAATGTTAAATTTTCCCTCTTTTAAGTAACTAAGTAAGACTTATTTAAATCTCTAAAATTCCTTATAAGGGAGAAAAGTTAGCGAATCAAAAAGGTCTGCTCAGAGCCATTACCACAGTAAAGTTGGAATATTCTAACTCAGTTGATTTTAAATAACTGAGATTAACTAATACGGCTTCAGACAAAAAAAATTTCGCCTGTACCACACCATTTTCCGTTTGACTAATATAGTCACAATATTACTAAATGAATAAATATTATTTTTCTCTTAAAAGAAAAAAGCTACCCAGATTAATAGAACATTGAAGATTTATATTCCACGTACAGTTCTCCTGCTAATTTAAGGTAATTCTTTGTGATGGAGAATAAGTAAACTAACAGTTGTTCATCTATCTTCCCTATCTGTAAGAGGGTAACTACATAAAAGCAAAAAAGAAAAACTACAAGTCTTGCCTAATTTCAATTCCTAAGAATTGCTTATTTTCTAAAAATAAACAGGAGTGCTACTATGGCAATTCTAGAAAACTAGCAAATGTAACATGTCATTTTGCATCCAAAAATAAACTACTTTATAGAAAGTTCCAAATAGTATAGGTCACATGTCACAGGTCAGAAAAAAGATAACTCTTTTATCTACAGAAAAAAGATAACATAAGCTTCTTCAGGACTAGAATGCCTCCTTTGTATCCAGTTTCAAATGAAACAAAACTAGGTCTACACTAGAAAGCTTACTATATATGGAATAGCCTAATAATTATCTGATTTATAAGACTTGAATAAAGGTTCTTAGTTTTAAGGAAAAAACTATATAAAATTAAAAAACTGTTCAAATCCTGTGTTCAGCTTCTTTGTATAAAACATTGCTGCCTGGATACCTCTGCTGCCAGCAAAAGAGCTCACACAACAAGCAACTAGATGAGCAAAATAAAAATAAACTAAGAGAGGAAGGTATAAATAAGGAGATCTCTCTCCTCAAAAAGGAATATAAATAACTGAAGACGAGACGAAGGTAAAAATCTTGTTGCATACAAAACTGCAACTGCTTCTCTCTTATAAGGAGAAAAAATTATTAGAAATAGATAAAGTCATTTTTCTACTCTTCTACCGGTATATGCCACAATATTCCTAAGCATTTCTTTATCCTACCTTTACTTACACAACACCTACTCCTGCATTAAAATCAAACTATGTTTAGATTTTAAGTATGGTTTCCTGGACTCTAGGTCAGATCACAGTATATGGCAGACTTAAAATTTAAGGCATAATTAGTTTCATTTAAACAGCATTTTGAAACAGTGGGTCAAATTAAAGCATCTTAACTACAATATGCATTCCCAAAGTCCAGTCAGTCAAATGAAAATATCACAGAATATTCATTAATACATGCATAAGGCATTTACTGAACACCTATGTCAGGCACCAAACTAGGAATGGTAATACAAAAAATAAGATACAACTGACACCTTATCATTTAGAAACTCCAATGCAAAAAGAAAAAGATAATCCAAGAGTAGGAGTACTAATGACAAAAAAAGTAAAGAAGGCTAAGTAAACTTAAAACTAAGATATAGAGGACAGAGGAAATTTGGGAAGACTTCCAGAGGAAATAATGCCTAAACTAAGTGTTTAGGTATCACCAGAGGTTAAATACAAGTATGTGCGTTTTGGGGTTGATTTTATTTGGTGCAGGGGGGTGGATAATGATAGATGAGATTACTAAAAGAACACAGTTCATGACAGAAAACCCTATTTCAGGAAGAGGAAGCAGCATGTGCAAAAGTAAAAGGCATGAGATAGGTGAGGCATATCATCAAATTGCAAATAGTATACGATTGTGCTATCCAAACAGTGGCTACTGAGCACGTGAAATGTAGCTAGTCAGAAATGAGATATGCTGTAAGTGTAAAATACACATGGGATTTTGAAAACTTAGTACATAAAAAAGAATATAAACTAACTACTTGGAGGTATTTTTAAATATTCATCATGTTAAAATATTTTGGATGTATTGGGTTAAATAAGATATACTATTAAAATTAATTTCACCTGTTTGTATTTTCCTATGACTACTGAAAAAATGTATTAAATTATGTATATGGTTCACATGATATTTTTTTAGACAATGCTAGTTTAGAATGACTGCATTGGCGGGGGGGTAGTGATAAAGTAATAAATGAGACTGGATCAAGTGGAAGAGACTATTACAAGAAGGATCTTTATATCATACAAAGAAGTTGGTTAGAAAAAAGGATCTTCAGTAGGATTAAAATGATCAGATCCACATTTACAAAGATCCATCTCCAGCCCAAGAACTGGAGGGCCAATAAGGCTGAAGGCAGAAGACCAGGTGGTCTTGAAATCAGGTGACAAATGACAGTGCTCTGAACTAAAAGGGTAACTAGAGATGTAGCATACAGATTAAGAAATGTTTATCAGGGGCGCCTGGGTGGCTCAGTTGGTTAAGCGACTGCCTTCGGCTCAGGTCATGATCCCGGAGTCCTGGGATCGAGTCCCATATCGGACTCCCGGCTCTGCGGGAAGTCTGCTTCTCCCTCTGACCTTCTCCCCTCTCATTCTCAATCTCTCTCTCTCTAATAAATAAATAAAATCTTAAAAAAAAAATGTTTATCAAATAAAACAAAGTGGACTTGATGACAGATGATATGTGGACTATAAGAACAGAGAATTCCAAATTCTTCCAAATTCAGGAATGAATTCCAAAGTTTTGGGCTTACAAAATTGAGTAAATATGGTACCACTCAATAGGACAGGTTTGGTTGGGAAAGGTGATGGTTTCATATCAGATACACTGAGTTTAGGATGCCTGTGGGAAACCTACATGGAAACATAAAAAATTAGCTATATAAATTTACAGCTAATTCAAGAGTTCCAGGACAGAGACAAAAATTGATTGTGCATTAATAAAATGTAGATGGTGGAAGCCAAGATAACCAGAAGCCTGAGTATGAACTCAACCAAGAAAAGAACACAGAGTGAAGAGAAGGCAGAAGATTAAATTATGGGGAAATGCAATACTGGTGAGCAGAGGAGGAGCATCCCACAAAGCAGCAAAGATCAATAACAACAGGCAGAAGAACCAGGTGAAAGAGTAGAATCTTCTTTTGGGGCGGTGGGCAGAGGGAGAGAGAGAATCAAGCAGGCTCCATGCCCAGCCCAAAGCCTGATGCAAGGCTTTATCTCCCCACCTGGGGATCATGACCTGAGCCAAAATCAATCAGAAGCTTAACCAACTGAACCACCCAGGTGCCTCAAGAATAGCATCTTCGAATGGACTTCTTCTATGTCTTATGCTATTCCATGATTGCTTAATAGAAAAGATGTGACGCTAACAAAAAAAGAAAAATCTTTTCCAAAAATCACCAACTACTTTTTGAATTTTAAAATGATGCTCTGTCACGTCAGAAAATCAAAACAAACTGTTATTTCCTTTTGTGCATTTGGATAAACATACAAGTCAACATGCAATAAAAGCCCAAAGTGAAATAAAATAGTAATACAAAATTCAACTGTGGAACTATAACTTGAAAAAATATGAATTAAAATAACATAAGAATCTCCAGAACTGTAGCCTTTTTTCAAAACTGCATGTATACCCCTCCTGCCAAAAAAGATAAATATATATAAATCATTTAAATGGTGACTTTTGATCCCAAAGATGTATTTATTTTTTATTAACATACAATGTATTATTTGCTTCAGGGGTACAGGTCTGTGAATTACCCAAAGATATATTTAATCCAAGTTCTTAAAGTGAAGGTAAAGGACCAGCATAAAAATGTCTGTGCCCAAGTGTACTTGCCTAGGGAGAGGGGCCAAAACATTCTTCAGACTTTCAGAGGAAAATCCAAGCAAAAGATTAAGAAAATCTCCAGTAATTGCAGCCCATCCAACTGCTCACACAAACTAAATTTCAAGAACAAATCCACTTTTAACAGAACCATCCAATTTTTTTCAGTTACCTAATTATAGATACGAACATCACAAGAAATTAATCCTCACAGTATCTACTATTTCCATTCCTAAATGGAAAAATATATATATATGCCTCTTGCTACTAGCCAAATGTTACTAATTGATGTTAGTAATTTGTCCTAAATTACTAACAAGGTCACAAAGTGAATGAGAGGGGTTCAAACTCAGGTGAACCTGGCCCGTGATCTTCACCACTGCGAAACATTATATCCTTTGGCCCTGCCCACGTAGAACACCAACCAGAGCACTCCGACTCACCTGGCACATTTTTTGCCAAACATCTTTCCTCTATGGGCCTTTCTGCTCTAACCACACTTTCTTTAATCTCCATTTATTATTCCAGAGATACAGGAAGTTTCACAGCCTCCTTCCCCTTCTTAGCTCTGTCCCTCCTTTCCCATCTTCAGTCTCCACAGGCCTCTAGGATTTCCTAATAATTCCTAACCCCATCTCTATATCCTCCTGCAATGAGCTCCCTTCCTCCTCTTCCTGATTCCAACAAATAACCAAACCTTCTACAACTTCGTCTCCCCCTAACTTTCCAATCCCCCACCTGTAGCTCAATCTCCCCTCCTCCTGGTCCTTTCCCGGCTGCCGTGCTCTTCACTTATTTCCTAGGACTTTGTTCTCCCCGCGTCCCCAAACCTTCCCTATCCCTAATCCTCTCATCCTCCCCGCTTTAACAACTCCACTCTCAGGCCTCCATCCACGAAGAGCCAGCCCCCCACGCTTCAGTCCCAGCCTCATTTCGCACCCCCAACCCCCGTCTCCACGCCCACGCTAAAAGCCCACCTCCAACCAGCCTCGGCCCCTCCTCAGATTCGACGCGGCGTCCCGCCTCCTTGCCTTCTCTCCGCGGACCAAACTCCCCGCCGGGGCCTCGGCGTCTAGCCGCCCAAGAGTGGGTGCCTGGTTGCTGCGAAGATTGCGGGGCGGGCGCCAAGGTTGCCGGGGTGCGGGAAGTTTGAACACACGGCCAGGATAGGGGCGGGGACCGCAGCTCCCTGGCGGCAGCGACGCGGCGACTTCGGCACCAGGGTAACGGAGACGGAGGACCATACTGCACTGCGGCAAAACTGCAACCAATGATGCCCGCCCTCCGATCTCCCATTGGACTCCGGCACCAGACGACCATTCCTATTGGGTTCAGTGGAACTGGGAGGCGGGACAATGGGTACGAGAGAAGGCACCCATTGGTTGACCGCTTTAGCTGTAGCGGCATCCAAGAGTAGGGAAGTGGTTCCCGCCCAAGCTCCGCCAGCTCGCCGGGGCCTTTTAGGCAGTGCAGAGCGAAGCGCGATAGCACAGCTTCAAGGATCTTGAGTGGTTCGGGGAGGGCCTAGGCAGAGGGGAAAGAGAGTTGGTGTAATGAGTTTTAGAAATTGGTAAATGCGTGATTGAAAACATTGAAAATTGTTTTGAATCCTTTTTGGAAGTCAACTGATTTTAAGTTAGGAAGAAATTAATTATAAACAAATAGCTTGTTACTTCTCAGTCTTAGCACCGAAATTGCTTATCAGGAGGACGTCGAGTTAGTGTACTAAGGCCCCTTCCTTGAGGTCCTGGCCTTTGCAATTCACGAACGCGCAGCGAGTTTAGCGATGTTTAGTGATTTTTTCAGGTTTTGGAAAGAGAGGTGGAATAACATTTGAGACATTGAAAAGAAAAAGTAAAGTCGTCTGCGGCGCATGTTAGTAACCTACCGAGAATTGCAGTATGGCATTTTTCCCTTTAAAGAATTGACAGTGCATTAAACGGCATTAATTGCGGGAGGCAGGGAAAGTAAAAAGAAAATACTCTCTTCGGTGAAGGTTATTTTAAGCCATTCGGAACGTTCCAATTACCAAAATGGCTCAATGCTGCACCCCGCTTTTTTCGCCATTGGTAATTTCTTGAAAACTGGGCTTTACCTCCATTCTGCAGAATATCTAAATCTTGAAGGCAAATGCATTGTAATCAATCTTCTCACCATGAATTATGGTAATTCTGTTTCTTGCTTGGCCTCGTTTTCCCAAATTTTGGCCTATTTCAAAGCTTTCATTTTATCCTGTCTATATTTTACTTCAAGTTGCAGACTAACCCACCTAAACAATACTGTAATTTAATTTTCTGTATAGAAAGTAGAAGGTAGAATCGACTAGTAGAGAAAAATAAAGATGAGTAATAGCTAAAGTGCACTTAAATAACATTTCACCAGTTTAAATCTGCTAATACTCTTAGTTAAAATAGCTCACTGGTTATTACTGACTCCATTAGAGTTAATATTCCGTAGTTTGATAAACGCATTGGTGGAGTACTTTTAAAGGAAATACCTATAAAGGGTGAAGAAACATGCTGTATTTAGGTGAAAAAATAAACGTCTCTCTCCAAGGAGTCAAATGAAGGTTGCTAGCACTCAAGGACAGCTGAGAAGAAACTAACATTTATTCTGCACTAGCAATGTGCTAGGCAACATAATCTCATTCCATCTTCATTGCTGATTCTAGATGGGTATTGTTATTCATTGTTATACCTGAGGAAACAGATTCAGAGACATGAAAGAATCTACTAGGAGATACTAAAGTAGTAAGTGGTAGGGGCAAGAATTAGGCCTAGGTCAGCTAAATTCCAGGCTTCAATTGAATGCCTTTAATATGTTTCACCTACAGGTTAATAGAGTTGTAGAAAGCAAGAAAGTATTTAAAAGGTTAGGAGTCTCCAAAAAATTGTCTAATTGTATGTAACACATTTTCAAGATGTTTATAATGTGCAGTTTTATTCATTCTATCATATTTGGAGTAACAGTGACTATCAATTTATTTGACTTTGAATAAAGACCCAAAGGCTTTATAAATCTCCAGGAGTAAAAACCAGCTTATTGAACTAACTCCCAAAACACGAGATAATTTCTAAATTTTTTATTCTGCTTTTCAGAAAAAAAGCCAACAAAAATATATTTTTATATTATGTCACTTGAAATTAATCGGAATCAGGCTTCTTATTTTAAAGATTATATTTATGAAAAGAATTATACTAATAATCATTAGTATAATTGGAGTTTTATTTTTAATATATATTAAATATATTTTGAAATATTTTTATATAACATTGGAGTTTTATTTTTAATATTTTGGCCTTACACAGTATTGAAATATCTCCAGATTAATTATATTGCTAGCTGAATCCTCCTTTTCTACAAGATTTTGATTGCCTTGATTAATACCATGTGATGATACAGATATTACTAATTAAAATCTTCCTAGAAGTGCTTACCAATAAAATTATTCCCATTTTCCATGTGGAGAAACTAAGAAGTTTGAACAATATGTCAGAAGTTTCATAAAATTAATAGATAGGCTTTCCAACCATAGACAATTCATAAATTACAATGACTACATTTTAAAAGGGGCATACTGTAAAAAAAAATCATATCTTAGAAAGTACACTAGTATAATTATCCTTAGCTAAAGTTTAATTGTGGGCGCCTGGGGTGGCTCAGTTGGATAAGCGACTGCCTTCGGCTCAGATCATGATCCTGGAGTCCCAGGATAGAGTCCTACATGGAGGGGGGGAGGGGGGGGGAGGGGGGGGGAGGTGGGGGGGGTCCCTGCTCAG
>CM052802.1:70572298-70594273 GCA_028533885.1 Nasua narica | reverse complement strand
TTAGAGTCACCTGAGGGGCTCTGTAGATTAAGTGTCTGCCTTTGGCTCAGGTCATGATCCCAGAGTCCTGGGATTGAGCCCCACATGGGACTCTTCCCTGCTGCTTGTGCAATCTCTAGCACTCTCTCACTATCTCTCTATCTTAAGTAAATAAAATCTTTAAAAAACAATAAAGATACTCTTAAAAAATAAAAATAAAAAATTTAAAACTTTTAAATCTAATTTCTGGTGTCCATATTGCTAGAAAATTTTAAACTTATTAAGAAATTACAGGGTGCCTGGGTGGCTCGGTGGGTTGGGCCTCTGCCTTTGGCTCAGGTCGTGGTCTCAGGGTCCTGGGGTCGGGCCAGCAGCAGGCTCTCTGCTCGGCAGGGTGCATGCTTCCCCCTCTCTTTCTGCCTGCCTCTCTGCCTGCTTGTGGTCTCTCTGTGTCTGTCAAATGAATAGGTGGAATCTTTAAAAAAAAAAAAAAAATTACAGGTTGGGGCACCTGGGTGGCTCAGTTGGTTTAAGTGTCTATCTTCAGCTCAGGTCACCATTTCAGGGTCCTGGGATCCAGCCCCTAGTGGACTCTCTGCTTAGCAGGGAGTCGACTTCTCCCTCTCCCTCTGCCCTTCTCCCCCTCCCCACTTATGCTCATGGGTGCATGTGCCCCCTCTCAAATAAATAAAATCTTTTAAAAAAAAGAAGTTACAGGGACGCCTGGGTGGCTCAGTGGGTTAAGCGTCTGCCTTCGGCTCAGGTCATGATCTTGGGGTCCTGGGATTGAGCCTGGCTTTGGGCTTTCTGCCTGCTTCCCCATCGCTCTCTGCCTGCCTCTCTGCCTACTTGTGATCTCTCTCTCTGTCAAATAAATAAATAAAATATTTAAAAAAAATAAAAATTTTAAAAATTAAATTAAATTTAAAAATAAATTACAGGTATATAGATTGTCAGCATATAATACTAACTTTTAAACAGCATCTAATATGTTAGGTGTTTAAAAGAAATTGAATGGCTTAGGAAAACTTGAGCCAAGTGTAAACAACAGTAAAATTGGAGACGCAGACAGTGATTTGATCTTCGAGAAACAAATTTAGTCTAATTGATTGTTATTATTTGCCTTTACAGTACAGAAAGCTGATACTCTTTGATTATTTCTTTTAGTTAAAGGATAAATCTTTTTGAGTGCTATATGAAATTTACAAGTTTATTATTTTATTAGTGGAGAAAGAAATAAAACCATTGAGATGTTTACTAGTATTTTTCTTCTTTCATAATTGGTGAGTAAATCATTGATAGTTTCTCAATTTCATAGAATTTTTTTGAACTTTCGTTTTGCATAAAAAAAAGTTAAGCCAAAAATTAGTTTAAGCTAGTTTTTAATACATGTTTTCAGATTTCATTACTCCACAACTACAGCTTTAAGTAAATTGTCCTATAGACTAAGTGCTATCTCCAAAGCAGTAGAAATAGTATTGAAGGAAACCATAATTCTCTTTGTATTTACATTGTTAGATTTGAAAGGGAGAATGTCAATACAATTTTCTTAGTAGACAATTGCCTGTTCTTAACTGTAAATAATCCATAGAAAATTCTGTTAATATCAGTGACTATATTTTTAATTTACAATTAGTATCCTAGATAATTTTAATTAACATTAAATTATTATTAAATTATAATTTAATTAGTTAATATGCTAGGTAATTTTTTATTTTAATTGACAGATATGCTAGGTAAATCAATATTGTTTATTAAAAAAAGTATTTTTACTACTTTGTAATTCTAGCATAATAAAATAGCCAGTTATTTCTCCAGTGAAAACAGGAAAATGGTATGGCAGAATTGCAATGGAAAACTAAGTTAAACACCTTCATTCATTCACTAAATACATATTGAGTACTTACTATGCACTGTTAGAGAATATAGACATGAAAAATAAAGTCCATCTTCTAGCTGATTACGGTCTAATGAACAAGAAAAATTAGTTTCTCAAATTGCAGTTACTGTGTAATAAGGGCTATTATAAAGGTATGCTTAGGGTATTAAGGGGACTTGGAGGAGTGACTCAGCTCAGCCTGGCGGCCCAGATATGCTTCCCAGAAAAAGTAACTCTTGAATTGTAGCTTATGTTACATAAAAGCTAACTAGAGGTGGGAAGATAGATAAGATAGAAATAAATCCGTATGTAGCCAGGCATTAGAGGGGCAGGACAAATCACCGAGGAAGACATGACAGGGAAAGATCGAAAGATCGAGATACACTTAGAAAGGGAATGGCCAGGGCATCTGGGTGGCTCAGTTGGTTGAGTGACTGCCTGCGGCTCGGGTCATGATCCCAGAGTTCCAGGATCGAATCCCCTATCGGACTCCTGGCTCTGTGGGAAGTCTGCTTCTCCCTCTGACCTTCTCCCCTCTCTTTCTCAGTCTTTCTCTAATAAATAAAAAAAATTTAAAAAAAAAATCTTTAAAAAAAAAAAAGAAAGGGAATGGCCACAGGTATGTCCTGAGAGGGAGCAAAGGCTAAATGTTTAAATGCCTTTTTAAGAAGCATATATTTAATACCAAAAGCCAAGTAGTGACTAAAGAGTTTTTGAACAGAAGGTTGATATGATTTGATCTGCATTTGAGAAAAACTGTCTCATTGGCATCATGCAGGGTGAGACTAGAAGCACAAAGATCAGCTAAGGGCTTTAAAACTTTAGAAAGGGGAGAGTAATGTAGGCAAGAAATGAGGAGGCCTGCATCGACTAGTATCAGTTGAGCACCTTCGATTCCTGGACCTGAGCTTAAAGTTTATAGACTCCCTTTTTCCTTGCTACAACCCATTTTAACCCTTGTTACAATTCTATGATACCATATTATTTTTATCTTTTGTTGCAAGCGAAGCCATTGCAGGGGGGAGGTGTTAAGTGCTTTGCCCAAGGTTACAGTTAAATAGTGGAGTAGGCATTTAAACCCTTGTCTGACTCTGGGACCTGAGCTTTCATCCACCTTTTTTCCAAACTGTGTTTGTAATTCATTAATGAATCATCAAATCGATCTGTGGTTTACGATCACATTTTTTAAATGGATACAGAGTGGAACAGAAAAATAGCAGAGTATTTTATGTATAGGAAGGATAAGTACCATGAAGTTTTTGTTTCAGTTACTTTTATATACATGTAATATGTATTTTTTTTTACTATATCTCAAAAGTAAAAAATGTTTGAAAATCACTGTATTGCAACTGTAATGAAGAAAGAAAATGGATATGTATCACCTGTGTTACCAGACTGATTGTATGTGGGAGGGTGTAGAGGGAAGAAGGAAGCTAGGCTGCGCCCAGATTCCTGAATAAGACACCTGGCACCCTTCACCAAGACAGTGAGTACAGAATGCAAGTGAGAGGTAAAGGTCAGTAATGAGTAATTTGGGAACTGCGTTTGAGATATCTATGGGACATCTAGGTAAAAATGCAGATGGTGTTTCTTATGTAGGCAAACACACATCTCTAACATGTCCTAGTAATTTTACTCCAAAGTAAAACAGGAAAAACAAAAGCATATATCCAAAAATAATCAACAGTGTTTATAGCAGCTTTATTCATATTAGACAAAAATAGAAAACAACCTGAATTATCCATCAACATGAGCATAAATTTTTAAAATGTATATCCCTTTGTGTTCAACTAAATTGAATCATAATTTCAACTAATGTTTTATAACAGTAATTATGTTTTGTAGTAGTTCAGTTTAAATATAATTTCCAAAATCCTTAGGAAACTTAAGAACTTGTTGATTGTACATCAAGTTAATTAATGAATAATCTTTTAATATCTAAAACATTTCTAAGCCTGAATATTGAACAGTACTACATGATTTTGAGTTTGGGGTTTTTCTTTTTTTATACACAATAAGCGATTATATCTTTAGGTCATGTTAAGAAATGTGTTCATTTTTTTCACTCATATATGGAATTTAAGAAGCAAAACAAATGACCATAGGAGAAAAGAGAGACAGACAAACCAAGAAATAGATTCAACTATAGAGAACAAAATGATGATTACCAGAGGGGAGGTGGGTGCGGGATGAGTGAAATGGGTGATGAGGATTAAGGAGTGCATTTGTGTTGTATGGAAGTGTTGAGTCACTAAATTGTACTCCTGAAACTAATAATAATACTAATAATCAACTCAAAAACAGGCAGAGTTAATTTATCCTGGTGAAAATCAGAACATTTGACTATGTGAACAGGGTATCAATTGACTGGAAAAAAAAATGAAAGAAACTTTTTAGACTGTTGTAAATAAGGTATATCTTGACTGAGGTAGAGTTAAAAGAGTGTTTTCTCTATCAAAACTCATCAAAATGTAAACTTACAATAGATGTTTTTCACTGTATGTGTTATCTCAATTTTTTCAATGACTTCATTTTTTAAAATTGCATTGACTTATATAGTAGAAAAATCTAGAAGGTGACCTATCTCCAAATATGATTATATCCATACATTCAATATCATTAAAATTGTTTCTCTTTTAAAAAAATTATTTTCTCTTTATCGTGCATATACTTTCCTATGTGTTGATTTTATACCAGGCAGGCTGTAGGAAAAGCTAAGTATTAACACTGAAGCTCCAAACTTATACTGTATTCACCTAGCAACCCCATGGAGAAAAGAACACCTCTTTTCTGATTGATCCAACAGAAATCCTGGTATTCATTCTGATTTCTCATAACAGGACATGAACTAATTACTGTGGCCAAGGGGTTGCTTGGGGTAGGGGAAGTAGTAAGGGTATGATCAAGTCTCCTGAATTTTCATGTTTCCAGAAGAGTTGAGAGAAATGTTTCCCCAAAGGAAAACTGGAATGTTGTTACTAGAAAAAGGAATACCAGACAAAACCAAAAAAAGTCCCGAAAAGTGACAATGACAATTTTATTCAAATAAGTTTGTAAACCAGTCTGGCATACTTAATTTAAAGTTCACTTAAGAAAAACATATATAATTATGTAGGCTGTAAATATAGATAATATATGGCTGTAAATATAGCAATATAGCAATATATGGTTGTCTTTTCTGATTTATAGTACTTACACTGTCAAAAGACTTTCCCACAGTAATTTCTGGGACCCCCCAGACATTGTCTCATATTTACAAACACATCAATCTTCATTGGTAGTCCTTGCTAGGAAAGACAGAAGAACCACTGCTGTATCATGCAACAATATATCCCATTTCTTTCAAGAAGCCAGCAGTTTCCACTGGTGGCTGTCACTGATTCTCTGAGTGCCACTGCCATGTCAATGCCAAAGACGAATTGGAATTATTCCAGAAGTATACCTATTTTTTCTCAGATCCAAACGTGCCTTTCTATATTCTGTATGGAGTGCTGAAGACTCAACAAACTACATTTCCCATACTCTTTGTTAGTTGGTTCATTATTAGGTTCTGCCAATAGAACACATTAGGAAAAGGTGGAAAGGTGGGAGGTGGTGAGAATGAAGTTCCTTGTTCATGTCCCTGCTTCTATCAGTGTGACTACAACACCAGCAGTTGGCTCTATTCTAACATGTCTTTTGCTATTCTTAGGTCTACATACCTAGAACTGTCCCCTAGGGGTGTAGATATCAGCCCTGTGGGGCCTCTCCTCCAGTTCCTGGGCTCCAGTGACCCCCAACCCCAATTATTTTGTTCCCTTAACAATATAGGTTAACCGCTTTCTACAGTACAAGTATCTGTGTAATCTCAGTATTCCCTTTGTGATCTTTTAGCTTTTCACTACCTATGTTCCAATTCCCTGTATTAATTATCCTCTGTTCAAACCTAGTGTGGGTTTCTCTTTTCCTGACAGTATCCGGACTGATCTAATGTTCTAGAACCAAGTTTTAGAGGTGAAGATGAAATTCCCCTTTCCTATGTATTATTCTCTATTAAATGGATCCCAGTAAAGCATTACTTGCTATTACAGATTAATGTTTGTGCTCCCCCCCCAAAATTTACACATTGAAGTCAAATCCCCAATGTCATGATATTAAGAGATGGGGCCTTTGAGAGATAATGACACCATGAGGATGAAGCCCTAATGATTGGGATTAGTACCCTTATAAGAAGACACCAGAAAGCTAGCTCTCTGCTCTCTGCTCTCTGCAATGTAAGAATACAACATGACAGCAATCTGCAACCCAGGAACTGGGTCCTAATCACACAAAAGATCTGCTAGCATCTTGATCTTGGACTTCCCAGCCTCCAGAACTGTGAGGAATAAATTTCTGTTGTTTAACCCACCCAGGCTACATTATGGTACTTTTGTTAGAGCAGCCTAACCTAAGACATTTGCTATGCCCAGATGTTTTATGTAAGTTAGTGAAACAGTGCTTTCATTTCTCTTGCATTATGACACAAACCAGTAGGGAGCTGGCCTGGTATGTCTTTGAATAAGTCACTGTGCTATAGTCAGACACAGCCTTCTTTGACAGCTCTTGATCAAGATAGCCACGCTTGACTCTACCCCTTGGAAAAGTTATTTTTCGGGAGGATTCTGAGGCCTATTACTCAAACTGAGATTCTCACTGCATGTAAGTAGCATCTACAATCTGTGTGACTCTGCAGTGAGGTTAATGACTAGGTGGGCTCAGTACACACACAGAATATAAATAAGTCTGAATGAATGTGTTCTTTTTAATGTTTGGAGCCTACACTATTATCTACCTCTTCCAGCACCTCCTTCCCCGCCAAAACATATAAACAACAACAAAGAAAAAAACTCCACAAAACTTTTTGTGCTTTCCAGGGAGCAATTAACACAATAGATGACCAAGCAAACATTAAAATGCCTCAGAATATGATCTTATATTTGAGTAGCATTTTGCAAAGCACTCTCACAAAGATTACTTCATTTAATTTTAAAACAACTCTGAGAGGGGTTCCTGGCTGGCTCAGTCAGAAGAGTGTGTGACTCTTGACCTTGGGGTAGTGACTTTGAGCCCTATGTTGGGTATAGAGATGACTAAAATAAAATTTTTGAATAAAAATTAAAAAAAATTAAAAACCCTGAAAAATAGGAAGGGCAGATATTTTCCACTTTACATAGGTGTGGAAATTGACCCTTAGGTTAGATCAGATTTGCCTAATAGAAACACAACGTGAGCCACGTATTTAATTTTAAATTGTCTAGTAGTCAATCACATTAATATGTTTTTAAAAAATGAAATTAAATTTACCATATATTTTATTTAACATAATATATCCAACGTATTATTTCAACATGTAATCACTATTTTAAAATTATCAATGAGCTATTTCACACTGTTGTTTTGTGCCAAGAATTTGACACTTGGTATGTATTTTGCAGTTACAACACATCTCAATTGAGACTAGCCACATTTCACGTATTTCAGTAGTTACATTTCGGTTTTGACTACCCTATTGGGACAACATAGGATTAGATTACTTACCCAGAGACTATAATGGGAAGTAGTGTTCCCAGGTAGCCAGCTTCTGAAAAGGGAATGACTGGTCTGGAAACAAATTCACAGACCTGAATTCCAGACATGACTCTGCCTGTTACTGCTTGTGGGATAGTGACAAGGTATTTGTTTTCTTTAAAGCTTGGTTTCTGGTTTGTTAAACAAAGCAAACAGCATTAATCAGATGCCTTTACTTCCCCTTCAACCCACCAGCAGAACCCTTTCTTCTAAAGAAAATTTTGTATGGAAACCCAATATTTTAAAAACAAAAGCATGATTTCATAGGAAGTATAGGAAGGGCTGCTTCTCCATCAAAAGGGGGCATGGCAGTGGGGAGGGAAGAAGCCACAAGTGGATTACAATGTTAGTGCATACCCCTGTTTGTACACACACACACACACACACACACACACACACAGAGGCATTTTCTGAGGGGTCCTGATGAACACTTTGGCCATATTTGAAAATGCCTGGAAGAAGTCTTCTCTAAGATACTTCTTATTTTAAAAAGTCTATGATTCATCCATATAATTCCACTCAGGCATTGTTGACTCTTTCAACCAGTGCAACCAGTTTAAGATTTAACCACAGAAGAAAGTCCGGTACTATCCACAGACATCCTTATATTGGTATTTGACTCACATTTTAAGTTTCATAGTATCCTCCCTTTTCATAAATGGAAGGAGGACTTTGAGATCAATTATTCAAATGGATTTCTGATTTTTTTTTTCTTAGTAATCAAAGCTTCTCTTCAAATAGTACCTGACATAGAAATCTAAAATCCCCTATGATAGAGTCAGCATGGGCCCACAAATTTGAAATGGATGTGAGGACGCAGAACCTTAATGGCGAAGCATCTCTCAAATACCCTTTCCCAAAAGCAGCCCCCCAGAATCCTCACTCAAATCACGAGGCAAACTTGTGCAGACTTTTAACGACTGGAGTTTAACCCCAGCTCCAACCCTTTCATCTGATGGGGAAACTGAGGCCCAAGGATGTGTTCCAAACCTCACCCCAACCTGGTGGCAGAGCTGACCCAGAACCCAAGTTATTGATATGCTAGAGCAATTGGCTCACAAAGGCCAATTATTACATCTTCAGAAATTTTGCAAGCCAGCTGACATCATATTGGTGGCTGGAAATCAGCCATGGTGAGAATATTTATACCACAGACATCAGCAAATGCTACAAAGCAGGGTTTTCCCCAGAGAACTGGTTGTTAAAACCTTTTCCCAGCACACTGGTACCCAGTGTTCCTGAGTCCAGGTCTTTATACCCTACACAGCCACCTGGAAATAGATACACTGCCTTTTGATAGGAAAAACAATTTTAAGTTAATAAAAAATTTAAAAAAGAATGTTTATGAAAAAGGACTTAATACCAAAAATAGTCATTTTTCTCCATATTTACCACTTTCTATTGTCCTGTGGGTACTGGCTCCATTGTCTTTCAAGCTGTTATTTGGAGTCTTCGGTCACTTTGGGGATTCGTTTTTAATATTAAGTGAGCCAGGCAGCTCAAAGAACATTAGTTAAATTAATGCTTAAACAGAAGAAGAACATAAAAGAAATTATCGAAACTGCCGTTTGAGTAGCGAATTATCTGATATACCTTCTCTCTCTGTCCCATCTGGTTCTATTTCTGGCTAAGAAGGTATTAAAAGGTCGGTGTAAACAACTGCCGGTCTCCAAGCTTCTCAGATGGCCTTGAGCCTCCCCACATTTAATCCCCCCAACTGAACCTCTGATTCATCGCCTTAACAATGACCCTCTCCCTCTGCCTCTCTCTCCCTGCCCTTCACTGCTTTTCTTCTGTCCTTTGTGGCACTGGCATTGCAAGCAGCGGCTCTCCTCCTGGGCTTGTTTGGGCATGCTTATGATGTCAGATGCCTGCACTTCAGCTGTCCTTTCGTATCCATGGTGATGGATGAAAAATAAGCTGCTTTGCAGTGATTTGAACTTTAATCCATTCAAATGATGCATGCTTTATTACTCAGGTGATTTTTTTCCCCCCAATACTTTCAGATCACTGAAATCTTGAATTATTAAAGAGGAATTAACATGCCTTTTCTTTCTTTCCTTTTTTTTTTTTAACCTTTTATGCCTTGGTAAGTTTAAATAATCTTTGATCTCAGCACCTGAAAAATGTTTCTTCCTAATTAAGCCAATAGGAAAACAATTTTAGAAATATTCCAAAGGAAAAGAAATTATAAAAGATATTATTTGAAGTTCTTTCTCCCTACATGCTTATAAGGAGTTTTTATTAGGCTGAGTAAAGTGTGGAGGGCTTACACAACGCAAGGGAAACATGACAAAAACTGTAAAACATTTACTAAGTGGTATTGCCCAAAATGTTGATCACTTAACACTAGAGGTACTCAAAATCACTTTAGTGATCTATTGATATCGTATTAAGTTACTGGCTTTGAATTTTTTTGAATTCAGAAGAGAGAAAATAGAGGTAACCAGGAACTGGAGAGAGGAGGGAATGGAAGTTACTATCTAATGGATACAGAAATTTTGTTTGGGATGATAAAAGCATTCTGGAAATGGAGAGTAGTGATGGTTACACACACTTGGAATATACTTAATACCACTGGAATGTATGCTTAAAAATGGTTAAAACAGTAGCTTTTCTGTATTTTTTATGTATATTTTACCACAAGTTTTAAAATATTGCAATTTATGGCTATCGTTATTCTTAGTGAAAGAAATCTTAGTGAATTGACTTAGGCAGAAACCAGTGATGGGTCACAGGTCACACTCTGCCATTAGAGTTTAGTGAAGCTGATGCACAGGATGTCCTCTCTGAACACTCAGAGGCAACAAGGGATCTTTGACAAGTCTAGGCTGTGCCTGAGCATCAATAACCTAGTGATTCACTATATTAGATCCCAAGACAAGAGCAAGGGACCTGGCTATGTAGACTTGGGTAAGAAATCACACAGCAGGAAGCATGATCTCACTTGGCCTGTTTGACATCACTGAACTCTGTTTCTTCTCATCAAGGGCATAGTGACCAATTGCCTGTTCTTAATGACGGGAAAGAAGTGGGGTCAAGTCATGGTATCTGGATCAGGTGGCAAGGTAGGGAGGAAAGAGTAGCAATTTTATGTGTTTTGATCTGGTTTATAACACCAAAATTAATAAATGGGAACAGAAGCCAAGTAGTCTAACAAATGATATAATCCAAGTTATTTAGGAAAATCATAATAGTTGAATGAATTAAGATTTTCAGATAATACAAATTAAATGATACAAATAATGGAGTAAAAAATTACTAAATTTGAAAGTGTCTTTAGTCTCTCCCACCCCACTTTCTGCCAAATGGAATCTTGCTTGGAATTTTTCCTGTTGCCCTAGAATTGTGGCTACTTTCTGAAGCTGAGGTCATTCTCTTAAAAGCCATAAATAATTAGGACTCAAAATCTACCCAGGCTTACTAAAAAGTGTAGAGCCAACCGTCGTATCACCAACCAGAACACCCCTAGAAAACTCTTCTCTTCACCTTCACCTCACCAAAGGAATGGCCTAGTGGGTAGAAGTGAGGCAAGGAACCCATAGAGATTCATAAGGTCCTGTGAAGAAGGAGAGACTATCATCTTGATTCCTGACTTGTATCTGCTCCTTTGTTGTAGCTCCTTTGTAACTTTGTGCTGCCATTGGAGTAAAGCATTTGAAACAGTTCTTAGGAGAGTTTTCCATTGTTCATGAGAGCATCTGTAAGACACTAATGTCCATTCCTACTCTAGAAATGTCGAAAGATAGGAGTCAAAAAACCACTACAAATAACATTTAAAGATACAGTATTGCTGAGAAGATGAGGGCTCCTGGCCCCAGTCTGGTTCTTCATGACCTTAAAGGCCATGGCAAGAATGTCCGGGTTTCATGATTCCATATAAAGGAGTGACAAGTAAGGGGGGGCAGAAGAGCCCAGGGCTGCCTAGGAGGTTGCTGGGCGGTAGATGTACAACCCAGAGAGGAAGCTGAGAGTCTGAACTCCTGGTCAAACTAAGGGAAGTCTAGTTTGCCCCCTCTCTTCCTCGCAACTAAAGGGAGCTAGGTAAAACTGAGCATTATCCCAAGGGAGGTACACTATGCTCAGAGTCCATCTCGTCCTCTGGGGCATTGGCCTCAGATATAAACATGCTGAACCAGAGTGAGGCCAGTGGTGTCTCCTCACCTTGACCTGTGGGCCATTCATATAAGAAGGAGGATGCCTTCCCGATCCCTCCACCAGAGCCAGTTGCACCATTGCCCCTATTTCTATTATGTTCAGAGTTCTGGCTTCTACTACATAGGGAAAGAAAAGCGATCGAATCAGAAATGAGACTGAAGTTTTCAGACTGGACTACACTTCAAAAATCAGAAAGTAATCAGAATCTTACGGAATCTGTCCAAGATGTTAATCTGAAATTTAATAGAGCATAGTTGAAAACAAAGATGGGGGGAAAAAGTGTTACTATTTTTATTAATAACCAACTGAGCTGAGGCGGCCCAATTAACATACAGTGTCAAACTATATACATAATTTTATATTTTGATTTTTTGCTCAAAAGTAACAATTTTGTCATCTATCTTAAAGTCTTCATTAATGTCATTTATGATAGTCTCATATTTACACTTTACAGATATATCACAATTTATTTAACCATTACTCTGTTATAAGACACTGCTGTTATTTTCAAATTTTAAGAATTGAATTATAATATTTATTTGTTCCTTTATGTGATTATTATTATCATTACTAAATATCCACTGATCTGTAGACCAAAGTAATTCTAACTACCTAGTAATTTGTTAGAAGACAGCCAGTTTTGATGATATGTTTAAGTTGGCAGCATTACACATTTTATCCTTCTAGTGTTTGCCAGTTTGTGTGGAGCCTATGACTATAATTCTACAGGATGTAACATATCCCTGCCTTCTAGAATATAATCACCACAAGGTTAGGAGTTCATTTCTGTTTCATTCTTTGCTATATGCCTAGCAACTAGAATAGGACAGAGTAGGCACTAAAAAAAAATACTTAAGAAAAAAATGAAAGCAATTTTGAGTAGGAGTGGGACATAATTACTCCTCAATTTCCCTTTGGTTTTTGCAGAGTGGATTTATGGGAATCACATAAGTAGGTGATTAGGGCAAGAATGGATCTAATAGAAGAAATAACGAAGGATACAGGGTATATAGCAGAAGATAGAGACAAAGAGGAAAAGGGAGTTCTGGGTCCCTGGCATCTAAATAAATATTGATGCAATCCTATGTTTTTGTTTTCATTAAAATATAATTTGATTAATACAATCAGTAAGACATCAGGCTCATAATAAGATGGCTGAAACCAAGCAATGGATATATGGGAGAAATTATTCCTAGTGTTGCGAAGTGGTGGATTGCACGTACCTATCTAAACCCCGGACTCTCAGTCTCAGTAAAATAATGGAAAAGTCACTAAATAAATTTTAAAATGTTTTTTTTTTTTTAAGATTAAGAACATACCAGGCGCCTGGGTGGCTCAGTTGGCTAAGCGACTCCCTTCGGCTCGGGTCATGATCCCGGAGTCCCGGGATCGAGTCCCATATCGGACTCCCGGCTCTGCGGGGAGTCTGCTTCTCCCTCTGACCTTCTCCCATCTCATTCTTAGTCTCTCTCTCTCTCTAATAAATAAATAAATCTTTAAAAAAAAAAAAAAGAAAGAACATACCATTAAGGGAATGGACATAGCCACTGACCACAAATTTGAGGAACTCCTGGAAAATAAAGCCTAAACAGAAGAAGTCCAAGATGGTGGAGGAGTAGGAGACCTTGGTTTTATCTGGTCACAGGAATTCAGCTAGATAGCTACCAAATCATTCTGAACAACTGTGACCTCAACTGGAGATCAAAGAAGTGAATCCTAGTTGATATGTGGGAAGATAAACTACAGGGGGAGGAGCCTCTGTAAACCTCTGTAAGCTGCTATATAACAGAAAGCTATACAGCAGTGGGCACATGATCCAAACTTTTAGAAGTCTGCTCTGGTGAGGGACATCGCTCAGGTGGCTAAGTGGGAGCAGAACCCTCACTTGAATGATGTGATCTCAAGATCCTCGGGGTCACAGAAAGACCAGGGGTGCCTGACTGTGGCATAGCTCCCAGGCATCAGAGTGGGGAAGCCAGCTGCAATCAGCAGGAATGTGCCCTTAGCTCAGGGTTGCCATAAACTGCAAACCGTGGCACAGTCAGGCAACTACTCTCTGAGAAGGGGCCCAACAAGCAGCAGAACTGTGAGACTCTCCTATCTCCCCTGGAGGAGTGGTGCAGGAGTGCACCACAGGAGTCTGCAGGGTTTGGAGGCTCTAAACAGGGTTTTGTGCTGGGGATAGAAACTCTGAGTCATAAGCCAGGTAAGCATGGAGTGCTCACAGAAAACAAGGAGACAGGAGTGATTGACTGCTTTTCTCTAAGGGCACACTGAGGAGTGAGGCCCTGAGGTTTTGACTCTAGGGCTGAAGAATTGGAGGCTGACATTTTCATTCTCATCCTCTAAAGCTATGTGGAAAGTGTTTATGGAACAAAGGACACAGAGAGCAAACCCGACCAGACTACTTAGCCTGGCTCCCTGACAATTCAGCTGGGGGAAAATACATTTGAGAATCAAAGCAGCAAGCCCCTCTCCCAGAAGATCAGCAAGGACATCCAGCCAAGACCAAGTTTACTGATCAATGAGAACTACAAAAGTCTAGTGCTAGGGGAATACAGCACATAGAATTCATGGCTTTTTGACCATGATTCTTTAGTCTTTCAACTTTAATTTTTTTTAATTTTTTCTCTTTCCTTTCAACCAATGTCTTATTTTACAACTATTCTTTAAAATATTTTTTAATTTTCATTTTTGCAGTTATATTATATCCCTTCATTGTATTTAATTTTATTATATATTTTTTCTTTCTTTCTTTCTTTCTTTCTTTACAATTTTGGGATGCATTTTCTTCTAACAGATGAAAATATACCCCAAATCTGGTGGATGGCTCTGTTTGAGTCACCTATCTCATCATATTTGCTTTTTTTTTCCTTCTTCCTTTTTTTTTTGTTTTGTTTTTTTAAAGTCTTTTTTAATTTTTATCTCTACAATTCCATTCTATCCTGTCAAAGCATTTAATTTTATTTTTGTATATATAAGTTTTTCTTTCTTTACAATTTTGAGATGTAGTTTCTTCTAACAAACCAACCAAAATACGCACAGGATATAGTGTATTGCTCTGTTCTGTTCACCTGTCTGTTTATATACCTCTCTTTGTTGTTGTTGTTGTTTTTCTCTCCTGTTTTTTCTTGTCTTTTAATTTTCACATTTACAGTTACACTCTAGTCTTTCATTGTATTTAATTTTATTTTTGTACATATATAAGTTTTACTTACTTTACAATTTGGGCATCTAGCTTTCTAACAAAAGGACCAAAATACACACAGGATCTAGTGTATTGCTCTCTTCGGTTCACTTGTCTGAACATTCCCTTTTTTCTTTCTTTCTTTTTTTTAAATTTTTATTATGATTTATTTTTTTTTATTTATTTTTTGCTTTCCAGTCTCTTCTGATTGGCTTAGTGCACATTTCTCTGGGGTCATTGTTGCCATTTTAGTATTTTATTTTCCTATTTATCTATTCTCTTCTGGACAGAATGACAAGACAGAAAAACTCACCTCAAAAAAGAACAAGAGGACAGACTGACTTCCAGGGACCTAACAAGTATGGACATAATAAGATGTCAGAATTAGAGTTCAGAATAACAATTATAAAGATACTAGCTGGGCTTGAAAAAAGCATAGAAGACATAAAAACCCCTTTCTAAAGAAATGAAAGAACTAAAATCTAACTAAGTCGAAATCAAAAAAGTTATTAATGAGATGCAGTCAAAAATGGAGGCTCTACTTACTAGGATAAATAAGGCAAAAGAGATAATTGGTGATATAGAAGACAAAATGATGGAGAATAGAGAAGCTGAGAAAAAGAGAGAAACAACTAACTACAGAATCATGAGGGGGAGAATTCAAAAGATAAGTGACACCATAAAGTGAAACAATATTAGAATAATTTTGTTATTATTCCAGAAGAGGAAAGAGAGAGGGGGGAAGAAGATATATTGAAGCAAATTATAGCAGAGAACTTCCCTAACCTGGGGAAGGAAACAGGCAACCAAGTCCAGGAGGTACAGAGAAGCCCCCTCAAAATCAATAAAAATAGGTCAACATCTCAACGTATAATAGTGAAACTTGGAATTCTCAGAGACAAAGAAAATCCTGAAAGCACCTGAGGACAAGAGATCTGAAACCTACAAGGGTAGAAACATTAGATTGGCAACAGACTTATCCACAAAGATCTGGCAGGCCAGAAAGGACTGGCATGATATACTCAAGGTGCTAAGTGAGAAAAATATGCTGCCAAGAATACTTTATTCAGCTAGGATGTCATTCAAAATGGAAGGATAAGAAGCTTCTAGGATGAACAGAAACTTAAAGTTGTGATCACCAAACCAGCCCTACAATATTAAAAGGGATCCTCAAATGCAAAGAGAAAGCCCAAAAGTAACATAGAACAGAAAGGAGCAGAGACAATATACTGAAACAGTCACTTTACAGGTAATACAATGGCACTAAATTCATATCTTTCAGTAGATACTCTGAATGTAAAAGGCTAAATGCCCCCATCAAAAGATGAAAGGTATCAGACTGAGTAAAACAGCAGGACCCATCAATATGCTGTCTGCAAGAGACTCATTTTATACCCAAAGACACTTTCGGATTTAAAGTGAGGAGGTGAAAAACCATTTATCAAGCTAATGGACATCAAAAGAAAGCTGGGGTGGCAATCTTTTTATCAGGCAAATTAGATTTTAAACAAAAGACTGTATTAAGAGATGAGGAAGGACACTATTTCATGATTAAAGAGTCTATCCAACAAGAAGCTCTAACAATTGTATATATTGATGCCCCTAACATGGGAGCAGCCAATTATATAAGCCAATTAATACTAAAATTAAAGAAACACATTGATAATAATACAATAATAGTAGGGGACTTTAACACCCCACTCGCTGCAATGGACAGATTATCTAAGCAGAACATCAACAAGGAAACAAGGACTTTGAATGACACACTGGATCAGATGGACTTTAGAGATATATTCAGAACATTCCATCCTAAAGCAACAGAATACACATTCTTCTCAAGTGCACATGGAAACTTCTCTAGAATAGATCACATTTTGGGTTACAAATCAGGTCTCCACTTGTACCAAAAGATTGGGATCATTCCCTGCATATTTTTAGACCACAATGCTTTGAAACTGGAACTCAATCATAAGAGGAAATTTAGAAAGAACTCAAATACATGGAGGCTAAAGAGCATCCTATTAAGGAATGAATGGGTCAACCAGGAAATTAAAAAAGAATTTTTAAAATTCATGGAAATAAATGGAAATGAAAACACAACTGTTCAAAACCTTTGGGATGCAGCAAAGGTGGTACTTAAGAGGGAAGTATATAGCAATACAAACCTTTCTCAAGAAATAAGAAAGGAAGAAAGTTCTCAAATACACAACCTAACTCTACACCTAAAGGAGCTGGAGAAAGAACAACAAACAAGGCCTAAACCAGCAGGAGAAAATAATAATAAAGATTAGAGCAGAAACTAATAACTAGAAACCAAGAACAGTAGAACAGATAATGAAACTAGGAGCTGGTTCTTTGAAAGGATTAATAGGATTGATAAACACCTGTCCAGACTTATCAAAAAGAAAAGAGAAAGAGTCCAAATAGATAAAATTATAAATGAAAGAGGAGAGATCACAACTAAGACTGCAGAAATACAATTATAACAACATATTATGATCACCTATATGCCAACAAATTGGGCAATCTGGAAGAAATGGATGCATTCCTAGAGACATACAGTCTATCAAGACTGAAATAGGAAGAAAGAGAAAACCTGAACAGATCCATAACCAGCCAGGAAATTGAAGCAGTAATCAAAAACTCATAACAAACAAAAGACCAGTACCAAATGGATTCACAGGTGAATTCTACCAAACATTTAAAGAAGAGTTAATACCTATTCTTCTGAAGCTGTTTCAAAATATAGAAATGGAAAGAAATCTTCCAAACTCTTTCTATGAGGCCAGCATTACTTGATCCTAAAACCAAAGACCCCCACCAAAAATGAGAATTATAGACCAATATCCCTAATGAATATGGATGCAAAAATTCTCATTAAAACACTAGCCAATAGGATCCAACAGTACACTGAAAGAATTATTCACCACAACCAAGTGGGATTTATCCCTGGGCAGCAAGAGTGGTTTAATATCCTCGAATCAATCAATCTGATACATGACATTAATAAAAGAAAAGGCAAGAACAATATGATCCTCTGAATAGATGCAGAAAAAGCATTTGACAAAGTATAGCATCCTTTCTTCTCAGTGTAGGAATAGAGGGAACATACTTCAATATCGTAAAAATCATATATGAAAAAGCCCACAGTGAATCTCATTCTCAGGGAGGAAAAACTGAGAACTCTTTCCCCAAGGTCAGGAACATGGCGGGGATATCCACTATCACCACTGCTATTCAACATAGTACTAGAAGTCCTAGCCTCAGCAATCAGACAACAAAAAGAAATAAAAGGCATCTGAATCATCAAAGAAGTCAAACTCTCACTCTTTGCAGATGACAGGATACTCAGTGTGGAAAACCCAAAAGATTCAACCCCAAAATTGCTAGAACTCATATAGGAATTCAGTAAAGCGGCAGGATATAAAATGAATGCACAGAAATCAGTTGCATTTCTATACACAGACAATGATACAGAAGAAACAGAAATTACAGGTTTGATTTACAGTTGCACCATAACATACCTAAAGAAACCTAACCAAAGAGGCAAAGGATCTGTACTCAGAAAACCATAGAACACTCAGGAAAGGAATTGAGGAAGACACAAAGAAATGGAAAAATGTTCCATCCTCATAGAGCATGGAACAAATATTGCTACCTAGAGCAATCTATACATTCAATGCAATCCCTATCAAAATACCATTGACTTTTTTCACAGAGCTGACCAAACAATCCTAAAATTTGTATGGAACCGGAAAAGACCCCAAGTATCCAAAGGAATATTGAAAAAGAAAACCAAAACTGGTAGCATCACAATTCCAGACTTCAAGCTCTATTACAAAGTTGTAACCATCAAGACAGTATGCTACTGGGACAAAAGCAGACACATAGATCAATGGAACAGAATAGAGAACCTAGAAATGGACCCTCAGTGGTATGGCCAACTAATGTTCAACAAAGCAGGAAAGAATATCTAACAGAAAAAAGACAGTCTGTTCAAAAATGGTGTTGGGAAAATTGGACAGCTATATGCAGAAGAATGAAACCGGACCTTTTCCTTACACCATACACAAAAATAGACTCAAAATTGATGAAAGACCTACATGTGAGAAAAGAATGCATCAACATCCTAGAGGAGAACACAGGCAGCAACTTCTTAGACCTCAGGCATAGCAACTTCTGGCTAGACATGTCTCCAAAGGCAAGGGAAACAAAGGCAAAAATGAACTATTGGAAATTCATCAAGATAAAAAGCTTTTGCACAGCAAAACAAACAGTTGACAGAACCAAAAGACAACAGACAGAATGAAAGAGGATATTTGCAAATGTCTTATCAGATAAAGGGCAATATCCAAAAATCTATAAAAAACTTATCAATCTCAACACCCAAAGAACAAATAATTCAATCAAGAAATGGGCAGAGGAAAAAAAAAAAAAAGAAATGGGCAGAGGACATGAACAGACGTTTCTACACATACAAATGGCCAACAAACAAAGCATGAAAAATGCTTCATATCACTTCTCATCAGGGAAATACAAATCAAAGCCACAATGAGATACCACCTCGCACCTGTCCAAATGCTTAAAATTAGTATGTCAGGAAACAACAAATGTTGGTGAGGGTGCAAAGAAAGGGGAACCCTCTTACACTGTTTTGGGAATGGAAGCTGATATGGCCACTCTGGAAAACAATATGGAGTTTCCTCAAACAATTGAAAATTGAGCTACCCTATAGCCCAATATAGGGTATTGGGCTATAGGGTATAGCACTATACCCTATAGCACCCTACAGCACTACTGGGTGTTTACCCCAAAGATACAAATGTAATGATCAGAAGGGGCACCTGCACCCTGTCCACAATAGCCAAATTATGGAAAGAGCCCAGATATCCATCAACAGAAGAATAAAGATGTGGTGTGTGTGTGTGTGTGTGTGTGTGTGTGTACTAGAATACTACTCAGTCATCGAAAAAATGAAATCTTGCCATTTGCAACAACATAGGTGGAACTAGAAGGTATTATGCTAAGCAAAATAAGTGAGTCAGAGAAAGACAATTATCATATGCTCTCACTGATATGTGGAATTTAAGAAACAAAACAGAGGATCATAGGGGAAAAGAGGAAACAATAAAACAAGACAAAACTAGGGAGGGAGACAAACCGTAAGAGACTCCTAATCATAGGAAACAAACTGAGGGTTGCTGGAGGGGAGGGAAGTGGTACGATGGGGTAGCTGGGTGAGGGATATTAAGGAGGGCTCGTGATAAAATGAGCACTGGGTATTATGTAACACTGATGCATCACTGACCTGAATACTATTAGTATCCCTATAGTATTATATGTTAATTAATTGAATTCAAATTTTAAAAATGGGAAAAAAAACCCAAAAAACAAAGAAAAACATAAATAAGATCTGACTAAAGGAACACACAGAGGAATGAAACACTATAGCCCTAAAACTCCCTTTTGAAGGAGGTCCAGAGAAATTCCAAGTTCAGAGGCATCATTTGCAAAAGTCAGTTCGGCATAGGGCTATCATCAGAACAATTAATCAAAGAAGTACTGAGACCATTGGATCCTCCCCGCTCCCCTTTCACTCTCTTTCCCCTGGGTTTACATTTCCAAACTCAATCTATAAATACAGCATAGAAGAGCTGTTTTTAAAAATGAAAACAATGAGACAATATAAACGTAAATATCAACAATTTAAGAAGTATAACAGAAATTGGGAAGAACAGAGGTGGAAGTGTCCTAATTTCCTCATCTTTCATAACAAGTTGATGAATACTTCTAAAATCAATAAGTCAAGAAATAGAAATAAAATGTATTCTTTTAAAAAATAACTGCCACAAACAAATGAACAAATAAAAGTCCCTTAAAAACATTCAATGGGGGGGGGGGGGCGTCTGGGTGGCTCAGTCTCTCTGTCTCTCTGTCAAATGGATAAATAAAATCTTTAAAAAAAAAACATTCAATGGGCATGATTATTTGAGGAAAATGATTTTGTCTGGGGTATGAAACTTGGCATAAGAAGTGGGAGGAGGGGCTGGGAGTCTCATACAGACACATTTGTGTAATTTTAAAGAGCCTCCAAGTTTTAATGTTGCTTTCATTAAAAACAAGCTAATTTTTATTTTTTAAATTTTATTTTAGATTTTATTTATTTATTTGACAGAGAGAGATCACAAGAGAGGCAGGCAGAGAGAGAGGGGAAAGCAGGCTCCCTGCTGAGCAGAAAGCCTGATGCGGGACTTGATCCCAGCACCCTGAGATCATGACCCGAGCTGAAGGCAGAGGCTTTAACCCACTGAGCCACCCAGGTGCCCCAAACAACCTAATTTTTAAACGGAAGTAATTGGAAAATGGAAAATGTTACTTTAAAATGATAATAGTGGTTGTTTTTTAATAAGAATATGGACAATGGTGGAGGGTGGATTCTACAATTCCATATTTTCCAAGTTTCCTATCTTCATTATTTCTATAGTAGAAATCACTAAGAAAATGTCATGGCCATGGGTTTGCTTTAAAGTATTAGACATACAAATAAAGAATTTAAAACAATATTTAGCTGAATAAAAGAAAATCAAGGAGGCCAAGAAGGAAGCTAGACTTTACGATCACTGGTAATTGGAAGAAGCAAAAGTTGGGATTGAAGAGCAGAAGCTGGCACCACTTTCAGAAAGGAATAAATTCTGAGTGTACACTACAATGGAAAGTTTGACCAGCCATAGAGTTTACTGAGCCACTCCTGGATTTTGCTCCGCTGTGATTCTGTTCATCTAGATTTTTCTGTATGATGAGGAGCATGCGTATCCATTTGCCCTCTCCTATTTATTGCAACCAGATACAAATCTGACCACCACAGAGACCACAAATGAGACCTTTCCCATTAGGGCACATTCCACCTGAAGCAGTTACTTCCTGATTGTGCACTTGCTGATCACATCCCTAGAAATCAAACATGACCTTACGCTTGGTCAAGGAGTCAGGGCCATGCAGGCTGTTGAGTTCTTCCACGAGAAGAGCTTGTTACATACGGTGTGGTTAATGCAGAGTAAGACCAGAAAGAAACTGGTGGAAGGTACATCTGCATTGCAGCCCTCATGCAGCCACATTCTTTGTGCCTTCGGCAAACCTGTTACTTGTACTTCGATGTCATGACCATGGCACCTATCTCTGTGCCTTT
>CM052802.1:70547928-70571798 GCA_028533885.1 Nasua narica | reverse complement strand
CTGTGTTACAATTTCATTGGCCACTGACCCCTCTAAAACTGTTGTGCTTTTTGAAACTCGCTCTCTTTCTCTACACCACGCCGCTGTGTCGGTGAGTGTGAGGGAGAGCTCAAGCTAGCTTGAATAAAGGGCTCTTTTGCTTTTGCATCAGACTCGGCTCCCTGGTGGTATTTGGGGATCTCAAAATCTGGGCATAACATTTCCAAAATCTGAAGGGTTTTTACTTTTTGAAGCATCTTTTCTACTGCTCCTTCTGGTGGGCTTTTTTCATTGCAGGCTGTAATGATTAAACTATGTACAAATTCTTTGGAATTACAAATTCCAAATCTTCAGTATATCATGGAGCAGCAGAGGCTATTGAACTATGAAGGAAGCCAAGGCTATCTTCCCAGTGGGCTCTCTAAAAGTTGTCCGGGAACTTTTTTGGCCACAGTCCGCTTCTCAAAGTGGGCTCCATGGACAAACAATGCTAGCTAGCATTGTTGGGAATCAGTCAGGATCTCAGGTCCCAAACCTGAGATAAGAATCTTCATTACAGGTGATTTGTCTGCACAGTAAAGTTTGAAAGGAAGGTACTGGTTTGGGAAAATTCATGGTTGTTTTAGGAATATTTGCAGCTGTCAAAACAGAGACTTTATATCTTACAAATATCACCATTAACTTCTGAACATGCTATACTGATTATTTGATATTCAAGATAGATTGGATGCTTCTCATAATGATAGCAGTTTTTCAAATAGCAGTTACTCTAAGTATAGGATGCTATGCCCTAGGTTGTGGAATCAACTTCATTGTCTTGGTGATTCAGACCCTTTTAATTGTGATTGCCTAAACCAGAGAGGATTCCAACTCTCAAAGACTTTTTCATATGGAAGCTGCTTTCCAGTTATTGGCTGGAATTTTCCTTTGAGAAGCACTCACAAGTCATACATTACCAAAGGAAGAAAGAAAGGACAGAGTTCACAGCTGAAGCAAGTCAAGGAACAAAATTTCTCATTTCAGCATCTTATCTGCCGTGGTCTCTAAGTTTATACCAGCCAGTCCTGATAGTACTCTGATCAAAAATACAAAGGAAGGAAAATGGTGTTTGTATGTTTTCTGACACATGGAAATACTTTGCAAGTCTGAATTCTGATGAACCCCTTCAAAATCATAACAAAAACTCAGTTTTAGATAAGATACTCACAGGTTCAAATGAATTTCATGAAGAAGAATTTTGTCATCTAAATGAAAATAGTCCATGCTGTGACCCCAGTAGATAGAAAGAACCCAAAAATTTAATGTGTTTTGATTTTAATTTGTGTGTGTGTGGGGGGGAGGTTTGTGTTGTTTTTGTTTTGTTTTACCACTTGGATGGACATGCAAACATGATGTATCAAAACAAGGGTGATGTTTGCAGCTGTGATAGACAGAAACTGATGAGGGAGCAGAAGGCTAGCTGAGGACAAAGCAGAAGCTGACACCACCCCCAACCCCACTGTGGGATATAAGTGACATTCCTCAGGCACTCCTGGCTGCTCTAAAGGAAAAACAAATAGTTAACTAATAGAGATCACAATCCTGCAAGACCTGCATCTTCCTCAGTTTATAAGTATCCTAGTGATTCACAAGGAAGAAGCTTTCTTATCAATAGCCTAACTTCCAGAGACTCATAACTCAGTTTCCTAAAGCCCTAACATCACCCTCCCCTCCATAGAATTGAGGGAGGCTGAGGCAGAAGGAAATGTAAACAAAACTGAATTTCTTTTAAACCTGCAGCCTATTGATAAGGACCTGTGATAGGAGGAATGTAACATTCCTCCAGGAAGCTCCGAACTATCTTAATGTTAATGCCTTACTAGAGAGGTAAACAACCTTAATCTGACAAGGGCAAGGCCCTCCCATCCCCCCACCTTCCCCTCCCCCCCAACCCCTGGTATCTTGTAAGTCTTCTTTAATACCTGAAAGTTCTTTCAAAACCTCCCTTTTTCCTTACCTCCCCCAACCCCATTGTATATAATCAGCCACCCTTCACAATCCCCGGGCAGCAGTTCTTCCTGCCCATGGGTCCTGTCCCCGATGCTTTAGTACAATCACCTTTTTTGCACCAAAGACATCTCGAGAATTCTTTCTTGGTCGTAGACTCCAGACTCCACCCCACCGAACCTCACCTATATTCCAAAACCCCATCAAAACCATCAGAATACCAAAGAGCCTGGGTGACTTAATCTTGTAAGACTGAGCCATTTTCTTTCTTCTTCCAGTATCCTTGATAATACACAGCTTTCTAAGAAAATTACATGGTCTGGTCTTTTTCCATTCTGAGGAAATACTATAGTTGTTGTTCACAAGCTATTATTTGATATGTTATCATCCATTGTTTTAAAAGATTTTATTTATTTATTTGACGGAGAGAGAGAGAAACAGAGGCAGGCAGAGAGAGAGGGGGAAGCAGGCTCCCCGCTGAGCAGAGAGCCCAATGTGGGGCTCCATCCCAGGACCCTGAGATCATGACCTGAGCCAAAGGCAGAGGCTTTAGGCCACTGAGCCACCCAGGCGCCCCTGTTATCATCCATTTTTTAATGGTCATTTTGGTTAGGTGGTCGGTTGAACTGTGCTGAGAAATTCTAGCTCATAAATACAATTCTCAATGGACTTTGGAGAGATGACCTATCTCCCCCTTATTTTTCCTGTTGTAACTGTAGTAGTTGTATTAACACTCCATCATTATAATGGTTTTCTAATGTATAAAAAAATTAAATAAGAGTTTCTAGAAGTGTCCAGAAGCTTTTTTACATAAGAAATTCCAAGGTAGGAGGCATAATTTTTAAATTGTAAAGTTTGTGCTTAGGACATAATATATGCAAAAATATTAATAGAGCCTTTCTAATCTTCTTTTGACATTCTACTGACAGTCATTTGAGAGTTCTTGTTTCTGGAGTATTCTTTGAAATTCAACAGAGGATTTATTGAGGAGTCTGCAATAGGGAATAAAGAATGCTGACTTGAAATTTGTAATTCAAATGTACTTTTCTCTAAATCCTGAAATTCAGTCAGTCAGAATACAAGTGAAAAATATAAAATTTAATAGCTTTCATATTATAAAGTGGTGTGGTTAAGAGCACAGACTATCAAGTCAGAGGTCAGAAACTTGGCTTTGTTGTTCAGAAGTTGTAATTGGAGGCAAGTTACTTAACTCTCAGTTTTACTTTCCTTGTCTGTAAAATGGAATCCATAATGCCCACTTCCTCAGGTTGTTTTGAAAGTTAAATAAGATAATTGCTTAGTAAATCCCAAGGTTAATGAATGTAGGTATTATTATATTATTATTATATACCTGGTAATATCAAGGTAGACAATGAAAGAGATATTTTATATAAATAAATATGACTATTACAGATATTATCATTATATATCTGCCAATATCTGGTTAGATAATGTAAAAGACAAGATATTTCATTCACTGTAGTCACATTCTGTGACCTACATAAGGAAAAAACTAAAAATATACCATGTTCCTAGAAAAGAAAACTGAATAATTTAAAGGTGTTGAATCATCCCAAATTGAATTATGGGCTCAATGACATTTCAAAAACAATTTCTTTAAGTTATTCAAAAGGACCTTAAATTTTTAGGTGAAAAAACACACAAAATTCGTGTTTAAAAATGAAAAATAATAATTATGACAAGAGATACAAAATGTCCAGATATTAAAACAGTACTGACACAAAATTAAAATATATGATAAAGTAACTGTCCCAAGTCAAAGAAAAAAAAACGAAGAATTATTCATTAAAGGATTCTGGGAAAAGTTATGGGCTTAGAGATCTTTATTTGTAATTGGGACTTTATACCGTTTCATTAAATACTTGCCAAATGAATTTAAGAATTAAATATAAAATTCAAAATATAAAAAGCAAGCATAAAACTAAAGTAAATGTTTATCAAATTTCTCCAAAGAGGAAACTTCCTAAGATTAAAAATAGGGGGGAAAAGTCTCTACTAAGCACCAAAAAAAAAGGATATGAATAGATAATTACCTAAAGAGAAATTAATACATGTTAACAAACGTGGAAAAGTCTAACATTATTAGAAGTCTTTAAAATAATTAGATCCAGGTAGATTCGACTTTCATTTCTCCACTTATTTCATATTTCAAAAATAAAAATACTGAATGCTTATAAGAAGATGACAAAAAAGCCATGTTCCAAACAAAGCTGGAGATATCACAATCCCAGATTTCAAGATACACTACAAATCTGTAGTAATTAAAGCAGTATGGTACTGGCACAAAAATAGAAACATAGATCAATGGAACAGAATAGAGAATCCAGAAATAAGCCCATGCTTTTATGATCAATTAATCTGTGACAAAGGAGGCAAAAATATACAATGGGAAAAAGACAGTCTCTCCAACAAATGGTGTTGGGAGAATTGGACAGCAGCATGCATATGAATAAAATTAAACCACTATCTACACCATCCATAAAAAATAAACTCAAAATGGATTAAAGACTTAAATATTAAACCTGAAACCATGAAATTCCAAAAGAAAACATAGGCAGTAATTTTTTTTTTTTACATTGGCCATAGAAACAGTTTTCTAGATATGCCACCTCTGGCAAGGGAAACAAAAGCAAAGTGAAACTACTGGGGCTACACCAGAATAAAAAGCTTTTGCACAGTGAAGGAAACCACAAATAAACTGATAAGGCAGTTTAATGGGAAAAGAAATGGGAGAAGAAATTAGCAAATGATGTATCTGGTAGAGGATTAATATCCAAGGTATATAAAGAACTTACACAAGTAAACACCAAAAAAACCAAATAATCCAATTAAAAAATGGGCAAAGGACCTAAGGAGACATTCTTCCAAAGAATACATACAGATGGGCAACAGATACATAAAAAGATGCTCAATATCACTAATCATCAAGGAAATGCAAATTAAAAACACATGAGAGATCACTTTATACCTGTCATAATGGCTAAAATCAAAAATACAAGAAATAAGAAATGTTGGCAAAGATATGGAGAAAAAGCAGCCCTTGTGCCTTGCTGGTGGGAATGTAAATTGTTGCAGGCACCGTGGAAAACACTATGGAGGTTCCTGAAAAAATTTAAAATTAAAAAAGAATTACCATGTGATTCAGTAATTCCATTACTGGGTTTTTACCCAAAGGAAATGAAAATAGTAATTCAGAAAGACAAATGCATCCTTATATTTATTGCAATTTTGTTTACAATAGCGAAGATATGGAAACAACTTGTGTCCATCCATAGATGAATGGATAAAGAAGATGTTGTTTTTCACATCATAGAATCTATAAAAAAAAGAATGAACTCTTGCATTTGCAACAACGTAGATGGACCTAGAGGATATGATACTAAGTGAAATAAGTCAGAGAAAGACAAATGCCATATGATTTCACTTTGTATGTGGAATTTAAGGAACAAAACAAATGAATGAACCAAGTAAAAAAAGAGACAAAAAAATGGACTCTTAAATAGAACAAGCTGGTGGTTGCTAGAGGGGAGGGGGTAGGGGATGGGTGAAATAGACAAAAGGAATTAAGAATACACTTATCTTGATAAACACCAAGAAATGTACAGACTTGTTGAATCATAATATTGTACAACTGAAACTAATAGAACTCTGTACACTTATTATACTCAAATAGGAATAATTTTAAAAGGCACACTCATACTGGGTAGGAGTATAAACCGGTTTAAACCTTTCTGTTAGTAATATATAAAAGTCTTAAAATGACTATATTTCTTAACCCAATAATTTAACTTTTAAAATTACTTTCTTTTTTTTTTTTAAGATACTATTTATTTATTTGACAGGGAGAGAGATCATAAGCAGGCAGAGAGGCAGGCAGAGGGAAAGGGGGAAGCAGGTTTCCTGCTGAGCAGAGAGTCTGATGTAGGCTGGATCCCAGGACTCTGAGATTATGACCTGAGCCAAAGGCAGAGGCTTAACCCACTTAGCCACCCAGACTCCCCTAAAATTACTTTCTTTAAAGAAATTCCTAAATACAAAAATTGTAATGTATACACAATTGTCACAAATTAATTTAGAAAAGAAAACTGAACATACCATAGATAGTAAAGTGATTAAATATCTTACAGTATATAATTAAACTTTGGAAAACACATAAAGTGTTTATAAAATTTATAATGAGAGGAAATACAATAATTTTTTCTAAAGAAATAAACTTCCATATATAAGTATAATAAATGTGCAAAAATATACCTTTGTCTTTGGACAGTGGAACTACAATAATTTTTTACTTTTTTTTATTTTTTATTTTTTTTTATTTTTTTAAAGATTTTTATTTATTTGACACAGACAGAGAGATCACAAGTAGGCAGAGAGACAGGCAGAGAGAGAGGGGGAAGCAGGCTCCCCGCTGAGCAGAGAGCCCCGATACGGGGCTAGATCCCAGGACCCCAAGATCATGACCTGAGCCGAAAGCAGAGGTTTAACCCACTGAGCCACCCAGGCGCCCCTTTTATTTATTTTTTAAATGTATGTTCTGATTTGTCTATCATGAACATGTTTAACTTTTATGATTAGAAAGAGACAAAATACTTTTGAAAACTGAAATAAGCATATTTATAATAATTCATACATTTCTGCCCATGTGGGAAATATACAAAATAGCGATTGTGAATTTATATTTCTTCCCTAACGACGTGCATAATTATAGATTCCTGGGTGTCCAAGTAGAAGGATATAGGCATTTCAATAAACTTTGATTAAAAAAAAGAAAGTTTTTTTTAGTTTTAATCAACAGATATGAAGTATCTGCAATTAATATTTTTGTAATACCTTACAGAGCATTTCAAAACTAACTGATGAGAAGAGAGAAGAAATAAAGAATTATAACTGTGGGTCATGTTTTAATTTTTATTAAAATGAATACCTACCTGTAGTTTTTTTGCCTATTAATGTCATGATTATTTTAGTGGTTCAAGACAAAAAAATTAAAATTTGTGACTAAGGAGAAGATACTGAATTATCCAAATTATCAAAATATTAAAGATTTAAATTCTTATTAGCAACAAAAAGCATCCAGCATAGGTTTTCAACGAACATCTGTACATGAAAAAAATGTGTGGAACTATTAATAGATAAATGGGAAAACTGAAGCTATCCCACTGGGAATGTTCCCAGATTGTCACAACCATTACCATGCAATAGCCTTCCAAGAGTAATTATGTTTGGAATATTTACATTTGGACTAAATGCACACTGGAGGAAAGAGCATCGTAATTAGTAGCAGATAAGCTTGCTAGGACACAACCTTGCTTCAGCCAGCAAACATTAGATGTCCAGAGAATGTCTTTTTTCTAAGTAAATTTTAATATTTTGTGAGACAGTTATTGAGCTATATGTCTCATTTGGCATGCAAAACTTTTCCCAGAATGCATCCAGGAGAAAAGTTACCCTGATTGCAGGGAATTTGGAATTAATCATGCTGGAATGCAAAGACTATTATGTATATTACAGTTTATTGTTTTAAACCTCCCTGATTTAGGACTTGTAATCTTTCAGATCTGACTGGGGTCTTGTGTTTCTTGGAATCATCAAGAAAGAAAACATTGATGATGCAAATTAGTATCGTAAATGAGACACCTCTAAGAGAGGAAACTAATCTAAACACATGGACACATTGTTTTGCTATGAGTGTCAAATGAGTTTCACATGAATGAGTGACATATACAAAGGAGGCAAACAACAGGTCAGAGAGTGTGCGTAGAGCCTGTCGCTGCTGCTTCTGCAGGCAGCTTGGCTCCAGAGACGGACAGACTCTAAATGGGCAGTTTGGGCCCAGGTCATCTATACACAGAAGGGTCGACCGCAGTAAAATGGGCAATGGTTTAGAGTTTTGCACACATAAGGTGTTTTTGCACACACCAGGACTACATCCTGGTGTCAGGACGGATTTTTCCATAGTTGCATAAATACATAGAACAAACCTGATTTCTAAAGTCCCTTTGGAAAGGGAGAAGTAATTTACTTGAGGTATTTATACCACAGATTCTATGAACTGTATCACTGATTCAGTGATACATTTACTTTAAAAAATGAAAACTCCACATGAGTTTTCCTTGACATAAGACATATCCCTTATTGACCTTCTGACTGATGGTGAGACAGCTGTTGCTCAGCAAAAGATTCTGATAGTAAACTGAGGTGAACCTATAAGATGCACTCTTGGCACTTCAGGTGTATTTTAATTTACCTCATTATTGTAAAAATGTTCAAACATATGCAAAAATAGATTAATATAATGAATCTCCATGTAGCTATCACCAAGTAAAAATAATATTTTGGTGGCATAGACTTTGATTAGAATTACTACTGCAGGGGACGTCTATCTCTTCACAGTTAATTTATTTTAATGTTTTAGACTTAGAATATTTTATATTTTTTTTATTTATAAAAAAGAAATACAGTTTTGAATGAATACTTGTAAGTTCCATTGGAACAGGATTTTTTTTTTCCAATCCACTGACACTTTCCCAATGCTTAGAAAAGTGATGACATAATATTAGGTGCTTATGAAATATTTGCTGAATGAATGAATGTGGGAGCAAACAGTTATAAGATGTCATAAACATCAGCTCTGTGATTATTTTAACCAGGCTCTAAGCTGGATAATGGCAGGTACTATGTTTTGTTCACTGTTCTATCTTAAGCACCTGTCACTTGGTCTCACATCAGTGGTTAAGTAATTTTTTTGAAATATTTATGCAATGTGATTTATTTGTGCCACAAATTTAATTTTGATCAGAGGCAGCATAATGTGGAGACCAAGAGCACTAGACCAAGACGGGTAGTCTGGGTTAAGGTCTCAAATCTGCAATTAACTGGCTGTGGAGCTTTGGATAATGTCTTTCAGTTCTCTGGGCAGTGCCAAAATGAAAGGTTGAACCATATTTCCAATCTTTAGTTTAACTCTAGGATTAATCGCCCCACACCTTTGCCAAAAAAAATTAGTAATTTTGCAAGACTCCAGATGTAAAACTTAGTAATTCACTGATTCCCAAATGTATGACATTCATCTGAAAACCCTCACTATATCACATAGGTCATGAGGGAGTCAAGACATAAATTTGGGTTACAAGTGCTCGGAGCAAGAATTTCCAACATCTAGATCATAGAGGTAAAATGTTAAAAAACGGACCCTTTGGCAGTGGCATAAAAGAGATTTGGTAGCAAAACATTCTGGCTCCTACAGCTAAAGGTGAAATGCATGTCAATGCAGATGTTTCTTTCAACTCAGAACATCAGAATATGGAGAGTTGTATAATGTCATTTAAGAACACAGTAGGGTATATGACACAAAAGGTCCACTATTATAACTGGTTAAATCATTTTCGGCATAAAACTGACCATCACCGAGACACCTGGGTGGCTCGGTGGGTTAAGCCCCTGCCTTGGGCTCAGGTCATGATCTCAGGATCCTGGGATCCAGCCCCGGATCAGGCTCTCTGCTCAGCAGGGAGCCTGCTTCCCCCTCTCTCTCTGCCTGCCTCTCTGCCTGCTTGTGATCTCTCTCTCTCAGTCAAATAAATAAATAAATAATCTTTTAAAAAAACCCAACCATCACTAATAAACTTTACTTAGTCATAAATTAAATTTACTCACTCATCCCTTCCACCTAATTATAGTTGTAAAATCCATCATAGCCAACAGTCTGGTTTTTTCAAGGAATTCCACTGGTGTGCTTATTGTTTTCATACCCTACCCACCACCACTCCCAATCTGACTTGACTTTGAATGGAAGAAATATTAATGACTCATTAAATGTTGTTAGTGAGCTGACTTGAAATGTGAGCATATTTGAAAAACGGTGACAGTTTGAAGTTTGATAGGCAAGTTGGTTCGACAATACAAATTGCATTTTTTTTTACTGTTTTCTTCGAGAGTTTTAAGATTTCTTCTATTGGGAGTGAGCAAATTTGGGGTGGGAATTCAAATTTTACATTAAAAATTGTCTAGGTTCGGGCCCCTGGGTGGCGCAGTTGGTTGAGCGACTGCCTTCAGCTCAGGTCATGATCCCGGAGTCCCGGGATCGAGTCCCACATCGGGCTCCCAGCTCCATGGGGAGTCCACTTCTCACTCTGACCTTCTCCCTTCTCATGCTCTCTCTCACTCTCTCTCTTTCCTAATAAATAAATAAATAAAATCTTTAAAAAAAATTGTCTAGGTTCTTTTCTTGAAGCTTGAAATGTGCAAGGTTGAATGGTGGCAAAATGAAGAAAGGGTAGAAATACGTATTTTCAGAAAAGGTTATGATGTTTGTTCCTCCGTGCTTTCGATATAATTTTCCCTCTTCTTGCAATGAATTTCCTTCCCACTTGACTATCTGTAATATCCTATATATCCTTTCAAACCAAGCTCAGGCATCACTACCTGTTAAAAATTGTTTTTAAAATTTCCTCCCTTACACCCATGACCATGGAAAAGAAGTCCTACATTGACCACTGACTTTTGCCTTGGCCAAAGTATCTTGCTTGTCCAGTGAGAAAATAGCAAATGCGACACAAACAGAGACTTGAAAAGTGATTACACATTGAGACTTACTTTCTCTTGCTCCTTTTGGAACTCAGAAACCATGAGAAAAAGCCTAGGCTAGGTCACCCCATGTTGGAGACCTACCACTCACCTACCATACATGTGAGTGAGGCCATTCATAAACAGCCACATCCCAGTGATACGCCGAGTGAATGTAGACTCATGAGGGAACCTGGGAGAGACCATCCAGCTATGAACATCCAGATATAGCCAGCCCAAATTACTACTCTACAGACTTGCGAGCTAATAACTAATTGTGCTATTAAAGGACTATTTTGTGGGGTGGCTTGTTATAAGCAAAAATTAACTGATACAAAAATTTGTATCTATTTGTGGGGTGTTGCCAGAGCAAATATCTAAAATGTGTGACAGTAGCTGCAAGTGGAAGTTGGAAAAGCTGTGCACCAAGGCTGTTAGCAAAGACAGGAATAGTAGCAAGAAAAGTGTCAGCAGAGGCTGGAAAAATGTTGAGCAGATGATGAGTAAAGGTTGGAACCACAGTAAGTAAACTGCTATGGTAAGGCTGAAAAAAAGGGTGACCCATGTGAGGTATTAGTGAAACCATTTTTACTACTGTCCCCTATAGTACCTTGGAAAATAGAAAATATGTCTCAAAACCCTTTGGATCTGACCAAAGATCCAAAAGATTTCTAGGCAGTGCCAACTGGTTTCTGGTCGCTGTATATCAGAGAGATGAGCTCAAGTAGGAACTGTTCAGTTTATAAATAGAATTTAGAAGATAATGACCTTAAGGAGAAATCTTGAGATTGTAAAACTGTACTATATTTTATTCAATGTTTAGATCTTCTTGAAGATTTTTTTTTAGGTAATCTCTACACCCAAGGTCGGGCTCAAACTCACGACCCTGAGGTCAAGTCACACGCCCCTCTGACTGAACCAGCCAGGGGCCCCTCAGTTTTTTAGATTTTTAAATCCAATATTAATTTGTACTTTCCTTGAGTTTGCAAATTCTGGTTTTTTACTAATTCTGCCATGATGTTTTATTAGAAAACGTGAATCTCTGAAGCAGCTGATGAGGTATTCCAAGCTGAGAAATTTGCCCAATTGCATAGCAAGTTGTAAGGCTGGGATCTGATCTCAAGCTCTCTGGATCCCAAATTCGTATTTTCTTCAGAACACCTTTTCTTCCTCCCTGTTTTCCAGCTTTTTTTCCCAAAAGGAGAATGTTCCAATGTATGTTATTTAACTTAAAATAAAATGTCTACTCTATTTTCATTTATAAGGATTCTCAAAAAATATACAAGGTTCAGAGAAGTGAATCCTTTTAATATTCAAGATGGGCAATAGAATGATACATTATGTATGAAGGGCTAGACTATGCTTCCCACTTTTGTAATTATAATAGAGAGGAAATGATGGTGTCCCAGCAATGTGCATGGCTAAAGGTGGACTCTCTTTGATATGTGACCCGTGATGCTCTCCTGGTGTATCTCCTGCTGCTTCTGGCTTAGTGTCGTCCTCTTTTTCTGGATAAGCTTTCTCTCCCTTTTTATTTGGAACATTCCCATTTAGATTAATGAAATGGAATTTTCCTTGGCAGAAGAACAAGGAAGAAATGGATTTTCAACAACAGGAAGATATAACATTAAGCCTACTTAGGAAGGGAGGGATACATTCAGTTAAGATAACTGCTCTCTCTTTTTCCCTTCCACAAAGGAAAGAAAACTCTATTCTTGGAACAATTTATATGTTATTTTCCCTGGAATTAGAGAACACAGATGATAAATTTCTTTAAGCCCTCATTCGCTGAATTTCCTCATAATCTTCATTCTCTTGGGATTTGGAAAAAAGAAAATTCTCTGTTTAAAACATGAATACAATAATAATTAGGCCTCCTACAATGACCATTATATGCAGCAGAAGAAACCTTAGGAATATAAAACTGCGCTGTATTTTATTCCATATTATGTTTTTTAAATTCAACATTAGTTCGTATTTTTCTTGAGTTTGCAAATTACGTCTTTTACTACTTGTGCCATGTTGTTTTATTAAAAAATGAATGCTCATTAAATGTAGTTGCAGTTTCATCATTTACCAAATATCTTAAATACTGTGGAACAAAGAGAGTTAGAATACAACCTCAGTTTATCATATTCACTATCGTTACAATGTATGATTTCTCAATAAAGGCACTATTTATTCGCATTTGGGGCAGAAAAATAATTCCCTGTGTGAGATTGTTCTGAGCATTGCATTAGCTTGCCACCCTTGGTCCCAATTACAAAATGCTTGTGGGGCCCCAGAGTCATTGTGATAAGCAAAAATGCCTACATGCATTTACAGATACTCTGGGGGTATGGTGTTGTTCCTAATTGTGTGAGATTCATTGGTACAGGCAAATTTGAGAAAGCCAAAACTTTCTTCTTCTCCCCTTTAAATTTCTCCCAACTAATTATGGAACCTCTAAGGGACATCTTACTTGTTCTCATGAAATAGTCCTCTCCATTCCCACAAGGCAACAGCTAATTGCCTTCTTCCTGCTTTAACTTTCTGCAATGACATCCGGTTCATCATTGCTGGTGATTTTCCCTGCTCTAACTCTTTTCAGATAGATCCTGGTACAACTTGCTTCTCAGAACTTGCATGTTTCCTCAACATTCCTATGGTTACAATTAAGTGAGATAAGTGGCATGGCCATGGTGAGGAGAAAGGGGGAGCAGTGGAGCTGAGGGCTCTCTCCTTTTACTCCAGAACTTATGCTCAACACTCCACTTTCTTTGAATGAGCTACTTCCCAAGAGCATCTCAGAGCCTAACAGATTTTTGGATTCCACAACAGGGGGGACTTCTAGGGGACAATATCCGGCTGATTGCTGGTCCCAAATATTTGAGGCTTGGAATCATATTGAATTCATCCAACAAACGTCTGGAATTGAGCCTCTACCAATCTCTAGGTACATTTAGAAGTGCCCCATCCAAGCAGAGCCCTATTCAAAGTCTTGGGTTGAGAGATCCCACTATAATTTTGGTTTTAAAAAACTTAGCTGACATCTCAACTATGTTCTCCTCTCATGCTTCCAATTGCTTATATTTTTCTATTGTTCCAAAATCAATATATCCTGAACAAAAGTATTATCAGCCCCCTCAAACCTGCTAGAAATTCTTTCTGACTTCTGAATTTGTAGAAAGTCTAGGTTCTTCTTTCTAACTTCTTAAATTTCTTTCTAACTTCTTTCTAACTTTCTAACTTCTTAAAAGTCGTTCTAACTTCTTAACTTCTTTCTAACTTCTTAATTTGTAGGAGAGGGGAAAAGAAATCAGCAGTTTAATCATACTTATGGATCTTAGGTGAGAAAATTTGACATAATCTTTGACTCTTCCCTTTCTTATCAGACTTAATTAAACTCCTTTTTAGTGGCCTAATACGTCACTAATTTCATTGATTATTTGATAAATTTTTCTTTGCCAAGTTTTGTTCCCTTCGCTTTACCAGGATGTGCTTTTCAGAACTTTATTGCCTTAAAACTGAATTAATCCACTACCTTATGGTTCAGTTTCTCCTCTGTTCACTCTGCCCTCTAATCTATCAAATGGACTTTCCCATGGAGTGCCATATACATCTTCTGTACCAATTTGGCCAAATAATCCTCGATGTCACTCATTTTACAAATACTTACTGGATGTCTACTCTGTGCCCAAACTTGTTCTTCCTTTCCTTCCTATTTTTAAAAAATCCTACTTACTTAGTATGAAATTTATCCTGATTACGTCAATCCACATTGTTCTCTCCTTTCTCTGAACTTACTCCATTATAGCTCATAGTCAGAACTAAAGTCTGGAGTTTTATTTTTTATCTATTGTTTCCACAATAAATTTTAAGTCCTTAGAAGACCTAAATCACACTTTACTCCATTTATATGTTTCTATAGTATCTAGAACAGGGCTGGGTACATTATAATTGCTTATGAATAAATACTTGTTCACTGATTTTATTAAAAGCTTAGATTCTCCCAAGATAGGCCTGATTCAAAAATGAATTAGCTGAAAGAGTATATATCTCTATTCATTGATCTTGGCTGGTTTCCTATAGGCTATGATGTTTCATGTTTTTTAAACAGAATGAAATCTTGCTAATTAAATGTTTTAGGATGGATGCTACTGAGTTAACACATTCCTTGCTCTCTCAGCATTCCTTTGAAATGGTTCAACACTAATTTGTGCAGATTCAGCCTATGTTATAGAAAATAAGGAAAGAAAGTAAGCCAGCGAAAAGTTTATTGAATTGTTTTTTGTGAAATCTGATAGGCTAATGGCAAAATTTATGCAAAAGAGCAAGAATAGCCAAGTAGGAAGAAGAATAATCAATACACTGTTGGAGAAAAAATGTGCATATGCAGATGGAGAGAATTTGCCCTACTAGATTTCCAGGATTGCTTAAAGTTTCACTAATGTGTTACTGATACAGAAATAGACAAATATTGTGATAAAACAAAAATTGGAAACTCAGAGGCAGATCTTCACATATATGAAAGAAGTTAGAGCTGCAATTTTAGAGTAGCGTGGGAGGAATGGACACCTTAATAATGCCTGGACAATCTTTTCCTATATGGACCCGCATCACAACCAAAGAATAAATTCTTGTTGGATATAAATATATATAAAATTTTTACTTCTGAAGAAAATATAGGAGATTATCTTTGCAAACTTGTGTTACAAAAAGGATTAAAGGCCAAAAAAGGGACAGAATCTGTAACATAAAAGCTAAATATGTCTATTAAAATGAGAACTACCATTTATTGAAAGAGACTATTTTTTTTTTAGATTTTTTTTTTTTTTTTAATTAGGAAAGAGAGAGAGTGAGAGAGAGCATGAGAAGGGAGAAGGTCAGAGTGAGAAGTGGACTCCCCATGGAGCTGGGAGCCCGATGTGGGACTCGATCCCGGGACTCCGGGCTCACGTGACCTGAGCCGAAGGCAGTTGCTTAACCAACTGCGCCACCCAGGCGCCCTGAAAGAGACTATTTTAAAAATGTAAAAAGATAATACATAGGTGGGAAGAATGTTTCCAACACAAATTAGTTAGAACAAAGTATTAGAATTCTCTTTCTCTATATATAAAAACACTCCAAAAAAACCCCTACAAACTAATAGAAAAATGGGCAAAAAAAGTAGATGCCCATTTTACAGAAGAGGAAAAAAAACAATGATTAGTAAACATATAACGATGTCCGATTCCACTCGTCATCAAGAAAAGGCTGAAATACCTTTCTACACCCAAAATATTGGCAAAAATGTCAAAGCCTGAGCAATCAACGTGTTTGTGAAGATGAGGGACAACAGGAACTCTTATATCCTGTTAATGAGAGAGTGAATTTGTTAAACTCCTTTTGAGAACAATTTGATATTATCTAGTAAAGTTGAAGCAGCCTCTGCCTCAAACCCAGCAATTCAACCCTAGATATCCACCCCAGCCTAAAGAAACCCTCATGTTTGTACAAGAGGGCACATGTATTAAAATATTCATCACAGCACTGTTTTTACCAGTAAAAAACTGGAACCAACCCAAAGGACCAATGACAAGAGACTGGATAAGTAAGTTGTAGTCGAGACACATAATGGAATACTTAATATACAGCCGTGAAGACAAATGGGCTAGTTTCATGCACCTACATGAAAGAAACATAATGCTGATGACAAAGTGACAAGAATACATAGATTGCAGTTCCATTCATATAAAATTCAAACACATGCAAAACTGAACAGACATGCTATTTAGGGACACATATTTTTTAAAGTATGAAGAAAAATAAAGAAATAATAACCCATAATTCAAGATAATGGTTACCTAGGAAGCAAGGAATGGAGCAAGTTGAGAAGGATGGTGATGCTAGGCAGGGTTACAGTTTTCATTCTTACACTGAGTGGTGGGCATGTTCATTTCATTTGTCTTAGTCATACTCTATGTATGTTAATCATACATTCTTTGCATATATGTAAATAATTCAAAGTGAATTTTTGGTTACCATGTAACAGGTGTTCAGCTAAATAACTGTGCTTCTGGTTGTATTATGATTCTAACTGGGATTTGTTTGTCTAAGTCTGGATGTGTATCTACAATGCTCACTTTAAGCATAATTTCTGCTTCATATGCATAGTTCCAAAGACTGTATATAGACAGAACTCACTCTTTACAGCTCTATCTTTCTTCATAGAGAATTTACACCCAAACTCTACAGAGTGAGACTATCAGTGGGAACATGCAGAAAGTCAGGGTGATTTGGCTGAAGTTGAGGGCTGTATTTATATTAGCTCTGCATATGAATAAATTGGGAGATTTCTACTTTGCCCTGTGCTGAGTGGTAATGGTCTATACGTCTACAATTTTAAAATAACATTTTCAAAAATAATCCCCTTTCTTCCTCCATTTTTACAACTTTGGAACATATGGTAGTACCCAGAAAAAGCCAAATGAATATCTGAAACATTAATGCACTATGCTGCTATCATCACAAGAATAAAGAAAACTGGGAATCCAGCGATCTCCTAACACAACCACTGTTGCCTGCCAGTTCTTATATCAAATAGAAATCATCACTCAGGGGAGGGATGGTTGCACAGTGACTAAGCAGACAGATGGCAGGTGTGAGTCAAAACACTCTGGGGTGTTAGCTCAAATCACTCTATATTACTCACTGCTGGAGAGAGATGGAATCAAAAACCAAATCGCCCATTGCACTAGGAGGAAAATGCTGAAAACCCAACTAATGGAAACATAAGAGGTGGAAGGGACGGTTTTCGGTGTTGTTTTGCAATTTCAAAAACCAAATTCGTTGATCTTTCTCTGCCTTCGTCTGACTTAAGCCTCTCCCACCTTTCCTCGCTGGCCGGCCTTGTGATGCACAAGGAGGTTATTGTTTCTCGGGTTTACCGCCCCCGCTAGGGCTGGGATCACCTGTTATAAAGGTTAGCCGGCGGCGGCATTCCTGGAGTGCCCGGGTCCAAGGCCAGAGAGATGTTAACCACGTCCTTGCCTGACCAGCAGCCCATGGTGGTTCGCTGCCTCAGCGATCCGTTCCTAGGAGTGACCAAATATAATCTGCATGTGTTAGACACATGCTCAGAATAAAACAAAGACTCAACCACTCTTTCTTACTTGCATAACTGTTTTCCATATTGCCCTCAGAAGAGAGATCAGTTTTAATGACTATGAATGTAATTATAGAAAAGGACCCTAGGTGGAGCCTCAGTACTGGTGGCGGCAAATGGAAGAGCAAATGGGAAATAAAATAAATCAAAGTCCTCCAGAAATGCCAAAAAGGATTATAGCATTTTACAGTGCATGTTGCTGTTGTTGTTGTTCTAGCATAGGAAACAGCTGAATATAGAAACGTGTGTTCTGTTTAAGAATAACTCTCAGAAGAGCGTGTTCCCTAATAAAGAAGGAAAGCACATCAGCCAGTGCTCTCTCTCTGTTGGGGTTTCTATAAAGCAGTGATATGGGAGAAGTGCCCTTAACCTATCAGCATACCCTCCTGACCATTTCTCCTTGCCCTCCGTATAAAGACACTACCACTGGCTTATGATATTTATAGTAGAAAATCTCACATTATAAGAAATAGTCAGAATTATTTCTAAAATGATTTGCCTTTATTAGATTAAAAACAGGAGCCACAAGATGTCGAAATCACTTTCTTCTGTTTTTCTTTTTTATCTTTGTCACCACTGCCAAAGAATCAAAATAGACTTTTTAGATTTTGAAACTTAATTTTATTGTAAGGAATTTATGCAGCATGTAAATAGGAAAACTGATTGGTATCCATTGTCACATGTAAAGATTATTGATGCAAAAGTGAGGTTTGGAAGATTTTAATAGATCTACCCAAACAATATCAAAGAGTGGTAGAAAAATGGAAAAAGTGAGAATACTAACTAAAATGCAGGAATTCTTAACCTGGGGAGGGATTTCTTGGGTAGACTCTTTTGGGTCTGTAGATAGAATTCAGAGCATCTATACTGACCTCTATTTAGCAGTCTTGGTATTTTGTTCATCATGATTTTTTGGCCTTAGTTTAGAAATTTTTTAAATATTGCTTTCAAATATCTTGATAGCTGAGGGATTTGGTGCTTGTTAAGTTCTCGGTCGAAGGTGATTGCTTCGCTTACCTCGTCGTAGTCCTGACCCTGATCAGTAGACTATTTTCACAAATGTCTAACTGAAACCTAGTTTTTCTTTAACTGTGAACTTGGACAGCAAACCATAATAATATAAGCATTATTTGTGACTGTGATGCCACTACTTTCAAATTATGAGTAGTCGTATCTGTGGTACATATATCTTATTATTCAATGCCTTAATAAAGACATAGTCACTAATATGCCATGAATTCATTTACTTTAATAATTTGTAACTGCATTTATAATGCAATATAATGGGTTTTTTTTATAATCTTGCACAACTTATTTTATTCATTCAAATGCACTCTTCTGAAAAGGGACCCACAACTTTACCAGACTGTCAAAGGGCCCATAGCACAAAAATGGTTAAAAACTTTTATGGGTCATCTACCAAGCTAGCTAATCTCTTGGTCAAATTATCTCTGAGATGAGACCATTCATTAATTTAGGCAACATATAACTCATATATACATGTATTCATACTCAATAAGGTATATATATGTGTGTGTGTGTGTGTATGCAAATAAGAAACATTTAGAATTAATGCCTACTTGTGATCTCTCTGTGTCAAATAAATGAAGAAAATCTTTAAAAAAAAAAAAGAATTACCGCATGGCTGAAATAAAACAAATCAGTTTACCCATACAGATATACTTTAAATGGTATGAAAACACTTAGAGAGTTTAATGAAAATTCAAGTTCCTGGATCCTACTTGAACTCAAATCTCTTGGGATCTTGGGCCTAGGAATTAAACTTTTATGCCAGCTTCCTTGAGTTTCTGATTCAGATAGCTGTTGTCCTAAATGTGCTTCAAACTCCAACCCATAAAGATTACTACAAGAGGTTGCTAAAACTTGTTCTCAGTAAGACTTTTTTTTTTTAAGATTTTATTTATTTAAGATAGAGAGAGAGAGGGAGGGAGAGAGAGAGAGAGCACAAGCAGCAGGGAAGAACAGGGAGAGGGAGAAGCAGACTCTCCACTGAGCAGGGAGCCTGACACGGGGCTTGATCCTGGGACCCTGGTATCATGATCCGAGCTGAAGGCAGACACTTAACCAACTGAACCACCCAGGTCCCCCTCAGTAAGACTTTCAAATCAGAAATTTTTCGAAAGCAGAATTTTTAAAACATCCTTATATTTAATACCGCCTTCCCCTTTCTTCTTTTTTCTTCCCTCCTGCCTTCACTTCTACCTTTCTTCTCTCCTTCCTTTCTTCTTTTAGAGAAACAGAGAAACTGGCTCCTTTTTTTTTTCAATCAAATATTTTAGATAATTTAAAGGGAGAATTTTATAACCAAATCTGCATATGTACACATCACCCAACTTAAATCAAATAGTGCAAATAAAATTTAAATTCTGTCATTAACCTTTCTGATCATTTGCCAGTCCTTCGCCTCCAAGAAGTAATTAATATTCAGAATTGGTGTTTATCATTCACATATGTATGTTTAAAATGATACTACATATATTTGTATCATTAAATAAAACAATATTACATTGAATGCATCTAAATTTATATAGTTGGTTATATACTTCATGTGTCTTCTGCAACTTGCTATTTTCTCAACATTGTGCTTGAGAGATTTATCCATAATGATACTAGTAGCTCTATTTTTTAAATAAACTTTTCATTTTGATATAGTTTTAGGCTTACAGAGAAGTTGCAGAGTACAGAGAGCTGTACACCATTCTCCCACCTTTTCCTGCTATCAACATCCCACACAGCAGTGGTACTTTTATCCAAACTAAGAAATTAACATTGATACATTGCAAATAATTAAACTCAGACTTTATTTGGATATCACCGATTTTTCCATTAATACCCTTTTTTTCTGTTCCAGAGTCTAATCTTGGATACCACATTGCACTTAATATTCGTTCATCTTTTTCCTACTGTATGACTATACTAAAATTTATTTCTCCAGCTTTACATTGACATGTTTAGGTTGTTTCCAGTTTTCATCAGTACACCTGACGATTGTACACACATATGATATCTTTGCGCACACATATGTAAGTATATGTTCTACCTACATAAATTTCACAAATAAATGAAAGTTCCCATTGCTCCAAATTCTTTCCAGCTTTTTGTATTGTCAAACTACATTTTTACCAATTTATTTACATTTAACTAATTTAATTTAATTTACATTTCCTTTATTACTAACAAAATTGAACATTTGTCATGTGTTTTTATTTTGTAAAGTGCTGGTTCATATCTAATTTTTTTGTATTGATTTGTAGACATTTGCATATATAGATATACATACTGTATTAAATCTTGGTTAACAATATGTATTGCAAATATCTCCTCTAGATAGTGGCTTGTCTTCTCTCAGTTTTTAAAATAATGTCTTCAGGTGCGTGGACATTTAAAATGTTAATGTGGTTGAATCGATTCATAGTTTTTTCCCTAAAGGCTTGAATTTCTTTTTTTTTTTTTTTGATAACACAATCTTTCCCAACTCTGAAAGCACAAAAGTATTCTCTTATATTTTTTTAAAGTGACCTAATAACCATTTATTAACTTTTTTCTACATATCCAAAAAGATCGCATTTAAAAATTCAGAAGTTTCCAATGAAAAGCATTCTAGAAGTTTGAAAGTTTTGCTTTGTACATTTGGTCTTTCCTCCACTTGATGCAGATTTTTGGGTATGGTGTGAGGTACGAATCTAGTTTCATTTTCTGCAGATAGAGATCATTAATGCAGCAGCATTTTCTGAATGGCTTATCTTTCCCCACTGAGCTGCAATGCCACTGATGTTAAATGTCAAGTTACTATATGCACTTGGCTCTGTTTCTGGACTCTGTTCTTTCCATTGTTCTCTTTTTTCTTGTTTTGCTAATGCCATCCCATCCTAATTATATCTTCATAAGTCTTAGTATGTGGAAGAGGCTCCATGTCATAGTTTTTCTTCATGAAGGACTTTTGGCTATTCTTTCTTTGCCTTTTACTCTTCCATTTCACTGGAAGCATTTTAATTAATTCTTCATTTTAGGATAAGCTGGTTAAGGTCCATAAAACAAAACAAAACAATAACACAAAACTTGGTAGAATTGGGAATTATGTTGAATTTGAAGTAAAATTGATAACTTTATGATCTAAATCTTTGTATCCACATACATGGTGTATTAGTATATCTCTTTTAAAGTGTATCAGTATAGATTAATAATTTTCTTTCAAGAATGAAAGTGAAATAAAGACATTACTTTTGCAGTTGTGAACCTGAGAGTTAGCACCAACAGTTTCTCATTATGAGAAAGATATAATCCAGACAGAAAGTTATCCTAAATGGACTGTATCAGAGGTAAGAAGGAATGGTGAGCAAAGACTTTAGTGTAAATGTAGGTTAATAATAACAATAATGTCTAATTTGTGAAAGGTGACCAGAATAAAGCCAAAATTCTAAACATATAGCATATGATAAGTGGGTGAGGGCAGCTAAATCATTCTAATATCCTTATATTATTAGGAAGAATAATAAATATACAGATTATTTTAGACTTTAAATATGCACATTAAGTGGCAAGAGTAATAATTTAAAAAATAGATATTGAGTGTATAACATTTCCAAAAAAGAAGAGGGAAGGAATTAGAATAAGAAAAAAGAAGAAGAAAGAAAAGAAAGAGAAAACAAAAGATAAAAACAGAAAAACAGTAAACATGAAATAAAATAGTAAAAAAATATGAATTGTCAACAAAAGGGTTTTTTTTAGATTTTATTTATTTATTTGTCAGAAAGGGGGGGCAGCATAAGCAGGGGGAGCAGCAGACAGGGAGGAGCAGGCTCCCTGCTGAGCAAGAAGCCAGATGTGGGATTCAATCCCAAAACTCTGGGATCACGACCTGAGCTAAAGGCAGACACTTAAACCACTGAGTCACACAGGTGCCCCGAGCAAAAGTATTTTTAAAAGTTCTACATCTCTAATTAGAAAGCAAATATTGTCAGACTGGATTTTAATTCAGCTATTTTTTTGTTTATAAAATGCACATTTAAAGCATAAAGACATAGAAAGGTTGAAAGTCAAATTAGAAAAGAATATACCAGGAAAACACTAAATAAAAATGGTCTAACTATTACAATAGCACACAAAACATGCTTTACAGCAAAAATCACTGTTAGAGGTAGTAAGATTCATTATGTGAAGATAAAAGTCTTACTTTACAGGATAATATGACATTCTAACTTATAACACAGAAAGAAAGCAAAAATTAATGAGAATACGGGAAATTTGAACAAAATTTGCAAGCCTAAGCTTAAAAACATGGAAAACATTGTAACTGTTTGTTGCAATGTTCTCCATATGTTCATTGGCCCAAGGTTGTATAGTCTTTTTAAACACATGAGGTATATTTATGAAAATAGACTATGTTTTGAGCCATAAAACTAGCCTTAATGAGTTTCAAAGGCTTGATGTCATACAGTAACAATCTCTGATGCAATCGAATTAGATTTTAATAAAAAATATAAATACAAATATAAAGAAGTACTGCTTAACTGAATATTTTAATAGAAATTAATATTTGGATTTAAAGAATAAGGAGAATATAATCAAGCAGCAAAGGTATTTCTTAGAGGGAAATCAATAGCATTTCATGATTGCAAATGAGAAAGAATAAAAGCTCTAATTAATGAGCTAAGAATCAAACTTAAGAGGTTTAAAATAAGGCATCCAAATTGGCAAAGAAGAAGTCAAACTCTCACTCTTTGCAGATGATATGATACTTTATGTGGAAAACCCAAAAGACTCCATTCCAAGACTGCTAGAACTCATACAGGAATTCCATCAAGTGTCAGTATATAGAATTAATGCACAGAAATCAGTTGCATTTCTATATACCAACAGCAAAACAGAAGAAAGAGAAATTAAGGAGTTGATTCCATTTACAATTGCACCCAAAACCATAAGATACCTAGGAATAAACCTAACCAAAGAGGCAAAGAATCTGTACTCTGAAAACTATAAAGTGCTCATGAAAGAAATTGGGGAAGACACCAAGAAACGGAAAAACGTTCCATGCTCATGGATTGGAAGAACAAATATTGTGAAAATGTCTATGCTACCTAAAGCAATCTATACATTTATTGCAATCCCTATCAAAATACCATCAATTTATTTCAAAGAAATGGAACAAATAATCCTAAAATTTATATGGAAC